>JBAJFG010000549.1:2400000-3000000 GCA_037903475.1 Ancylostoma caninum
TTCACTGAAAACAGGCCATTTAAATTCTCTAGCTGCACATCTATTATGTAGTTGTTCACGTTTTGTTTACTTTGGGTCTTACTTTTTCGAGTATTTCCACGGTTTTTTCTGTATCATACTGCTTTCCAGCAACCACAAGAATCAATAGCTTTTTGTTATTAGCGAGAGGCTGCAATGAAAAACCTCAGCGATTAAATAAATGCAGAGAAATAAATTGTAAAATTCACAGTCAAGTGCTTGAGTGCAATATCGACGGCTGTGGACATACTACCGCCCTTCCCTGTGGGATGTCTCAGACTGTCCTTCCACGATTGAATTTCTTTGTTTCTGCAAACAATATCAGCGTACACAAGAAGGCGTTCATTTTTCACAACTAATACGGTTGAGCGTACACAATTGCTTCGAAATCAGAGTCCATTTTATAAGCAACATTGCGCCGATAGTGTAGCCTTCTCTGATCTCCGAAAACGAATACGCTAACTCGAGATTTGTGCATTGCGAACGTGAGAAGAAAGTTCTTGTACAGTTTCTCATACATGTTCTAAAGAGAGAATATTAGGCATTGCAACGGATATTGGCAGAAAATTAGCGTTTAACCCTTTGACTGCCGGCAAAATGGAAGCAAAATACAGGCTTTCCAGAAATGTTTCACTTGGTGACCTCCAGTGCCGGACGCAGGAGCTGCTATCCAGGAGAGGGGAAGCGGTGGGGTTTAGGAAAAAAGTGGCAACTCCGCCACTCCGTGGGCCCAGTTGTAATAATGAAGCTACTAAAGATGATAAATAATGATAAATGATTAATAATAAGTATTTTAAAACTAATAATAAAAACAAACAATTGAAAATAAGCTTATACAATATTTTAATCTATTTTATAAAGCAATTTCAAAAATTCTAACAAATTCTATGCTCATTATGGTTCCTTAAAGGCAGTGTCTCAGCTCAGGTTCGAATCCGAGCATTTGGTATGAGAATAATCTAGGGAAGGTGCTGATTACAATGGTGTAGGTATCCCCACTCAAAAGTGCAAAAAACCCCCTTCTTTAACGGTTTCTTTTTGGAGCAAACTTCCAGCCGCCGCATCGAAAGCTCGTCCACACGGCGACGCGCAGCTATCGATCAGCGCCACTCCATGCCACTTCACGCCAGAAGCCACCGTCTCCCTGACTGACATTATTAAAATCCACTGTATGCGCGGGCGTTGCTGGAACCCGGCCGGCCCGGTTCCCTCCTGGCGTGGAGAAAATGGCTTCTTTCCACGCACTGTTTGCCTAGTTCCGTCGCAGAAATACCAAAATCAATAATCCTGCCTAAACTTTGTGAGAGTTACTCGATGCGCAGATCACGAAAATCATAATCATTTTGTAAAAAGAGGCCATTCTGTAAAGTCACAGTAGGGTCGCTGTTACAGAAAGGTCAAATAGACCCAATATTTCAAAGAATTTTGTGAGGTCTGGTTTCTACCAAATAGCTATCGCAACCCTACAAATAGGGGGTTGCGGTTCAAAATGAATATAATTTTCGTTATCTGCGCATCAAATAACCCCCCTAGCCAAAGAATTGTCGAGAACAGCGACTTTGATGTTTTGAGGCAGAACTAGTCGTACAATGCCTAGAAGTTGAGTACTAATGAGTGGTCGAAGAATACAAGGGTAGAATAATAGACTACTAGTAAAAACAAACCATTGTCTCCGCAAAAAGAGGGATTCGGGCCAGTTGGATTCCCTTAACGTGCGCGCATACGATGGATTTTAATAATGGCAGTCAGGGAGACAGTGGCTTCTGGCGTGGAGTGGCATGGAGTGGCGCCGATCGATAGCGGCGCGTCGCCGTGTGGACGAACTTTCGATGCGGCGGCTGGAAGTTTGCTCCAAAAAGAAACCGTTAAAGAAGGGGGTTTTTGCACTTTTGAGTCGGGATACCTACACCATTGTAATCAGCACCTTCCCTAGATTCTTCTTATACCAAATGCTCGGATTCGAACATGAGCTGAGACACTGCCTTTAACAAAGGCTACTTTTCAGAAAAAGCAAGAATGCTTTGCTGTTCTTCCAAGACGCGCACTTCTGCCTCCATGTTGACTGACTAGAATATCTGTACTTTTTGAGAGGGCTAAGGATCACAGTTTAATTGGAAATTTCCTAATGAATTAGAGCCATCGTTTGGAGCAATGACAACCGTAGAACTGGGGTGAGAAAATGGGCTCAAATGACGAAAATTTCGTCTAGTCGTTATTCATGATTAATCACATGTTGGTCAGACAAATCTCCATAAGTATACTGCAGACATGACTGTTCGAGTGGAACTGTGTCGGAAACCCAATTTAAAACGAAGATCCACCTATGAACCGTTCACTGTAAGTGAGTTTTCGATATCCTCAAGTCTCCTCAAACCCTCTCATTATTATCCCACTTGAGAAAAAGAGCGAAAAATTACCTTCAGCGAATAATTCATCGAAATTCATTGGAGTCGTGTTTTCTGGACAACTACCGTATGGGTGGAAACTATAAAAGTTTGAGTTGTCTGTTCTCACTCTTCAGGAAATTATGGACGAAAAATTTTTGTTGCAATGCATACTTATGTCTGCTGCTGTATATTATCAGCAATCCATAGCCCCGCACTAAAAGTAAGACGCCAGTAGTCAAAGGGTTAAAACGAATATGCTCGTGAGCAAACATTTCACTTTCTTCAAATTTAGTTGCTTCTTTCCTTTGCCTATGAAAATTGTACAATAAAATTACGCTGACACTCATTCTTCTTTTTTTTTTGTTTTTTTGTCTCTCTAATGTTTTCTCAATAAATTTACCTCATAGACTTGCGTTGTTTAGGAATAAAATAACATAGACGACTATCTAACTTACGAAGTCTTTCTTATTCAAATGATCTGAACAGTCGAATATAACAAGAATGTCGTGATCTTCTCTACCTGTGCAGTCCAGGCATTGCGTACCCTGAATACATGCGACGGTCATGAGCCCAAAGTAGAACTTCATTTCAGTCAGCAGGATCTCAAATTTCAGACCATCAAGTACAGATGATAATTTTTGTACACAGAGCAGGATGCCTACAGCGTTGTTCAATCATGCCTTCACCTCCTGGATAACCTCAAATGTTTTACTCTTTTTTTATTTCACCCTTCACACAGCTCAATGGGCTTTTGAAACCGGTCTTATCCATTTGTTGAAAAGATCATGACTTATAATAACGGGCTTACTTTGTGTGTCACGTGTGTGTGTGTGTGTAGAACGAAATTCGAGGGCGTGGCTTAGAGTGATGCCGACCACTCCACCGTTACATGAAGGGTGCGCCGGCGCCCAAAGTGGGGGGAGACGGGTCCACTGCTGTGATAAGGGTGCGCCGGCGCCCAAAGTGGGGGGAGACGGGTCCACTGCTGTGATAAGGGTGCGCCGGCGCCCAAAGTGGGGGGAGACGGGTCCACTGCTGTGATAAGGGTGCGCCGGCGCCCAAAGTGGGGGGAGACGGGTCCACTGCTGTGATAAGGGTGCGCCGGCGCCCAAAGTGGGGGAGACGGGTCCACTGCTGTGATAAGGGTGCGCCGGCGCCCAAAGTGGGGGAGACGGGTCCACTGCTGTGATAAGGGTGCGCCGGCGCCCAAAGTGGGGGGAGACGGGTCCACTGCTGTGATAAGGGTAAAGTGGGGGGAGACGGGTCCACTACGTCGGCGCCCAAAGTGGGGGGAGATTGGGGCCACTGCTGTGATAAGGGTGCACCGGCTCCCAAAGTGGGGGGGAGACGGGTCCACTGCTGTGATAGGGGTGCGCCTGCGCTCAAAAGTAGAGGAGCGCCTGAAAATACAGCCACCGATGCAGGAGGGGTGCGCCGGTGTCCACTACTCAGGGAAATGTCATGAGTTAGGTCCATATTTGTTTAATCGATTCGATGGCGTCCAACATCAATCGTTAAGAAAACTAGATGTCAGAACACTGCGGATTAGTATGCGATCCGTGTGAATCCTTCCTCCTTACGTCCTCCCCCGCGTTCTTCTCTTCTCATTTGTTTATGAACACACCGCACCTCCACTTTTATATGTTCTAACTGACTCTTATCACTTGACCAGCTATAACAAACAAAGAATGATGGACCATTTTCTGCGTCCAGGTTGAACCGGTTATATAAGGTTACAAAAAGCTATTTCAGTCGAGCAAATGATAAAATTGCTTCGAGAAGGTTAATACTCTTTGATAAGTGCATTTTTACATGAGAAAGAGCAATGGAAAGGGTGTGGAATACATTATAGCAAAAATGTGGAATAGCTGTGACTTTATTTGAATGAAGAAGGGTGAAGCCATGCGAGCGAAGCGAGCATTAGGAAAAGTCTGGAAGTCCGGCGTCAGCCGGACGGCCAGACTGGTCCATTTTTAATTCAATAACTTACAATTGGAAGAGTGGCACTTCTTTTATCACTGGATAAAAAGCGTACCAATATCCCGTTATTAGCTCCATTATTTGATGCTGCTCCAACAGCGCACTAACCCACCAATTCGTGGGGCATAGCTAGCCACGCCTATTTTTCGACAGGACCCAAACGCTCTACCCCCGAGTCCAGAAATTATTTTCTACAAAAGTATCGATTTACTGCGTCAATGATCCGATTTTTTTCGAAAATTAGCATCCGAGACGTGAAAGTATATGTCCACTGGAGCTCTGCATCACTCTTAACACGAATATTGCAACCATTCTGCACGAAATTATGGACATTATCGGCTTTTTCGTTTAATTGTTGCAAGTCACCACGATAGCTCAATACAGTGATCACCAAAGCGATGAGCACTTTGAAAGAATTCATAAGCGCACTAGACGGGCATGCCCGGCTTCATTCGGATGTTTTACTACCCCAGGTATTCCACACTGATGAGAACAATATTTTTGTGATGTGTGTGGTAACAAACTTAAGTAACAGACCCTTTCCACCATACCATTGGTTAAAAGTTAAAAAAAACTTTTTTGGGTAATAACTTAATGGGAAGTATTTGTCATATTTGCGTTCAGCATGTTCGGGAATCCCAGCAGGCGTGTTCTTACTCGTCGTTATGCAAAGAGAAAAAATCAATAAAGCGATAATTTTGTGCAGTGTGATTCTCACATACATGCTCGACGTATACGAGAGCCCCAGTAGATACGACTTCACCGACTCATGGGCAAGGGAGCGAAAAATCTATGAAGTCGATAAATCAGTAAACGGAGCCATGCAAGACATGTCACCACCTACCAATGAGCAAAAATTATGGAAAACCAATGAAATCAATGAATTGATAATTTTGCTGAAAATGGTCGCCATATTCGAATTCAGCGTGTCTCGCAAAAAAACAATAGACACATCGCTACAGACCCCTTAGCAGAAGTAGCCGAAAATCGATAAAACCAACAAGTCGATAATGAAAGTGGCTGTCACATTCGTGTTCAGCATGTTGGGAACTCTAGCAGGCATTTTCCGCGACGCCTTGAACAAAAATAGGGAAAACAAAAACAATAAAATAGATCTAATCGATAAGCCAGTCGATAGTCTTCGGTGGGGAGTAGACTTTTGAACCACACCGGCCCCTGGTCGGTTCATCCCCCACAATTTCTATTTGGAACATACATACATATGGTGGAGTCGTTTTGACAGTGCGTTTTCCGCGACAGTGGCTCCCTGGCATTGGAGCACGCAGCGCGGTCGGTCAAAAAGTTGACCTATGATTCATCTAGTATCTTTGAAGAGTTTTGTAGCTTGTTTCCTCTTATATTGTTCTTCCTCAGCTCTAAGAACAAATGAAGAAGGAAACAGACGATAAAACCCGTCAAAGAAGCCGGATCCATCGTGGGTCAAGTGTTTGACCAACCGCACTGCGTGCTCCAATGCCAGCGGGGCCGCTACCGCGGACAACGCACTGTCAAAACGACTCCACTATACAAACACACGTAAATTTTCACTTTTATGTATATGACGCTGCTAACTAATTTGTCCGCGTAAAAATGCAAATTGGGAATGAATGGACACAATCCGGACCGTTCGGGGTATGGCACAGTGAAAATGAAATGGTGGCTCGAAAACGAAATAACTCCAACCGTTTGGATTTTGCCATTCATTTTCTACTTTGCATTTTTGCGAGGACAAATTAGTTGGCAGCGTCATGTATGGTACCATGAATTACCACCATTGATTTGAAAAATACGGGATAATTGAAAAAAAAAACCAGCGAAGCCGGGAATATCGTCTAGAAGTAAAACTTGGCTCCGCCGCGTTTCATACTCAGCCGGTTTCACAGCATTGCTTGGGGAAGGTCGCCTGAGCTGGCGTCTCCCCTAGGCCCGCCTTTCGCACAGCCTACCTTGGAAATAGCGGCGCGCGGCGTCTACAGGTGAACGTGTATGTACTGATGCGACGAAATAACGCATTCCACCATGTTGCAGTGTCAACAGAATAAAGAAATTACCACTTGTGCATCAAAATTCCAACCTGCCTCCAGACACTACATTATGTATAGGACAGTTGGTCACGGTAACCATAGTTGATTTGCGTGATCAAAATTCCATGAAATCCATCCCCACGTGCACTCCTATTTCAGTGCAATGGGGAGATCCTTGTCGCGCTCTCCTGGGCGCATCAGGACCATTGAAAAAAAAATGATATACATAAATTGGCATCATCTTAGATAACACATGGATGCTTTGTTTCGATCTCTGATATTAAGCTCTTGCACTTCCCTTTCAGCATAAGAAATCAAGATTACCGGCTTCAAAGACTTCTCCGCATCCGTGATTGGGAACAGTTTCGTTACGCGGATGTCATCGTTTTCGTTACGACATCTGCATTGATTTTTATCGTAGTAGGCGAAGCGGTGACATGTTTGCTCTTCTCCACTAGTCTCGGAGTGGAACGGTTTGCCTTAAAACGGAGTTTTACTCGTTTTTTTTTTGTATGGATCAAACGAAGCTAATCTTTAGTAAGGCAAGAAATCAGATTTGCGCAAGATACCTCCCCATTGCAATCAATGCATGATTTGTGAAAATGAGGCAATTGACTTACAGGGGAAGGGGAATGTGCGGTTTTCCATGCGTTCAACTATGAAATTGCTCTCATGGCAACATGATCAAATGTTTTGTTTTTTGCGTTCACTTTTTACAAATATTAAAAGACCAAATATATGTCTGCACTAATGTCTACACTCACAGCAGATGTGCGAATCTTATCCTGTGGATGCCAATGTCAATCAGTCTATAAATTACAGCGAGCTACAGAGAACAACCGAATATTGATGATCGCGAAGTATTTCTTTTGGCTGTTAATGTTTGGATCCCGTACAGAAATCGAAATCAGAACAGGATCAACAAATTTCTTCATTCTTGGGCCCGATAATTAATCGTGGAAGGGTAACCATATTGTGACTCATATCTACTCCCACTGGCTTTTATTTAATCTGTTATACAATATAACTCATCCATCCCTTTCTCATTTGTTGGCACAAGTGCGGGGTATTCGCGAAAGATAACACGAAGTGAAGATGATCATGGATTGTTATCAAGTGGGTGGACCGGATGAATATAATCTGCAGTGAAACGAGTGGATTTGCATATTCGGTCATATTTTATTGCATAACAGATCTCTTAATCACATTAACATAGCCATTTCAAAGCGAATACGGGCTGTGGAACTTTGAGTATTCGCGAGAGGTGGTGAAGTAGTTTTTCTCTTCTCTTGCTCTCCTCCTCTCTGCACCCAACCGTCTTCAGTGATTTTTTTTCAAAATTTGGTTCAGCTAGGCTTGATCATGCGCAGCTACACAACAATCCGCGGGTGTGTGAGAGAAAGTAGGATCCCGCCTAATTGGGTTAAGGCTCTCACACTTCTGCAGCAGTCGCTCATGGTTGAGCATAAACCGGCTACGTCGCCACGGCATAGGTAAGAAGACAAGAGCTAGCTTACAATAGCGTCAGTAGCGTTGGCCCATCTGCGACCTCGAGAAGGACGTCGCGCAACCGCTCAGCGCGTGCGGCAACCGATGTTTTCTGCTGCTGTTATGCTATTTCTAGCAGCCTTTCTACCCGATTTCAAGGATTTTTGACCAAATCGGAAACAAAAACCTCAGAAATAGCACTCCAGCAGCAGACGGCACTGATTCCAGCGCGCGCGATGTGGTTGCGCGGCGTCCTTCTCGGGGCGCCAGATGAGCCACCGCCATTGCCATCCACTCTACTTTTTTTGCGGCTGTGGCGTACGGAAACGAATGTAAGAGGGGGCACCTTACCATTACGGTTACTCCCATGTGCTGTGGTGGCGCGTTCGCCGCTGCTGCAGAAATGTGAACGAACCTCTACTCGTAACGTTTTGAAAAGGAAAACAGTATCGTAGAGCATCTCCCAGCGGATATAAGAAGGTAGAAAACATCTTGTCCGCTCAGTGTACTAAAGCTTGATTTATTTTTATCATTTTTGTCCCAGACTTTTCATGTCTTTGAATAAGGATAAAGGGAGAAATTTGTAACTTACCGTATGTGCATACTAGGAAATGGCGAGCAATTGCGGGTATGTCCACAACGCCTTTCTGAGAGAAACCAAGAGCAGTTCTAGGTGTATCGCCACATGTTCTATCTGGCATACTGTCCTGCCAATGTTCACTCCGGACAATCTGCAATGGGATTTTCGTGAATGAAGCATAGTATTTCAAAAAATTTCTGGTGTTTCATCAATTGGATAAAATGATCACGTAGAATGGCACAATTTCAACAAATTATAAGTGATTACATCAGCAAAATCTTCGATGTGCAGATTCCATCTTCGTTGTCGGTTGCCGAATCACCAAGTAAGATAATGCGCTTTTTCCCACAACTTTTGAAATTTCATAAGGTAACGGATCGCTGGTCATAGGTAACAGTGGGTATGGATGAAGATGAGCAGAGTAACTCGTCCACTGTGAGTTGCTCCACGCTTGCGGTTTAGCTCAACACTCCCGATTTATATTTTCTGAGCCCTATAGGAGCAGCCTGAGTTAAATTTGATTGGTTTTTTCAACTGTATTGTGCAAAATGCAGACGTTTTGAGCCGCACCAGTCGCTTTCGGATGTCAAAGGTGGGTTTTTTTCCACCCTGAGATGTTCATTTCTAATGAGCACAACTCGAGCAAATCTAGACTCACCTGGAAATGATAACAAAAATCTTGTGGAGCAGGTCGAGCACTTTCAACACTTTCAAATGATGAAAAAAAAACTTGAAGAATAGTCGATTTAAAAATGCACAAACGTATTTGACAACCGAATATTTCCACCGCAGGAGCATAAATTAAGCAGAGAAACATGAGCATTGCATTGAGATCCTTCTTTCTACTGGATCTGTAGATCTAAGGGACAATGCAAAATTATATCATACTGGGCAACACGAAGTCCCGTGCATACACTTATTTTTGCAGAATTTATTAAACATCATCGTACTCCATGATCGATCAACCTGAGCTCTCATAAGTGATCAATCTCAAATTGCTCAATCTACATCCAAGCCGTGGCCTTACTCGCCGTGGCCTTACTCTTATTCGGTCTCACCTAGGGTTTTCTCGCAAAGACGTCTGGGCGCCTCTCACTGCCATAAGCGACGACGAACGAACGAAAACAATTGACGGCAATGATCAGCATTAAAGGCTGTGTGTCATCTCGTTTCGTGGATTCTAGATATCAACAGACTCTAGACCTCGTCGTCCGCTGATTCCAATGTGCGTCAATATGCATAAAGATGACGAAAACTCCGTTTTCCGAGGGCCCGAAGGTGCAGTTCACAGATCACTTGGGAGGCAGAGGTACGCTGCTGGTCTGTGATTGGTCGATTCATGTGCGCGTCGCGGCTGCAGCCTTCGAAGGTACGAGCAGTTCTGTGTGGATATGGATAACTTTTCTAAGCTAGAGTGGGATGGATCAACGTTATCGAACCCCACAAATTGAGGAGGTGGCCACCGATGTCATTTGATGCCTCGAATTTGAAGGAACAACCTGAACTTGAAAAGCGTACGCGTGCGGCGTTCGTCTTGACCACCACCCCATTTTACGTACACCGCTAGTTTCGGCGTATAGAGGAGATTCAGAATCCGCTAAAATCTCGAACACGGAAATTAGGTGGTGCGCTGCCTTTAAGAGACCTGAGCCCTGCTACGCGCCTTTGCCTCATTTTGGCAGGCGAATTCTGGTGAGGTAACACAAGGTAACAGTGATGAGCGCTGAGGAGTGTATGCACTATTGAAAGTGAAACACAAATGTCCATGTTCTACATGCTCATTTGTTTGCAAACACGCATACAAACTCATGTGGCGAAGCTGCTGCGCAGAATTATTAGAAATTGCCCTAAGTCTTTGGCTTCCATGGGCCTTGTGAAATGGATAGAAGCAGCAAAAGTAAAAGAATTCATTCTTCGGTTCTCCAGAAAAGCAATTTTGATCGGCTAGATGTTCGAAATTACACTATGCTGCGGTAAGGTGATTGTGCTCACAACTGAAATCCGAACGCTGTTTTGTAGGTTCACAAAATCAGAACAGTACCTTGTGTGTACCATCTGGAAGATCTATGTAGTACTGATTTCTAAGCAGCTTAAAGCTTGGATCTTTACTGCAGGTGCCCATATTTTTTAGTTTGCTCCCTTTTTTTCTTCCTGGTATTGCCACGACATTCACCTCCTCCTGAAATATACTGGTTAAAAAGCAAAGTCTTTCACTCGCTGCGACAATGGATTTTATGGAGAGGCAGCGCTGTTGGGTTCTGATGAATGTTCGGTTAGCATTCAAAGGCGTACGCTACTCACTGTGGCATAGAGTTGCGGCTTTATGCATCTACAAAAGAAAATGCTAAATGTTCACATGTGGACGCCCTGCGGATGTGAAAGTCCACCGCTTAACCGCATGCTCCACCGAGCGCTAGTGTTCAAGGCGATTACATGAGATACGTTCCCCACCTGTGTTGCGGCGGCTGCGAGGGGCTAGAGCATAGACAGGGGGTGGTGGATGGAGGCAGTACAGGGACCCGTATGTAATGGGAGACGCAGAGAACGAGAGGACTCGCATTGCGCGGCACGATCTGGTCGTGTTTGGGGACCGCATCTCGTGCAACCGCCTAAGGCGTCTGGGCGTCGAAGCATTTCACGTGCTTTTTTGCCTCATCGGAACGCCCAGGCGTGAACCCGCAAAAACATCCCTATCATGATATGAAAAGTGAAGGACTGAATACATCAAGTTTTGTAGAGAACGCAGCACGTGAGGGCTGGAACCGGGGACACATTCCCAAGTGTAAACGAAGGTGCACCCTCTTTGTGCTTGGGGTAAACCTCTGGCTGAGCATCTATAAAATTGTTGTGTCAGCAATTCGAATTCCCGGATTTTTCACCATGTTCTCGTTCACAGTCCATTTCAAATCACACATGAGACGTTTAGCTGTGAGACTTGATTGTACATTAAGGTCTATGGCGCACCACACAGCGACGCTGTCGCTACGACCGTTCACAATCAAAACTTCTCTCACAACTGCTCTTATGCCAGCACGATATTCCACGCATGCCTTGTAGTCAGATATGAGAACTAGTAACGTTTTCTTCTCATCATTTCCATTCACTTTCTACACCATGACACCATGACGGTGTCGCTGTAAAGCATACCATGGGCCTTACCTGCCCTAGTAGTCGTAGGACAGAGGGCGGAGAATCAAGGATGTTTCTCGGCAATTTATCGCTTGTTCTAACTTGTTTTTGTTTACAAAATCCTGTTGATTGTGAGAGAAGGTGGACAGCAAACTAGTGTATCTACTTCTCCAACACGTTGTTCACACAAAAATACTATTTCAACGAAGCGGCCACAACAAGACACGCACCATTGAATAGTGCGTTTAAAACAACTGACGCTTTCGGAAACTGCAATAAAATTAAGCAGATCGTTGTTTGACTAACTTTTTGGAGTAGTTCCTTGAAGTCATTCAAATTTTTGAAGTCGAGAGGGCTGGCAGCATATCCGTTGAAAAAGCCCTGAGCATGACAACATTGTAGATGCGATAATGTTACCATCTTTGTGAACATCAACTAACACTCATTAATCAAGATTTCTGAAAGCTACGACCTTGCAAGAATTGTGAAGACGGTTTGTTCCGGCACCATATTCGTCTTTATTCAATTCGAATGTATGCAAACTACGAACGATCATGAAGCCTCTCTTTTCGCCATGAGAATCAGTATATATGCGAGTAGATAGTCCAGCGCTCCTCATTTGTTCGACTAATGCCGTGAAATCTGGGAAATAAAGAAGATTCAACCTATTAGCATGAAACAAAGATGTAGAGAAGGAGATGGGGTTGCTTTCATAACTTTGAAAATGATCACCTTGCCTACTTTACATGAATAACTTAGCTTCTGATTTCACTGGTACTTTAACAGGTTTGACTCTATTCAAACTGGCTTTGATAAGGTTTTCTAGGTAAGCTATGCCATAGAAATCAGCACAATGCTCCACCATTTACGTCCGTATGGCTCCTCCTACTCTTCATCGTTTCACGATTGGCTCGTGAAACGTTCGTGCACATAGGTGGCTACAATTACGTGTGTTCTGTGAAACAAGTGCACAAAAAAAGTAGGAGTCAACTAACACGTAGGTAAATAGGGTACCTATCTTGCTCTTCAACATTCGGAAAAGGCAGAGGTCATTTTTTATCACAAACCTGCGATTCCGTTATAATATAGGCAGCTACACAAGACATTTCTACATATTCTCTAGATAGAAAATCTTCAGCCAAAGCTGCACTTCTTTTTCGAAAGCCAGAAATAAGGTAAATTTTTGAAAATGAGCTAAAATCTCCTAACAAGTGTGGTAATACGATCAATGGTTCTTCAATTCTTCACAGGATGTTAGCGGGAGGTTTCCTCCAGAATCAAAATGGGGAATAATTTGTGAAAGTGACAAGGAAGCAAACAGCTCCCAATTTTGGGAAGCAAGAGGCTCTCAATTCTTCGACACAGCAAACAATTAGATGAATTTCATCTCGTGGTTTCATGGTTAGTTCTGATAATAGCACAGTAGTCCATCTTTGTTTTTGGAAATCTTGGACACCGACAATTATAATACATCCAAGCTCAAGAGCACTGAAAACTTCAGTGATACATAAACGACTCACATGTGTCTAATTGTTCTGCTTCGCGATAACAAAGGACATGAAGGGTAGTTTCTACTGACACGCTGGTGATGATCCCGGCTGTAAGCCCGGCCCTCCCACCTTTGCTAGCTAGTATAGCCAACCCTTCCGACGCTCCGCTAACGAGCCTTGCTTCTTGGTTGTGCAAGGTTTTGCCTGCAAGGCGCAATTGCTTCATGTACGTATGCATGCGATTTGAACCATAGCTGTCAGACTTGTGTAGTAAGAATTGAAATTCGTGTTGTTTCCTTGCCGAATTTTGCTAGTTCATAAGAGTAGAAAACATAGAGAATTCACCTTCGAATAGGATATGTTTTAGATGCTTCAGCTGACTTTTTGTGTTTGCTATCCACATCATTTTGTAATTTGTGAAAAAGGCTGGAAATAAACAAAACGACTTTTGCATAGTGCTCTTTTTTCCTCTTCGCATTTTGTATGATCAGGGAGTTGAAGGCAATACCCACAAAATTTTTTGTGTCTGAGATTTTGATAGTTTTGGACACTTAGCAATGGTGTCAACAATTCCACGAAAGTTGCACCGTCATAGGTATAAGCGGAACCCTCGCCGGCCCATGAGGAAACTACACCTAAGATTTCGTCCAGGCTGGTTCATCCTCCACGATTTCTATTCGGAACACACACACACGCACACACACATACACACACAAACAAACACACACACACACACGCACGCACGCACACACACACACACACACGAGACGCTGTTTTGGGTTTTGGGTTTTTGAAATACAGGTGTATGCATTGTTATGAGGGGAATGTTTTGCAAGTGAAATTCCCCAAAAGTGGAAGTACACCACAAGATGGATTCTCTACTGTGCAAGCAGTGCACCGGCGCGTAATTGTGAACATGTTATCCTTCAACAAACCGAGCAATGTCTGCCCTAAAAAAAGAGCTGAGAGTCCGGCATTAGATGGACGATCAGGCTTGTAACCAAATAAGCTAGCTGTGTAGAACTACCTGCTATCCATTTCTGCTCGAAGCTGTTAGTGACAGTGTAAAAGCTATAATCGCGTCCACAGCTTTCCTTTGCCTTCGCAAACTCTACAGCTGCTCTAGGAATGAAACATTTGTTGCCAATCAACGTATCAGCTCCTTTGCACATGTAGTGGGTTCCTAAAAAAGAAACTGTTTCTAGAAAATCTATGGGTGAAAAGCGCAAACTCCTCCTCCCCAACTCTCACGCTGAGGCTTATGAGGAGCGTGTTGACTGAATCGAATAATATTCAAATAAATATTTGAACATCCGAATATTCGAAAAAAAAAACAGATTATTTGAAATACTCGAATATTCGACTATTCAGCCACTCTTAGATATTCATTTGCTTGAATATTGAGAAAAATCGAATTCAACACTTTAATTATGAGGCAAATATGTTTTGGGTGCAAGTGCACAAAAGTGAGGAAACGACAGCGAGGAACACTTCTGATACCGGAGATTTTCCCTCACAAACTCCTTCTTTACCAGAGAAGTGCAGAGGCTGCAGAGGAGTATTTCTAGACCAGCTTGGTTCACTCGTACCAGGTCTGAACTTGAAAATCACAAAACGCTCGGAAAAACCATTTTCCGAGACCCTTTCGGACTGATGCGGACGAGATGTCCGACAACACTCTCGTCATAGAGGGCGCAGAGAAAATTTTTGTCGATTGATGGCGACAGTTCGCTGCTTCACTTTTAGCTTCAACCAGACAGTTCCTATTCCTTTAGGGGTCTGCATCTCTTCTAAAGGGCTACTCTTTGACCAGTTTAAACAGGTAGGGTTAAGTTTATGAATAGCCATCTCCCGTCATAATGTGATCGTCGAACACCCCATCATGTATAGACCCTCAAACTACAGATCCAGGATCATGTAAAATGAAGAACTGGAGTGTTGAGCAACAGTACCTAGATGTTTAGAACAAATACGCAAACTTGAAACGCATACGATAGAGATCTCCCAAATGAATCAGTCATAATAGGGTGACGCTGCCACAATCAGTTTGATATTTTCCAACGATGCTCCACGTTACATCAACTTTATGCGCAAAATGGTAGACGCCGGGTGGACGGGCTGAAACTTTGGCATTTGCCTATGGAGTCGACCCGCTACCATAATCTAATGAGCACTCAACAAAGGTTTTGCCTGGACACTGCCTTCAAGTCTCAGAATTAAAGAGCACTTAGATGGAAAACGAAACTCCCGTATAATCAACACCATGAGGGGCAAATCGGCTGAGCAGACATAACGGCAACGATTTCGAAATCCATGTAAGCATACTAGCTCATGAAATTGAAATGGAAGCACGCAAGACAATTGAAGCTTTCTGGATAAAGTCCAGATGCTCATAAATGAACCGAAAGGATGAATTTCTGACTATCACAAATGAACTGGCATCATATCGAGATCTATGTCAATTTGATCGGAAACGTGATTGAACCGGTTAGTTCATACTTGTTACATATATTCGCTACTAGCAAGTTGTGACTAGCTAGGAGTGGAACGACCGAAGGTTTGTACTAGCTTGGCGGCCTTTTTGCTGATTGAAAAACGTGCAGAGCTTTTGGCTTGATCTGCTGATGCACTTGATCTGGTAGAGCCCACGAATTGTGTAGTCCTTTCAGGCTTCGAAGAACGCGAATTAAGCCGAAACGTTGGCTGAGAAGGAATAAAGAAGTTTATCGATATCGGGTATCGTTGAACAGAAAATTTTACACGAATGTTAGGAAGCAGTTCAAAGGTTTTGTTTTCGTCAATGCCACCTTTTGCAAAATTGTATTTCAGCATTCTACCCTTGTATAAAGAAGTTTTAAAGATTGAAACACTTCAAACACACAAGAATAATTAACTAATTAAGTACTGCGGTGGTGAATTAGCAAGTGCGGGAGTGGCCTGAAATAACTCATGGTCATTTCATAGCAAATGCATGAATCAATTGCAGAGGAACATCCGCAGAAAAATGGGCAGAGGCATGGTTTCTGACATGTAATCTGCTCAATGTGCCTCATTTTGAACACAGTATGTAGTCTGACTCACTTATTCTGCAAATAGTTGTAGGACCATCTCTTGTGGCAGATAAAAGACTGAATGGATGTTGACTATCGCAGAAATTGTATGCAGCTGTTTCATCTTCCGTCACGATTTTGTACGTCAGCTGACACGTGTTCTCCTCCTAGAATATTTGATCGAATGAGGAAAGGGTTCAGTTTCAGTGTCTGAGAGGAGAAATAATTGGCCTAAAATGGTGCATCAAAAAACCTCGAAAAATCATGAGGAATGGCAAAATTAGAAGTTTGAGTGTATTCTCTCACATTGGCGTCCGGGACATTAATCTATGCCTAATTTCTCAATCTAACTTGTATACCTTATAAGGTGGTAGAGTGAGTTAGGGCACTTCTTAAAACATGTTTGGCTTCTTCCCAGGTTCAAAAAGGCAAAACGTTCTGACACAACGCGATGGTAAGTGCTATAGATGGTCACAACCATCCACTGCGTGGAACGACTAATACTTGGAGGACAAAAAACTAGTATAAAAATTCCCCGAAAATCTTAGGAAATCCATACGCTAGAATCTATGACGCACCGAGTAGAAACTGAAGCACAGTCTGAAATCTTGTGAAAAGGAGGCTGAAATGCTCTCTACACGAGCACCATTCATTTTTCCTCATAATGAAGTATATTGTACGGGTTTCGCTTGCCATTCTGTGGGCATTGAAATTCGCTCTAGTTTCTCGGCATATTTTTCAAAAGAAAGGAGGAAGGCGCTTCCCAAGCTTTCATTCTAACGTTTTGACATGATTATACTATCTGAACTTACAATCAAATTTCCTGTCCCAAAGTTGGCGGGAGTATCGCAGAACCTCTTGAAAGTACTGTCTAAAGAAAGTCGTTGAAATCTTGTAAAAGCTCAAACATTACAACACATTGAAAAGTTCTTTCATTATTTTATAAAAGAACTATTTATTCACTTGGTTGGTGCCTTTTATTTCCGATGAGGTGAACACTGCCATATGGTGGTGTGTGAAAGCTGGTGTGAAAACGCTGTAGTAATTGTGAGAGTCCCAAAAAGTAACCTCAAGCAAAAGCTCGTCCGTAATCGCATGTACGACAGTATCTCCACTACACCTAGTTGTGAAATTTGTCCGGTCGGCAGGCATGGAACTGCATAATTTGCGGTGCTTCTACGTGATATCGTATAAAGAATGCTGCGCTGAGTATATTGTATCCGTATTAAGGAATATCTGAATGGTAAAAACAAACGTCCCTCCACAACCCTGAGTTTGCAAAGGTCGGTATCACAGCGGAGCCGATACTGATGTTACGATCACTATCTTAGCGCAAGAAATTCAAATTGCGGCGCGCAAAGCACTTGCGGCATTCTGGATCCACGCCGAAAATCCAGCAATGAACCGCAAGGGAAAGTGCCTCTCAATAACTTGACAACTCAATCCGTACTCAAGGCCCATCTTTTGGTCTCAGATGAGCACTTCAATATCGTTGCGCCAGCTAGCAGTGATCGCTCTGGCTAGACTTTGTCCCGATAGATCGCCGTTATTTTCACCCTTACAAACTCTGACGAGGGCGAACTCACAGAAACGCTAGCCGTTAATAGAATCTAACAACCTTGTGAACAACTTTACATCACCAACCAATAAACACAAGTATATCATGCAAATGTTCACGGACATGAAATGGCAATCATGACTCTCTCTCTCTCTCTTGATCGCTGTACAACCCCGTTCGCCCATTAGCACCCACGACGCACTAGAAGAAGCTTTAAAGGCAGCAGGAGCTGAAATTCTCGACACTGAGCTGAGCTGCGGGTGGTGAAGTACAGACTCGGTACATCATAAATGTGAAACGAACACAGACAATGATGGCTTACCTGCAGAGAAAATGGAACATTCGTCACGAACACGCCTGGCCGTGTTCGCGCGCGGACGAGTTTTCCCCGGCGCGAAAGCCATTGTGGCGTGTGGTTTTGGGCTAGTCCCGCCATGAAACTCTGTGAATTGAATGCATTTCGTTTTTCCTTTGCGCCAAACCACGCACCGCAATGGCTTTCTGCGCCGGGGAAAACTCGTCCGCGCGCGAACACGGCCAGGCGTGTTCGCGACGAATGTTCCATTTTCTCTGCAGGTAAGCTATAATTGTCTGTGGTCGTTTCACATTTATGATGTGCCGAGTCTGTGCTTCATCACCCACAGCTCAGCTCGGAGTCGAGGATTTCAGCTCCTGCTGCCTTTAAGATCGGAAATGTGTCTCCTGTCAAAGATTAGGGCTCATTTTTAGATGATTAGAATTTGGAACCAAAAAGAGCATATCTTGTGAGGAGTAAAATGTGTCTTGTAAGGAGTGAAACACAGTCAATCAGTAGCGAAGAGGCCACTCCTTCGATGGGTAAAAGCATTCTACTCTGGTTCTCCTTAAATTGTGAACGGTAGAGTAAAAATTGAGCAATTGTTAACGCTACAGTCAGGAAGTAGGGGGATGGCAGAAGTACTGTGAAAAGTGTGAGAAAGTAATGAAAGGAGGTTTCTCTCAAGTATAGAGGCTTTTGCTGCGCGACATCATACATCTATGTATAACCAAATGACCAAATTTCATCGAATGACAATGCCCGTATCCATCAAATCATTTACGCTTTTCAGTATCGTCCTTTCAAGCTCGAGTTCTGAGGCTGTCTTAGCAACATGTCAGCTTTGCGCAGAGCTTTCACACAAATTTTCTGTAAAAAAAAACTATTGAAGATTAGTTACCGGTGGCGCTGTACACCATTGAGGAGTAGACTGCTAGGCCAAGGAACATGATGCGATCCATCTAAAAACACATTTGTTGATGACAGTTTTCCATGAACAGGGTCAAGCGTACGATGGTAACTGTTCAGTGAGGGTGGCACGCTGGGATTGAACGAAGGAAAGATAGCCTCGAGGGAGCGAAGGGGGGGGGGGGGGGTAGGGGAGCGGGATGACAATGAAGTGGGCGGGACAGCTTTATTTTCCACATTTTTGCAGCAAAGCACAGTTTCCGTAGTACCACTATAATTTTCGTGGTATTCCGGACGTCAGCATTGTGAACATGTTTGGTTCACATATTAAGTGTTAGGTGTTAACATAAGTCCTTGTGCTTTTTTCAGTTGCGATTTTTCCTGACAGGCTGCCATTTTTTCCGTAATACGCTGTATACTCTTATCAACAGCGTTTCCTCGAACGTATTTAATTAGTTAATTTTCAGGCTCAGGAAGAAAAACGCTGATTTAAGGAAAAATGCCATTTTCTCCTTGTATTCAACAGGGACCAGAAAGCACACGATACCGTTTGGATATGTAAGCTCTGTAGAATATATACGCCGAACAATGTCAGCAATGGAACTGTGGCATGGCCAATTTGGCGATGTTGGCAAGGGTGGGGTCAGACGTTATCATGTCGTAAGATGACTGGCCCTTTACGATTCGATAGTTTCAGCAAGATTACCTCAGTTATTTGGTAGCTTTAAAAAGTGTAGTCTTTACAGAGACTAAAAGATGCCTCTGGGACCCAAGCTGGCCATGGAAGGAGGTCGCTTGCTTTGTTTTGATGGCCTTTCGAGCTTTAAATGAATGATAGCATAGGTAGTTGTCGGTTGCGCTGTTTTTCACTGGCTCATTACTCCACTTCGCAAGCTTGAATCTCAAGCATACTGTCATTTCAGATAAAGCACAATGGGCTTGTAGAGGAAGATCAGCGCTTCCGAATCGTATATGAGCTGTAGCTAAAAGATAACAAATAGGTGGAGAAAAGCGCATCCGAAAAAAAGAGCAAAGACTTATGTTAACACCTAAGATATACGTGAGCATGGTGCCAAATGATCGAAGCTGTTCACCAAACCAAAACACGGCAATATGAGTATTGAAAAAAAAATAAAAACAACAAGAGAGGACGACTATCAATGAAATTAAGTGGCGTCGGAAAAATGCTGTATCAGATGCTACGCACATTAGGCGGCATACAGGTGACATAGTCGTAATCCGCAATATCGACCTTATCCCTGTGGCCCTTGGCATACTTCACAGCGACACCTTTGCGTAAAGAAAATGAATGGAAATGATGGGAACAAAACGTAACAAGTTCTTATATCCTATCATAAGGTTGCATGAAATAGCGCACTGGCGTTGGAGCAGTTGTGCGAAACGTCTTTTGTGAACGGTCGCAGCGACATCGTCGCTGTGTATTAACGAAGGCCTATGGTACTAAAAGGCGACGCTATCTCTGCTACCGTTCTCCACCAAACGTTTTCGCACAACGACTCTGTGCCAGCACGCTAATCCACGCATGCTGTTTGATAAGATATTAAAGTTTGTAAGGTTTGTTCTCATCAATTCCTTTCATTTTGCTCACCGCGATTTCACTGTGAAGTATAAAATAGGCCTTATACCTTCTACACTCATAATATGACATGGGCCTTATGCCTTCTACACCCTTGTGTGTATATATATGTGTCTGCTTGTTTCTCTGTGTATCTCTCTTTGTGTCTCTTTGTGTCTGTGCGAGTGACGGGCTAACTCAACAGATGTCCACCGATGAAGCGGAGCAAAAACGCCACTGCGACTGCAGCTTATCGTTGCTATAGTGGTGGCATTTTTGCTCCGCTGTATCGGTGGACAGGTAGTTAGTAGGTCTCTGGTGGTTTAAAGCGCAAATACGAGTGAATCGTAGCAAGGTGAATGTCGATTTCTTTCTAAAGAGAAGAAAGAAATATACATGAGAGTCCGTATTTTTTTCCTCTGGTGCTAATATCGTATAGGGAGGGGAGAGTGGCGGATCACTTGTTACTATCACCACGCTTGACTATGTCTATGAATAGTATCTTCTTGCCTTCGTAGCTGAAGTTCCCATTTCTTTAAACTTGTAGAAACACCAGACAACTGCTCTGTAATAAGTGGAGGTTGATGATGAGGCCAAGTGGAAACTCTTTACATTTACAGCCATTAGTGGAAAACATATAAGGTCGTCAAGTATGAAATGTCCGTTTTTATGAGCAGTCAGTTTGACAGTCTCTTTCTTCGAAGATTTACTAGATATGTTCTCATCTTCATTTTCATTATGAAGGTACATCCTCCTCCTTTCGAAATCACTACCTGGGTTTTTGATCAGTTTTCGAATTTTTGTTTGAAAGCATGTTTTGTAGAAGTACTCAAAGATGAAAAATCGTGTCGTTTTGGAACATAGGTTCCATTTTCCAGCCATTAAAGCTGAGAAAGCTGGGAGCATCAGAGTAGTGTTAAGGGACATCTGGCTAGTAAATGCGCTGAACAGCGTTTGCTTGGGAAGTTCCGCTGAGGTGACATGAAGCTCCAAAGTGAGCCTTATGATGAACCTGGATATCGATGAGCTGGAAGCCGTAGCCGGAGCGGAGGGTGGTGTCAAACTAGGTCAGCATAAGCAGCAAGGTGTGATCTTTATAATCCACTGAGATTTAGGTACTCAAGGCAATATGACCATTAAAGATGAAAGTCATGTTAGGGTTAATTTGTTTCTAAGGGACGAGCGTTTTTTAGGGATCGTATCTTGATGGATATTGGCGCGGATTTTCGCTTTTCGCACAGGGAATATCTGCAACAAATTTTTCTATTCCTCAGCTTTCATGCACGACGTGACTCTTTCTCTTAAAAGCTTGTAGCTACAAACGCTAGCATATTCATGACCGCAAGCAGGATAGACGAGCGACTGAACCTAGGACTTACTGTGGTTTGTTCCCACTGACCTGACTACTTCAGTTCACCTTCTTCTTCATGAAGCCAGAAATTTCTCTTGTGTTCGCTCACCAGGGACAACCCAAAAAAATTTTTTTGATGGGGGGAGGAGCAGGAAGTGGGACAAAGCGAAATATCTCGAAGGAAATGCACATCCCCTCACAAAGAAATCGGTTATCGCAACAATATGATTCTATTATTCAACAAAATTCATCCAACCGCTCGACAGAGAGGGTTCGGATGAAGGTTTACTTTGAGCACAGGATAGCGAATACAAAGCAATGATAAGGCAACAATGCAAAAGCTACATTTATAGTTCATCGGAGTCCGATCCGGTCGGGTAACGAGTGATACGTATCGGCCGTGGGTAAAATGGTGTAGGGGGCGGGGGCGCTTGGTATTGGTCGGTAATAAACCTGTCCTACACGTTTTAACTTGTTTGCATTTCAGATTACTGCTACATCTCAGAAGAGCTAACAAGTCAGAGCGCTCTGGACATGTCTGCTAGAAGGTCTGAACGTGTAGGACAGGTCATATTATCGACTTTTGTAGGGTGCCCCCCACACAATTTGCCCTTGATCGCCGGATAACGAAGATCAATATGTATCTTCTGTTATCAGGCCCGATCTGACTTCGATACACTATAAGTTGTCCAAACGACTGACGGCTTCAAGAAGAGCATTGGCTTGTTCTGCTCAATGTAAGGTATATGAGCGAAGCGAGCATCAAGAGTTGTCCGGAAGCTTGAGGTTAGCCGGACGGTCAAACTGGTGTATTAACTTGGAGCAGTATCCATGTGGCGATCGCCACGATTGCTGGCAGTCTGGGGATACTCTCAAAGAAGAAGTAGGTTATGCATGATCAGATCGAGAAAGAGGGATTTTCTGATATTTTCTAAACGGAAGTTCCACCGCTACATTTAAGGACACGGCAGAGTGACGAAGATCAGTTTGCTCGATGTTCTCTGCTCGATTTCCAGGAGTTCAATGGTGGTCGTGTCAGACAGCAGAAAACAGTTCACGACCAAGGAGTTCAACAAATTTCCTGACAAGCAATGAATAACTCACTGATAGCTGCTAACGAAAAACACTGTTTGCAATGTATGATGCTATAAAAAAGAACCTAACCCACTCGCGATCGATCATTCCAACTGCGAATTATCATGCTAGCACATGAAGATATATGTATTGACAACCCATATAAAAAACAGCCTGATCTTTTCACCAAATTCGCCGGTCCTCTCTCCCGTCCATAATGGTTCCTTCTAACATCTTGCATTCTTCTTGGCAAAGAAATTCATCCGTAGTGAAGTCGAAGTCGAATGTGGCTTCAAATAACTCATCGACTCCACAGCTTCAGAGTTTTGAGTAGAAAAAATAAGTAAACTTGCTTCTCGTTAGAAAAAGCGTGTTGCTTCTGTTAGCTTTCTTTCGACCGATCAAATTTACTTGGAGCTGAGGCAATCCGGTTCTAGAACGTAGGTTGGAATTTATTAGTTAGTTAGTAGTTTAGTAATTTAGTTCTATTTAACAGTACTTTATCTAGAATACCATCACACCCTCAAATCCCCCGAGGCCACAGTGATCGCGCCGGAACCAACGGTTAGAGGGAAGAGAGAGCTGGCGGTTTCATTGGTTAACCGACTTATAGCCAGGATATGAGTGCATCCCGGTCATCACCTGAACTGCACTCTTGTGTTTACCACTTGTTTGCATAAGACCGCCTGAACGAGTAGGTGAACGCATCGCCTGAAGAAAGAACTGGACGGAGCAGCATGTTTAACTATAACAGAGGTGCAGAATGGTTTCCTGACTAGTAGGTCTACAATCACCGCTCTAATTCCACAATCACCGCTCTAGTGTCTACAATACCAGTTTGGCAGAGAGCCATCCACTCCTGACAATGTCTGTTTTGTGGGCTGCGGGTATGTCAGGCCTATGACATCGAGAGATCACTGTTCATATTCTTGAGGTGCTTTCTAGAAAACCGTCTCCAGGAAGTTGGGATGAATGATTCTCACTCGTCTCAGTATCCTACTTCTAACAAAGTCCCCCAAAGCACGTCCTTGGGCCCATTTCCGTTGTATATCAATGGACCTGGCGGCGGGGTGTTTGGGCTCAGCTAAAAAAGGGGCGTGGCCAATGATGCCCTATGGATATATGAGTGTTACGGTACTTCTTCTGACAGCTACACCGACTCACATGGAAGGATGTGGATGTCGCGCATTTCGACTACTTTTACTGAGTAACAACGATGAATTGCCGCTTCGGAGCATTCATAATAAAACTGTCACCTAAACGGTTCATTCGAAAGAAGAGGGTTCGAAAAATTTTAATAAATCAAAGGGATGTAATACGCTTCTGAATCGGGACCAAATACGATGTCGTAGAATCCCCTGGAAATTGTGCAGCGAGGCTACTTCACGTGCTGAACACAAAGGTTAGGTCTTCAACTGGATAAAAATGATGTCGTCTGACAAAATGGGCACCGACTCCGCGATCAGCACAGCAAGTACCCTTCTATGGGAAAATTTTGGAGGGTTTTAAGAATTACAGTTCAAGAATTTCACCCTTCTGCGTGAGCCCTCCTGGCTGTCACTCAGCGGCTGGCGCGCTGCGTGCGTACCTGCGGGCCACCGTCAGCCATGCCCCTTTTCCGCTGAGCCCGAACGCGCGCCCTCCGTTGACCTCTGCTTCTCGGTGCCGTGTGAGCAATTTACACCGATGACTCCAAGCTGCACCCAATCAATGATCCACAAAATCGGAATTCTTCAATCTCTGACCCTCATGATATGTTTCTTCTTTGGTTGACATTGTTAAGGTCCTTGGATACCTTTATGCATATGTTAGCTTTTAACGTCAACGCCTTCTTCGGACCCTAATGTTATAAATAATCTATAACCTTATCACAATCATATAAATGCTTACAGTAATAATACCAAATATACAGGTACTAACTGAGCCTTTGGACTTCGAGGCCAAACGTTAGCAGTTTACTTACATTTCACTAACTAGGGCAGTGTGCACGAACATTCACACTTGGGAGGGGAGGGGATAGGAAGTACTGTCAAGGATTGCAGCTGTCCCAACCAGTGCTCGCACGATTGCACAAGCATTGAATTTCTTATAAATCCCATGCGTATGTGAGAAATTTCGAATTATCTCCTCTTCTCTTGTGCGTTTACTATTCGACGAGATGTTTTGGAGAGAGGGGGAGCGTATACCATACGCTGGGTAGGGGATCACGAGGGATAATTCTATATTTATATAAACCTTGCTATCAAATCATTCGTAAGATTCACGTTTTTTTTTTTGAAAGTCCTTCTAACCTGATTACTTCAATCAAGACGTGTTGCTTCTGTATCCACCATTGTTTGGGTGTTATTGGCGTAATGCGATTCCCGTGATCCCCCTCAGCGTAGGGGATGTGTATCCCCCTCCACAACACCGGATAGAAAGAAAAACTCGGAAGTTTCAGTTACCCACCCAAAGTATTCCTTTAGGTGCACTACACTGAAGGACTCCAACTTTTTTGTTTTGAGGTACGCGACGGTAGAGGTATATCAATCCGAAACGCTTCCAAACCACTGTCTTGGTTTCAACTTACTGGAGCTACTGGACATATCTACACTACCAGCTCTAGGTCCAGCTCTGAGTTGCGCTCATTTGAAGCGACTCCCATGATTACATGAAATCCGCATAATATTTTTTTATTCGAGGGTTGCCACGGAACCGTGTCTGTGAAACAGCTCCCATTGTGGGATCATGAATGAATTCTTACGCACGCTTCTATTGGGTTGGCGAATAAGTTCATGCTGCTTTTTTAATTTTGTTTTTTTTTTTTTCACGGTGGTTTTAACAGCGCTTGATATGGCCAATTTTGTACCTCCTGATCTGCTATTTACAATTAACGTAACAGCAGTTCTCAATTTTCTTTTCATCGTGTTTGCAATGTGACCCTCCAAATTGACAAAATGAACCGCTCCGCCACCAATTACCATTCGACTTCAATTGTGGATCGGGTGGGTAGGGATATCAACGACGTCTTCAAAGGAACCTTAACTGCTTGAAGCGAAGAACAGAAGTTGTATGTTCACTTTAGACAATGCAATTTCAGCTTTGAAGTTGCTTCTCCTTCCGGATGCTCAGTTTGTGGGACATAGAGACGATTAGCCGCTACGGTTGCTTTAGGAGGAAAAATCGCTGTTAATGCTAACTCTCAACAATATTTAGGTTTAACTAACACATTTCGTGCAAATCCTTCGATTACTCGATATGCGGTGATCATTCACGTTGGGTATGGTCGATTTCTTTGGGTAAATTTCACCAAATTGACTAGCAACAAACCCGAATGTGGGGAATTTCCACTACTGCCAGCTTCGTAGGTCTGATGCAGTCATGTACGCTTATTTTGTTAGGTTCTTTATTTATTTGATAGTACCCCGTAAATTATGGGGTTTTCGACGTTTTCACGGAACTTAAAGTACATCTTTGTGCTCGGCGGCTCGCATATAGGGTAATTTACACTAGCTACGTGCGTCAGTCGCGCATCAGTCGCACGCATCCATTTGCAAGGGATTTTCCATGATGATCGGTCAACACATCATGTACATCTTCAATGAAAAGAACGAGCGGCCGTCGCAAGGCTGTAAACGCGTGCGTCTGAGCTGCGACTGCGATGCGACTGCTATGCGACTGGACCCTATTCTTCATCATATACATAGACGCGCGCTTCAGTCGCACGCACCCAGTATAAATTGCCCTTATCTTCGACCGACGTGGAAATCTCGAAGGCAGTCAATAAGCTAAGACATTGCCTTTAATTGCCCTTATCACGGTTTTCATGACAGGGTTAATATGAAATGAATATGAGTAGGTGCAATTCATTTCATCGATGTACTCCGTATGGGACAGTGGTGGTCCTCCTCTTTTTCATAGACAACTCAACATCTGTCTAGCTTCACAAGTAGATCTACTAGTACGACGCATTCATGTTATAACCAGCAAGCATACACTTGACACTTAACAGCTGTGAAAACGCTGTTAACCAAGGAATTTCCAGGTTAAATTTCTCCTCACGTTCTTTTTCTTGACCTTTCTCGCTACTGCAATGTGTTCTCGAAGGAAGAAAGCAGGAGAAGACAATTTAAAGACTGCTAGATCAATTCGAGCTGTATTAACAGTGGTACTTATGCCCATTATAGCGTACTGTACCTGGGATAGCCTGTTTGTATAGGGAAAGAAAGGAAAGGCAATCGGTATGGATTCTGGCTCTATTGTTGAGGAAGTCAAGATGCAGTCAGAGGAAACGGGAAACAAAACAAAGCCACCATCTGATTTGGGAGAAGCCACGGAAAAAAGTGAGTAAATCAATGGTAGAATGGTTTTTAGAGCACAAAATCCTAGAGCAACAAATCGCCTCTAGTTGTTTTTAATATCTCAACAATTCTTATTGAATTACTGCACTTTAGAGAAACCTCAAACATCGCCGCCAACAAAACCTGAATTGCCCCAGAATCAACAAGCAAAATCACCGACTGAAGCAGAAAGATTGGGTGAGCAGCAAAAGATTACAGCTAGGAGATTGAGCAGACGGGGGAACGGATTGAATATCTGACCTGTATCCAGGGTTGGCATTCACCATTGAGTTTACCCGTAATAATCGCGCTTACCCCCCAAAGTTTACCCTCTTTTCACATTTATCGAGAAGTTTGGCTAAGTGCTATTCATCACCGAAAATGGGGGTAAAGCTTAACCACGGAATAAGCAACATCGTGGTAAAGCTCGGAGTAAACGTGGCTAAAAATCTTTAAATTTCCTCCAAGATGCTCCATTGACTGAAATCGACAGAGAGACCACCGACATATCATTTGCACAAATCATCTTTTCTGGTAATTTCAGAGCATGGTGGAGACGGATATGAAAACTTCGGCCCGCCACAAGAAAGTGCTCCTGAAGCTGCGGCTACCGAAGCAGCTGCCATCTGTAAAGCGCAACCAATAGCGCCAGTTATAGAAGTGACAAGAAAATCCGACAAATCTAGGCAAAAGCGAAGATCAAAAATCGAGAGGTTATTTACCGACAAAACTCAGGACTTTAGCGGCAGAGGACATATGGCGAAAGCACTGCGGACAAAGAGGTCCGAAGTTGCTGTGTAAGCTCTAGGACGTGAAGGCCTAATACACAGATTTGCAAGAGACTCACTATTGATTTATATCTGTTCATCAAGTAATAAACAAGATTTAATTCAGATCTGATACAATAAATATTGATTGTGTTTCTCGTATTGAATAGAAGAGGATGTTTGGCAGTTAATCCTAACGATTTTGGTGATCTGCTCTTGGATGCCGACCACCAAGAAAAAAATTAGATCATAAGAGCTAACGCTGCTGCTAAGAACTATCCTTCGGTAACCTCTGCCTGCATTGCTTTTCGTTCTGGAGAGACTACAGAGTGGCCCATAATTATGGTGACAAGAGCAAGCACTCATTTAGAACTCACTTCATTTTCGTATGAAACTGTACCATGATACTTTTGTTCTCATTAAACATTAAACAAAAGCATATACTTCGGTTTCAGACGGTTTTTTGACAGTTTCGTTGGCGCTGGCCCGCCGGCGATATCGTCAGCCTCACCCCTAGCCAAGTGGGCTTCCTTTCCACATTTATGAGGGGAAGATCAAAAGGACTCGTATCTCTCTGAGGTTCTGACATAAGCATTGTCGCAGAAAGCGAATTGGCTGAATGATGCAAGAGATTGGAACTTGTGGTTTCTTGGTGGTAATCGCCAAAATTATTGAAATCTTCATGCATTTTTTTTTTGTTTCCTACAAAAATTATCGAGCATTCCATCTTCAATTTTATCAGGATTTGTTCCCTACTCTTTACTGTTTCGAATCATTGTGTAATCCCACTTCTTAGACGCTGTCAACAATTTGAAAACGCTTCGTGCCAAATAGCGTCGTTTCGAAAATGGGCGTTAGCTTTGCGATGACACTATGTAAGAATCATTTGGAAATTTCCCATGTTTCATGTGGATATTGAAAAAGATGATCAAGGGCAACCAATAAATAAACAGGATTCCAAGTGAGAGGCAGCGCAGCGACCTAGAATAAATTCCAGGATTGAAAGCTTGCTTGGTGTCACCATAATTATGGGCCACCCTGTACTTCCTTCGCCGCTGCAAATCAAAACTGAGCCTTATTAATTGCTCTAGCACAACAGCTCAAAAATGAATCATTTCCAGTGCATACTGGAATAAATCGGCTGTGATCAACTGTTTGAGTTTCGTTAAATGAACAGCTGAACAGTTGCAACAGACGAATGAAAAGATCATGTGTATGAGGGACGCTACGGCAGCAAGTCATGTATTAATTTAGATGATCCATGAATGTGCCTTTTCGTCTGCAGACAGGGCTGGGGCATAATTACTGTACAACGTTTGCTCAATTACTTTTCCGCTGCGAACACATGCCTTATCCTGTTATTTTTTCTTCTGGAAAGAAACAAAAGGGTTCAAAACATTTCTGCGTTAAGACCGGGCTTCGAAAGAGGCTGTTCCTATGAAGCACATGAATCTGGAATACCTTTTTTGAAATTTGCAGGTCATTACTACAATTGCACCCTATGAAATCCACAACTTTCCAGTGGGAGATCAATTGGTTGGACAATTAGGAAAGCGAGAAGAGGTGTCGTTCAAATGGTGCACAAGGCTTTTTTGTATGCATAGGTAATAAGAAATGGGGGAGACCAAACTGCGGTTCTTCATGCTCCCGTGATAACCGATTCACCCACTTTGCTTTAGAATTATTTTTCCTCCTAGGAAATTGAAAACCAAGCAGCGAGTAGGTTTCTTCTACAAATTACGTAGATTTAAAATGCCACATAGTGGCTATTAAGACGCTTAAATAGGCTCAGATATGGGTCAACTGTAAATGTCGAAATGTAGGGCTTGATTTTCACATTAAAGCAAATTTTATAATGACTTTATTCTCTGGCGATTTCAAGTGAATTTCGAGTGGTTCTCTCGTAATGGACATCAATGCGACTAAGCCGTGCTGTATTCCACATGTAATCGTTGTAAAAAAAAACTGTTTCTATCGCTGCTGCACTCGTTGCACTCGGAAATTGTGGGCCAAACTAGTAAATAAACTCGTCGATCCAAAGAATTCGTCCAAAACGTTTGTGTTCAAATTTTCTGGCCATTACGTAATTTTGGTAATGTTACAAAACAGCGGAAAGGCCTGAGTTCACCAAGTCAAGTACTCGTCGAATTAACGAAATGAGACGAGATCACGGAGACAAGTGTGATATAAAAGTTTATTATACAAGTCAGTTCAATTGGGGTGAAACTAGGCCGTCGGGGAGCGGTCTACGGCGGGGGAGGGCAGCGGAAGAGGAAAACAGGAAAAGATCCAATCGTGTTCGACTAGTCTAAATATTACCCTTATATGGAGATCCCCTGGTCTCCTCCCGCCAGACGCCTCGTACAGATCTCCCGAGCTTACGTTGCACCTTTTAGGCTGCGGGTATACTCCTCGAGGAGTATAGCATCTAGCATCGCCGTCGCCGTGGCGACTTCACTTTCAATACATATCGATTGTGGGCGGTCCGAAGTTGGCGACTGATAATCGCGACCAGCGCACAATCAATATGCATCAAAAATGAAGTCGCCAATCTTTGGCGATGCTAGGTGCTATACTCCTTGAGGAGTATACCCGCAGCCTTAAGTGGTGCATGATCTCCCCTGTGAGCAGCACCCAACAAGTAGTTCCGCATGGAAATAAGGCATCAGGCGTTGTACAATAACTTGATAGTTATCCATTTAGTTACGAATGGAAACCTTTGCAGACTGGTCCTACAAAGGTACATGATGCATAACAAGAAGTAGTACATTTTAAATACATTTATTCAAACGTGGATAGAAGCTTGTAGATGTTTTTGGAATAAGCTGTGTTTTCTGATGACTCTATTAGTCTTAACTCAAGCAAAAATTGACGAATAGCCGGGCCACTATTTCTGGAACAATGCCGTCTCCATGTCGTCGGCTTCGTTTGGATTCAAATTGTCGTAGTCTCCACATTCTTTGGCTAAACAGATAATATCAAACATCACAGCGGAATTGTGGTTTTCACTAGAAAACTTGGAAAGATAAAGAGGCAGAATCGCGGGAAAAGATATCCTATGCGTAGAACCAGGCAAGGAATCATCCGACATTTTTCCTCTTCACTGCATTGGACAAAGTTTCAGCAAAGGTGTCGTGTAGAGAAATCCCAGAGAGATAAGGCCTTACCCATTTCTTCAGCAGCTGCAATGTCGTTTGGCCCACCATCGAGTGTCTCTGTAATAGAATACTTTTCAACCACAAATTTTTGAATATTTCCAAGCACTACAGTCACCCATAGAAAACAAGGATTATACACTAATGATAGTACTCCTTCCAGAGAACATACTCGTTGATAGTTGCCGTCGAACATTCACACCACTCTTTTTGAGGTTAGTTTTCTGGGCAGAACTTTTCTGTTCATTTTTGGATCCTTCGGATCTTTTCCCAATAGCCGTCTTCTCTTTGACTTCTTGAGCATGAGCTGAGCGTCTTTCACGGCGCCGCTCTTCTGATGCTGTGGATTTCATTGGCGGTCCTGATGGTTCCTGATTGTGCTGGAAATAGCAAAAAAAAAAACTATTTTTATGGATTTCTTTACTACATCCGCAATTCAACACTGAGCCATCAGTTTACGAAAGAATACTATTCGCGCCTTCATGGTACTACTTAAGTAAGCAAGGATTCACTCACCGCAGGCGATTGAATGGCAGCTCCAGAACCGCTGTGAGCTCTATTATGCCCCCCTTTCTTTTGGCAACATGCTATTTTGAATGTCAGAAATAACGTTGTGGTGATCTGGAATATATAAACTTTATAATTTTCTTGCCATATTCATAACACAAGCACCGGTTCGGCAACTGCACCAAGTAAACGAAATAAATACGATTCCTAAAATGTTGGCAAATGTTGAGGCAGACCCATAGCCAGCCACCCGTGGGTACCCATTCCTGCCAAAACTATCGATAGTCACCGTTTCCAATAAGGAAGAGATTTAGGCAATTTGTACCAGGTGCGCGTCAGTCGCGCGTCAGACGCATGCATCCATTTGCGAGGGATTTTCCATTAAGACCGGTCAACGCGGCATGCACGTCGCGAGAACGCAAGCGTGTGCGTCTCACCTGCGTCAGGGCTGCGTCAGGACTGCGGCTGGCCCTATCCTTCATCATGTACATTTTCGCACAGCACACGCATCAAACGCAAACATTTGGTATAAATTGCCCGATTATTTCTGTATCAGGCTGAGTTGGATCTTCCGGATTCATGTCAAAATCTTCAGTTTGAAAAATCCTGGAGAACCTTGCCCTGTATGTTTCTGGACAAGCAGAGTCAGACCACCTTGTGAATGTGGCGTTACAAGCAAACACAACCCATCCTTCTCTTGACACTACTTTTCCTCTGCTAAGATATGCCGATACAAGCGAAGACCGTCGTATGAAACTTTGTGCCGATTCTTGACATCAGTTACCTTCCTCCAGCAGAAATCACAAAATTCCAAGCATTTCTTACCATATTGGCTATGATGAGCACTATAGAGCCGAGCATTGTGAGAGATGGTCGAGAAATGAGGCATACTTTGACTGTGTCTGGCAATAACTAAGTTATTGTGTCCTCTCTTGTACAGCTAGCCAAATCTAGCGACTCATTCAACGTATAATATGTACGTATTTTCTTTTTCGCCCAGTTTCTGCACTTATTGTTCGCCAGTGTGCTTGCTAGAATGGGTCCGCAAAGCTTATAAATCTATCTCTTAGCAGTAAGGTACAGTCGGTTCCGGCAGCCACAGCAAATGGGCGCCGGCGGGCCCCCGGTATTAATGAGCTATAAATCACTCGAGCTTGGGAGAAAGCGAAGAAAAATACAATTTTAGTCCATAGTAGACAGGGTGCAGTGGATATGTTAAGGCTATAAAGCAGGGGACCGTTTTCACAACTTTCACGTTTTTCATTTTTGTGATTTTCATGGGGAAAGATTTCTGAATACACAATAAGCGAAGCCAACTCTTCCATTTTCTGCTATAGTACACTGCCTCGCAAATACAAAAATGGCCGTTATTCTTCTATAGATGGACACAGTACTTCAGTTATCCCTTCTGAATAATAAAGCTCATCCAATTCGGGATCCTCAGAAATAATTGAAATCCGTATAAATCGTTCCATATCCATTGCGAAGTAGTTCTACCGCTGTCATTTATCTTTCGTGGAGCAGTCTTTACGGCGGAGTTACTCTCTCCCGGTTTCTTGAAAAAGTGGTTTTTCACTATTACTTACACTATTACTATTACTTACACTTACACTTATCGCAGTTTATCTTCGGAATTTATGCAAAACGTTGCCGGATGCCTTCCTGGACTACCCGAAGGAGATCACGGGGGACGTTCCAAGCAGTGAACCCCAAACACTGCGATACTTAACTCTGGATCTCCACCGGAGTGGAACCAGCGATAGGGACAGATTGCAATCTGCCACTCAAACCACTGAGCCATCCGGGCTACTTTTTATGTTGGAGTTTGTTAGATAACTGCAGCAGTCGTAGGCAGCATACTATATGTCTTTGCAAAACGGGGGCACAGGGCAGGATTCGATCCCCTGACCACCACAACGTCGCTCATTCGCTCAACCCACTGAGCTATGCGCGTACGCGATGCAACGTACAAATGGTGTCCAATCTTACTTACACTTACACATATCGTAGTTTATCTTAGAAATTTAGGTGAAAAGGAAGTTGGGTGGGGCCACTCCTGTGAAGCCTAAGCTTAAGCCTTAAACCCATTCTTAAGCATAGGGTTAGGTTTATCTACCCTGTCTACTATGGACTAAAATTGTATTTTTCTTCGCTTCCTCCCAAGCTCGATTTATAGCTCATTGATACCGGGGCGCCGGAGGGTGGCGGCGGCCAGCGTCCGCCGGCGCCCATTTGCAATGGCTGCCGGACCGGACTGTAACTCTGTAATCTGTAGTTAATCCACAATTACAACTTGTCGGCTTGTTTTGAAAATATTTAGACCGCAGAAATGAAAATGACGTCGTTTTCGTCAGATAATGAGATGCGGCCTGCAGCTTCGACGAAGTCGCCGACTATCCACTTACGCAACAATGGAAATCAGAGCGATTGAGAACTCGTTCGAGCGCGCAAACGCTCAATGCCTTCACACGAATATTAAACAACCCGACAGCGACATTTTTCACCGCTGTATGACAAGGAAAATCCCGCCTCGTTGGCGTGAACTGCTTTATGCATAGAATGGGCGTGGCCAAACTGCAAGCTACAGAAATTGCACCGAGACAAAAACAGTTGTTCACGAAGTGCTGTCGAACATCCAGATCGGATCACTACACAGGTCGACGAAAGACAACTGCAATTCCTGGGAACTCTCAGACGCGACACACATCAGAAGTGCAACTGAGAAACTATGGAAATCGCAAGTGAACAGTTCGTTAGGGTTAGAGACCGAAGATGCCAGAAAGTTCATGGCCATGCACTTCCTTATACTTCGTCGGATGACAAGGTGACAAGTTCAAGGATAGTCTGTTTGGGTAGGAAACGATAGCTCATACCATGTATGATCACTTTTTCAGTTTTTTTGGCCTGCAACAGTTTGAACTGGCTTATAGCAATTATACCGACGATTTCACGCATCGGTAGTGTTTGGCATTTTAGGAAAAGATGATGATTCTTGCCTGAACGACACATGTAATCATGCAAATCCACAGTTTCACCGCTTCAACAGAAGTTAGTTTTACTGTAAAGCACGTGACGAAACTAACCATTCGCTATATGACCTGTATATATGTACCAAAAACTCTCTCACTTTTATAGACTGGCCTGACATTGGCATGACCACCTTTCAACAGAAAGCAGGGTTATTACGATGAAAGGGGTAACGTGTAGCCATTTTAGGATGAATATTCGGAGAGCTCATGCCAAAACTCTGATATTGGCCTAGATTCTTCATAATTTACTTCTGGAAAGCGCTACTAAGTTACAGAATATGGATATGCAGAGAGTGTGCCACAATATGTGCCTACCTCATGGAAGAAAGAAAGTTTCGCACAGGTTTCATAGGTTTCAGAGGCGCAGGAAGTCAAATAGTAACCCCTTACCCAACCGTTGTATTTGGTTAGAAGCATGACTTGGTACTAGGTGTCCGTAACTAATGGCTCATCGCTATAGTGCTCTCCCACCTCGAGATATACCCTATTACCTGTTGTAAGTGCATTGCAACTAATCGCAAAAAAAAACCTTCATATTGCACGCTACGTTTTTTTACTACTTGTTTGTTGTTTATTCTTACTCTTCTTCTGTTTTTGGTTAACAATGAGTTGTAATTCACGACCAATCACATAAACATTCAGCGTGATCGACAAGCAGCGAAGAAGGAAGACTGTAAGAGGACCTATTTTTGCAGGAACCTGGCTCGGGGACCAGTTCTCGCGTGGATCTGAAGTAGTGATGGTGATTTTGAGTGTGGAAATCTCGCTATGGACCAGTGGCGGACACGTAGGAAGTGAGGAGAGTTGAGAATCTCCTCACATCGGAGACGCAAACGGTTGTAAATTCAACAATAGAGTTATTGAAGAGGTAATTTCAAAATTAATCTACTGGATAAATGCAACAAAAATTTTGAAGTGTGTTAAAAGATTCTCCCTATGCCAAAGTGGTGAAAAATGTCTCTCTTTTTCTTTTTATGCAAAGTTTTTTTTATAAAGTGTTTATCTTTTTGGTTAAACCTTTAACCATTCCCTCTGTCCAATTCATGGGGATCAGTGCCAACCTCGAATCAGTGAAAAGCCCGAGGATAAAACTCCATCGCCCAGCATTACGACGACAGGCATTCCTCAAGGCGCCAATGCGTAATGATGTCGGTCGGCATTTTAAGAGTTAAGACCGGTTGTGGTGATGGCGGGGGTCGATGTGGCCAACGCATACACTATATGGGGTTCGACCGCCGCCATGCGTGTGTGTGCGTCTCGTCTCCGTCGTCGCTGTCGTCGACAACTCGGTCTGTCGCTTGGTCGTGGCGACAACTTCCGCCATTATCAGCGCCACCGGCTGCGAGCAGCTCAACCTGTTGTCTTCTGCCTCTTCTGCACCTTCTCAACGCAATCAATTCGTGTGTTCCGCTAGAGAACACCTGGCGAGAATCGAGCGACGCGATAAGGCAAATCGCGCGCTTATCAGTCATCTGTCACATTTCGCTATGTTGGCGCATGTGATAGCATTTTGAAGGACCTTCGGCATTTATTTCGCCGCTTTGGTCTCCCTTGGGCACCTAATTTATCTTCTGAGACGTATTTATACCAAGATTTACAGTTTACTCGCATATTTGTTTTATTTTATTTGTATTCGGAGGTGCGATAACTAAGATAAGGTAAACAAATTGAGTGGTGTTCATTCATTCATTCATTCATTCATTCATTCATTCATTCATTCATTCATTCATTCATTCATTCATTCATTCATTCATTCATTCATTCATTCATTCATTCATTCATTCATTCATTCACACATTCATTCATTCATTCACACATTCATTCATTCATTCACACATTCATTCATTCATTCATTCATTCATTCATTCATTCATTCATTCATTCATTCATTCACACATTCATTCATTCATTCATTCATTCATTCATTCATACATACATACATACACTCATTCATTCATTTATCCCATTCATTCATTCATTCATTCATTCATTCATTCATTCATTCATTCATTCATTCATTCATTCATTCAATCAATCCCTCATTCATTCTTAACGGTTTCACTTGGATAGCAGTTGGAGGGTGGGACTGAAAATAAAAAGCGAATAAATTCAAATAACTCGACAAATAATCGAAGAGTGTATGAAAAGAAAGAATATTCCAAGAACAAAAGGCCTACACCTCTACCTGTCCTTACACCGTAGCTGTAGGCTCCTAACTTTCCGAAAATTCTTTTTTTTACCTACTCGAAAGCGAACATTCGAAAATCGAATATAGCCAGCACATTATTCGGCATACTAATGCCAACTGCGTGCCTTTTTAGAAGCTTTCTCTGCTCAACCCCTGAATCTTCAGAAATCCGGATGTTTTGCGTTCGTTCTGTTCGTCTTGCCATTGTTTGCAGTGTCACTCGTTTCGAGTTGAGTACCGTTGCGTGGCACTTGAGTTCAGTGTCTCCTTTGTTTCGAGTGATTGCAGCTGTTTATCCGTTGAAATCGATAATATCAAAAATAGCCTAGGTTTACTGTAAGAATCACGGGCAGTCCTTTTTTCTTTCGTCTCATAGTACTGTAATCGTTGGCCAATTTGCAGACATTAGGCTGGGTTTCGAACGGTCTTGTTCGTTGTTATTTTTTCGACGGTAAATCAAAGCAAATCAGGGGTAACAAGTCAATTTCTAGGATGTTTTTAGCGAAATTAAATTAGAGAGATGAGTCTGTGTCGGAATTGCTCAAAAGACGTATTTCTGGCCGATTCAACCAGTCTCATTCGTCACACTTGTCATGTAACCAGGAAGGCGACTTCTGGAGAACTTTGTGACCATGCTTATTTCAACCTAATTCCTTCCCTACTCTACTATTCATTAACATTTTCCTCAATTTTCCTTGCAAATTCTCTTGGCGAGAAATATAGGCCCGTAATAAAGTGTCTTGGTGGTGAGATGTGACCTGGCATGCAATGTACTCCTAAAGCCTGGTGGTGAGTTCTCGAGTTCATCTCACCGGCATGACACTTTACTACGGGCCGTAGTGTGTTGTCCATTCCTAAAACAGTAAGATGCAAATAAAACTGCAAATATTGATTCACTGATTTCGTCGCAGTACTTATTATATGTTCATTATTACTAGGAAAATGGCAACATCACCTCCCCCTCCCTCCCCCCCCCCCCGGGATCACACTATGTTCATATTAGCTGAAATTCTCGCGAAAATTTCCTTTGATGAGATACATATTTAGTGCTGTTTACTCCTTCAAATGAACCTGAAGCAGGTGCAGTCCTGGATGGGTTCATTCACTTGCTCACCTCTTTACCACATAACGCAGTTCTTCAGCCAGAAACGCAGGTAGCTTGTTTTCGTAGGTAGCTGGTCGTGAAATCAGTGTCGGCTTCCAGAATTTTTCTTTGTAAGTGACAGCAATAAGATTACGTGAAGATGTAAGATTGTAATTGTAGCTCAGCGGCGGAAGCAGGGGGGGGGGGCGGAAGGGTGGATGGGGAAGGGGCGCTCCCCGTCCCCAAGAGAGGATTGCTGAACTTCCGAAGTGACTTTATGAAATAGATAAGGATATTATGTGAGCTTGTTAACTACTGTTTACTTTTGTTATTATTTTTAAACTATTTACTATTAATTGTTCTATTTTAAATTAATAATTTTTAGTAACTTTGTTAGTCCATCTGACAATGAGTCCACGCAGTGGCGGAGTTGTCCTTTTTTTCCATGCCCCCAATGGCTTGCAACTCCTGGGTCAGGCATTTTAGTAGCTCTATGTACATACTTTGTAGGCTTACAATACTTTTACTGCAGAAAGGGATGTAAGGGGGAGGGAAGTGCAGTGAAGATTGTATCCGACATCTTTGCGAGAAGGTCCTTGTGAGAAGTGAATAAATTTTTAAACTTCCTTCCAAGAAAAATTATCCAAATAATGAAATCAATTATTGATCCCATCTACATATTTTCACTTCGTTCTAATCCTTTTTAGGGCTAAATTTCTCATTTTCCTACAACATATTCTGCAGAAATATTGACAAGTTTATACATACAATAAAATATTTAGAAGGTGAGCCACCAAGGACATGAAGATATTAACTTTAGTACGGAAGTGCCTGCAGATCCGTGGCTCACATTACGTTCATCAACAGCGGAATAGTCAGCCTCCACCGCATCCCCACACCTTAGTGTGACATACAGTTTATATCTACTGTGTATATTACACATCGTAGTCCGGGTCATGCCAAAAAATTGTTGTCATTCCAAATGTTTGGTACGTTCGTCAAGAGTCCCGGACATGAAGCCACTCCACCATTCTTTCCACGCTTAGAAGTTAATTTGAAACCGTGTTTTATTCGCGGAATATGCTTAAAAAGTATGGGATAAAAAAGGGTTCTAGGAAATAGTCTTTTGAACAAAAAATGAAAGCGTATTATTCAGTTTACAGAACCATTCCTCTATTCCATAATAATTTTGCCCAGCTTGCATTTTTCTTTTGCTTTTTCGATTCATTCATTCATTCTTATTTTCAGTTTGATCCACTCTGGATTGTTCTTCTGTCTTTCTTGTGTCTAAACAATCTCACAGTAATCCCAACGGTGGTAACAATTCACTCTAGAATCATTAAAAATTGAGAAATAGAAAGTCGAAATATATATTTCCAAACATGTTGTATTCCGAAAATTTTCGCTTCATGTAACCTTCCTTGGAGGTTAGACTTTCCAAAATACTCAGCGCTTGTATATCTTTGGGCGTTAACACTGTCCTCTTCTTATACCAAACAAAGTACTGTAAACTACTGTAACTATGTGGTGACTAGTTCGTTGTAATGTAGGTCGGTAACAGTTGACTCATCTTAGCCACCACGCCTATCCATGTTAATCATGTAGAACTTAGTAGCAGCACTACTACGTCTCTGTGGAACAGAGTATCCAGAAAATTTGCAGATTCTTCAGTATCTTCCTGTTTTTTCCTTGGTGATATTATTGCATTGATCAAGCCGCTTACGTCCAATGCTGCGATTTGGCATTTAGTTTCCTTATTTTTCACTTTTCTCTCCCGAAAATTCTGTAGTTTTGCAAAATGTCTATGGAGAAAGAAGCAAAAACAACGTTAATCGCTTTTGACAGCGTTTAATGGATGCCCCGTGTTTCGTCTCTGTTCCTGGTCTGCAAACAAAAAATGGACAGTTATTTATTGTCCCATTGTATAGTCAATAATTTCGTCTCGTGCAAAGAAGAATGGATAAATAGCAAAGTAAACAAATAAGTAAATGAGCAAATAAATCGACCCTAAGACTACTGTAATCTGTTCAATATCGATTTCAAATATATTAACCATTATATGTGCTGGGTGTAACTGCACATTTGCTGCTTCACTCGACATCCGGCTTCAAGAAATCACTGTCTTTTAGTCGTGGATGTGGGTCAAATCTGAAGCAGAGTTGCAGCTGTAAGAGGAAATATTTATATTGAGAAACGATGGTATTACTATGAATTTTTTACAAGCATATCGCACTTGGTAACCATATAACGAGTTTTAACCTATTCTGCAAAAAAAGGAAAATCCTCGACGGATTTTCGAGAGAGGGGTGGGGATAGGAGGGCAGAAGGCGTGTTTATACCCATGCACGACCTTCAATTTCGGGTCACGTCCAATCCTCATATTCGCAAAAGTTGGAAAAAATACAGAAAAAAATAATATATAAAAATCAACAATCACTCTATATGCAGTGACAATTTCGATGAACCTGGAAGCATGTGTATGTACTGGGATTAAAAATTCTAGGATTTATTGGAATGATCTGTTTCTCCCTTTTTTGAGGGGATACAATCTATTCCAAACATAATACTTATTTTATGTGCTGATTGTGGCCGCACAACCAGTTTTCGACGCTTTCTTTTATCGTATCCTTATGCTCTATTCCTACTCTTTTTCACTTTATACTCTTATTTACTCTTTGTCGTATTCTTGGACACCCCTCATGTGAGCCAACCTAGTGGTACCTATCCCTTCCAGCTTGCAGTTTGACTGTGACAGACTGTGACAAGGCCTTTGTCTATTCCTTCCATTTTCCACGAATTCGCTATAAAAACCACAAACTTAACGTCGAAGCTCATAAATTGACCGAACTGGCATGACCTCAAGTCGCGCTAACAGCGGAAGAGATCTTATCTCGCCCCAATCACCTGCTGAACTCGCGATATTTTCGCCTTATCGCTGGCACTCCATACATTTTCATCACGGCGATCTGAGCGACACATCGATCCTAGGTGTTGGTCGCGCAATCAGGGCGTTGCCAACGGTGCTAGTGACAAAAATCCGTGCATTCATTTGCTCATCTGCTCACTTCGTGTGGTGACGTCGTCCTCTGCTTGACATGACCCAGTAGAGTTGTACTTTTCAGATATTTTGTTTGATGCTCATGCTGTGATCTCTCCTATAAGGCAATAAAATATAGGTAGGTGATTATTCATAGCTTTTTTTTCTGGATCACATAGTGTCATACTACTTTCATATTACTGTAGAATGCTAGAACAAAGCCGTATGGACGTGCGCTTCCACCTGGAAGGAACGCCGTATGTCGCCGACGACACGATAGGCACCGGCGCTTATGGGGTCGTTTGTAAGGCTAAGCATTTGGTGAGTACTGTATCTGAATCATTTGAATATTTTCTTTTCTTTTATTTTTTTACGATCACTATAAATAACTAAGCGATATATGCAAAACTTTTCTTCTCTGGATTTCCATTCCGTGGTTTAGTAAGCGCGAGCAATGGCGTGTATAAGCGATTGTTAGAAAATAAGTAACTTTATTCAGAAGGAATTTTTGTAGCCGCATTGGAAAAATCGCTCCTTTGCTGAAAACCCTTTGGCTTCCATAAACAGATATTAACAATGAATGTACCGTTTGCGTAGTGATGGTTGCCTGCACCAAACAATGCTCAAAAGCGACTATGCGCGACAGATAGCGACTATAAACTGCGATTCTCCAGGCGGAAAGTAGAAGAGAAATTAAAATTGATTAAAGTGCATAATTAACCAGAGGATTGCTCCCGTTTTTGATACTATGTAATAGTAGAGATTAGAGTCTTTCTGGTAAGCCGGTTTGGAACATGTGACGCGTAAAATCGGCATTCATGTGAAAAAAAAATCCAGGGAACAATCTATTCCAAGAAACAGGAAGGGTAAACGCTCAATAGAAGTAGAAAATATAAAACAACGTTGTATAATACTTCGGCTTAGCTAGTATAACTATTATATTCAGGGAGTTAGTGCTAGTGGTGAGCCAGAGATAAAAATAGACGAAATTTGGTAGAACAGGCGAGCCTCCTACTTTGGCTGCTGGAATATACATCAAAAATATTATTGAGTTCGAAAGCGGATATAATGCGGAAGTGAGAGCAAGCGAGTTTTTTTTTTAAATGAGACAAGAGTATCTGTTGCGTTTTATGCAAGTGAGAAGAGAGCTTGGACGAAATGTGCATGGGCGAGAGCAAGCGGACCTATGCGACAGCAAGCGAGAGCAAGCGGACCTTCGCGACAGCAAGCGGGAGCAAGCGGACCTATTCGCCTGCGAGCGGGCCCAAGCGGCAGCATGCAAGCCCGCGCGACAAGTGACTTAATAGCAATAAAAATTCAGAATCAAAACTCAAAAATCGTGTTAAACTCAGCATTCTATGTTAAGAATTCTTTTTTCTAACAGCCTTCACAACGAGCCGTGGCTATCAAGAAAATTCCCCGCGCTTTTGCAGCGCATACGCTAGCGAAGCGGTCTTTACGTGAAGTACGTATCCTACGCGAATTACGACATGAGAATATCATTGCCGTGTTGGATATGTTCACTGCTGAAGGAACACATGTGAGTTATTTTTGAGCCTTAGGTCATGACAACGTGCGTCGTAAATCCATGACTCGTTCCAGGGACGTGACATCTACATGGTGATGGATCTCATGGAAACTGATCTGCATCAGATCATTCACAGTAGACAGGCTTTAGTTGAGCAGCACTTCCAGTACTTCCTCTACCAGCTTCTCAGAGGTTTAAAGGTAAGCGATGTCGATTGATGCAGAATTTTTGGGGCAACTGGATTGCATGTTACAGTACCTGCACTCTGTCGGAATAGTACATCGTGATTTGAAGCCGTCGAATTTACTCGTTAATGGCGATTGTCTGCTGCGTATTGCCGACTTTGGAATGGCCAGATCTACGGACCAGACACACCAGAAAAACGACAAATTCCTCACGGTAGGGATCAATCGATTATTGATTGATCGCGACATGTGGGACAATGAATATTCTAGCAGTATGTGGCCACTCGATGGTACCGTGCTCCAGAACTTCTCTTCTCAATGATCGACTATGACACCAAGTAAGTTCCTCCATGGAAAATGCTCACCTACTAGATCGATATATCGACTTTTCAGGGTAGACATGTGGTCGGCAGGCTGTATATTTGCTGAAATGATTATGCGAAGGCAGATTTTCCCCGGTAAAGATGGTGTCTCACAGGTTAAGATGATCGTCTACTACTTGGGTACTCCTGAAGAACGAGTAAGTTGCCAGTGTAGAGTCGCACATGCATCCCAGTGAAGGGAATACAATGTGGATTGGGGAATAACCCCTATAACTTGCAGGTTATGCAACAAATTACTTCTGACATTGTACTCGGATGGATTGAGAGCTGTGGAAAGAAGGAACCACTTCCTTGGCAGGCAATTCTTCCCAAGGCTACTCCGGAAGCGTTAGAAGTCATCGACAGGGTAGGCTCTACTCACACTACTACTCAAATTTTCTGCCTCCGAGCTGTGCTTTTCCTAGCTGCTTCAAATCTCGCCGTGGAAACGATCCACAGCCGAGGAAGTGCTGGCTCTACCGTACCTGTCCACCTATCACGACCCTGCCTTTGAACCGACATGTCCCATCAAGTGAGCGAGCAGTTTTTGACTCTAACAGACCTGAGACCGCATTCATCAATGAGATTACCCAGGATAAACGTGCTAACGGCCCATGAGCCTACCCACCTACGGGCGTCAGTCAACACATTTACCCTGGGTAGCCTCACTGATACATACAGGGTTTAAACTTTAAAGGGCGTCACAGTAATCGTAGATAATCTTTTAGAGCACGATTTGACGCCGATGCCATTGAGGAGCTGCCGGTTGGGAAGCTGATAGAGCACCTCGCGAACGAGGCCAATATTTTCGACGCCATACGTGGACCATATGCGACAAGGTGAAGACGTAATATTGCGTACTACAGTGTGGCATTATCCTGGAAAAAGCAGAGTGCAACCACAAAGGCCACACAGATTATTGCAAACGCCAAAATTTACTGCAAACGAAACTACTCCGAATTGAATAAGCTACAAAAGTTGGCGCTCTGTCAGACTATTAGCACTAGAGCGCGCTTTCTTCACCTCTGCCGTTTTGTTCCGCCTGTGAGGAAATTATATAACTTGCGCGTTTCAAGGTTTTTGCGGCACTTTCCGTTGTTTTTTAATTTCTGTAAAGGGTAGTCTTGCGCTGTAAATGATGGCTTTTTTTTCTTCGTAATTGCTCTGTACTATGCTGCATCTTGCTCATTTGTGTACGTTTATGCTAATACTAACTGCAATAGTATATGTACTTGACTCGACGTTATTCGTGGCATTTATTGGCCATGAGAAGCCCTTCAGCAGATCAGCATCATGGCGAGAATATTCAGCAGTGACAGTTTGGTATCAGAAGAAACATTAGAAGGGGGACGAGGTGCGTTTGCAGGAATTAGGGGCGGAGCTAAACTCTACAATTGGCCGACATGAGTAGAGCAGCCAATCACATAGCTCGGCTCCACCTCCCTCAGCACCTCGCCTCCAGATTTGTTCCTTATACCTTCATCCGAAAGAAACGGTATGTGATTCAAATCATAGTGGACCTTCTCGAAAATCCTTGCTTTCCATATGGTTGAGGGATCTTCTCTGGCAGTTACCGTCACGAAAAACGTCTTAACGCTTTGCTAACTAACCATCAAGTTGCTTGTTATACTTCAAAGCCAAGTATAGCCATATCGTATGTGTAATTGTTATCTTCTTTGTCGATAGACTTGCTATGTGTGTAACAAGTGCCCAATCCGGTGATGTCTCTTCGTCTTTGCTCATATGTTCTAGTCAAAAGACATTTATGATACTGGTCATTTTCTATATGTAGTATTTAAAGCCTTTTCGCTGTGGAATAAATGCTTTGTTAATGCTTTGCAAATTGTGTTATTGCTTGGATGCTGGCTTTCAACAATACTAACATTACAAAAAGGATCTGGAGTGGCAATACACAAACCATATCACACATATCCGACGACATATTCATGACGTAGACATGCTGGTTACTTGGTAGTTGTGAACTCGAAGCAGTTTACTTCCACACTAACAGGTAACCCGCGCCAACAGAGGGGTAGGACATACTGAGAGCCCACTTATGCAGTTCGTAATTCCTGCAGCAAGCCTTTTAGGGTATGTGTCGTCGTGAGGGAAAATCGGGCGTTACCAAGCTACTGTGATTAACATACCCCGATAACGCCCCTTTTCCCCTCATGATAATACACACCCAGTCTTTTAGAGAGTCAAGATGGTCCATTTGTGGCTTGATTCTCTGTGAGCCGATCATGTTCAGAACTCGGCACAGCGGTGGAAATGTCTACGGTGTAGGACATACTGAGAGCCAAGAAATATAAGCATTCCAAGCTTTGCACTATAATGAGAGGGATTTTTAAGCTTCGACATCGGAAGATTCTCCAGGCGAATCCGATCACGGTGCTATATTTCCCTATAGAAGTACCAAGAACCCTCTGCAGCCTCTTTTCGGAGACTTCGAAGAGCCCGCCGCGACAGCTGCCACAAGGAGTTCCACTCCTCCCTCACGTTAGGCGCCTGCGATCAATATATCAATGAACTATGGCATGCCACAACTTTCTGTGGTAGCTGTCGCAACGGGCACCTTGGACTCTCCAAAGAATGGAGAGGGTTGGCAACTTTGTGAGGGTTTATGTGTCCACGGTAATCAGCGTCGCCTGAGAATTTCTCCCATTAAAATCTTGAAATCCATTCGGAGCTGAAAGACTGTCTTTGAAAACAAATAGAAGCTTATCTCTGTTTTCAAAATTTGAAAATATTTGGCTCTTAAGCCATATAACTGACAGAGCAATAGATCAGCTATCTGATAGCCGAAGTTTCGAGTCCCACGAAAGCGTACTTTAGATTTCTACTATATGTAGTAAGATCGTTTGAAAGGCATTATTGCTTATGGTACGTAGGAAGGCGTCTGGCAACGTTTTTCACAAAATTCTGGGACAATTTTTAAAAAAAATAGCATGACTTAAACTTTTCTATAGCGTATAACCAAGCTAAACCAGAGCCCAGATACAACATTGAGATTACCATGGTAAACGTGTCAACGCATCTAAACTTACACTTTTCCCGGCACCTGACAATATGTACATATGTACATAACATTCACCCATCGTATCGTTTAATCAAACTAGACGTTTTCTATGCCCACAGGCTACCCGGGGGTAATTAGTAACCAATAACCACGGTGAGACTATCCTTCCAATGATGAATCCGAGTCCGGGCTTGCAAACTAGTCTCGACATCTTGCGCCTCCATCCATTATGTAGGTACTCTAAAGGACGACCGATCAGTAACCACCGTTGGTTTGCGCGTTAACGTCTCGTGAATTCCAGCCCAGTAATATCGCAGCGTACTTGTCTTCTTGCATAAATTTCTTGACCCCACCATTGTTTTTCTTCTTTTAAATAATGAAAACAACCGATTCGTTCTTCGCAGAACTCCTTATTGTGCCATAGGCCTTTGGCGTCATCAGTGATTCTGAATCTTCATCCACCTCCTTGCAGGACGACACCACCATCTCCTCTACCTGATGACGACTGTCAACCCTCCACCAGCCATTCGGCTGACCCCAGGTATAACCAGCAACCGAACGGAATTTTCTCGAAGGTCTTCTGAAGTCATCCTCCTTTAGTGATGAAATCACTCCACATAGCTCACAATCATCGGCCTTTACGAAAACCCGTGGAAGCGCGTCAACATCGACTACACCGAGGATACGAGATTCTGCAGATTCCGATGAAACTGTACTCGAAATGGATACCAATAGGTTAGTATGCTCATTTAGGCGGCACTTTTATAACTTAGCTTATAGCTTTTGTTTAAGGCTATCTCAAATTGAGGATTCAGTTGACAATACACCTGAAGGCAGTATGTCAAGCATTGTCAACGCAGAGTTCAAGCAGTACCTTCGTGATGGCACGGATTGGCCGCTGGATGAGGCCAGCACCAGCTCAGCACCGCCTACTATTAATAGGTGAGTGACAAATACAGTATGACTTGGGCTGAAAAAATTCTGTATTTGCTCACATTTCGCGGACGCGAACTCCTGTCTCTCTGCCCCTCCTTACTATCTTCAAAAATTAATTAACAAATTTTTACTTCAAATCTTCAAAAATTACTTTACAAAGCACATGTGAATTGCGTATTAGCCCATTTTGAATCCTTCATTTTACCATTATTTTAGTATATTCATCATTAGCCATTTGAAGTTGAAATTAATTTTTATTTTGTAACTCAATTCATTTTTAAGGCACAGACTTTTCAATGAATAGAAACGACTACCACTACAATCTGACTACTATATAAGCCATCGTCCACACTAATTATTTCTTTCCAGAGAATCTCTAAATGCCAAGCAATCCCTTCGCAACGCTCTAGAACGAAAAGTTCTGTTGAAAGAAATGAGGAATCGAGACGGGAAAGACGCTCGACGAACGCTGAGATCAAAAGACCGAGGCAGACTTATGGTGAGCCCCATCTCCTGTGCTTACGCAGGTCAATATGCCCTAATTAGGATTCACTACTATGAATTTCTCATTTCCAGAGTGATATTTCCGCCGACGAAAAACCAAACTCAGATCGATGGCACGGCTTAAATCATCACGGGAAGTTGCGGCCGCGACCATTGGTACGTCGTGACAGCCGCGACGCATTTCGGATACGTAGACGACATGCGAGTGGAAGTGTACGCAAATCCACGGACTAATAAAGATACAAAACAAGATGTGATCACACAAGAGTGCTTTTTTTCAAACGAGACTGAAAAAAACTTCCAGTCTACCAAGAACTTGATTATTGAACCATAAATTCGCTGTCCTACTTCTTCAATTTGGTATCAGCCGCTAGCTTTGACTGTGAGAGTCACAACGAGGCATAACAGGTTGGACTCCAATTACAGAAGCATGATCCGCCCCGTATCACCTCATCATGGCTGGGTGCATCAGCGATATCACCCATGGTAAATGTGTCTACCTAACCATATTTACCCTTTACCTGGCTTACGGTACATGTAACGTCGTCTACATACACCTAGCTGCTAGCGTGATGAAGACTGTATGGCTGTTTATCCGCAAAGGAATCTGCTGTCTCTTCACATGAACCGCTCGCCTTAAACACGGACAAAAGTTGCTGGTTATTTTATACCTGGGAAAAGAGACAGCGTATTTACTTTATTAATACTTGACAAATTTCCACATAAATGACTTTTTAGTAGGAATTAGCGTGATTTTCCCCATTTCGTTTTCATGACATCACCGGAAATGTCGTTCTCGGTACGCATCAACTTCCTTTAGCGTTAGTGGGCCACCAACCATCTTCAGTCTGGCGTCATTTGCTTTCAATAGAGCTTCGGCATTTTCTGAAATAGAAGGGTTTAACTAACTCCACTCAAAATTTCGAGGTGCAGGGTCTCATGTTCGACGCCTCAGAATTTTCTATTATTTGATGACATGATTCCTGCTGGAGGTAGAAAGCTTCCGCTTTATTATACGTCGAATATAGCACCCTTACTGATTACTGGAGGCTTGTGCAGCCCCGACATTAACGAAGTGGTGAGGTTTAACGCTGCTTTGAACTCTTCGTGAAGAGCAAAAACTCCGCATAATAAGGAAACAAACCAAAAAACCACACACCTCTGACTACCTTATGCGTATCACCAAATGCATTGTCATATCTATATCCCACCCCCAGAACCAGCGGTGCAATAGGAATGGCGTAATCCTGAAAATACCCTTGAAGTTTTGCTCGCCAACATAGTTGAGACTCCAAGAAGAGCATGCTAGCTCACATGCTGCAAGAAACGCCTCACCTTTCTCTTGGTGATAGAACCTGCTGCTAACAAAATACATCCCATGGTAGCTGCTGCAGCAAATTCGAATGTGAAGAGATCTTGTAGCTTCACCAACTGGAAAAACTTTGAGTAACCGTTTACTCAAATAGGAAGGCAGAATAATGTCAGCAGAGTGCTTCCGAGTTCACGAACGAGTGTCTTTTAGTCTAGTGAAGAAAAAGAGCAGATAGAAAATGATCTACGACAGATGGAAAAGTGCCAGACATATCTACATACCTTTGCTGCCCGTTGCTGGGCAAATTCCAGGTTCTTTAAAACAATTTCAGCCTCAATCTGAAAGAACGGAAAAGTAGAAATTCGTAAGGGCCCCTAATTTCCTTAACTATTTCGATAACTTATGACCTGATTTTGCCAAACCAAACCAGCACTAGCGGAGGACCTCAAAAGAATGCGCAGCTCCATTGATAAATTTTGAAGGCATAAACTGTGGAGCTCAAAACACTCTGAGGCCCCGCGCTACACAATTTTGCGTGAGTAATTTTGACTCCTTAGGAAGAAGAACAGAGAAGAGAGAAGTGAAAAAAAGGAAAGAAAAAATCTTAGGGGAAAGAAATGCCATATTCTAAAAAATCCTTACAAAATCATCGTTGAGCAGTCTAAGTTCTGCTGCTCTTTGTTCACCAACTCGCTGAGTAGATACACTTTGCCCCATCTAAAAGAGTAATGTATGGAAGTTGTAAGCATCGATCAATGAAATTGGATCATATGGCTGGGAAGTGCACCCGTCAAACGGCTCAATTACGACTATCCCGAGCCAATGAGCAAATTTATTCCTCTCTGGTTGCTAGCTAACTGTACTAACTAGAAACAAGTCTGACCAAAATCTTAAAAAAGAGTGCACAATAGTGACAAAACCCTGAGAATTGGGTAACAATAGAAAGCACACCATAACACCTATTCAAGAAGAAATTCCTCGTCTTGCTTTATTCGCTTCAACTCCTCTACACGATTTCGAACATCCTGTACAGAAATGGTAGTCGGTGCCAGCTCATCAACGTTTTCTTGGCGAATTTGATTAGCTGCCTCTGAAATATACGGCAAAACTTTGTATGAAAAGAACCAGAAGATAAAGGAAACATACTGTCAATTAGGGCCGATTTGTTTCCATAGCAATAGTGGGCCTCATATCCTAAGTACGACAATGTGGGGAATATGGGTAGGAGATGTAGCATGTTTCTGAAGAAATCGTGTAGAAACAAACAGTAGCAGCCCAGGAAAAAAACTGTTGCACAGCAGATTGAATCGCAGCAAATGCAGCTTAGTGCCGTAACAGCATCCTCATTACCCCTGATGAGCTTCTGACATATAGGACAATGTAGCAAAAACTAAGCAGGAAAGGAGCAGTCGCGTCGCCCCCCCCCCCTAATTTGTCGTTCCAATCAACTACAGCGTTTTGTCCATGAAATATATCGTTCGTCTTTTCGTCCATAAGGTGAGCGCGATCATAATTTGCTCCCAATTTTTGTTAGGTTTCGTCCACAAGGCCCAGGAAGAGTCTAGACTCGCACTCGCAAACGAGAACGGCCACATCGATAGTATAGGCGGATGCGAAGACAATCGCAGAGGCAAAACGTAAATGATGCAAGGCGAGGAGCAAGTCCGGAGAAATGGGAGTCACCTATACAAAAGAAGAGGGAACCATCTCTTAGTATCGCCACTGGGAACATGCATCGACAAATTTATAAAAATGCAAAACATGATAAAGACGTACTTGTGATGGAACCATGAAAATAGACAGAATACCATCATCACACCGCCACCGGATGCTGACCATTTCAGTTTTTCTCGTTCCTCAGCTATCTGAATAAGAGCATAGAGCTTTACTTTCATCCAAAGACGCGCACGACTGTATGTGGACCTATAGTGTGTTTCACCGGGGAATATAAGGAAGAGATAAGAGGAAGAAAGAACGCGAGAAATGGTGCCATATTCGAAGACGTGGGCAAGAAATGCAGATCATAGGCACACTTACTCAACTACTGTCGTTTTTGAAACGGACTATACACAAACCAATTCACCTTGAACAAGAACTTGAACTCATTCACAGAGATATAATATTTTTTTTATTTTTTTATATAATATATAATAGAAATGACAAAGGTTGCTAATGAGAAATCCCTGAATGCACTACTAATTTTTTTTTTTTGGAAAATTGCAATAGCAATTGCAGAAAATTAATGCCTAACATAGAGTTGTATGCGAAGACAACACGTTGAGAGAAGTGTTTGGATTTAATTTGCGTTTCTAATTTTAATTGGTACTATTGCACTTCAGCAGCCCCACTATCGACCCGAAACTCAAAATCATGGATTCCTCTGAAAACTTGCACACAGGGGTAACTCGAGGTGCTGATCACAAATATCACATTCATTGCGCATGGCAATATCGATTTCATCGATTTTTTCCATGTTCTACCCATATCTCAAATCTCTCTGAAAAAGTGCATTTAGAGGTTTTTGAAGTTGCTGATCACGAATATAATAGCTGTTTTGCATCACATTCTCGATTTCATTCATTTTCTCCAGATTTTTACCTGTAGGGCGGTGTAGTTGCCGGTTTTATTGGAGTTTTCCCACAAAGCCGACCTTTTCTTGCGAAATCTTCATCATATTTGCAACCTGCACCTTCAGAAACCCCAGTAGGCAAATTTTCAGAGAGATCCGAGAGGAGGTCCATACCCGGGGAAAAATCGATAAAATCAATAAAATCGATGCTATCATTGAAAGTGAATATGATATTCGTGATCAGCACATCGAATTACCCCTGTATGCAAGTTTTCAGAGAAATCCATGATTTTGAATTTGGGGTCGATAGTGGGGCCACTGAAGTACAATAGTACAGTCTGTTCCCTGAAACGTACACTGCAATCCTCGCCCCGATTGAACAAAGCGGCGCGTGTGCGTTCAATCGGGGCGTGAAGCTGCAACAGCCGATCAGCCTCTCCTCGCGTTCTGAATGATCCGTTCGCGCCCTGATTGAACACACACGCGCCGCTTTGTTCGATCGGGGCGAGGATGGCAGTGTACGTTTCAGGGAACGCATTGTACCTTTTAATTTTACTTACAGCACAACCTGATTCGATTTCATTAATAGTCTAGCTTGACTATTTCAATGTGAGATAACTCTGTTTTAAGATGAAACTAGATGTAGCCCATTTCAAAAACGATGATAGTTGAGTTTTTGTGCCTATGATCTGTATTTCTTGCCCGCTTCTCCGAACACGGAACTATTTCTCGCGTTCTCTCCTTCTCTAGTATCATCAAGACAACTCCGCGGTGAAATACACCATAAAATTTGAATAAGGCTTTGAAGCATACCTTATAAGCTCGTCGACGGTGCTCCAGAAGCTGCTCTATAGCCAACTGCCGTTCTATCTAAAACTGAAACGGCTTAACATGTAAATGTGAGTTTTTCATGGATCAACACGTTAAGCAACACATAAGACATGTCAACATACCCTGGTTTTCTCGAGTTCAGCGTAAAGCTCTGCATGTGACATGGAGGAGCTTGAGGCAGTGGACGAAAAATATCCACCCATTCCCTAAAAATACAAAACCCATCGGATTACGGAACTATTCAAGCTTGAAAAATTTTAAAAATTGGAGTCAGTGGCCGTTCGTCGTCAGTTTGAGTGTTTGTACGCATTCGCAGACGGCACTTTTTATCAACGTCCAAGATTACTGTGCTGTTTTCAGCTGTTTTGCATTTCTATGTCAGTTATGTATGTATGTTGCTTGTGTTTCTGTATACGTCTGTTTTCCTTATTATCATGCTATATTCTTCATGCATGTTTCCATCCTTACGAAATTCAGAGCGATTGTTCTGTTCTCGAATTGTGCTCTTTCTAGACAAGGAGATAGAGATGTGCGTGTGGAAAGGCCTTTTTTTCTTATTTCTTGTCCACACACACGAAGCCATGTAGCTTCAAAGGTTCTTCACATAATCCATTCATATTAGTCCTCACTTCTTGTACATGATTACCTGTGGGAAGAGATTTTCCCATTTCTTGTACCTTGTGTCTTATTTATCACTCATTTTGCTTGCAGTTCCTCTAGGATGATCATCTGTGCCGCTGCCACAGCACTGGTGTTGCTTATCATCGGCGATGCATCTGCAGAGGTACATTTATTTGTTTCTAGTAGTATTGCATTCGATCATCACCTTCTGCTTTCTTTTTTTTTTCTTGTAAATTGCAATTACTTAACCTATTTCCAGGCTAATTTCGAAGACACACGATGTCGATGTGTCTGCCCGAGCACAATGTATTTTGTCGGCGATAATGCCACTGAACAAAGGGACAACCGTCGGCGCTACTATACCATGACTAATATAAGCCCAAGCATCTGGTGAGTCTAATATTTTATTTATATTCTATTATCACACAGCAACACTCTGATAACATATTCATCTCAGTTGTGGTGTGGATTTCCATGTACATCGAGACCAGCATTTTTGAAAGCGCAAGTGATTTATGTAGCACCTTCCTCATCTACTAGGCTGACAAAGATAGAGCAGTTTCTCAGTTCCTTGTGCGTGGAAACCAAACCGTCTGAGGCAACTCATTTTGTGGTACTTGAATGGTATCCTATGAAATCCCTGAGAAAGTAAACAAAATAAGTGGTTGGTGGCTGCCTCAGGCCTGTAAAGTTGGCATAAGCAGAATTAGCTGCCCTATTCGGCTAGTTCTGCCCCAAAATCTCAAATCACAGTGAAAGAACAAAATAGAAAAATGGCATGGACTTATTCCTCAGCTTAATATTCGGGTTTTGATGCTCCGTATTTCTACCACCAACTTTTTTTCCGGTCACATCTATTTTATTGTGTCGTGACCGTTTTCATTCTTTGACAGCACTAAGATGGAGGGGGGTAAAGAGGCTCCCAAGGCTTACTGACAGTCATAGCCTATCTGGGAGCCTATACCCTGCGGAGATTTCGCGTGTTTGCTGCAGCGGATAGCGGCCACGCCCATCGCCCCGCCCACATACCGAGCCCTTATCCAGACTTGGAGGGGGAAGCGGAAGTCGAGAAATTGAGGAGTGATTTCCAGGAAAGTTTAAATAAAGCCGCAATTCAAATTTTAAAAAAAGATCGACGCTTTTAAGAAATTAAACATCGAGCCAGGGCTTATTTAACATGCTGATCATGGATTTAATATCAATGTTGTATCAAAGTGCCATTTCTGAAGTGTTCCAAGCCTTTACATTAGATATCACATTTTCAGAATCTGTTGAATCTTTGTAAACTGGGGTTATTCGACGTTCTTATCTAGAATTTGGTATCTGTGTTGTATCGTGATGTCTTTTTTTAACAATTAATGCACGGGTTGCCCAGCTTGGATAAATCCATAACTCCAAAAACTCATTACTACATAGGATGCTTTGTAGGATTTTTCTAGAATTTCCAGTTCTCCATTTATATTTGCATTTTCTCCAACGCAATCGATCATGAATCCATCGCCAGATGAGGTGTGAGAAAGGCCCCGCAGGTACGTGCTGTGCCTGCAGGCGTACCTCAAGGATACAATGCCGTCAGATCACCACTCTCTTCCTGTTTTGTTAGCATTGATTTTCTGAAACTGAGAATGCAACAGTGAAATAAACTGCGGACTCTGTGCGAAAATGTGAAATGAACTGGTATTTAGTAATATTCATTAAAAAATCTCAATTACTACATAAAATTGTTGCCACGGGAAACTTTTTACTTTTCATACATTTTTCTTGTGACAAGAGGGAGCGGAGAATCGTTTAAAAAAGTGTCTTTGTGTGCGTGGGGATATTTTTGAAAAGGTCGTTGCACACGAAGAAAGAGCTCAACACTTTTTTATGAGCAAACTTTGTTACTCAGACGATTCGTTTTTAGTTTCGAAATTTCAACTTTGCTTTATGAATATAAATCCAGTGGTTTTAGAAAAGAAATTACACCCATCCTGCTTCTCAATTGTTGGAAAAGATCATCATGATACAAAACGTATTCGAGATAAAAACGTCAAATAACCTTAGTTTACAATATTTCAAAAGATTCTTTAGAAAAAGTATGCGCTTAGAACACTTCAAGAATGGCATTTTGATAGAGAATAGGTGTCAGATCCGTAATCACCATGTCAAATAACCCCTAGGTGAAGATTATACTTCCTGAAATCTGCGGTTTTTCTCAAATTTAAATCACAATTTTATTTAAATCTTATTGAAACTGCATCTTTGAAAACTCCCAGTCAATTTTGTGTAGTTTATGTGTCTATTCATGTAGTTTGCGCATACTTTAGTTTTATCATCGTATTGCACTATCTTTTCATCACCTAAATATCATTTAATTTCGCTAGTACCATTCACTCCAATGATTCCCTCTTCCCAAATTTTTATCTCAATCATTGCTATAACTTCATGCCGAAGAGAGCACAGACAGTAGCAGGGTGGTGAGAGAGAAGAGAGGGTAGGACGAGAGAGCTGTGGGCGTGGCCGTTGGCGGCAAGGGAGCGTATCCCTCCAGGATATGTATCCCCAAGGCACGGGAGCCTCTTTATCCTCCGCCCACTAAGATTAGCTATGCAGTTCACATTAATGACTATTACAGTAACCCACAATCTGTTGTGAAAGGTGAAGTGACCAAATATGTTGATGAAACGCATATGGATGCTTTCCTGGCAAACTGTGACTGTCGGTTCGAAAGCAGAAATACGGTTATGCTTAAGGTGGGCGCTTATTTTCATGTTGTTTCAACAGTCTTACTTTAACTTCATCAGTTAATTATTTTGCAACCTAAAAACGGGCTGATTTTTCATGCTGTCCACCTGAATATGAACATATCTACCGCCAATTCTCTCTATGATTGCACATTATTTGAGGGGTGAATGATGTTGAAACTAAATGAAAATTAAAAGATGATCAGGAAGTTTTATTTTTAAACTGTAAATACGGCTCCAGTTGAGGCCTTTTTGAGTTGCCCCCGAGCTGTCCAAATCCTGAACTTTCAAAGAAATTTTTGTATTGACGTTATTGTGATATTTTGGCTGTGCTCCGTCAAATTACTTGCGTTCAGGTCGTGGTAATTTTCGTCATCTGTGTTATTATGCTCTTAGTAACTTACATGGCATTCCTACTGTGTTTGGACCCAGTGCTACGAAAGCAGAGGTTCCAGTCTTCATATCGCCAGCAAAACGACGAAGTGAGTTCTTGTCGCAACATTCAATTTTTGTTTGTTTTTTGATGTTCCTTTGACATAACGATGCGTTATTTAGATGGAAGACAACATTTTTGCAAGGGCCAGCGAGAGCTCTTCAGCAGAATCGACAATCCCAACTAACATGCGCACCAGATCAGGCAGTAAGCCAAGTTTGTGTATTTACGATTACTGTAGGAAGCCACAAACCAATTGTTACCATGTTGTTTTAGACGTTCTTGGCCGAGTGGAAGCAGAGCAGAATCGGTGGATGAAGAAGGTGGAGGAGCAACGTAAGAACATTTTTGAAGACCACACAATGCTGAATTGAACCTGGTCGATGTTGGTCGATACTTGAGAATTGAAAGGATGCTGTGTACAAGCGGGAGAAGACGTTGAGCCTTTGATTTGCAATTTTCTCCAGATTTACATTCGTTCTAAATCTTTGTTGATTTTATTCTATTACTTTCTTCTTAGCTCCTAATTTCGTTTGTATCTTAGCTGCGACCAATATCTGTGTAGTCATTCTTGTGATCTTTTGCTTTACATAGAGTATTTATTCTTATATTTCTCTGATTGTACATATTGGTAGCATAATAAAAGAAGTCAGTTTCGCTAAGAATTTTACATCTATGACAAATAATGCTCTAAGATAATCAATTATTTCGCTATGTTTTACTTTTTTTTCCATATCAAAGATCCATATTTTATTGGTGGAAATCTAGCATGATGCTACTGTAATTGATAGTTTTCCAAATTTTAATTAGTAATAGACAAAATTGCCTTAAATATTTTGAGATTGGCTTTGTAGTCTCATGCCATGTGCAAGTTTGTGTGTGATAGCCACCCAGCCCGAAGGAATCGTATTTCTTGGGGAGAAGTGGCCCTTTTCTTCCAATATTTTGGCGGGAAAGCGTCGCCGCTGAAATAGAGGTACATCCATGCCCTGCGATTGGTCAGTCCATTCAAATGGCCAATGACAGGTGTTCAAGATCCTAATACAGGATGAAAACATAAGTTTATTCCTATACCAGCTAAGCGTGACGGTGAAGGAAATCCGGAAAATAAGCCTGTGACTGCCCCATTCATTGGCGGAGAAGCCGAAACCAATGCTTGTTACTTATTCCAGTGTTGATAAGCTATTCATCGAAAACAGCTTCAAAATTGGGCCGAGAAATCGAATATTATCACGCGAACAATATTTGCATGTGTCTGGCTCACATGGCGCTGTGCTAAGACAACTGTAAACATAGGCGAGTGGACAATGCCGGCTGCTGAGAGACTCCAGACTGGCGGCGCGGCCGATGCAGAGCTATTTGGAAATGCTCGGGGAGATTCTCAAACAGGTGAGTAATGTTGTTGTCACTATGTTGTTTGTGTATTTAGGCCATCATTCAGTGAGACAGTGAGAAAACAATTCCTTCATGTAGCCCATACCCTTGTTGTCTGGTGTATACTGTCTGTAAGCTACTTGTCTCGTTTACATTGGAAATACTGCTTATCTACCGACATAATGTGGTATCAAACCCGGTAGTAGTCACCAGATTTCGTTAGTTTGCTACTGATATCAACTCTATATCGGAACTATTCATACTATATTTTTAAAGTATATTCTTAACTATTCGTACTATATTTTTAATGTAAATACCTGCTATTTACACAAAGAATCCCTCGCTTTAAAACCTATAACTGCTTAGATTTGAGCATGATGGACACTGTGTCGAGGCAGATGCCCTACACCCATCTTCTGGTGTTGCACGTTGTGCGAGAAAAGGGGGTGGTGCTGCTGCTGTATGATTGGTTGGTGGTATAATGCTGGCGGTTCCGTAAACCTTGATTTTCACTATATTTACTCTTTTGTCGGGTATTACCCAAGTTTCATGTTAGCTTTATGATTCGGAAACGGATTCAACCATAGTTTTGTGAGCGTATCTTCATGTCCGGAGCTTTTTCCTCGTATTCAAAACATCACCTTTAATACAACATAATGAGGGAGACACTAATAAGCAGAAGCAAAGGAGAGGTAGGAAAGGAGGAGAGGCACTTTATTTATCAGGATGCAACGGAAACCTAAAAAAGGTTACATTTGAAAAAAAAAACATAAAGCATGAGGGAGACAAGAGGTGGAGACGTGGCGACCCCAGAAGGAGCAGCCGTTTCCCATCTCTGCAGTGCTAGATCCCCCCTGTGAAGTCTCTCCTCCTGGGGTGCCGCAAACGTATTTCTAAGTGGTTTCAGACGTCTCCACAGTGAGGGCGTGGTAACTTGCTAACCTTTCTTTTTCTTTATAGGCTTTGTCAGCAAGCTTTGGCCTGTGATCTCACTGGCTACATCTAAACAGGAAGATCGCAAGGCAGTGCACGTCATCCTGGTTAACCAACTATGGCAAATCCTTGTATAGGTCATTTATTCTGCTTTTGTCTGCACTCAGTAACCACCTACTGATATTGACCAAATAAAGAAATAAATAAACATATATGACGCTGCCAACTAATTTGTCCTAGTAAAAATGCAAAGTAAGCAATGAATGGCCACAATCCGGACCGTTCGGGGTAGGGAATAGTGAAAATGAAATAATGGCATAACTCGAACAGTTTGGATTGTGCCACTCATTCACTACTTTGCATTTTTACTGAGACGAATTAGTTAGCAGGGCCATATATGTATCTTCTTTTTACGAACGGACACGGCCAATGGCTCGATTGCGCCTGTAGTGAACCAAACCTTCTATCCCTCTGGGGTCGGTAAATTGGTGCCAGAGGAGTCTGGAAGGATGAAGCACTGACTTGGTATATTGGATGACCCCCCCCCCACCTCGTCCTCCCCTGCGCACTGTATAGGGCAAGTACGCATTCAGTGCCTCTACGATGTTCAGATAAAGTCGAATGCGTGGCCCATCCAACTAAACGGGATTGGTCAACGCCGACCACTTTATCCACTTTATCCTTTATCTTCTTGAACTTCACGTGAATTTGTTCAGTACATATTCGCTCGCGAATGTACCAGTATGTGCCCAAGTGAACGTGAAGGGAAGACGGGTCGGCAATAAAGGGCAGGATTGGTGTTTGAACGCGCCTTCACACAACGGTGGCAGCGCGCCATTTTCCTCATCACCTCCGCACCACAGCTCTCCGCTCCCCTTTCCATGGACAAGTGAAAATTTTATCCTATAACATGGGAGAGAAACTATTCCATTCTATATGTGCAAGCTATAGTACTATTTACCTACTTTACCGTTACATAATTTCAATTATAACCTTCAGGACCACAGCTAGTTTCACTTTCTGAAGTTTTCACTAGCCACGAAGTATCTTTTTATAGAACAGCTCCTCTTTTCCTAGTTTCTATCCTCTCCACAATGAAAACTACCTGAAATTGCTGGAAATATGGTGCAATTCTGGATGAAAACGTATTGGTTTTTGGTGAATCATGTAAAAATTCGATTCATCAAGTGCACAATTTCTACTGTGCTCACAGAGTAATTACTCGGACGAATGCGCTAAGTACCTTTTTAGTAGTGGTAAAAATTGTGGCTCTAGCCTTTGTTTATACTAGCTCGTAATAACGGACTACAGTATCCTGGCGAAAAAAGCGTGAATGGAGCACTGTCACGAACTATGATACTGTTGTTTATCACTTGTCCACCTACTCAACTGTATCACAATCCGGTTCTGAAGAGGTGCTAGTAATACGATGAGTGTTACGAGCCTGTATTACATGATACATCTATGTAGTGATTGGTATGTTTATCAGTTACTGTACTAGTTCCACCTCTGCTTATCCCGACTTTATCGGCAGTTTTGTGCGAAGGGGCGTGGCATTTGCTCATGCCCGATTGGTTGATTCATTGCATTTCCCAATTCTTTCAGTTCCTGGCAGGTTTTGCTCTATGTAATTTTAGCGTCTTTCGTTATGCTTACCTAATGGGATTTTCACTTTCTGCAAGAATTCCAGTTCTTTCACTGAGTCATGCAGTGATGACGTCAAGGGGAACCAGAGGCATTTACGCCTGTTAACCCTACGTTGTTTTCCTCGTCGTAAGTCCACAGACGACCTCCATTGTTCGTGTGAGAACCTGTTTTTGTGCTACACTCATTTCCCCCAAATGATGCATATAAATTTACCATTAACGACGCCAGCGTCTTGGGTGGTCTTCTACGATGGTGATAAACGATATGCATTTAGAGGTTGTGCGCTGGTGCTTTGTTGGAGTGTTCATTGCTCTGCTAATTTTCCAAGGAGTTATGATGCGTTGTCCTAATTTATCCTCTGCTTTGCTGCGGATGCTCTCGAGCTCGTGTTGTTCCAAGAATACAGTAATTCCCACAAATTGGTACCGTCATGTGTGACTTCCTGGTAACTTGATCCTGGCCGTCGTAGCAGTTGTCATTTCAACATCGACGAATGAATGACAATGCCGCTGGCGAGAAAAAAACCCGGCACATGGGCTATGCCTAGCTTTACAACAACGCATACGTACGCCTTTTTCATCCGACGATGCTGCTTCACTGATGCGCTGACACATATGCTTTACACTGAATGCTTATGCGGTGTTTGTGAACAGGTGTGAAAGAGAGTTCTCAGATGCGATATGTACGTAGAGGTCCGTGAATCCCGAGATGTGATGGACGTTTTTAGTGAAAAACAAAAGGACACGTTAGGCAAAACAATAACAGCTAAGTTTGGCATTTCACTTAGCTTTGGAAAGTGTTTAGGGAAGGTGTTTGCGAAAGTCCACTGGAAAATTATGGAATTGGTTGCCAGTATGAACAACGGTTGGAGTTTCGACTGCAGTTACATTGAAAACATTCTGCTAGTTGTAGGTTAAACCTTTAGATATCTCTAGATCTTATTTGATAGACCCATCAGGTGTTTTGATTCTAGCAATTGGTATATTTCTAAGTAGTAGGTGGTAGGATGTGTAACCAACATAGCAATTAAAGTAAGCTCACTCATCATTAATTTTTTACCTTGTTTTTTATAGATACTTTTTTTGGAGATTTTTTTTCCAGGAATTTTCCGTTACCGTGGAGTTTTTCGCCTTTTTCAAAGATTCATGATAGATTTATTGTTGAGGTTAGGATGGAGTGTGACGCAACGCTTTCATGTATTGAATAAATGAATGAGAAATTGGATAGTGAGTAAACAAGGAGTAAATAACCTGAAATTTATAACCGAAAATTTATTTGTTTATTTTCTACAATTATTGGATCGATTTACTCTTTGATAGGCATTGTGCCAGATTTAACAATGTTCTGCATACATATCTACTTCCAAAAGTTCATTTCAAGGAACTAAAGTAGAAATTTAGCAAAACTTTCGGAGGACAAGGAAGCCAGACATTATTCTTTCAACACTTCTCAGCGTTAACGTACATGTGTATGAGCGTCGTGAATCACAAGAAGGGCGGATTCACGAGGCGGTCACGGAAGATGATTATTTGTACAGCTGTAGACTTAGATTGACTGACTCGATAGTCTTGGATTCACTTGATGGCTGATTCATCCGTTCTATGTCACGCTGAGGATAGTTTTTCTTATTATTACGACCATTTTCCTAATGATTAAGCGAAATAGCGAAGAAGAGCAGAGATTATTCGTCGTGCAATCATTTACTGAAGCACCATGCTTTAGATCTAAAGCATAATTTGACGATGAATAAACATCCAAAGCATGGAAAAATGTGGTTAGCTGGGGTGAATGAAGGAAAAGGAGTACCTCTGGAAAAACCCACAATGCAAAAGAGGTCACTACACGCATAAATGACGCGGTGCGAGTTGTGCGCCATCTAAAAGCAGTCTGGTTCCGAATGATGATAACTGAGATTACCCGTGGTTAACGTGTTAACGTTCTCAAATTTACCCTTAATCTGGTATCCATAAGTGGTGTTGTCTATACTCTTCTGCTCCACGGGTAATTATGCTCATGGGTATTCGATCATCCACCCACACACTTACCCTCAACCTGGCAACCGGCACTATATAACAAATAGAATAATTGTATGTTTAATTGTACTGCCAGGCTGAGCTGCCAAACTGCGAGCACTTCCACAACAGGCTTCTGAGGTTCACTCGGTTATACAGATACACCAAAAATAATTCGTTTTTTATTATCGGGCTGTGCTGTCCTAGTAACTGTTACAAAGGACTTTTGCTTAATTAATCTTGGAATTCTTAGAAAAAATTAATCTTGGAAAAAAAAAGAAATTCAAATTCACCAATCAAGAGACTATTGTGAAAAAAGATCGAGAAATTTGAAGCCTATTTCTCGTGAAAATAGGGAAATTCAGTATTTCCCGTGAAAATTTTTCTCGTATCCTTGGAAATTTTGGAGAATTTTTATGTGTTTAGCTGCGCTGTACACGTCCAAATGCAGGTCTTAGCCTTTTTATATTTCTCAGAGTTTCTACGAGGCCGTGCACGAACGGGCCCATTTCATTTTGAGAGGGGATAACATGTCACTGGCCCATGCATGAGGATTCTAATTTCGCTCTGGAGTTTTGCCAGATGAAGAGAATTCCTGCTGTATTTGTTCATCTGTATGTGTTTCTATCTATTGTTGTGACTCCCTATGGAACACGTCTGGAAGCATATAGAGCACATTGTCCAGTGGCTGCAATTACAGTAACCACGGTAATTGTTGGACAGAAAACGAAAAAAACGCGAATCCGCGTTTTTTTCGTTTTTTCTTCGTAACTCAGTTCGTTTCGATCCTTATCAGGATTTCTACCCACCAATCGATTTGTAGAGACGAGATCTACAAGACGAGCCTGACAAAATTTTCAAATTTCCACTATAAAAGCGTCAACTCCCCAAAGTACCTGCGGGTACGAATTAGAGAGCGAGACTCCGCGACAATTGTATCCTAAGGATATGCGCTGTGTGGGGTAAATATTATAGAAGAAACATGAGGAAATATTTATATATTCGGGCTCTAGAGATTGAGCTGATCATTTTGGTACCACATTCATCTAAATTTGCGATGCTTCGAAATTTTCCGATTTTTTGAGAGGTGCTGTTTTTCACCAGTCAGAACAGCATTGTTTTTCCAGCTAAAGAAATTTCCTCCGGAAAATCTGCAAATACGCTGTACGTTCTAGGGGCTGTCAGGGTAATACACCACTGGAGTAGACGCAGTTCGTGTTTCTTGAGGCAGAAAAAGGCTACTTTGCGATATCGCTGCTAAATGGTGCTCTGCTCCAATGTTCACGTGTATCGCAACAGTCACGAAAAGAAACACGGCCACTGCGACGGAAATATGATGTAGTACGCTTCCTATGCATCGAGCGCGGCCGGCGGAATTCACCAAGAACACTGGCTAAAGCCAAATTTGAGATGTTCAACTTTGGAAGTTTTTAACGATTGCTTGATATTCCCACTGAACCGTGATTTTCACAGTTTCTAGATCCTGCCAAGAAATTCTAAACACACCATTAGATTCGGTTCCACATGATCTATCGAATAATGTCAGTTTCTTTGAAATCCAGGATATTCGAATTTTTGGCCCTAAGCCCCGCCCACATCCATTGCAGGCTATTCTCGCGGCCTAGGAATTCTCCGCTGGACATCCTGTGCCAACGAGAGGCGCCCCCTCCAGTAATTTCGCGCCACATGAACGTGCACTGCATTATGAATAAGAATTAGAATAGATAAGATGAAAGGGCTAGAAAATGGGAAAGAATACTCAGAGGAAATTTATTATTGATGGATCCTTTAAGAAAAAAACTCAAATTTTGAATTCAGTAATGTTTGAAAGAAAAGACAAGAATGCTCTTGCTAAATCAAATAAAATGACATCTTTTCTTATTCACAAATCAAAGGCATGAAAATTTATTAAAAAATCTCACGTAGCTCTCACTGCACCTGATGTGGAGCTTATATGTTGAAATAGAAATGCTTCGTTGATTCTTCTCTCGTTGGAGGATTTAGTAGAACACACATTAACCTGAATACCTGCAAAGCAGCTTTACGGATAAGCCATTAAATTTTTACGGAATAGCTCAGCGGAGAATGGAAGAAATAAAAGTGCATTTTTGTCTTTTCTTTCAAACATTACTGAATTCAAAATTTGTTTTTTTCTTAAAGGATCCATCAATAAAAAATTTCCTCTGAGTATTCTTTCCCATTTTCTAGTCCTTTCATCTCATCTATTCTAATTCTTATTCATAATGCAGTGCACGTTCATGTGGCGCGAAATTACTGGAGGGGGCGCCTCTCGTTGGCACAGAATGTCCAGCGGAGAATTCCTAGGTCGCGAGAATAGCCTGCAATGGATGTGGGCGGGGCTTAGGGCCAAAAATTCGAATATCCTGGATTTCAAAGAAACTGACATTATTCGATAGATCATGTGGAACCGAATCTAATGGTGTGTTTAGAATTTCTTGGCAGGATCTAGAAACTGTGAAAATCACGGTTCAGTGGGAATATCAAGCAATCGTTAAAAACTTCCAAAGTTGAACATCTCAAATTTGGCTTCAGCCAGTGTTCTTGGTGAATTCCGCCGGCCGCGCTCGATGCATAGGAAGCGTACTACATCATATTTCAGTCGCAGTGGCCGTGTTTCTTTTCGTGACTGTTGCGATACACGTGAACATTGGAGCAGAGCACCATTTAGCAGCGATATCGCAAAGTAGCCTTTTTCTGCCTCAAGAAACACGAACTGCGTCTACTCCAGTGGTGTATTACCCTGACAGCCCCTAGAACGTACAGCGTATTTGCAGATTTTCCGGAGGAAATTTCTTTAGCTGGAAAAACAATGCTGTTCTGACTGGTGAAAAACAGCACCTCTCAAAAAATCGGAAAATTTCGAAGCATCGCAAATTTAGATGAATGTGGTACCAAAATGATCAGCTCAATCTCTAGAGCCCGAATATATAAATATTTCCTCATGTTTCTTCTATAATATTTACCCCACACAGCGCATATCCTTAGGATACAATTGTCGCGGAGTCTCGCTCTCTAATTCGTACCCGCAGGTACTTTGGGGAGTTGACGCTTTTATAGTGGAAATTTGAAAATTTTGTCAGGCTCATCTTGTAGATCTCGTCGCTACAAATCGATTGGTGGGTAGAAATCCTGATAAGGATCGAAACGAACTGAGTTACGAAGAAAAAACGAAAAAAACGTGGATTCGCGTTTTTTTCGTTTTCTGTCCAACAATTACCGTGGTTACTGTATGTGTTTTTTCGGGAATGTTCTAGGCACCTCCCTAATTCGTAGTGGACAAGGTTCCCGAGCAAAAATTAATATATTATGCAATTCGTGCCATTACGTGAGTTCATGAATAGGAGTGCGGGTTCCCTTTTCCTGGTCATTCATTTGAATTTATAGTTGTTCTCATAGGAAGTAAGGTGCTGTCTCTATATTTTCTTTGTAAGATCCTTAGTTACCTGTTTTCATACGTGGGTGGTATCCACTAGTGCTGGTCAAGTGAAGAAAAGAATCAATTCATGGTTTTACCGTCCAAAAAGTAAATAAATACCTCTATGAAGTTGCAATAGTTGCTAGCTAGCGAGTGCAACTCCGCCACTCCATGGACCCAGATGCAGTAATAAAATTGCTAGAAATGTTAGTTTTAACGTTGAATATTGATAATAAATATTTTAAAAACAATAATAAGCGTTAATAAATAAGCTTATCCCAGTCCTGCGTCCGCTACTAATATCCGCAACTACAGAAAGCCCAGCTTCAACAACAAAGAGCAGCAAAATGCCGCAAAAGCCCTCCGTTCCCAGGCTTCCTCCCGCGTCGCTGGCGTTTTTCGCCCCAGACGACGACTCCGAAAAGTTTTTTGATGTTGCGCTTTCGAAGATCGATTGATGTTGGGCGGAGATTAGGCAGCAAAACAATGTTTGGCCTCTGTTTCTACAGTACTCTATACTATTGGCTCAGATATTGGTCAAAGATCTCACTGAAGTTGTGGTTCATCACCTGCCCCAATAGCTGCTCCTTTACCGTAATCCTAGGGGTGCCTAGTGCACGGGACTTTGCATTGCACCTTGCAGCTTGGAACAAGCGTATTTTACCACGCAGTACATCTGTCGGTGACTCACCTACCGTAAGAACCTGTGACTCGTGCAAAATGATCGTATCTTTCGACAGTCGTTTACGTGGGACATGCTGATTTATCATTTGAGCGTTGACGTAGTTCCACGGCCGCCTGCGGTGAGGGCTACTGTATAAATACTCCCCTCGCTCGTACCCAGGTTATTCCGGTTCCGACGCCATGCTCAAGAAATTGGAAAAGGTGAGTTTCTTTTGCCCTTTCATAAGGTTTTAGGGGAAATTTCCGGGCAGTCTTTGATTTTGTACAACGCTTCCGCGAAAAGTCGGCTGCGACCCGCTGAGATCTCATCATCGCGCGGCTCATTTATTGCCGATGTCGGCGGCTCAGCCGACAGGCGCCGACGTCTGGTCCTCGGCGGGAGGGGGAGAGAGACCTGAGAGACCTGTTCGGCTTCACTTGCAGATTAAATCGCCACCTTGGTCCAATCGCCTCTTCCTGCTCCATTTTCTCGCCTTTTTAACCTCGAAATTCGTTAAAAATTGTTTTTTTTTTCATGCTCTTCCGGTGAATTAAACATCTGTTTCCATAGAAAAGCTGAATGTTACTTTAGCTATGCAAACAAAGGTGTTTCCCTGTGGTCGTTGCACTTTGGCTCGCAACAAGCCGCGGGCCAGTCAGCTGGTTGTTTTCTTGCGAGCCGGGTGCTTCGATTGAGGGCCACCCCCCGCAGTCCCCACGTCGCTCGTTCGATTTCCCACGAATTCCCTTGGACGACCTTTATACGCCCCACTACCTAGAATGTTTGATTCATTCAATCGATTCCTATCTTTTCTTTTGGTTTAGCTACTTTAAGCGATGTTACTTCCACCTGAGCAAATGTTTGTTCTCATTTTCGAGTGAAGCAGTTTATTTACATTGTGTTCTTGCGCTATGTTCTCAGATCCCGGGCTATTCAATTTGCGCTAACGCTTCCTGGAAAATTCTTCGAGGAAATCCTGGAAGACTGTGCACTTTGGCAACGTCTTCACGGAAAATTTTATCACTACCCATTTTTTCCTTCGGGTAATGTTTGAAAAATATTTAAAAATTTAAATAGAAGTAATTAAGTAGTTTGGCAGAAGCAATAACACTTCAGCAAGGATCCATAGAATTATATTTTCCTGCCCTACCTTACGTACGTCTTCCCAGGCTATTACATTACAGCACCCTAATGCAATTACTGCTCCAATCAAGGTCACACGCTAAGAGTGTAGTGAAGCGATTTAACGACATTCCCAGCTGCCACCAACAGTATTTGTAAGAACTTAATTTGCCAGCAGAGGAAAAGAACTGAGCAGTAAAAAGCTGTTGAACTGCTACAGACTAACCAAGCAAATACAAACTAGTGTTGAGATAAAAGGAAAAGCTTGAGGTGATACTATCATAAAGTTCAAATTGAACAATAAAATCTGTTTTTTTTTTCATATCTTGTTGTTCAATGTGAAAATTACCGGGGAACCACACATATGTATTGTAGGTTGATAGGTTAGAAAGTAAAAACCAACTGTGTATTTCGACTAATTCGTTAACGATTTGGGAACCGACTCTAAAAACCGAGTATTTGCAGCCCTTCCCTTCCTTCGTTCAGTCTTATATTGCTTTTGTCCGAATTTTCGATTCTTGAAACCGAGTATTCAATTTCGAGTGAATATGGCTCGTTACTAGTTAGCCTGGCCTTGTGAATCGTATGTTCAAATGTTGCGTTTGCTGGTTTTTTTTTTTGGGCTACTTCTCCATGATTTTTCTTGAAGTTCTGGAAAAAAATGGAAAATTATATCCAAAAATCTAGAGAAGTGTGTCAAAATAATATGGGCTTAATGAATCTTCATACCTACCTACATTGTACTTATGAAAGGGAGGAAATTTCACGCAAATATTTAGCTACCTATTACCAGAAAGCACTGCCTTCCGACCGTTATTTCCCATAAATGAGACCGAAATTCATTTTAAAAGACAGAAATAACTTGAATTCATGGGCCGCATGCATCATTGAGATTACCCACGATAGACATGTTTAAGCCACCCAGATTTACCCATCATTAACAAGGGCGTCAACCTAGGTTTCCTCCATGAAGCCCAATATATACTTGAGAAAGATTTTGGTATTTTACTACGACTACACAGGTCTTTTTCCTATCTGCGGTCCCATACGAATCATGCATCTGAAATGTATGTCCAATATCCAATATCCAGTATAATTTATGCGTCTACAAGTAAATAAATGGGCTTTCGAACCTCCAGAAAGTGCACAGTCATCAAGCGTATGAGGGTAATAATTTACCCTGATATATGGGCGTACAACCTCTGGGTAATTTTTCCACTGTAGGCTATTTGTTTGGACGAGAAATAGTGGATGTAGGAGCATCCAACAAATTCTTCTATTTAAGTTGAATTAACAAATCCTTCATAATGTAGCAATCGGCTAGTTTGTCAATATCGAGGACTTCGAATAATCCAAATACTTGTTCTCTTTCGATCAGTCGGCTTTTTGAAAACGTTCGATTTTGTTATTGTTAATTGCTTACACTAACTCGAAACAGGATTCATCTAGAGGGGTTGGTCGAAATTCAATGCGAGTTCACTTAGTCAAATACTACAACACATAAAATGCATATATGTACATATGTGTTTTCACCTCCCGGTTAAAATTTCGCGCACTGGCGTCGGGAATTCTCGTCGTTGACGTCTATAGTTTGCGACAAGATAATGATGACCTCACATAGTCAAGCCCTGTTTCTGCCATACCTTTACCCTGGCGTTGTTCCAGGTGAGAAATTTGATCGTAAATTCTGGTTTGTCTACAATCACGGAAAATTTTTGAGGTAACTCTGCCGACGATATTTCTGAAAGGTTGGCCTGGACTATAACCACTCCATCTAAATTTGCATATATAAATTATAAATCCATATAAATTTGCATATATTTAAGTGTTCTAGTTTACACTTCTACAGCATATTGCTGGTGCTTCTGTAAACTGGATGTCTGTTAATCGTTCATTTCCTGTAATTTTCTTTGTTTCGTAGACGTTTATTTACGAATATCTATTCTTTTTTTATTGCGAATCCCTCTTAAGTTTTCTTTCGTAAACCAATAGTGAGAGGATATTGCGTGCCTGTCAGCATTTCGAAGCAAAATTCAACTTCTTAGGTGTGTTACACTCATGTTTGAATGGATTGATCTGCGTTTTTGTCGGAAGAGAACGGGATGAATGGAAAAACGTCCCCCACAGCTGATTCTTTGCTGCATTACGATGTGATCATGAGTTTTGGCACTTTGCACGGTGTCTATTGGTATTTTTCCCAGCTCTTAACCTCAGATCTTGTAATTGTCTCTCTAATTATTTATCTATTTGTTTATTTCTTCATTCATGTGGCTTGGCTGATTATTTTTTTCACCATGGAGACATCTCCGTTAGTGGGTGGGTCGCCAATTTTTTGAAACTACTTCACAGTATGGATATGAATCTTGGAGCAGTTAATTTTTAACTGTTTATTTTTATTATTATTTTGAAATAATTTTTATCAACTATGTAACATCATAAAAAATATTTCTATTAATTTCATTATATTCACCACCTGGGTCCCCTAAGCGGAAACCCCACTTTTTTCCCACACCCCTCCCGCCCCCTTTTTGCGCCCGGCACTGCTGGAGATATGTAATGAATAGCTCAATTGATTTGTGGATTCGGAGAACGGTCCTGAAACACCGAATATACTTTTACCTCACCACGAAAGTCCGAAACTTGAGGTTCAATTTTTGAACTCGCATAGGCATATCTAATGCATTATTAGGTCCAGAGTTTGATATTTGGGATGAGCTATAAGCTTTTTACGTGGACTACGATCATTTTAATCTTGCTTTCTCGTTTTTATATGCTATTTTTATAGTAAATCTGCAATTCTTCGGCTTTTGCCGTGCTTTAGCAGCGTAAGAAGAGATAAGTGCTATGAAAAACTGCCGTTCTTGGGCTTATTACGAAAGTGAACTAAGAAACACGACAACTTGTACCAGCAAAGCAAAGAGAGCTCAAGATTGTCAATATTTATTCGTGCAGAAGCTGTGGCACTCGAATGCAGGCTGTTAGCCTCTGAGTAAGCGATTAAATTAACTAGTAATCGCCGTTTGCCTTGACATTATTCATGGACCTAAAGAAGTCAATTTTTTTTGTTTTTGCTCGAATTCGGCTGTATCACCTATTCTTGTTATTGCATTCACTGAGAAGATGCCTTTTTAGGAAATGTTTATGAATATTTGCATTCATCATCACATAAGGTGACATAAAAGACAGCTTTAAGGTGGGTGCTCATTTGCTAAAGGTAGTAGAAACCTACCTTACGGATGAGTCACGTCGGGCCCGATTAAATTTAGAATTTCAGTGCTGCTATGAATTTTAATCATTCGCTAGACGCCCAGGCATGCAAGGAATACCAACTAGGGGGTTTTCGCAGTGATGGGCTGTGTTTTTTCCCCTATTTTCGGTCCTTCTGCTAACCCCTCAGCATCAGCTGATAGGAATGAGCTCCCTGTAACAGTTGGAATGCACCTGAATTCGAAGTAATTTATCCAAGTTCCATGCCAGGATAAATGCAGCAGCTTGCATGAACGGAGGGCTAGACTATGACAATTTGTCTTCGTCTCAATTTATTCTGCTAGTTCCTTTGTTTTGTAGCTTAAATGAGCTACCTTCATCAACTATTTTTATATACTATTATCACTATTATCACTAGAGAGCTTTTAACAACGTGACGCAAGTAACAACGAGGATCAGTTGTAGAAGACCGGAATGTCAAGGTGTGAAGGTGTTGGGGATTAGTTCTCGTACTGGTTTTTGAGCAACCGCTTTGCATGCTATAGCCTCTGACAATGTTTTCGTGTTTGGCTAACGAAGTTTCTTCGATCCATCTACAGTCGGTCCGGCAGCCACTGCAAATGGGCGCCGGCGGGTGCCGGCCGCCGCCACCCTCCGGCGCCCCGGTATTAATGAGCTATAAATCACTCGAGTTTGGGAGAAAGCGAAGAAAAATACAATTTTAGTCCATAGTAGGCAGGGTAGATAAGCCTAACCCTATGCTTAAGAATGGGTTTAAGGCTTAGGCTTAGGCTTCACAGGAGTGGCCCCACCCAACTCCCTTTTCACCTAAATTTCTAAGATAAACTACGATAAGTGTAAGTGTAAGTGAGATTGGACACTATTTGTATGTTCCATCGCGTGCGCGCATAGCTCAGTGGGTTGAGCGAATGATCGACGTTGTGGTGGTCAGAGGATCGACTCCTGCCCTGTGCCCCCTTTTGCAAATACATAAAGTATGCTGCCTACGACTGCTGCAGTTATCTAACAAACTCCAACATAAAAAGTAGCCCGGATGGCTCAGTGGTTTGAGCGGCAGATTGCAATCTGTCCCTATCGCTGGTTCCACTCCGCTGGAGATCCAGAGTTAAGTATCGCAGTGTTTGGGGTTCACTGCTTGGAACGTCCCCCGTGATCTCCTTCGGGTAGTCCAGGAAGGCATCCGGCAACGTTTTGCATAAATTTCGAAGATAAACTACAATAAGTGTAAGTGTAAGTGATAGTAATAGTGTAAGTAATAGTGAAAAACCACTTTTTCAAAGTTGAGGGAAACCGGGAGAGAGTAACTCCGTCGTAAAGGACTGCTCCATGAAAGATAAATGACAGCGGTAGAACTAGTTCGCAATGGATATGGAACAATTTATACGGATTTCAATTATTTCTGAGGATCCCGAATTGGATGAGCTTTATTATTCAGATGGGATAACTGAAGTACTGTGTCCAACTATAGAAGAATAACGGCCATTTTTGTATTCGCGAAGCAGTGTACTATAGCGGAAAATGGAAGAGTTGGCTTCGCTTATTGTGTATTCAGAAATCTTTCCCCATGAAAATCACAAAAATGAAAAAACGTGAAAGTTGTGAAAATGGTCCCCTGCTTTATAGTCTTAACATATCCAGTGCACTCTGTCTATATGGACTAAAATTGTATTTTTCTTCGCTTTCTCCCAAGCTCGAGTGATTTATAGCTGATTAATACCGGGGCGCCGGAGGGTGGCGGCGGCCGGCGCCCGCCGGCGCCCATTTGCAGTGGCTGCCGGACCCGACTGCAGGCACCGAGACAATAAAGGGGAACTCCGTTAACTTTTTAAGTTAGAAAAGGTCGGTGGATAAAGAATCCTATTATCCGAGAAAATTTATGCAAGAGGCAACAAATACGTCTGCCTACTTGTCCTACATGCTTATTTTGTGCTCGTCAGTATTCCTCTGCTAGGAAGAAAAGCCGGACAGATGTACTCCTTAAATTGGAGAGTCAATCATGCTCATCCCTTATTCCTATTAGCCTAGTTGAATAGAAGCATCCGTCCTTCACGGTGACGGCTCCTGGCCTGTTAGTTTCAATTAATTGACAAGTGTTTGGACTTCTAGGAAATCTAAACTATCAGGAAGCAAGGTTTTGTGAAATATGGAAGTCTTCTGTGTTGTGGACGCCAGGACGTTTATGGATTTTATGGTTTCATGGATTTTATGAGTTACCACAGCCCTCCAATATCCGGGAAATTACCCTTCTTCCGCACTGGGATTTCTGCTGCCACAGGGTCTTGGCTGTTTTATTACCGCATCGCTTCGTTTATGCTGACGGATAGGCAGTTTCCTTCGCATTCATTTTCGGACACAGCGCTTTTTCCGAAGCCGTTCTCTCAGCCGAGCAAATTGCCGCGCTGTGTTTTTTCGAGGCAGTGGCGCATGTGATGAAGTTCTCAGGGGGCTTAGCACTCCCACCGCTTTCTGTTCTGTTCTCACCGAGTGTTGGTTTGGGATATTGTGATGCTTTCTGGACCGTTTTCTGGAGACATACACCTAATTCTCAGCAGAGTAGATGTGATAAAACGATATCATGGCGGGATTCCCGCAGCACTACAACTTTAGCATTAGTGGTCTTTTGGTTTCATGAAATTTCTTCATTGGATTCCTGCATTTCACGCAGCATAGACACACTAAGGAAAAACTTCTTTCAGTTCCAATTGAAATTTGAACCTCGCAAGTCATGCTGCTTAAACTTTGGTGATATAATACGTTCCAAAGGCGACGATATTTGAGTATTCGTGTGTATTGCCTGCTTTTCTCTCCATCCTCTCCAATTTTTGCGCACTTTCCCGCACTGATTTTCCCTGTAGTATTTCTCCATCTATATCCCCATTGTTGAGACTAACTTATATCTAGCAAGAACATTTCACGGAGTGACGCTCAGCAAAACCTCAGCTTTGTGACGGATATAGGGTAACATACCCAGTGGATCCTCAATATTATCGGGATTAAGAAGGGGTCTGATATTTGCAGAAAAAAAACACCCGTCTAGCTACTTCTACGGCACTTTGAGCCACTATGAATTACAAATATGAGATTCAGTTTTGTTTTACTACTTAGTAACTGTTTGTTTGATGACATACCAGAATTGTTTCCAAAAACAACCCGGAAAAATAGCAGCGAGTATTCAGTTATGACGACTTGGCGGTACTTTAGCAGCAGCTTAACACCGTGAGTCGTCCTGTTTTTTGTTGGGTAAGGTTACTAGCTCTCGATGATTTTTCTTGCTAACCATTGTAATCCTAATGCTTGTTTCGTTGATAAAAGTTTAGGGTGTCCTTGGCGAAAGAAAGAAAATCCTTGACGTCTTCAAATCCATATTGTTCAACCCCGAATAGGTCCTTGTCCCGAATTTGAACTCCTGAAAATACGTAAGTGGACCATGTTCCACATATTATGTACAACGTATGCCACATGTAATGTAATCCATTGCTATAGTTTCTTGCGTTGTGAAAAAGGTTTTTTTGAATTTTTGTCCCGAAGCATTATGGAGATGTTGCTGTTAGAGATGCAAGGTCCACTAATTCTCAATTTTCCCTTTTCTAGTTCTTTCTCGGACTTTTGTTCCTATCAAATTCTACTTTTCTTCGTCAGATATCTTTCCTATTATTATAGGATTTCAATACAACAATTTTCTACTATAAAATCTGTTTTTACTACTACTAATTTATTCCCATCGTCTGTCATAGCTAATGCATACGGCGATATACAAATTCCTGACTCCCTCTCTTTTTCCTCGGCTCTCCTCTTGCCCCTTATTGAGGCATTTAATTAATTCCTTCCCAGTGAAAATTCTGCCCTAAGATCCGAACATTTCCAGAAAATGCCATTCCTGGGCAAACTCTTCGACAAGAAGCGTAAGCGAAAACAAGCGACTCCTACTGCCGAAGAGGCCATCAACAATCTGCGCGACATTGAGGCCATACTCGTCAAAAAGCAGGAATATTACGAGGAGAAAATCGCTGCGGTGAAGTCGCCCTACTACGTAGTGTAAGTTCATGTCAGATAATGACGGATGTTTATAGGAGGTCGCCACTGCGAAGAAGCACGGCACCAAGAACCAGAAACTCGCCTTAGCTGCGTTGAAGCGGAAAAAGCACCACGAGACAGAATTATCCAGGATTGACGGGGTGAGAAAGGAATTCTTCGATGTTCTTTTCTTGGTTTCTTTCCTCCTTTTGGGCGAGTTGAAAACTGGCTTTCTTTCTAGGTTCTAATGAAAATCGAAGCACAACGAACCGCTCTGGAAGACGCTGGTCTTAACATGGAAGTTATTGGTGTGCTCGATCACACCACAGCCGCTCTGCGATTGGCTAATCAGAACTTGGACATCGACAAGGTGAGTTCAATTCATCATTTCATGGAAAACGTGTCAGCACCTCTATGCATCTAGTGGTATAAAGTAACATGGTCGAGGTCTTTGGCAGATTGGATGTGCTCCCCATCTGGGAGATTTTTCCGAACTGAGGGTTCTTCATCGTTAGGTTTATGAATGCATAGACAAGCGAAACAGGGCAATCAAGCCTAATTCCACCCCTATGTCTCCTAGCACAGCTGGTATGCACTGACATAATACATTCCAAGGTGCAGGATCTGTGCCCGCTTTTGATCTCTGTGTAAACGCCCAGGATCAGAGTGGTCTCATGGAAAACTTCATTGTGGAAGTGACTCTTTATGTGTAGAGGAATGCTGGGAAATTTTATCGAATATTTAGGTTGGAGAGCTCATGGATACCATAGCCGAGGATCTGCAGTTGTCGGACGAGTTCGCCACGGCAATCAGTCAACCAATCGGCGACGTCCACGACGAGGACGAGCTGATGAAGGAGTTGGAAGACTTGGAAAAGGTTCATTTTCTTTGCTACAAATTAACCTTCATTTATCCGAGCAATATGTGAACAAACAAAGTAAGATGAACAAGTAAGTAATTAAATAGGCGTACGTGTTACAGAACTCCGCAAACGCCGTAGCTGTGGAGCTACCTGACGTCCCAGCCGGTCCCATAACCCGAGCGCGCGCGAGTCGCGACAAGCTGCGCCGAATGGACACGGAGATGGAAGAGCTGCAGAAGTGGGCTGCAGCTAACTAGTAGCAATTCACCGCTATTGCTCATATGCTCGTTATTTTTGGTGCATATTATCTTGACATTTCACTTTGTTACAACGTTTAAGCATTCATTGTCAGCTATTCACGTTATTTTTTATTAGATGTGAACTAGAGGCTTTATTGAGTTTAAGTAGGATCTGCAAACGCTACCCTTAAAGTTTTTAGTGAATTAATGTACTTTTACTGTCATTTGTATGAAGAATTTTGAGGAGTAATGGAGAATCAAAGAATTTCAACATGAATCCGCTTTGTTCTTGCTGATATAGTTCTGGATAATATCAAAGGATTGCACACTGTATCACTGCTTATTGGCTTATGACTGGCAGAGAATACAAGAAAATATTTTTAATTTTACCACGAAATATATATGTATACAGGACGCGCTATAAGTTCGAGCACAGCATACGTACGTAGTACACAGCACTGAGGCACCATGTGGTTTCAACATACATACCTTCGGGACCTCAATGGCAATACTAGCCCAGTTTAACTCAGTGTAATTCAAGGAACCTACCAGATCAAGGATATGTCACCATAAGCTTTTCTAATAGGTCAAAATAGAGTGTGGCACGCTTCTCATGTAAATTCTCATCGGAGTTATTCCAGGTAACGAGAGCACGAGACCGGAACGTACAATTCAAGACTTTGGACGAGGAACAAAATTTGCAAAATAATGTTAGATCCGTCTCATAACAAAATTAGCACAATTACGATAACGGAGTGCGATCGATTACTCTCCCTGGTTTTTTTTTGGTTTGATAATTTTTTTTTGCAGAACAGCTGGAACGCTTGTACGTTAGCTCCATTCATGTGTTTCCAATATACACATGAATATAGAACAACAGTTTCTTTATAACTTGTGGTAGCAACCCTAGTGCCCATCTTTGAGTGCGCATGAGGGAGATTACTCCCACCCGTGCCACCTCTCGAGAGGTTGGTCAACGTAATCCTTGAGAAGCGCTGAGAATTCGGAACACTTCTCCTTTGAATACGACATATATAGCTTCATAGTGCGAGAGCAGGATATCCGAAAGGATTTCATTCATTCCATAGAGTAGCCGCTTCCCCATTTCAACTGACTGGTGAAGAAAATTTAAGCAAATTTTAAGGAAGAGCTTCCCCAAACCGTGTTGGGGTGAGAAAGCGTCGACGAAAACACTCCGAAGAGCTCTAAGTCAGTTTGTCCACAATGTCTGCACGTCATATAGAGAAACGGTTGAGGTTGCTTGCATTAATTTATGATTTTCCATTAGTATTTTCTTTTATCTCCGAAAAGAGACGGACGCGGCCGACGCAATCAAACCGGGTGATAAAACAATGAAAAACGCGTAAACACCGTTACCGGGCGGAAGTTTTTGAACCGTTAAAATTTAAAAAAGCAGGTAACCTGGAATGGAATTTAAAACTCAGGAGTATCATGCGTTTTTTACAATTGCGGGGACGTTATCTTTCAGATTTGTTACCATATCAGACGAGAGTGTCAAGCGTCAATGGTGTCTAAGATTATTTGTGTATGATACGTGACAACCACATAACGCTCGTCTTCGCTTCTGTCTACTACCCATCCCAAAAATTTCGCCTCACTAGCAGATTGTACATTGGTTCCACGTCTTGTTTACTTTACTAGATACTAAATTGAATAGCGTATGGCACATGGAGGGTTTCGACTCGCATGTTAACATGGAAAACGTTTCACTCTAGTCTAGACCCTACGAGAGCTAGATGTGAAACTAATCAAAACTTCTATTTTCTAAATTGTGGTTACTTTGCAAGGGCAGCGCGTTCACTTCAGATCCAATTTACTAGTGAAAGTTATTAATTTTAAAAAATAATATTATTTAGAATTCCTTCGATATGAATTTCGAATCAGAATCGACACAACGATTTTGTTCGCTCTAGAGTGCATCGTAGCTCCATGAGAATAAATTATTTGGTTTCTATCACAACACATGAACCCTTTTCCATGCGCTTACTCCACCATTAAACTTCTTCAGGGTCCAACGATCCCTGGATATGAAGCCGCTTTGGAAGTGGTTCATCTGCGTTATTGCATGCGCAGTAGCGATTCATTGTGTATTTCTGACACATGTTTATATGTGGCAACCATTTAAAACGAAGGACAATCACAATAAATATGTTGGATTTCTCTTGAATTATGGTCAACTTGGCAATCAGGTACATATACCTATAAGAGCTGTATGGGACAAACCTTCTCTATGAAGTTTATCCAATTGGTTTGGCATCTCTCAGCGGGGTGACCTAATACCATCGTTTATCAAAGCATTTATTGAGTAGCTTCCAATTGTATTCCATAGTTCCCACAATACCAACCCTGTAGAGAGATAAGAGCCATTTTCTTGATTGTTCTGTTGTCTCGCCACGACGTTGGGCGCCGCTTTAAAAAAACACTGATTAGGACATGTACGTAATATATTCAATACCCATTCCGAAAATTACTGCGACACAGTTATAGACTGAATTCCTTGGATTTTATGACTAGGTTTTTACTTACACGACCCAAACTATGCAGAACTATTTTCCAGTCCAAAAATAGTACCGAATCCAAAAGTAGCCCCAAATCTATAAACTTACTGAGTGTACCATGGTCAATTTCTTCATTGCTGCCATCGCTATAACCTTCAAATACTCGCCCTTTCCAGCTGTTTCACCTGATCACTGGATATGGAATAGCAAAAAGTTTAAATAGAATACACTACATTCCTTCTAACAATGCAGCCATAAGCCATGTACAGAAGTACCTGCAATACTTTAAGCAGATCTTCCCACGGCTGCAACATACCTACGTCTTAGCAGAGGTGAGCTTTTTACTATTTTACAGTTACACACTGCGCCAGAGTTTTGACCTCTGATTTTAGTAGTTTCTGACAAAATCATCAAATTATAGTCCTTGTTGAAAAGAGAGACGGGTTTCATAATATCACGGGCAGAATTGTGGCGCGACCTACTCGACCCTAGCTTGGAGTGCTCTCCGCATCCATCGTTTAGGTTCCACCAGTTCATTCAGCAGTCATGGAGTCCGTCTACTGTTTCGAGACGCTATGCTGTGTTGCAGTCATCTCATTAGTTTTTGAATTAATGGTTGTAAGGGCAGCAAGCAAATGAACATGTAGGTCAGCGTGAGTGGTTGTCCTGTGGAGTTAAGTTTTGCGAACCCAGTTTTGCTTGGCTATACGCTCATAAACCCTAGCGCTAACTGTCAAGGGATCAAGGCACATCTACTCCCACGGGTTTTTTGATTTCTTAGCTGGTATCGAATATACTTTATCTAGTTGGATAAACGCGCTTTAGCGAATATATTGGTGTGTTTCAGTGAATCTGCTATCCAATAAAAAGATATCCGCGGATATGCAAACCCACTCGTTTCACTACAGGATAGATGACGCTGCTAACTAATTTGTCCGCGTAAAAATGCAAGTTGGGAATGAATGGCCACAATTCAGACCGTTCGGGGTATGGCACAGTGAAAATGAAATGGTGGCATAGCTTGAACCGTTCGGATTTCGCCATTCATTTTCCACTTTGCATTTTCGCGAGGACAAATTAGTTGGCAGCGTCATGTATCTTTATCCAGTCGATTCCCTCTTGATAACAATCCTGGATCTACAGGGTGCGGCTTAAATACTGTGTCGAAACTTTTCGCTAGCTCTATCCCCACTGCGAAGAAGCTCTTCACCCTAAATTTTATTTTTAAAATGCCTATTCCTTCCTCTATATTACCTCAAGGTTTCGTAACCTCATGTCACCGTTTAACGTTATAACACGTCCGAATTTGAAAAGGACCAAGATGCGCTATGAAGCTTCACCGTACAATATTGTTTCTTGATCGCCTATTCTTGCAACAGTATAACTGCACCATCCCATCTGCCGTACGATGTTCTGCTGTTGAAGTGCTGTTTCAATATATATGCCGCGGTGATGTCGCAGTTCTACAGTCCGAGAAAATCAAAGAGGAACGAACTCATTGGAAAACTGCGAGATGGAGGAGTTAGGTGCACACAGAGCCGTGGCCTTTGCAGACTGCGATGAATTCACCTGCTAGCGAGGAATTCCAGACGGAACACTACAAGCTCTAGGAATAGCATGTTCACAATGAAGCGTATCGGCACGAGCGGAGGCAGAATTTAATTATGCTACCTTGGGGGGGGGGGGGCGCAAAAGATAGCGCCATTAGGACGATGATCTTTTTTTTCAATGTGGAACAGAGCTTCATCAGCGAAAATCACCTAATGTAAGGGCAGTTCTCCTAGACATCAGATGCAGTAGAAAAGACCTCTCTTGCTGATCACATATGAGCTTTAATATCACTGAAGCCGATGCTTCTGTAAGTGACCACAAGCCTCAAATCGACGCTGAATTAAAGTTGGAAAAAACAGGTTTTCGCTAGGAAAAAAGAGTACTTTTGTAAAGCAGGTATAGCTGCAAGTCCATATATAAAAAATGAATCCGCTAGGACAACAATGCTTTAGGAAACGAGGTACAGAAGACAAAGTGACCGTTGGTGCTTCAACTCCACGAACTCATCCCGGCAGAGGAATCGTGTGCAAATGTCCTTGAAATCAATCGTATTGATGTGTCAACTGGTGAGATGTGGACTAACGCTAAGTAATCCACTGCTGCCACGAATCTGGAATAGCTCACAGGAAAGAAGAAGGAAGAAAACTGCGGAATTTTTTTCGGGCCCCAATGGTTGTGCATTCCGTAGGTCTAACCTCCGTCGCGAAGGCAGAAAGAGACCACGTTAGACATTTCCCAGTGTGTTCGATTTGTAAGAGTTTAGGTAAATAAGAGAAAATGAAGAGAGATTAGAGTTTTAGCTTCTGTGAAGAAAGTTATTAACAAATATTTCTGACACAGTATTTATGCTCTGGATGGATGAGTTATATTGGATAGCAGAGTGGATAAAAACCAGTGGGGATGGGTATATATCCGCTGTGTTTTCCCTCCCACGGTCAAATATATTGGATACGACTCCTTGTCGTTTTGCTGCATAAATTTGGTCTCTGATGAAAGCTACCGCTGCAGTTGCCCGGCTAGATAATCATTCTTGTAGGGTGGAACTAGTGAGAAGTTAGTGAGTTTCGCCGGCTCATGTTGTGTTTACGATGAACCATTGAGGTAGGCATTCCCCAAAATTCAAGGTAATTAGAAACTAATTAGTGTGAATTTCTTTTCATACTTGTCTCACATTTTAGGCTGTATAACTACACTGATAAATATCTGTTACTAAACTTCGCTTATGGTCAAAATCCGAGATATTTCGAGGAATACCTTCCTGAAGTCCGTAACATTTTGCAGTTCTCGCAAGAATTGCATCGTAATGGAAGTAAAGTCGTTGAACGTCTGATGAGGTAAGAGCGCAGCTGTCCCCAACTTGAATCTCCCACTTCAAGATGTCTCACTCGCAGGACTCATTCTAATTGCATGTGCATTCATATTCGTATGACAGACTTCGTGCTTGAAAATATATCGACTGATATGACCACTACAGTAAGAGCAGCCAATGACATTGCAAGGAAAAAGGTAGGTTCTTTTCAGTTGGTGTTTAGGAAGATTGCGGGCACTATTCCGCATTAGGGGCTCGAAAAATTTTCAAGAAAAATTTTTAGCCGAAACTTCGTATAGAAGGTTATTTGAGGTGCTAAGCACGAGTATCGTACTCATTTGATATCGTAACCCCATTTTTGCAAGGTAACGGTAGGGTTACCCTAGATACGGGTGCCTCATGGAATTCCCTGAAATTTTGCACAAGTAGGTTGTTTGAGGTGCTGAATACGAGTATCGTATCCATTCTGTACCGTAAACCCATTTTCGCGGGGAGACGCTAGGCATAAGGCAGTAAATTCAGAGAAAATGCCGAGTTTGGGTAGAAAGCGCGAAGGTGTCACTCAAAATAACGTTGATAATCGTGATCAGCACCTACAGCAACCCCTCTACGCAAAATTTGAGAGGATTCTGTGAGATACCGTACCTACCGTGCACCTACTCTACGAAAATGATGTTACGGTAGAAAATGAATACGGTATTCGTATTGAGCACCTCAAATAACCCCCCCCCCTCCCTATACAACGTTTTGGCGAATTTTTTTTTGAATTTTTTGGGGCCCCTTATGTGGAATGGTGCCAAATTGTGAGAATACTAGATTTTGTTGTTATGCTATGGTTAGATCATTTTAAGAATATCTCACAGTTCATTATCTTCGGTGACGATGAGAAATTCATGCGGGCAATGGCACGGGAAATTGTAGAGGAAGGGCATTGGAAAGCAAACGTAAGCGAGTTCATTTCCAGAAAATTCAAGGCTTATTTTAGAGCTTCATCCTACTTCATTTTCAGGCTGCTTTGATTTCTGAATTCAATGAGTCAATAGACCTCTATGTGGCATCACGAATGTGTAAAGCATTCTTGATTGCTGCAGTCACTTCATCGTTTGGGTGGTGGCTCGCGTTTTTTATTCCTGACCAGACTGCCGTGTACTACTTGCCAGACACACGAAAGCATGGCGACAAAGTACCTAGCAAGGAGTTATTTCTGTAAGTTTTCTATGCTAATAGGAATTTCAGAGAATATTTCTAGAATTTGTTTGTGCCAGACAATCCAGACCACATCCGAGAAGAATGATGCTATCATATATGTATAATTTTGTTGCACTGCCATGATTTATATAAGAGGATACAGAATAAGGATCTTGGTTGAACCGCTACGTAAACGTATCCACAAGAAGTACAAACCCACTCCCTTCCATACTGTTGCTGATAGCACGAAAAATTCCGCTCGACACAGAGAGGGATTCTCGTCAGCATGGCTTTAATAATTCGTTCTGAAGAAAACAAGAGTTAAACTTTCATACATTCAAGAATTGCTGCAAAGCAATATAATGTATTAAGTGAAACTAAGAATGACTTAAACTTAAGACTAATCAGAACAAAACAGTAAAGGGCTGACCTGGCACCTTAGTTTAGGCGGTTTTGAAATAATCCTACTGTATAATCTACCAGATAAAAGATCATATCAATTACGTTCATGCGGAAAACCTGGTCCAGCCATCCAACAGTGACCCATTTATGGGCCGAACTAGGGTAGGCAACAGATTCTTCTAATGAGATGCTGTCAGATTTATTTCAATACACTTGGTATTCTTTTTTCCCTTTTTGGTCATTCCATTGACCGTTCTCAGCTTCATATTACCCAATGACAACCTCGTCGCTGGCTTATTACAACTCAGCGCAACAAATAAGCAGACGTGATAAATGTATGGGTTTTCAAACTATAGTATAATACAGTAGGCTCTGTTTCATAAAGTGGAGGGGATACAATTGTATTTAAAGTTGTTTTTTTTAGGAAAACATGGCAGCAATATTCAGGGTGAGGAGAGCTCAATGTCTCTTGGATTACTTCCCCAAACTGGTGAATCTCAAACCACCGCTGTGCCATTCTTCGGTCTCCATGTCACTTACATCCACATATCAATGCTTTGCTCATGAATACATCCCAATAAATAAACGGGTATGTATGGATCTAGTTACAATAATTACGCATTTGGGAATAAATCTGTTTGCAAATTAGGTGGAGAAAGCATGGGAGTTTCTGCTTATAGTTACGGTTCTTCTCGAGAAGATAGATGGATTCCATACGCGGCACTATGGTATTGCGGTGGCAGAAGCGCTGCGAAAACCAGATGAAGGATGTGATTAAAGCGTGCTCCAAGTGAGAGCGCAGAGTGGTCTCGCCGCTCTCCTGCAGCCGCAAGGCTATAGAATAGCGCTCACCACCTTTATGAAATAGCGCTCGCCACCTGTTCGAGAAGGCCAGTTCATTCGTCATAAGGGACCAGTGTTGAGACTCGCCTAGAAAGCTATAAAGCGAATATAAAGCAGCAATGGTGCTATTGCATATTCATAACCAACATAGGGAAAGAATTTGTTTCATGAATGAATCCTGTTAATAGCGAATAAGTACAGGTTTATGCAAACCATTGAAAGCACAAAATTCAGATTTTTACGTTCGCAGAGTCGAATCCTCTGCAATTTTCGGTGTCCTCAGACATACATCTTTCAGCAGTTGAAGCTGTATCAACTCTGATCATGATGAATACATCAGTCGTATTCCCTTCTCTCTCTGAAGCAATGTAGATGAACAGCTATTATGTTATGATAGCACTGAAGATCTTTCACTAACCCAAGGGCATTACGCCCCGAACTTTCTTCAAACAGCTCAGGAAGAGCTCTCCAACCACCTCGACCGGTCGACCAAATCGTAGTTTATCTCAAAACGGGATCGCCGTTTTCAAACCTGTGGGATCGAACGTTTACAGTGTAGTAAGAGCCACTGGAGAGGCCGCCATAACCGTGATGTAATGAGGAAGGAAATTTGGTATGAAAAGACTATTGCCTAGCCTTCATATATGTTTTGGATGGAACGTTCCTGAACAACTGCAGAAGGATTGGCGAGAAGAGGACGAGAGTGGCGGGAAATTTTTCCGACAACCTAATATTATTCCTTTCCAATCAAACTAATGATTACACAACATAGATGACATCAATAGTTATAGGAATTCCGGAGGTAGCAACTGGGTCTGTTGACAGCAGCTGTGAGTAAGTGGTTCCATTTTGATTCCAACAAACACTGAGTATTGCCTTCTGTAGATAGAGCTCTCCTTTTGTCACTAGAATTCCAGTTTATTAGTTAGCAACGAAACCCCTCGCACTTTGTCGTGTGATTTACCTAAGCAGCCTACTTCTCGTCGCCAGCAACCATGTTGTCGAATGTCGTCGAAGTACCAACTATATATGGAAAAGCAGAGCTATGTCTAGACTGCTATTGTTTCCTCGGAAACTTCTCAAATACACCGTTCTTCTTTTCTTTTCAAGGACGTAATATTCAATGAATTTGCAACACAAGAGAAGGATGTAGAAAGCTTTCAGATTGAAACAGTCAATTTGACTATCAGAAGGATTTATTTGGAAGCACTGTGGAAACCTCCTTCTTTATGAGAATACTTTGAAAGCGTTGAAATGCCTAAGATAGAAGAAGGTCACTCTTCTATCCCACCTGCCTGCGTCGTAACTTCTGACTCCAACTATCTCGTTGCTGGGAAACGGCTCTGGTTTAATTGAAGCCGGGAAGAATATAGTGATATAGCGGTACATAGGACTTCACGTTTGTCACCAGTAATCCTTTCGCTCTTTGTGTGAATGCGCGTCAATGACTTCTCCATTCAACCATGCACTATGCTTTCATTACCTGTGCTGCTTTAGCAATAACAGAAGCAACATATCTTTATAGAACATTGCTGCAGAGATTCAACCATTAGCTCGATGATCTCCATACTGCGCTCTTAACAATCGTGGAATTCGGTCATTAAAACTTTTGTCCAACAGTTGTCATTAAGTTATTCCTGATCCAAGCTTTACTATCCGTTAACATGGTTCTCATGCTTGGACTGTCTCTCGTTTAGGCAACTCGAGATACTCTGCATCTTTTTGCAGAAGGTTCTGTAACGCTAAAAATACGTCATTCATGTTCCCGAATGAGACTTATGACAACTCAAGAGATAAAAGTTAGTGAATGAACATTAAAAAAATTCTATGATGATGCTGTCTCGGAGTCTCATTGATAATGACTTGTATTCAACACAGTTTCAGAGCTTTGTCAACCAATTTTTATAAGCTTTCTCTAGTATCTGAGTGATTATGCTTATTGATTTATTTATTTATTTATTTATTTATTTACATGCACATAAGTGCGCTATACAATAGTGGATCACGAGCACAAAGAAATAGATGAGAAGCTCTCCAGATTCAGTTGAAAAAAAATCAGAAGTTATTTATCGTATTTTCATTGTGCTAACTTTACAAAGTTACTTCCTCCCTTCAGGCAGTTGTCATGGCTTTGTCTTCTATGCCTTGTACTTGCATTTTGAAATTGCATCTCTATATGGGCGTGGTATAACCACGTGCAAATAAATAAACAAATAAATTACAGTTATTACAGTTATCGTCGAGTTGTCGACAGTACTAAATTTGAAAATGTCACGTTTTGGTATGGCTCACGAACAATTTTATTCAACAAGACACGAATTTCAAGATGTGATGCATGTCTGCTATCGCCTTTGATTGATTTATTTTTAAGGTTACGGTGCTAACAATCTTCTCCCATCACTTTTCAATAGGGCCGGTGAATGGGAGGAATAGTTTATAACGATAAGCATATTTCAGTAATTATCTTAATGAGGCGAAGCATGCACTAACTTTGGTTCTATGAAACACAAACGTGTGCCTTCGACGCACCTGATAGGTTCTAGAATTTCAGCCTCTAATCTGCATTTTCCATGCATTAGATGTTCTAAGGCCGAGGACTGATTGACAGCCATTAAATTTTAACCGAGGACAAACCTCCTGGTTGCAGAGGTCACGTGATTTAATAGAATAGAGGTGTTTCCTTTTGATTTTCTGCTACCGGTAGGATTGGAGCTCAAAGTGCATGTACATACTTATTTTGTTGGATGAATCATTAACGGCGGCATCCAACGATTTAATCGAACTAGTTATAGGGAGTTTTCGCATTTTCCTCGGAACTCTGCTGTTTGAACGCTCGTTCGAGCATTACTGATTGACTAGTAATTCATTTTACAGAAAGAAATTCATTGCGATCAATTTCTAAGCGCGTTCCCTCTGGGCAGAGAAATTTCGTTCATTTCCAGTGCCCAATAGAGTTCTGATTGCTCATCGAACCGTAGCTATTCCAGACCAGCATCGTCCTTCCGGAACATTGGTTGTGGTCAGTGTTGTTAGCGATATTCACTCGATGCTCTACCTCTGTTCTTCCTTTCGAGAACGAATTCTAGCTATCATTTCCGGAAGGTTTCTACGCAGTTTGCTCAAAAGGGTTGGTCCTCTTTTCTTAATAGCTACCCCTTCTAATAAGAGACTGCCATGGGCGCTAATCCCCAGCAATGGCTGTCAAGTTTTCCGAAAATACTTCGTAATACATGTCTGAATTTTTTTGCCTATGCCTCCTCCTCTCTCACTTTTACTAATATTTATAAATTATGGGAAAAACTGTGCTTTCCCCTACGTGGGGCACCCGAGTAGGCAGAACTTCACAAGTAGAATTACTGAAAAACATTTCCCCTACGTCTAAACTGTTGGGACCTCACTTTTTTTTCTAACGTTCTCCACCGCACTCATCTCCGTCCCTTCCGTGTCCACCACTGCTTCCAATGTCTCATATTTTGCAACATTCATTAAATGATGAGTGGATGTGGATTTGTTCGTTGCACACTGAGACAAACACATCGCGACGTCATCATCACGATTCCAAATATCCTCGTTGCCCTCTTTGTAGTCAACAGTGAAACTGGTTGATAATCTCAGCATTACGTTGATGTGGCCCTCATACGTCCTGTGGGAGGTATTGTCACACTGTTTACCCTCTCACTGATGGCCACGCAGGGCTTGGATTGACTCATGTTCAGTGCTAAAGGCCAGATAATTTGATATGCTCACAATGCTGTTCTTCTAACACCTGTGCAGTAATGGTTCCGCTGTAACTATGCATCCTTTCCCTCGTATCACTTTGTGGTAACAAACAAATAATTAGCAGTGAAAACAGCTATGAGGGCAATTTCAGTCCACCTGCAAGTCACTTAACAGCTACACTGAGATAATCCGCGCATTTCTGATCTCACCATCCACGTTAATTAGTTGGAAACTGGAAACTTCCACCAAATTCGCTAAATCGATTGAACTAACGAGTTCTCGTAGCTGTATCTATGGGTTGCTCTTTAAAATTATATCAAATACTATGACATTGGCACCTTTGCGTGTTTATTCACTGCTCCTTATTTATTTGTGTTTATTTATTTGATGTTATTATCGTAGAACTTTGTCGCTTTTTCCAATTTTACCTGCAATCGATATGGAAACATGCCAACTGAGGTGGCCCACTATGTACGCTGATCAAGAATCTGGCAACCACTTTGCATGACCACTGTCGACTCATTGATTCCCCAAGGTGCGGTGAAAAAATCGGGAGGGTGAATGCTCCTCGAATTATCCTCTGGTGTTTTACGACAGCACAAGGCCACACTTCGCACTCCAACGATCTGGAAGGGTATGCAAATGAAAATTTAGGTTCGTCTTTATATATTTTACTCAGCGGACTGTTTCCTTAAAGATAACCATGAATTCAAGTGGTTGGAATCATCCCTGAGAGGAAAAGTAGGCCGTGAAAATACCTCAAGACGCTTTTGCAGGTTTTGTTGAAGCCAAAAAGCCTGGCTCCAAGTCCAACGGAACCAAAATTTGGCGGAAAGATGACAAAAGTGTGCTGACTCAGATGACTCCCTAATCGAGGGAAAAGCTTGGGTTTTAGCCGAGTTATGACAGTCCAAGATTAACTGTCAAACTGTGGATTAATACGTTGGAAAGAAAAATGATGTTTCAGTCGTATATTTTGTAGTTATTTATCGATTTCGCAACAGCTTAATGTGATAAAATGACTGAGCGAAGGAGAAGAGATTTCCATAAACGTGCAGAGAAGGTGATGTTCAATACGCAGAAAACCGATCCTATTGTCTATAGGATTTATCCGACAACATTGAGAAAATTCCCCTGTTTTTTCTCTCCATCAATAACTATTTCTACCACTTTTATATTCGCCTTCAACCCACGAAACCCCAGTGCATTCCTGATCGATATTTATTCTTTTTTATTCTCTTTTTAGTTCTGGTCTATGAGAGCAACCTGTACGATTAGGTTTCAATTTAGGAACGACGATTATTAAGTTTGAGAAACCATGCTGTGTAGAAGTCGTGAGACATGAATTTTCATTTTCAAACTAGAGAATAATCCTATTCGCTCTGCAGCACAGTTCGCAAGTACTAATCATGTTCAAGTGAAGCAACCTTTACCAAGTTTCATCTTTTTTATGGTTTGTAGATGTTTTTTTCACCTTCAAACTCTATTGAGGTTCAACGATTCGTCGGCATGTCACCGTTATGGAAGTGTTTTATCGCATGCGTGCTAGTGCTTCAATGTTTATTTCTGATGAATATCTACAACTGGCAACCATATAAAAAGAAAACCATTCCGACAAAATTTGTTGGATTTCACTTGACCTATGGTCGAGTAGGCAATCAGGTATGTTCATGAGACTACCGTTAATTCAGTTTTTCAAATACAACTACAAAGTAAAAGGATTCCCCATCGCCGTTTCGGAAAAGTGATAAATAAAGTGTGAACAGACAATTTCTTCAATTTTTGTAAGTTTCCACAGCTGAAAATCGAAAAAAGATAATTATTTAGATTTGTAGAGCCATGAACATTTGCTGTACTAATACGGAGGAATTCTATTAAAAATCAACCACTTCTCGTTTGAGAGAGTAACTGTAGTGTATTTGATCCGATATTTGCTACCAATACTATTCAAATTTTGAATTTTCAGCTTTTCCATCTGATCACAGGATATGGAATAGCAAGAACATTGAAAAGAACACACTATTTGCCGTATGAGGATGGAATGATACAACATGTAGAGAAGTACCTCAAATCCTTCAAAAAAGTCTTTCCAAGGCTGGAGCAGACGTATGTCATAGCACAGGTGAGCCTTGATGCATCATTGAAACTACCCAGGACGAACGTGTTGCTGCCGTTTCAACGATGGATAAAGTTGTGTACATAGGGTTAACACGTTTACCCTGGGTAATCTTAATGATGCATACGGCCTCTGGGCTCCTTGATGCAATGATGCATACGGCATCTGGGCCGGCGCCCTTGAACGCTTCACGGATTTGCGTGTAATCCTTGCGCAAGCGCCATGCTAATCTTCTCTGTATATTGTTCCAATTTTAGTGATGTTACATGCATATATTATATATATGTACTAATTTTTATAGAACAGAACAGATGATGAGGTGATAGTGCCGTTCGCCTTTGGCTCGTGTTGTGTCTATGATGAACCACTGAGGTAGGCATTCCTTGGCACTTTGAACTCAATGACAACAAAGTTTTATTAACTCACATTAGCTCAGATTTCAGGTTAATCAACCTAACCGATAAATATCTGCTACTAAATTTTGGTTACGGTCAGAATCCTAGCTATTTCGAAAAATACCTGCCTGACGTCCGTAATATCCTGCAATTCTCGGAAGAAATGCAACGGAATGGAAGTGAGGTCATTGACCCTCTAATGATGTGAGACAATGAGCAACTAGGGCCTTTACTCCCCCTTCTCCATGAATTACCTTGCAGGGATTATTCCAATTCGTTGTGCATTCATATTCGAAGAACAGACTTCATTGAGAGAAATATATCAACTGATATGATGACTGCAGTAAGAGCTGCCAATAGCATTGCTCGCAAGAAGGTAATCTTATTCCAGTCAAGATAATTTTGAGAAAAACCAAGGATATCTTGTTCTTTGGTCATGATAAACTTAAATTATTTTAAGAATATCTCGCGATTTGTAATTTTTGGTGACGATAAGGATTTCATGCGTGATATGTCGCAGGAAATTGTAGAGGAGGGACATTGGAAGGCGAACGTAAGCAGAGAGGTTTCTAGAAAGCTCCATTGATGATTATGTGTATGTCCCTCCCAGTTTCAGGCTGCTCTAGTTTCTGAGTTCGACGAGTACACGGACCTCTATGCAGCATCACGGATGTGTAAAGCATTTCTCATTACAGCAGTCACCTCATCGTTTGGGTGGTGGCTTGCATTTTTCATTCCTGACCAGAATAATGTATACTACTTGCCGGACACTCGAAATCATGCCGACAAAATACCTAGCAAGGAGTTATTCCTGTAAGATTGTTTTCACCAAGAGGAACTTTCAAGGGTATCTCCGGGTGGTCTCATTCTTACCAAGATATAAAGAAAGGGGTATGGAGAAGCGATGACATGAGATCTCAAGCAAGTTACAAGGAATGATTTTTAAAAACCCGCCATAACTCGTTCGAACTTGTTAAACCACCTGTCAGAACCAGAAAATTGTCATTAGAGCACATTCTCATCCCAGCCCCGGAAATTTCCCAGGATCTCTAGTTCGAAGGAGAGTGTTGATGTTCTGTCAACTCTAGCATGTGCGCCTAGGGCGTGCCAATCATCCCCAATGTGGCATCCTTCATTTTTGTGAAACCGTCTCTATTGCGGCTCGCAACCCTTTGCAACCGAGATGGGCGGGCGCACCAAGTGAGCGGAGCTAAGTCACGCGCCCCTTCCTAAAAATCTTCTATTGCTCCACCTGACCAAGTTCTGCGCATCCGTTGGTAGAGACTTGATGTCTCAGCATCCGTTAGCCGTCGGCCCGCTCCGCCCATCACGTGCGCAAGTCAACACGAACTGATATTGCGAAATCAAAAAATATCCGAGATGGGCCCTGTGTTCCTGCCATCCTAGTCCTGAAGTTTGAATTCTTTCTGCCTAATAAATTCAATTCTCGTTAACACACCTCCACAAGTTACACTTGAAAACCACTGAGCCACAACAGTCTCGGTTTCTGGAGAAAACCGTCAAAAATGGTCAAAAACCAATTTTGACCTACTGTACTTTCGCTTGCCTGAGTGATAACAGCAAAACAGTTTCTAACGTCTAAGCCATTTGTAGGTGTTGCACGAAACACAACATGGAAGAAGAACATGAAGAAGAGATTCATTCTCTACCGTATCAATTCCGATAGTGCGGAAAACTTCATTGGCGCTGTTATCCAATACTGACGCATTTATGGACCTAACTCAATATGTTTTTTTGCATTCACCTGCAAAAATAGGCAACGGATTCCCATGAAGAGACGCGGCTAGATTTGTTTTTATCACACTTGGTATTCTTTTGTGCTCTTCTTAGTCATTCAATTAACCGTTCTCTGCTTAATATTACCCAAAAACCGCCTCTTCACTGGCTTATCACATCTAAGTGAAAAAGTAAATAATTAAATGATAAATATGATGAATATATGGCTGGTAAAAATACAATAGGTTTTTTTTTCATAAAGTAGAGGAGATACATTTGTACTTAAAGTTGTTTGTTTCAGGAAATCATGGCAGCAATATTCGGGATGAGTTCATAGTAACATGGATGAGTTCTCAAACTGGTGTAGCTCAGCCTGGCACTGTGCCATTTCTCGGTCTCCATGTCACATATCATTGCTATGCTCATTAATAACACGTTCCGAAGAATAAACGAGTATAAATTGTTCTGATCAACTAGGTATTCAGGAAAATAAATTTATTCCTTGCTTCTTTGAAATTTTCCTGCGTCTGTTATTCTCAAAAAAGCTCTGTCTAACCCAGATAAAACAACTAAAATGATCATTTGAAGTGTACACATGGTTGCCGTAAAGTAGTTGAACAACTCAACACAGAGCTAAAATAAAGAACACCCCAGAATTCGATCTAACAAATTCTGGAATTTTCTACAAGATATCTGCTAACAATATTACTGAACTCAAGAATATTGCCTGGATAATGTGGTTCTTCAATATCGTCTGAACTCAGCTAGCATAAAAGGAGAACTATTTATCCTATGAGGAGATTTCTGACGACGTATGCCTATATCTCATGGAACTGCAATGCGAAGAGCAAGGGGAACCTCGTTTTCATGGGGTCGTATTTGGCAAATTTTCTTTCGAAATGGGAGCCTCTGGAGCAGGATGTAGCGGCAAAAGTACGACAAGTTTCTTGAAGGATACGGTGACTACTCAAATGTTTCCCAGTTAAGTTGTCAAAATTCAAGCCAGCTCTTGCTGTGGCCAAAATTTCGGGTGCAGAGAATGCCCTCTTGAGCGTCTCAAGCGTTCTTCCAGCAGACCGTTCTCGACCGTTTGTCATTTAAGGTTCGCTGATGACATTGTACTCCTGACACACAAGCCGCAAGAAGCAGATCAGATGGTCCGTCAACTTAACGCAGAGTGCACAAGATGGGACTTCAACATGAAGAAGACTAAGGTGATGAGAAACAGATTCGCAGACCCCTCCGCAGTCCAGCTCGATCAGACGACGCTTGAAGGCACCGACGAATACGTCTATATGGGGGGACTAATTAACATGGGCAACGCCTTAAAGCCCGAGATCATCAGGAGAAGGAGAGCTGCATAGGGCGCGTACAACTCCATCATGCGTGCTCTGTCTGAAACCAAGAACCAGAGCAGGGTCAAGCGTCCGATGGGAATTTCCCATGAGGGGGTCGTATGGGAGGGGGCTGGGAAGGGGGGGGGGGTCGTATTGAAGAGGTGTGGGTGGGGTACGTAGAGGGGTGGCTTGACCATTGAATGTAAATTCATAATTGTTTTATGACATGACAAATGACATTCCGCCCAAGAATGATCACGTTATATCGAGTTGAAGCAGGACTGGTTGGCAGCGTATGAGAGAAATCCGCTTCAGCGCACTCACAGGTTCGACTCCCGGCGCCTTCCATAAATTTTTGCACGGGTCGGAATCACTTCAGAACCAAATTGGAGTAAAGAGGGTGGAAATGTTCGAAAAATAGAGTGTGGGTAGCGAGATCAATCGATTGCACATGCTAGGATTCGCCTACAGGGCCCGTCGGAATGTGGAAAAGTAGGTGATCTAGACCTCGTGCTGAAGTCCTCTGACTCGAAATCAGCAGATGCTTTTCTACGCGTTCATAGAGAACGACCAGCTCTACCTTTTGCCAGAGTTTCAATTTTCTAGACCTTCACATTTTTCTGGGAGCTCGATGGGAAGTTTTTCAATTTTTCGGGTCTCCGAGGGGAAATTTCCCATCTAACTCACGCAAGCAGGAGCAATTATTGGGGTGCGATAATGGGGATGAAGAATCAATGCTTGGAGCTCTATTACGTGAAGGTAGTGAAATTTCGGTAAAAGGCAAATTCCTTTCATGGGAGTTGAAGAAGTGAAAATCTCGCAATCTGAACAGATGATGCACATGGAGTAAATCTGTTTGGCAAATCACTGAGAAGCAATTTGCAGATATAACAAGAACTTTTCTTATATGTGTTTTAGTTGAGGAAATTCTCCACTCTAGCACAGAATTTGGCCCCACGAAGTTCGCTCATTTTCCCGCAATTTAGATGGGAAATCGATGGGAAATTCGCCAAATTTCCCATCGATTTCCCATCGAGCTCCCAAAAACATATGAAGGCCTAGAAAATTGAAACTTTGGCAAAAGATAGAGCTGTGCGTCCTGTATGTACGGATGGAAAAACATTCGCTGATTTTGAGTCAAAGAACCTCAGTGCGAGGTCTAAGTAACCCTAGTTTTCCACAAACTGGCGTCCCTTGTAGGCGAATTCTCGCATGCGTTATCGATCGATTTCGCTTCCCTCACTTCATTTTAAAATCATTCCGCCCTCTCTACTCCACACTAAATGCTGAACGATTCCAACCTGTGCAAAAATTTTTTGGAGGCGCTGGGAATCGAACCCGTGGGCGCGCAAATGCCAACGCTGAAACCGATTCCTCGCATGCGCTGCCAATCAGTCCTGTTTTGACACGTAATGACATGATTGTTCCTGCTGGCAGTCTGGTCCGATCGGATGAGGAAGGATGTGTATCGTCATCAAGGTTGTTTTAGTTCGAATTTTGGGTTTTTAATGTGTTTCTTATGTGTGTTCTTCCCTGAAACTGTTCAGTGTTTCAGTGTGCAGAGCAAACATGCGGAAGCAGAAGGGGGGGGGGGGGGTCGTGAAAAGGTGACGGTTAGACGAGGGAATGGGGGGGTCGTATTTAAGGTCGGTTTTTCCCATCGTCATGCTTGACCCTGAACCAGAGGTTGAGGGCTGAACTGTTCCACAGCACCGTCATTCCGCCACTGTGTTACGGAAGCGAGACGTGAACGTTGACGAAAGCGATGGAAACACGATTGAAGACCACGCAGGCGTCGACTAAAAGAGATGTGGTCTGCTACACGCTGCGTAGACAACGATGCGAAGGGCTGCATAACTCTGACATCTGCTCCCTGTCTAAAGTCACGGATGCTTTCTCATACGCGAATCACTCAAAGCACCGTTGGGCCGGGCATGTGCTGAGAAAGAATAACGGGCGATGGAGCAAGGCATTCATCGAGTGGTATCCGCGTGAGAAGAAGCGCCTCCTTGGCAGACCTCCAACCAGGTGGAGTGACTATCTTTCGATTCGATATAACATCGTTGATGACAGAATGAGGTGCCTCGCCCACTGGTCCAAAAGAGCTTAAACCAGAAACGATTGGAAATGATGCTACGATCCGCAACAAGGCAACTGCCGAGTTTGAAGCAAGTACCAACCACGTAACCAAGTAAGTAAGTAATTATTTCAATAGAGGGCATTGTATAGAGACGCAAGATGTTTCAGTATAGGAAAGAAAATAAAGTTATGAATGAAAAATAAGTATAATTTTGATGACAATGTTGTAACTGTGGATAGTGGATCTTTGATGTACCGAAAAAAATTGATAACGCGTGGAAGCATGACGTAGTAAACTTTAGCTGTTCTTACAATTATTGAGAAGACCTCATGCTTTTTTGCATACATTGAACGCCTTCCTCGCTCTTGTTCTTTTCTTGTGAACTGTTGATATCCGGTATCCGGTATCTTGTCGGAGGTACCCGGAAGTCTTACACATGTTTTGGCTCGGAGTTTTGTTTTGAAGAATAGTCGGTTACTGGTTCGCGAAACTTTCTTCCAGAAATTTCTAACCCCAATGCAACTATGGTCGTGATAGCAGATTGTTTGTTGACGGTCAAGTGTTAAGGGCAGTCGTGAAATCTGAATCGGTTCCTACAATTCGGGCGTTGAGAGCAGGAATGGAAGCTCACTCCACTATAGTTTAGAAACTTTTGCCTTCAATCGACAGGTTAAGAAAGATACAGACGTGAACACCCCACGATCTGACCGACAACCAGCATCTCACCCGCCGTGACATCTTTTCTAACTCAATTTTTCGTCCCATTGCGACTCATTTCTAGATCAGGTAATTTCCTTAGATGAAGCTCGGTTTCTGTTCGATGACAACGAATACTAATGGATTTGAATAGAGACGTTTTACCACTCCTAAGTTTTCCTAACTCAGATCTTCTCTCAAGGGAGGTTGTGTCATGAGTTTGGTGGTGCTGAGAAGCTGTGATTGACGCAGAGTCCTAGTATTGTAATTTCGAGTTGATGTCCGAAAATCTGCCGTAGATGTGGTTGGCAATGGTCAACAGAAACTATCACTAAAATATTCACTAAGCAAAAACTGACGCAGTAAAACATCGAGGCTGTCATTCGTTCTTTTTCACCTTAGACCTCTCCCTTACTGAGTATCACTTTTTTGAGTCCCATATGCAAACCTGCGACGACAGCAGACTGCTGATCTAGAGCCGAAGTCGCCTTCCAAAAGTTTGTTAATTTTTGCTACCTCAGTTTTCAATGTGGAGGCATACCATTTTAAATGGGCATTAACGTAATGAAGAACATTGCGATTAAGCCATGTTATAGCACTTTGAACTGGAGTGTCTGTTTCGGCAATTAATTTCGCCCCAACCTGGTAGTATGCAAACATCCTTTACCTTCCTTTGGGATTCAGGGATATGGATTTTATAGTAGGTATTCCTAACCTTAGCAAAAGGTCCGGGTGCATCATTGCTGTCCAGGGTAAACACGTGGACGCTCGATGGACGAACTTGTGTAGTGTGAAATCGTACACCCTAGGTAACCTAAATGATGGTTTCGCCCCCTAATACGCTTGAGTAGTGAAGCTCCCCACCTAAATGATGGTTTCGCCCCCTGATACGCTTGAGTAGTGAAGCTCCCCACTTCAAAACTATTTCTAACCCTTCTCAACATCTTAAGAACCCTTTTTTTCTGTGCGAAAAAAGCATTTTTTTTGCAATCACCGGTCTCGTCCTTACGTTCCATCGTTAACGCTTGCGCAGGTGCAACTGCACTTTGAGTGCAATGGAATGAACAAATGACTAAACAGTAGTAAAAATAGCAGATCACACAATGGATTACCTCAGTGCACCTGCAAGTCATCTTGCAGGTACACTGAGATAATCCCCAGATTTCCCCTCCCAACCTCCACATTAATTAGTCGGATATTGGAAACTGGATCGCTTATCCAGTGTTTGTAAGAGGAACCGCTGAATCAGAGGCGGACTAGCGAGAGGGGCGTAGTTTCCCGGATTAAGCGTCCCAACCAATCCGCTGAATCGATTGATTATCTGAGTACTTGTAGGCGTATTCATGGGCTCTTTGCATGTTTATTCTATGTTATTTATTTGTCTGCATGTATTTATTCAGTGTAACTATTCCAGTTTAGTCAAAATAATATTGGTTGTCACCACTTATTTATTTTTCATTGGCAATGTGCTTTCGGAAATAGAGGAGTGATGAAGAAGGGGTCAAAATGTGAGCAAATATGTACAATGCAGATATAGAGAGTAAGGCAGGGCCGGTAGTAATGTACCTCATCACGTGATGTTGAGATGGCGTCATGTAGGAGGGTGCTCCCGGCATGTTGGCGTTTCTGCTCCCAACATGCCGGAATTTACGGCAGCATCTTGAAGGGAAATAAGGTAAGCATAGATGCCGGCACATTGGGAGTAGAGATGCCGACACATCGCATTCATATCAAATTGACGCGCTTGAGGGTTGGTTGACTCTCCACGCAGCTTGAAGAAGTCCCGCTTACGAAAAAGACTACACGCTAGGCTTCATCTTTGGAAGCTGCACAGCACGAAACAACAAACTCGAACAGATAAGTCTACTTTGAAGTCTGAGTCCATTTCAGCCCTTTTGGTGCCTCATCTACTGCTGAACCTTTGCTCCTCTCAGATACTGAGGAAAAATGGGAGTAATTGGAGCAAGGACGGCAGAAAACAATAAGGGACGTCCACAGAGTTTGAAATTGACGTATTTCTCTCTTCAGAGGTGCGTTTGTGCTGCAAAATTGTCAGAGACAATCACGTAAAGGATGGAAGGGCACCATGTAGTTGGTAAAGGCCACGGCCATGTGAGAAACGAAGCGATGCCCAAAAAGCGCAGGTACAATGCGCTGGATCCGAACTTAGGTGATTGGGTAGGTGACCCTTGTCGTGATGGAATGGTCATCTACGGGAAATCCGAGAGCTGAGGCTGAGAGAACAAGCGTAGATGTTGCCGAGTTCCGATGTTCAATTCCCGTCGGTTAATGCATGCTTTACAATATCTCCTCACACCAAATATGTGCTGGAGACCTTTTCTTTTCAGTAAAAAGGAGATTAATTAAATAAAAATGGGGCTTGGTAGAAGCTGCCGACGTTCCTTATGCTCCCGACCATGACCGAACTTCTGCGTCGGCACCACCTTGCCTCTTCATGATGTCTCCTCGTTCTCTGAATTACCACCGTGGGCTCAGGTCGCACTGTGAGCAAGCGAGTTGTCTGCTGTCTTGAGGTACTTGCTGCCAACAAATTGGCGTCAGAGCTAAGGGCACATGGCTAAAAATGGAAAGATAGCTACATCCTTCTGAAAATATGCCAGCAGCGACGTCACGGCACGGCAGCAGCAGATGGCTGCCAACATTTAGGACTATACTATGGGCCCAGAACAACGGAGGCGAACCTGAATTAAAAATTTAGGAAACGGAAAATTTCAAAAACGCTTATTTAATTAATTTTCATGGTACTGCGTTCACTATGAATCTTGACAGCAATGGGTACACCTTTTCCTGGTCCTTATATATCAAAGTGAGCACATCGTGAACACAGTGGGGATACAACAACTGATGGAATGCTACAGAGTGTGTCCAGGTGCTTCTTGGAAAACAACGACTGCCGCAGAGGCAAAGGGTTATAGAAAGAAATATTGGAGCCCAAGAAAAAATGTCTGATGAACGTTTTCTTGGTATTACTCAGCCGTAAATTTGAAAATTTGGGGAAGAATGTCTGTAAAAGTGTGGAAGAAGTTTTTCCTTGCCTAATTTATGGATTAGGGTAGAAGACGCGTCAGCCATTTCTTTCAAGAATAATTTTCTGCATCGCTTGGCCGTCGAAAATTCGGTGACCCTTCAATTTTCACTTATTTGCATTTTATGCCAACCTTGACTTCCTTGGAATGCCATGTGTTCCTCGCTAAAAGTAGTCCTACACGAAATGTTTGACTATCTGCTTCATCTCGCACCAGGATTCCATAATTTTCAAAAATTTCATTCAAAATTTCTATGCATTTAAACTGTCGGAGATGAGGATCTAGTTGAAACTCAAAATTACACATCGGCATGTTTTCTATGTACATGTTCCAAGAGCGCCAATCCTTGGATTTGATGACAGTGTCAAATGTCGACGTTGTGGGAAATGGTCACCACAAATATGGCGATTACGCGCACAAAACAAGCAAATAACGCCTATTTTCCCGTTTTCGCCGACTAATCATCACAGAAATAGTTTGTTATTGCATGATTTTGTTCCAAGAGTTCTTCGTAGGAATTCTGAATGTGCGCTCCGGAATTTTTGATTTTTTTTTGGAGCATCCGTTATTCTTTATTCGCAAAGCTTACAGCTGGTCTTAAGAAGGGTAACCCAAAAGACTTTATCCGGCAGTCATTGCGATTTGTGATCATGGCTTTCTTGAACAACAGCACTGCTTTTTGACTTTTTTCTCGAAACATTCATTGGGTGGTTCCTAACTGCCATCCTCCGAGAATGGGTCGCCAAACTTCGGAATCCCCTCTATAAAAACAATAAAAATTTGGTATTATTTTATTCTAATATGCTTCTGTCTCTTAACTTCATTTCCAATATATTACTCTTGATTTACTGGAGCTCTCGGCTAGCTTTTGGCACTTAGTGCCTTCGTCAGACCTTAATTTTCAAATGCAATACAACACGAAAATAAAAATAACATCACCGGAGCGCCTCAGTAGATCAAGGATAATATATTATTTTATTTTTTATTGTTCATTTTTCGTTATCCTTTGCATTTCTTCCACCATTTTTACTGGAATTGATTTATTTTTTTACCCCATCCGGGTCCCTGTAGCGGCGGAGTTGCAACTTCTTCCCTCACGCCTCCTCCCCTCCCCCCCCCCCCGCCTCTGACTTGCCACTCTTGAATCCGGCACTGGCACATATATGTATTGGTTTCGAGGCTAATTTGAAAAGCAGGACTTTCAAGGCCCGTAAACACAAGCCCACCTCCAAATTATGGTTTACTAGGTCATTCCCGTCCGCTCCACTTTCAAGCATATATGATGTTTTCTTCTAGGTGTTGCTTTAGTGGAAGAAGATATAAAAAAAGGTTGTAGCTTCAAGGACTTCATCTTGCTCCCATTTTGGGACTTCCATTTGCTGTCCTACTTTGCAGGAGATTTGAAATTTCACTTTCACACACCCCTGCTCAGGATGAAGTGCCACGAGTGTCTCTTTACATACTAGCGCAAGAATTGCGATTTCTGTAATGAAGTGACTCAAAGTTAGAGAAAATAATCCAGCCACTCGCCCCTTAACGGATTTTGAAAGACTTCCCTGGATTTTCTCTCCATCATTGGCTGTTCTCAACATTTTTGTCCCCCACTTCATCCTACAAAAGCCCAGTCCACCCCTAATCGATACGGTTTTTACGTTAATTTTGATTTTGGTCTGTGAAAGCAGCCTATTCAATTAGGCCACAATTTAGTAGCGATGGTGATGAATAAAAAAATCCATACTGAATAGAAGTAGTGCAATATGAGTTTTAATTTTGGATTTAAAAAAGTATGGTGTTTGCTCTCTTCATAGTACAGTTCGGATACAGTCATTTCATGTCAACCATACTCCCCTAAGAGCTCATTCAGAAATACATAGTCATTTTTGGCACTTACCACAGCACCTAACTCTTTCTTCCTGCTGGAGTTAATTTGTAAACGTTTTTCTGTCATTTTTTCACTTTCAAACATGCTTAAGATTCAACTACTCGTGGGCATGTCACCGTTATGGAAGTGTTTTGTTGCATGCATGCTAGTAATTCAGTGTGTATTTCTAATAAATATCTATAATTGGCAACCATCTAAAAAGAAAAATGTTCCGAAGAAATTTGTTGGATTTCATTTGAACTATGGTCGACTAGGCAACCAGGTACGTTTGCGAGAGCAACGTTCTCAGGAATCCTCCGAAAAATCGTCACAATGTGTTAGGATTTCGCACTGTTGTATAGAAGCAGTGCTATAATACGGGGTGACAAGAAATTATGGAACGAATTTTCCATTCTAGCTTCTTGTCTGGTACCTTATTTTGACAAGAAAATATGGGCCTTCTAACGTAGTTCCGCTCGTTTCCCTAAATCCGGAAATACGCAGGGAAAATTTTTGTCTCCACCACAAAATTCTCGCCCTGGAACATACGGTGGTTCATCATCGAAGTGACCGAACTTAAACCCAACAAGTATTTCATCTGAAGGATGTTGAAATTATTTGATCCTCCAAGGACTTTTATAGGGGTTAGCAAGGCTTCGAATAAAGCCTGGAATGAACTTTCATCAGGGCACAGCACGATGTGGTCACTAGAGGTCACGGACTACTAAGTCCAGTCAGACTCAGAAATGGGTTACTAAATACCTACCATAGGGCTCACTTAGGAAGGATTAAGTACTAGGAGAGTGATATCAATACATAGATCCTACGAAGTCTAAGAATGAAATTTCAGCTACGAATGCATATAGTTCGTGAAAGATTTATCTCAATTGCAATTGCTTTGATGCAATTTACAGGCGGTTCAGAAGTGAGTCGGTATTGGTGCATTTTGCGTAAAGAGATTGGAGAGGCCTTTGGGGAGTCGTGCATTTTCAAGCTTGTTAGTCGCAGTGATTTTTAACTGCTTAACATGTTAGAAAGGGTCCCGGAAGTGATGTGGGAGTACGTGGAACACATGTGTCCGATAAGTGGCGTACCGACTCCGCGGTGAATGGCCTGTATCTCAAATCAAAGTTGAAAGTTCCTTGGGGAACTAATCATAACACGAAACTGTTAAGAACCCGCTAGAACTCGTTCGAACTTGTTAATGGACCTGTCAGAATCAGAAAATTGTAAATGGAGCAAGTTTCTATCCACACCCCTAAAATTGCCAATTATCCCCCAAAAAGGCATCGTTCGTTTTTGAGAAACCGTCTTTGTTTTTGAAAGAAAAATAGTCGAAAGTGGTTTGAAAGAAACTGTCATAAATGGTCAAAAACCACTTTTTGAACATTAATGACAGTTTCTTTCAAAAAGACGGTTTCTCGAAAACGAAGGATGCCCTCTTCGAGGGATATCTGTTCGTATAGTGCGCTTTAGCCGAAATTTCAACATGTTCCGCCATTTGCAGGAGGAGCAACACCTGATTATCACTGGAGTGCGCCAGAGTAAAGGAAAAGATGAAGTGATTTGCAGTAGATTTATAGTGATTTCAGTACAGTTCACATTAGATAGGTGTGTTCGGCCAGCACCAATTTGTTTCATGAAAGATAGAACCAGTCGCAGCTCTGACGCGTTTCAGACGCAGGTTAGAAGTACACCCTCACGGCTTTGATTTGGCACTGCGGCATTTTCATCCAGAGTATGCATGTCGCCTTGGATGCCATTCAAGGAGAACCCTTTAAAGGTCGACAAGAGTGGAAACTATAGGTATCAGTGGACATATCGCCTTTGTATGGACCACGAAGTCAATATATCGATTGCATCACACCATCCGGGATGCTAAAACTAAATTCCCCCTTCTATGCTCGAGGCCTACTAAGTCCTGTTGGTCAGTGACCAGCACGTGCTGTGCCCTGACTTTCATGGGGTTACAAAAAGCAGGAGAGGAACTGTAGACGACGTTAGGAAAAGAATTAAAAAGGGCATTTTAAGAAATGTTGACTATTGTGATGATTCTCCCCTCACTCACAAACATATTTGTTTTCTTATGCTCGACGACATTATTTCTCTAAAGAATCAGGAATTATTCCAAATCAGTTCCATGAATTTTTGTTACTCTTGAAGTGTGAACAGATGCCGTTTTTTCGAATTTCGCCAGATGAAAATTGAAAAAAAAAACAAGACTACTAGAATTTCTATGGCTATGAACGTTAGCTGTATTGAAATAGACTAATTTTATCAAGAAATTCACAACTGCTCATTTATGAGACCTAATATGGTGTACTTGATCCTCACTTTGCTACTCTCACTACTCAAATGCTCGACTTTTCAGCTGTTTCATCTGATAACAGGATATGGAATAGCAAGAACATTGAACAGAACTCACTATTTGCCTTTTGAGGATGGGGTAATACAACATGTGGAGAAATACCTCAAATACTTCAAACAAGTCTTCCCAAGGCTACAACAGACGTATGTAATAGCACAGGTGGGCTCTTCTTTACAGTTTCATGTGTATAGGGTGCGTCGTAAATACTGGAGCGCTGAATTCGCGCAAAAGTGACAACACCCAAAAAAAAACTTTCCATGTGCGTTGTCCCAACCGAACTCTCTAGAAGCAATCTCGAGGATGCCAGAGGCTGTATTCCGGCGTGGCCGTAGCCAGCCAGCTTAGGCCGGCCACATTCGGCCACCGACATGTACACTGTAAATACGGTATCGCACAGAATTTCATCAAACTTCGCAGATAGGGGTAATTCTGTGTGTTGAACACGAATATCGATTTATTTTCTACCATACCTTCGTTGTGGGAAAATTACGGTGGGTGGTGGAAAACGTGCACAGTTCCGGTGCAAGCCTTTTATGGCCACGAAAGCGACCAAATGTGGCCAAAATGCTCGGGAAGAATTTGACTGGAACTTTGCATGGAGGGGTTATTCGAGGTGCTGTGCACTAAAATTTCGTGTAATAATACCATTTTGGTTGGATTACGGTAGGTGTACGGTAAGTGCGGTATTTCACAGAACTTTCTGGAATTGTGCGTAGGCGGTCATTTCAGGTGCTTATTTATTTATTTATTTATTTATTTATTTATTTATTCATTTATTCATTACAACTTTAACTTCAGATTTAACTTGTGCAGTCGTACTACATGGACCAGCAACTAAACAAATGAAACGAACAAAAACTCTTGAAAAACGAAGGCATTTAGAAAAAAACCAATCATACTGAAACAAAAAAGCACATACGACATCACGGACTAGGACATTGACTAATATTTCTTTTTAAAAGTGTTGGGGCCACTGGAGATTTGATGATTTCTGTGAAATTTCTCGAATTTGGAACAGTTCTATGCATAAAAAATAGCGCCTACAATAAAAATAATGCTGAAGTGCCGCAACTGAAGCACGTCTATTTTACTCCATTTTACAGAAAGGCGACCATTCAGAAATTTGATACCCTGTAGGGCAGGCTTCAGCTCTAATGCCACATGATGTTCATTCCTTGTTCCCAAATCTAGTCCCCTAATCGCCAAGGAGATACATCTATATTTACCATATAAAATGCGTCCTTTTTTTTGTTTCCCATCCCAGCAATGTTCTATGAAGACATTTTCTCACTGGGCTAAATGTTGATGGCACGACAGATCCATGCGTACTTTTTTTTCTGATTCTAACAAAACAGTCAAACAAGGACACAGTAGTACACATATTGCAGGCAAATTGTTAATGAAATATCTGGATTTCGATATTATTCGACAGGGCTTGACTCCTGTGCAAGAGCTAAAATGGTGCATGCCTAGTTTCAAAAATCGAAAGGAGGGACGTCAAACCGGCGGAGTACTGGCTTCTTTGTGGCGCGGATTGCAATCTGCTGAATGACTCCATGTGGACATCTTAGAGAGGAATGATTGTGCTCAACAGAAGTACCAATAATCCACATAAAGCCCAGACTCCCAAAAGATGATCTGTTCGAGGTCTGGAACAAAGTTGGAGTGCAGAGGCTCTGCGCTTTGTTGGTTTCTTCATGACTGCTCCCACGTGATGGAGCTCACTCCGAACGAGAGTCTATTTATTCTAGTCGCTAGAAGATGAGCTTTATTTTCTGCATGGATATTACGTGGAATATTCTTTGTGTAATATCTGGATCCGTCAATAATTCTGATACACCCCATATTGCACCGCACATTCACAGTAGTTTTTTTTCTGACTCTGACAAAACAGTCAAACAAGGATACAGTGGTACACATATTGCTAGAAAATTGTTAATGAAATGTCTGTAGACTTCGATACTATTATTGTTGGGTAGACTTAATTAGCCTGTCAATTGAACTCAATCGTCGCTCCTGTAGGTCTAGAAGTGTAAAAGTTTCCACCCGTATCCTAGATTGCCATATGTCTCATCCTGCTTTGCTAGTTCTCAACCTTCCATCAAACTTGTTACTTAGGAAAAGTAACAAAGAAAATTCTTGAGTCTGTGCAGAATATTAGAGCACGCCAGAATTTTCTGAATTCAAGCTCTTCAAAATCCATACCCTTTGCAGTGATCATTCTGGAATCGAATTAGGAGTTATACATATAGCGCCCCTTCGGGACGTTAGAAAGTGGGGTGGGGCGTGCAAAGGCTTCACACGTGTGAAATGCTTAGAAAATCAGCAAAAAAAGCAAAAGTAATCATTAGCTGAGCTCAAATACTAAATAAATTCTTCTTATGAGTTGCGTATACTCTACGGGTCTGGCCACCTCGCCGACGTCGGGTTTCGAGTCTTCTCACGGTCCTAGCCTAGCCTGCAAATTCCTAATCACGCATCTACGTGTAAAGCTAATTTCCGATACAATGATACTACCTATTCTTTTTCGTCACATTTCTTACATGCCTATGGACCCGTTATGAACAGCCAACAGGGAGGAAGAAGAGATGGTCGAGCGAGACACGAATGAGAGCGTAGCGTGCCCCTACTCCATCGGCAGACGTGCATCTTGGTGTTTTTCCCTATTATTGGGCCACGACGGACCCATTCTCCACCAGTGCACCCGTATCCTGGCGCTTATCCCACTGTTATGCCAGGGCAGACCCATCCTCCATTTGTAGATCTGTATCCTCGCGTTCTTCCCACTACTGGGCCAGCGCAGACCCGATTCATCGGTCGTATCCCGGCGCTTTCCCCACTGATCGTCCCTTTGCGTGCCCAGTCTCCATCCGTGGACCCGTATCCTGGCGTTTTCTCCAGTATTGGGCCAGAACAGACCCAATCCCCAACCGTGGACTCGTCGCCTGGCATTTCCCCGTTAATGGGCCCCTACAGAAGCAATCTCCATCGACGGACCCGTATTCTGTCGTTTTTCCACTATTGGGCCACGGTGGACTCTTTCTCAACCGGTGAACACCTATCATGATGTTTTTCTGGACTACGGGGCCCCGGCTCATCTGTCCGTCATCACTGCAGCCGCAATCTTTGCAAATCTCGAAAGAAGCATAGTTAGGAAATATTTAGAATGTTTGATCAACGGCACAAGTTGCACTACTGGTTTCAGAGAATGTTACAACAGCTTATGATGATGCGTCCTTCGTCCTGTGTATTTGATTGTACTTCTGAAAAACACAGATCCTCAAGCTGCATAGTGCGGAAGGAGTATATCCCAAGTGAGGACACCGAGTGAATCCTTCGATACATCCTCCACGGTATGCACACTTCTTTTCGAAGTGGTTATTGTCCACTGTTTCAAGTTGAGCAAAGTCAACAACAAAGCTCCAGCAGAGGGGCGACTCTGCTCCGTACATTGCTGCTGATCGTCAAATCGTTGTAAACACTGTCTCGCCTGGAGGGCACGAGACCGCTAGCTGCTGGTCTCGCCGCGAAATCCCGAATGCACCCGACTTCCACTACGTCTATGCACCTGTGAGGAAACATCTGCCGAAAGCCCCATCAGCTGCGCATCCTCGCGAGGCACAGTCCATAACTGAGTCTCATGGCGAGCGCATGCGATCACGTGCTAGTCCCCCTACGTCTGCACTCTAGAAAATTTTGTTGCACTACCATGATTTATATAAGAGGATATTTGTTGTTGTTATAGAACGGAACTACTGAATTGGCAGTGTCGTTTGCTGGCTCATGCTGTGTCTATGATGAACCACTGAGGTGGGCATTCCATGACACTTTAAACTTGATGCCTATAAATTTCTTTTAACTTACATTAGTTCAGATTTTAGGTTATCGAACATGACCCATAAGTATTTGCTACTAGGGTTTTATTATGGTCAGAATCCAAGGTACTTCGAGGAATACCTGCCTGATGTCCGCAATATTCTGCAATTCTCAGAAGAAATGCAACGTAATGGAAGTGAGGTCATTGACCCTCTAATGATGTAAGACAATAACCGCCCAGGGTTTCAACTGCCTTCCTATCACTTGTTCTTTCTCTTGCAGGGACCATTCCAATTCGCTGTGCATTCATATCCGAAGAACAGACTTCATCGAGAGAAATATATCCACAGATATGATGGAAGCAGTAAGAGCTGCCAATCGCATCGCTCGCAAGAGAGTGAGCTCTTTCTAGTCAGGATAATTTTAAGAAGAACTGAAGAGATTTTATTCTATAGTCACGACAAACTTAGACTATTTCAAGGATATCTCACGATTTATGATTTTCGGTGACGATAAGGAATTCATGCGTAATATGTCACAGAGAATTGTAGAGGAGGGACATTGGAAGGCAAACGTGAGCAGAACGGTTTCTGGAATGTTCCACTAATCGTGAAATACGTATCCTACCAGTTTCAGGCTGCTTTGGTTTCTGAGTTCGACGAGTACATGGATCTCTATGCGGCATCACGAATGTGCAAAGCATTCCTGATCACCGCAGTAACTTCATCATTTGGATGGTGGCTTGCATTTTTTATTCCCGACCAGAACGCTGTGTACTACTTCTCAGACACTCGGAAGCATGGCGATAAAACACCTAGCAAAGAGTTATTCCTGTAAGTTTGGTGGTCTTATCCTAGGATATTCAGGAGGTGGTTTAGCGAAGTGATGCTATGAAACTTCATTTTTTTCATTCACCTGGAACCTATTGAGCAAGTTGCAAGGAAGGATTCTCACAAAACAGCTTGCAGCCGGGTTTCTTAGTGATAGAGTAGTGATGAAGTAGTTTTACGTCAGCTCAACAATGAAAATGTAGTTGTCGACAAATTCAAGCTTTTCATTGATTAACAATTAATTTAGCCATTTCACTATGTAGGAATTGGCAAGAGCATTTCTTCTACCAGCTTCTTCCAAAAATAGTTTTTCACTAACCCTGTAATGACTTATTTATTTACCTACACGCGGGTTAAGCGCATGTGTACAATAAAACAGGTAGGAATAAGAAGCGCCATACAAAGAATTGCATCAGGAAGACGAACTATAACTAAGATTGAAACATGCATACAGTACGTACGTAGTCTACCTCTAATCAACTTTTTAAGTAATATGTAATGTGACGTGAGCTGTAATCACTAGCTATCATTTAAACCTGGCTTAAGTATGTAAGTGAAAAACCATTCGCTACTAACACATGCAGTCAAGCCCATGCTAAGCAGTGGAAGGATTCATTTTACAACCTTTGATGAAGAGAGAAGTCCACTATTTAGCTTTGAATTCTGGAAATATTTCATAAGGAACTGAGCTTGGTTTTTGAAAGCTGTTACTTCAGCGCATTTGTTGGAGAGCCTCTGCACATAATGCATAACTATTTCCGGAACGACCGCAGCAGAAAACTGGAAGAACTGACCGCTGAGGTGCGGGCGTTGTGAACATCAGCTGCTGTCCTTCTGAGCAGCTGCTGCAGCTGTAGCTGCTGCGGTCCTTCCGAATAGCTGCCGTGGTTCTTCAGACTGTTGTGGTGTTGTTCTGCTGCGGTTCTTCAGCGTCTTTTTATCCTTGCGTCCCTCGCTTTTTAACCATTTCAAGATTTTCTCCTGCTGCGGTCAGTATACCTGGTTGATAGGAGCAAAAGTTGTTTCCAACGATCACGCTCTGTGTAAGAGTACATCACACATCAGAACATCAAAAGTGCACACGAAATAGAAATCCATTCTCTTCCATATCCATTCCGACTGTGCAAAAAAAAAGAACCTCATTGGCACCGCCACGCAGTACGTATTGCCGCGTTGGTATGCCGAACTATATAATTTTTTATATTCAACTGCAAAAATTTACAATGGATTCTCATGAACAGATAAGTTTAGATTGGTTTCATTACACTTGGTACCCCTTTGTTCACACCTTTGTCATTCAACTGATCGTTAGCCGCTCCATTTCATCCAAACACCTCCTCTTCACCGAATTATTGCAACTGAGTGAAAAAAATTAAATAAGCGGACGTGATAAATGGGTGGTCAAACTGTAACACAATAGTTTCTTCTCTAGAAAAAAATTCAGAGAGACACACATTCGTACATAGAGCTGTTGTTTCAGGAAATCATGGCACCAGTACTCAGGATGAATTCGCAGTAACTTGGACTACATTGTTCCTCGAAGTGGTGCAGCTCAATCTAGCACTGTGCCATTCCTCGGTCTCCATGGCACATATCATTGCTCTGCTCATTAATAATACGTTCCAAAGAATAAGCGAGTATGTATAGTTCTGATCAACTACATATCCGGAAAATAAATTTATTTTTAGATGTTTTTGATGAAAATTTTCTGCCTGTGATTCCCCGTGAAAACTTTTAACTAGTTTTCTGTGGCCAATGAGTGTAAAAAATGCTCTCTCTAAATCAGATGAAACGTTTCAAATTGATCATGTGAAAAGCATAATTCCCATAAAGTCAGTAAATATTCGAAGCTAAGAGGGCGCCTGAGTATAGATGCACCTTATGTATGTGGTGCAGCCGGTGGAGTGGCCAAACTTCAGTCCAACGCTCGAGAGTTCTAATTCCCTTGAATGCCGATTTTGCCTTCGCGGAATCCTTGCTGCGAGATATGATTACCCATTGATTTAGTTAACTATGTGATACACAGTAATGTCCGTGTAGCGGTCGTGCTACCCACTTTACACTGCCAACCGGTGAAGAACAAATTCCCTACATCTACACGTCATTCTTGGGTCCCTGTTACCGAAACGAAATCTGGCTATATTATCAGACTCAATGTAAATTCTAAAGTAATACTGATATTTTGTGGTCTGTTCAGTTTTCGTTTCGTGCATGAACCTTATACGAAACCTAAACATAAAAGTAGGTTACCTCCTGCACTCATCAGTAAGATGAAGGAAACCTACCGGAATGTGTTTATCAAATAACGTTCAATATGTGCACATATTTTTAAAATGAAACTCCTTAAATTTTGGGTTTTAAAAACTTACATCTGGTTTGATTGATATAGACGTCCAACCACATCAATGTAACCTTTCGCTCCGCTGCGAAAAGCCGGAAGCTGCTTCTGAACAATATGTATTGTGGCATTCGATTCACAAAATCCATTACTCATTCCTTTCCAACACTTTCTCTCCCATGGCATCACATTTTTTCGTTCAGAATGAATCTTATTTTCAGTGCCATCACCAGCGGATTACCCTTTATGAGATTCTTGTTCCACTGCTCGCTCTTCACAGAATGGTTCAGCAATTCGAGCATGAGCTTGCAGTCGCTGGCTCATGGCATAGTTTAGCCCGTTTGAGATCCAGAGTTGGACCACGTAGTGTTTGGGGTTCACTGACTCATTCGTCTTCGCGATCGCACTCGGTTAATCCAGGAATTAAACTCGATGTTCAGCGTCTCCTTCAATGTTGTCCACTGAACATCGAGTTTAATCCCAGGAAGTAAATTAATATTTCATATCGTGGCACTACACTTGCTTTCCTATTATAAACCATCCGTCTTCTTCACATATTTTGAAAGCTAATTTCTCCCCTCGTGAATATTCTTCGCAGCAATTTCAACTCAGACGCAAATAGTTTTGGCAGGAGAGCATCCTACGGTCGGAAGGGCGCAACATGATCCTGATATTGCAATTGCCTTGCACAACGTTATTATTCGCCGAGTATTTGGTTTGCCTCTGTGAGGCTCTTGTTTCATGTAATTTTCTACTACTTCCAAACGATACGACGACAAAACTTGCTCAGAAAAGCCAGTGTATTGTGACCACAACGACTTTCAGTGTTATCTAACTTTTTATTTGTTACGTACACCCAAAGGTGCACCACCTATGGAGAAAGTAGTGGAATATTGGTTCTTGTAGAAAAGGTTTTTTCCCTAGTGTTACGAATAATAATTATCCTTGAGTTTGTCAGTTCCTCCAACTATAGGTAGCAAATCAAGGCTAATTGTAGCCTTTCACCATGATCACTTATATCGCCTTTCTCTTTCTCCTCCCCCTCTCTCCTCTCCTGAGCTTTAGAGCTCTCCAGCTCTATTCATTCAATGAATTCTTAGTGGACTCTTAAAAATCTTGTTTCCAAATAATTTGTGATAAGAACGAAAACTCGAATACTTCTCCACAATATTCTCGAATGTTCAAACACTATAAAAAGTCTAGGTAAAAATACGCCGTGTCTTCCAACCTTCTCCTTTCCTTATTTTAAAATTACGCCACAAAACTATAAACCATACATATATTTAAGCAGAAAACATTGAACACGAAATCATTGGCCTAAATAAAATTGCACATCACAGGAAAGCAACAGTCTCAACCTATATAAATAGAGTATGTATAGCACAGAATCTTTGGTAACAACTCACATGGTTAAAAGGATAGTCAGAACGAGTGGAAAGCCAACTGCCTATACATGAATGGATCAGTTGAGAAAGCTTTTGAACAGATAAACTGAATAAAGATCTCAAGAACATTGAGGAGTGGTTCTGCTGTAACATAGTGAACATCGCTTGAAGGTCAAATATAGCAGAGGTAAAAAATGCAGGAAAACAGGGAACAACAGATTTTACTCAATCGACTGGTTCTCTGACGACAGCATACCTCCGGCAGCTCGACTCAAATCCACTGCGGACACCAGTGGGAAGAAAGACGCCCAGGGATAGCTGGGGAATAACGGCTTCTGGAAAGGCACAGGCTCGTATCTATGAACATCAGGGTTGAGTGACGCATGATTGGATAGAAGAACAATATCATACCCTTAGGTACAGACAACGTCACGCATAGGTATGCATGATAATAGGTGCTAGGCAAAGGGTAAATTTGGGTAAGTTAACCCGTTCATCGTGGGTAAGGTCGGTTATGCATTATGGGCTCGGTGGTGGACACGGAGGGAGAATGATAGAAGTGCGAGGAGGATGGTAGGAATGAAATTCAAAATTGCTTTATGAAATAAAGTTGCTCATTTTCAGTCCCCCATGATAAATATTTATCATTTTAAACAATTTTTACGCGTTGTTTTTAACGCTAATCAAGTTGCCGAACCTCCCGCCTAGCAACTGACCCATGTTTACCGCCCACTACAAGAAAAAAAAACGCTTTGAAAGGGTTCAAAGAAGTAGAGGTAAGACCATGCTAGAAATTTGGGTAATTAATTTCCACCTAAACTCAAAGTGTGAGTATATCACACATTCCTAACCTATGGCACTGCTCAAATTCTGACCTGCAACAGAGATTCCATGGAAAACGATGCCCTTTGGTTTGCATCACTCGGCAGGCGTGACATGGACCCTGACTGGATTGCGCAATTCTGAAAGGATGCAGTGTTTGTTTTGTGACTTCCACGGGTGTTAGACGTATTCTGACTAGGATTACCCTCTCAAGTACTGTCGAAACCGTAGATAGTCAACCCCACCTGGAATACAGAGCACTTCTTGACTTTTCGGATACAGGCAAAGTGTTGAATGGCTTGTAGAACGTCGCCATTACAACCTGAACAAGGAGAATATCAAAAGGAGAAAGATATTCTGCAACGTATACAGCTATACACTCACATACCTTCTAGGACCAACTCGAGAACCCGTTTCTCCTGATCCTCAAACAGTAAGGTGAGCAGCTCTAACGCAGGTAAATGAGTATTTTGTACTTCTTCCGTATGACTCTTCTTTGACGGAGATGGATCACTGACGGGAGAGCATATTGAATCTGAAAGGCATCTCTCACAGAAAAAAGGGCAAACGATAACATCAAACATTATAGACCAAGGGAGGAACGAGCTCTAACACATGCCACAAAACTAACATAAATCAGTGAAAAGGTTCACAAAAATTGCAGTTGTAAATTGTAATCAATGAAATTTAAACGAGTCAAACAAAAGTAGACAATAGATTCGAAATATAAGCACGAATATGAACTGCATGTGTAAATAAAGAAAAGGTGCACAATAGCTCAGTCATTCGAGACACAATCTCGTAGTGGTGATCACATGAGAGAAATATTTCCTTTGCAGATCGTGCTTCTGACGACAATATCTAAGTAAACTCGTATTGCTACGAGTTCGATTGCTTCGTTACAGTAGTAAAATACAAAAGGCGTGGATATTACTTTATTCAGAACTAAGAAGATAAAAGGCTGCAGAAAGGTTACCAGTGAACAAAGCATGTTGTCAGCGCAGGATTAAAAAGCCTAGAGGGAACAAAAACACGCGTGAAAAAAGTAAACCCACTCCGATCATCCAAGTATTGATCCTCGTCAGTGCTAGCGCTCCAGACGGGCCCTTGCGGTAAACGCTCCATCACCTGTCCGGCAACCACGCTAAAAACACTCTTACTTCTTCAGGAGACGTGAAGACGTACAGTCCGGTCCGGCAGCCACTGCAAAGGGGCGCCGGCGGGCGCCGGCCGCCGCCACCCTCCGGCACCCCGGTATTAATGAGCTATAAATCACTCGAGCTTGGGAGAAAGCGAAGAAAAATACAATTTTAGTTCATAGTAGGCAGGGTAGATAGGCTTAACCCTATGCTTAAGAATGGGTTTAAGGCTTAGGCTTAGGCTTCACAGGAGTGGCCCCACCCAACTCCCTTTTCACCTAAATTTCTAGGATAAACTACGATAAGTGTAAGTGTAAGTAGGATTGGACGCCATTTGTATGTTGCATCGCGTGCGCGCGTAGCTCAGTGGGTTGAGCGAATGGTCGACGTTGTGGTGGTCAGGGGATCGAATCCTGCCCTGTGCCACCGTTTTGCAAATACATATAGTATGCTGCCTACGACTGCTGCAGTTATCTAAGAAACTCCAACATAAAAAGTAGCCCGGATGGCTCAGTGGTTTGAGCGGCAGATTGCAATCTGTCCCTATCGCTGGTTCCACTCCGTTGGAGATCCAGAGTGAAGTATCGCAGTGTTTGGGGTTCACTGCTTGGAACGTCCCCCGTGATCTCCTTCGGGTAGTCCAGGAAGGCATCCGGCAACGTTTTGCATAAATTTCGAAGATAAACTACGATAAGTGTAAGTGTAAGTGGAAAACTCTTTCGAATAAACTACGATAAGTAAGTGTAATAGTAATAGTGTAAGTAATACCACTTTTTCAAAGTTGAGGGAAACCGGGAGAGAGTAACTCCTCCGTAAAGGACTGCTCCACGAAAGATAAATGACAGCGGTAGAACTACTTCGCAATGGATATGGAACAATTTATACGGATTTCAATTATTTCTGAGGATCCCGAATTGGATGAGCTTTATTATTCAGATGGGATAACTGAAGTACTGTGTCCATCTATGGAAGAATAACGACCATTTTTGTATTCGCGAAGCAGTGTGCTATAGCAGAAAATGGAAGAGTTGGCTTCGCTTAATGTGTATTCAGAAATCTTTCCCTATGAAAATCACAAAAATGAAAAAACATGAAAGTTGTGGAAATGGTCCTTAACATATCCACTGCACTCTGTCTACTATGGACTAAAATTGCATTTTTTTTTCGCTTTCTCCCAAGCTCGAGTGATTTATAGCTCATTAATTCCGGGGCGCCGGAGGGTGGCGGCGGCCGGCGCCCGCCGGCGCCCATTTGCAGTGGCTGCCGGACCCGACTGTATTACAAGTCGATGTACAACATCAGATTGCCTCTGAAAACCTCGGCATGAACTCGCAGGCAAATCGAGACAGTAAGATTGCTGAACGTGTGGCCAAAGTGGTGCAGACAGGTGCAGAGTCTATTCATGTTGAGTTCTTTCAGGAAATATCTTCAGGAATGACCGATCACAAAATTACCATGGTGAACTGCCACAAAGGCCGGTGCACTATATCGGCAAAAGAGAGAGAGTGACAATTCTAGAAATGTAGGGGAAAACGTGAAATCCAATTTCCACCTCCTTGTCAAAACCTACGGAATGAATCCTGCAAAAGTTCTGCCCGATTTTTCTGCGAGATCGCAAGAATCACACCAGTTGTAAAAAGACTATTCATAGATCCGTGGGTGGGAGCAGCTGTAGGACTTGGACAGCACCCTATTTCACTCAACATACTCAGAGAGATAGAAGAAGTGCTCGCTGTATTAGTACAATCAGAGAAAGCGTAGCGCTCACCGTAGTCCCAGCGCTATGGCGTCCTCCGTCGCTTGTCTTCGTTTCAGAGCCACTTGTGCAGCCATGACTCGTTGACGTTCCGCTATCAAGTTGCACTTCTCACAGACACATTCCCTGAAATACAGCTTTCCTCTTCCTTCAGAGCATCATCTAATCAGTGGTCGGGTGCCTACATCCTCATACCCTTAAAAACTATCGACAACTAGCCCATGATAAGGATATCCATATCCTACGTGAGAACTATCGACAAATGCTATTGCTTCCAGGCGTGCTCTATGCATTTCGAACACTTCAAATTTCCATTAAATTCTGGTTCGTATGCAGCACTCGCATCAAATCCTTCTGTTGCACACTTCGCCTTCGAAGGCATTTTTGATGAATTCGTACAGGCTATAGACCACTGTTATTCCAGGGTCCGTACCCAGTACGTGTTTTTTGCTACACCCATCCAGATGAATTCCCGGATATGGTGGTGTGCTTTGAATATAGTGCCACACAACCAACATTTCTATTAGGATATAGCATGCTGCCGCAGGTTATCCCTCTTCGATTAAAAAGGATCCAAAGTCATGCCTAAGCTTGGCCTTAAAAACTTACTCTGCCAAAAAATCCCACGTATGCCCTTGTCAGGAAAGTAAGTTTGGTACCATAGGTAGGTAAATATGTAGGTTTAGGTAAATTTGGGGACGGTAACAAATTCACTCTAGGTGATCTCAATGATGAATCCTGATTAACTCTGTCGACGTCTTGTCGATTTCTATGAATATTTTCTGACAGTATACATAGGTCCTGAAGCCTAATTTGAGAGTGTTGCTGAGACTGAACTATTCCTCAGAAAACCAGAAATAAAGCGATGATTTGTAACCCTTGAGGGCTAGCACGTTCCGTGTTTCTTAGTTTTTTATAGCTTCCATCCAAACTAAACTTAGAAACCATGGAAGTGTGGATCATGAAATTGGAAATATTTTCCCATGCTAGGATAATGTTGCTGGTGGATGCACCCTGTTTGAGTAGTGTATTGGCGGCTTGCAGACAGTCGCACTTTCGCGCCCCGTAGCGCGTTTATTTGCCGGTCCCACCATGGGCTTAACGGTCTTACCACTCGAGTGTCCATCAATTGGTCGGATCGCGTCGACTGATTCTATTTGCACTCGAACGATTACCGTAACTCAACTAGGCATGCGCAACTCTAACAAAGCTAAGCGGATACTGTGCAAACAAGAAATCGTGCAAATTGACACCTTGCAGAGGAGTTTTCTCTCCCTGAGAATGGGGAGAGCTGTTTGTCAGAGGAGAAGAGGCTCGCTCGACTTCCCTAAGAACGTCACGAGGCGCTGTGGATATTGGAAAGTTTTCGTGAATGCTTGCACAACAATGATGAGCATGATACTGTGAATTTCAAAGGGTCGACCGTTATAGTAAGCAAAAGCGAAATCACTTCTTTTCCTTGCAATGGTCGGCTCAACATCAAACAAACACCTACCACAGCAAGTCCGGCGACCTTGCAACTAGAAGCATCACATGTATACTCCGCGGTGAAACATCGCTTCTCTTCGCGCGACAACAAGCGAGACCCAGCGACAATACGTGGAGTCTGACCGACCTTTCCACAGATCCGCACATTTACCCCATTAAATTAGTGTGAAATTGAGGGTTTCTCAATCAAATACAGAAGGATGTAGGTCATGTATATAGTCTGTTCTAACAGTGACGATAGCTGAGTGATGTGCCTGTGGTCTGCATTTCTCGCCTTCCTCTCCGAATACAGCACTATTTCTGGTGTTGTCTTTTTCTCTAATATCTTCGAAGGTATGTTCACCATTTAAACACACTATAACTCATCAAAGTCAAACTGATTTTAAAGCAGAAAGTGACGGCCAGAAGCGGAAGAAAAGTCAAAGTAGGCAATGTGGAAAGAAAGAAGAGCTATGGGAAACTATAATAAAAACAAACATGAAGCCTCTTCCACCTTGTTTCCAACGCGACTGTAGTTGGGTAATCGCGCATATTGCCTTTTTTCTCTTTACTCTCCACAGATACTGCAGACTTTCCAGCACTCTTTCTCTGTTCCATTCCTCTAGATATCGTCCTCAGTGCAACGGGCTGCACACAATTGCAGTGGTGAGGATCGCAGACGGTGGTAGCTGCTCCAGAAAACTGGCCTCAGCAGCTGCTGCATGCTAGACTGCCAAGATTTTCAAAATGATCAGTTTTTACAACTTTTGTCGGATTTGATAAATAAATATTGGATAAATGATGAAATGCGTTGTGAAATATGTACACAAGCTCGTTTTGTATACAGGAAGGCTGCTTTTGTTTAATTTTAGTTTTTTCCCCTCACATTTCCTTCACATATCTAAGTACATATGCAGTAACAAAATAAGGGACGAAGAATGAGCTAGAGCAACATTTTTGGAAGGGTGAGTTTCAGAAAATGTCAATTACCCAAAAAGATCGGAATACATTCAGGCTGCTTGGCTTTTCTTCAACTGTCACTCCATGTACCTTGCATTAATGTAAACAAAATGAAAGAGAAGCCTGTAGAAAAAATACGTAGGTGTACTCTCCATTTTAAACTTTCCCCATCTGGTTGCCGAACCGGCAACCAACTTCTAGTTGTGCTTCTAGTTGTCTTAAGGTAAGCTAGCAATCTACTCATGATCATCTTCAACGACTTGAACTCAGGCATTAGGAGAATCATGCAATTGCTCAGCATGTGTTGAAAGGCCTTTTTAGATGTCCCCAACAACTGGAGAGGTTTGAAAACTAAGCGCTTAACTCCATAGGCTCCTGAAATCCTATTAAGGAGGTTCCGTTGTATTGTATTTAGGTAAGCTAGCAATTAACTCATGATAATCTCTAACGACTTGAACTCGGGCATTCTCCTCGGATTTTGAGGTACTGGATAGCAACATGAAACATCAGAGGTGAAACTAAACGTGGTTGGGTCTGAAGTGATTCCCACTAAAAATTAAGCTACTTTTGCTAGAAAGTTACCATCTACCTACCCTAACCATTCTAAAAAGGCGTGGACACATCATAGTCCACAAAAATGACTTTTTCACCCCTTTTTTGAGCTGAGTGGGACATCTAGGTCTAGCCCAAACCTCCCGGCTTCCGCTTACAATATAGTACTTAGGCTAGAAACGAAGGCCTCAAAAAAGCATTCCCTAGGTGCTGATTATCATCACTGTCAGTAAAAACTAGGAAGGAAAAAACGAGTGCAAGATTCGTTGGAAGACTGTTGATTGGCAGAATTTTTGAAACCGCGAACCTACAATACCGCCCCTAGTTTTTGCGAAAAAATCGGATGGCGACGGATTAATCGTTAACAAACCGTAGCGGTACTGTAACTCCTTTGAAAATGAAGCTTTTCTAAATCTGAGCACATTTTCGGATTCCTCATCGAAATTGGAACTGAACAGTATATCAAATCACTTGAACTTTGACTTCAAAACATTTGTTTTTTCGAAAATTTGAAAATTTTTCAGAATTTCAGCAATCAGGTCAAAATCTGAAAAAACGTTAAAAACCGAGAAGGTAATTGAGGATTGAGGCTTCTGAACACGGTCATTGGATTTCGCTCAATTCTCGATTTTTAACGTTTTTTCAGGTTTTGACCTGATTGCTGAAATTCTGGAAAATTTTCAAATTTTCGAAAAAACAAATGTTTTGAAGTCAAAGTTCAAGTGATTTTATATATTGTTCAATTCCAATTTCGATGAGGAATCCGAAAATGTGCTCAGATTTAGAAAAGCTTCATTTTCAAAGGAGTTACAGTACCGCGACGGTTTGTTAACGATTAATCCGTCGCCATCCGATTTTTTCGCAAAAACTAGGGGCGGCATTGTATTACACATAAGACAGAGTAAAAAACGAATGATTTGATGAACTCAGTTAACAATTCAAGATTTGGAAAATTCGAATATTCGGAAAAAAACCTACAACCCTTCTTATATCTATTCTGAGTCATAAAGTTGTTTCGCCTTCTCCTTTTCAAACTTCTGAAGTTCTGACTTATTCGGAATCTTTTTTTTTCGAATTCGACTATGTTCAATTACTCGGTCCTAATTCCAAAATCAATCATATGGGCTCCTTTTTTGGCCATTTTATTTCAAAGATATACGCTACAATATCTGTACTTTGTCCTTGCATGACAGCTACAGAACCATATAAACACGTCTTGCTTGCAGCTATCAAGCAGGTTGAGGTACTTTCATTTTGAATTGAGCACAAAATGAAAGCAGAAGAGTAATTAAAGAAGCCAAGTCAGCACTTACTTGTACTTGCAATGCCGCTTATGGCCTTTCAACCACGACACGATACCATGATTCCGGCATCGTGCACATTTCGGCTTCCGTTCGCGTTCCATTCGACCGCCGCTAAAGGCGATAGGGAAACCTCCCAGCATCATTTTCACGGGTTAATAAAGTGCTGAAAGGAAGTTTACATTATTTACTCTGCAAAAGTCATTCTCCAATGAATCAAGTATTGCAAGACAAAGAAATGTATAGAAGGACTACAGTGATACGGCGGCACTGCGGCCAGCTCCCTCGCCTGCGCGAGCTAGCCAATCGCAGCGGCTGGTGGGCGGAGCCGGCGCGGCGCATGTGTGCACTGGAGCTGCGCCGGAAATTGCGACAGCTTGTAGAATTAAACAAAGATAGTGAGCGCTGCGAGATGATGGTAAACTGAGTGCCATGTGGCGACAGTGAATGATATCTGAGGATGTGGCCCAGCTACTTCCTCTAGCTCTATACACACGCAATCAGATCGAATGGCAGCCTCATATGGGCAGAAGCGGCACTCATCTGAAAAGCTGCCACACTTCGTATACCACTGAGTAAAAGAGTGTTTATCAGTCGCGATCGTAATGAAATCTACTGGAAATTTTATCTAAGCACTTCTGTACAAGATCGCTAGTGGTTCTTATGTTCAGGATTAGGCAGACATGCTACAGATCAAGCTATTTCTATGGAATCAAAGGCTACTTACAAGAACGTAGTAACCTTTCCGCAATCCAGAATGGACAAGTTCTTACCGAAAAAAATGTGTTGTACTTTGATATTCTCACCATTTCCCTCTACAGCTTTTCTGAATATTCAAATCGTGTGGGCCCACAGTAGCTTCCTGCTCATCCAGCCAGTTTTGCATGCACATATTATTGATTTCAAAAACTGTTACGATTAAATAAAAACTGAAAAAAAAACTATTAGGTCGTCAAGTATGAAATGTCTGATTTTATGAGCGGTCAGTTTGACAGTCTGTACCTTCGAAAATTTACTAGATCTCTTCTCATCTTTATTTTCATTATGAAGGTACATCCTCTTCCTTTCAAACTCACCTCCTGGGTTTTTGATCAGTTTTCGATTTTTTGTTTGAAAGCATTTCTTGTAGAACTACTCAAAGACGAAAAATCGTCGTTTTGGAACATCGGTTCCATTTTTCAGCTATTAGAGCCGGGAAAGCTGGGAACATCAGGGTAGTGTTAAGGGACTTTTGGCTAGTTAATGCACTGAACAGCGTTTGCTTGGGAAGTTCTGCTCAGGTGACATGAAGCTGCAAAATGAGCCTTATGATGAACCTGGATTTCGATGAGCTGGAAGCCGTAGCCGAGGCGGATAGGAGTCAAACCAAGTCAGCATAAGTAGCAAGATGTGATCTTGATAATCCAATAATATTTAGGTTCTCAAGGCAATATGACCATTAAAAGTGGTTCGGCAAACGAATTTTTCCCAGTTTGACCCTCAAAAATGGGTGCCAATTTTTGACCATTTTTCACAAATCCACGCTGCTTAAGCCAGAGGAGCAGGGGTGAGGACCCACCTGCCAGTCACTGTACTGAGCAAATCTTGCTCTATTTGACCACAACTCCTTTCAGGGATTAGTTCACTTCTTGCTGGAAAAAATGTTCAATTTTCAACATCATGTTGGAAGCGCTCTTCCTCACTTGATCGCCCATAGCTTTCCATGCTTCTAAGGTGTTGGAGCAGCCAAGCCATATTTAAGATGGCAAGGCTATGGAGATAGTATAGGAGCATATTCGGATATCTTATACTGCATCTTGCTTTAGAAACAAAACTCAAAATCTTCTCATCCAAAATCAGACATTTCATACTTGACGACCTAATAGATCAAATGTACTAAGTATAGATAGGACAGCATAATTGTATACTTTATCATAATGGGCGTAAGCCAGCCTACGTATAACAATGCAGCGGTGCATACCTCTTCCAGCTTGGAATTTGGGACGCGTCCAGCAGGTAGAACTGTATAAATTGACAATCATTTCTAACTTCCAACTTCTTTTCATCGAAAGTACTTGACTTCTCACGACAAACTCTACTAACATAGAGTTACGGGAAGATCACAGCCTCTTGCTACTGGATATTACGAACAAAAAAGAAAACTAGACGTACTTTGCAGCTGTTTGTGCCACCTTTGTGAATTTTCACCTCACCGTGAATTTTCATTCTTTCTTGTTCTGATTCTGCAGTAGTCCTTAGCTACCACATTCCGCGATCAATTCGGCAATAGAACTGAATGATTAACACATTATTACTTGGTGGTAGACAATAATTTCTGAGGAAGTTGACGGCGAAGTGAGAAGAGCTGTTTCTTAGCAGCTTTGACCTTCTCATCTTCATGTTCATCTACTTTTATGCAATACAATATGCAAACCATAGTTCATTCAACTTTTCCTGCATCAGCCTGCAAGTTAGAGCACAATGAGATTACAGTATACCGCGCCTGAATTACCATGGCATAAGTAAACGACGGCTCTTATGTTTGGCTACATTAATTCAAGCTAGGCAAACAAATGCGCGCATTGCCACAAGGAGTCACTTTACAGTAAACACTGGCTATATTGACGCACCTTTTATTATAAATTCTTATTTGGATACTGTGCCTTCGCAAAAATGCTCAGCCCTAGCTTTTTTAAAGGTACAGCTATGCCTCATTCCTAGGTTGAGGAGAACTTTTTGATAAAGCAGTTGACAAAAAGGACGAAAACCTCTAAAAGATTCCCAAAAAATGATGCTTTTGGACGGATAAAATGGCATGAAAATGTTTGATAAAAGCTATGTCTTTTGCGCAGTGACGATTGCAGGATCATATGTGGTCATCTTCCCGCAAACTGTGGGTACGTACTGTAAAATGGCGTTCAAATGAGTATTCAAATGATTTCTGCAACTCGATTATCCCGATTATCCGAGAAATCACCAAACCAAATTGCTCGAATATGTGCTCGAATGAACGGATAGTTGAGTTACTCGATGGCTCGGATAACTTGGAGATTTGGTTCTTTGGAAGAAAAGAGTGCCACTATTATAAATACATTGGTCCAAAAAGGTCATGCACATACTGGAAAAGAAATGCATGACCCCTCTGGCAGTCCTTGGGCTTTTTGAGAGAAAAACACGATTGGAGTAGCCCATGAGCAAACTTTCGCGTTTTTTCAGAATTCGCAACACGAGCCAGTTCCAACCAAAGGCGAGCAAACATTTGAAAATGGACCAATCACGCGTATAGCCCCGCCCATTTTTCCCGCCAAAGACTTTGAATCGACAGCTTTTCGGCGATATAACGGAATTGCCATCGTGCAAGAGTAATAGCCTTGCTGATGAATACACATTGTATATGGTGGCCATACGATTTTTATGTTTAAAGTATAAACATGAAAAAGGTTCCTAAAAGAAAATGTCGGGGAGAAATCTGCGGTATTAAAAGGACCTTTCAATCCTAGCTCCTGAAAATTAATCTCGTCTTCTCAGACATTTTACCAGATCTACGCTTATCAAGCCTTTATTACTGAATGTCACACTGTCACATGAAAAGAACATACAGCAACTACAAAACTGTACTACCTCACAGGAAAAGCGATAGACTAGCGACTTGTTCCATCCTCAAAAAAGACGCCACCATCTTCCGAGCAATACTTTGGACAAATACCTCGCCCTCCAGGATGGCCTGGATTTCCATTTCTGCCTGGACTGCCTGGGATACCATCGTCACCAGGCGTCCCAGGCTCACCTTCAGGACCAGCTTCTCCAGGTGCGCCCACCTGCCCATCGCGACCCGGCTGTCCAGGGGGTCCACGAGGTCCTGGCAATCCTGGGCTTCCAGGTTCTCCTCGTTCACCACGTATAGGCATTTCCAACATTCCATCTTCGCCGGGTTCACCAGGTAGACCAGCTTTTCCTATAGCGCCAGGAGGACCAGGCTTACCTGGTGGGCCAGGGTCGCCAGGAGGTCCATCGGGTCCTTTCTGTCCCACCTCACCGGTATATCCGGGGTTGCCAGGAGATCCCTGTGGGCCTTGCGGGCCCTGAGGTCCTTGAGGACAGGGCGGACAAGGTGGTGGAGGGACTGGATCACACGGTGACAGCGGTGGTCGGCCAGGTTTTCCAGGCATTCCAGATGCACCTGGTATGCCGGGTTTTCCCGGCCTGCCAGGCTCTCCTGTGGGTCCTTCCGGTCCGGGCAAGCAGCAGTTATCGCAGCTGTGGTCCTCCTCGATCACGTTCTCCTAAACAATGTTAACAAGTGAAACTCTATCGAAACTCGTCCACTTCTTGAATCTTGGGCTCCAATAAAAATTTACGCAAAATCGAAGGTTACAGTTGTACGATTACCAGTATAATAAATCTACTGAGTTTAGCTTGAGAATCAGATAAGAAAGTGAGCTGTCTCACCTCAACATTCTCGCTGATGTTTTCGGTGACATTCTCCTCGACACCATAGGTCTCTCGGATAACACGTGGGTAAGTTTGATTGAATGACTTGGAAATATCCCGGAATGTGTTCACATCAGCCCACAGACTTTTGGCATTCACCTGAAAGAACATAGCATGGGAACTAAAAAGCGTATAGGAATTGCCAGAGCCCCTATCCAGTATATTACATCCATTGGGATGAATGCGCTCTTTCGGGTATACTGCTGTGGGTTGGGCAATTTCCTTTCCAATAAGAACTTATCCACGCGTATGTTAATCCACTTGATCACTGCAGAATATCTTTATATGGTTGATTCTCAGGAAAAAAAAACGGTCCATCACTCTGATGCTTGGTCGCGGTACATTTGGCAATAGAATGTGTTTGGCAATACATTTTACGGGATAAAATTTTGCTTGGCAATACTTTTTACGTGAGAATGAGTGAGGAGCCTGTTTGGTAACACAAGAGAATCTGTTGGCGATATATTTGACGAAGTTTGCTTGGCAATACAAATGGCAAGGTTTGTATGGCGATACATTTTACGGGTGTTTTGATAAGTTGTTCATTACATTCTTAGTTGGAGGCTCAGCCATCGACGGTGTCGACCTGGATGGCTCAGCTGGTGAGGCAGTGGACTATTAAGATTGGTATCATGGCATGACTCCTGATGATATCCAGATTTTTGCGCGGCCGATAACCCTTTTGTTTGACATTTGGCAAGGTTCGTGTGGCGCTACATTTGACGAGGTTTCCTTGGCGATACATTTTACGGAACTTCCGGTTTCACCATGCATTTGACGGGCTTCGTTTGCCTAGGCAGTTGGCAAGATTGCCAAACAAACCTCGCCAAATGTATCGCCAATGAACATCAGAGTTGTTCTTCAACTCATGCCTTGCCCCTAACCAGGAACTGGTAAACAAGGACAGCGATGTCATAAGTGGAGATGGACACAACATTCTATTGAGACTACGGTGGAATTATCGGTTAGCACAGGTAGACCCTTCTTAGGATGAAACTTCAGAGCTAAATGAATGAAATCATAACACACCTGGCACTGGAGCATTTCGCCTTGCATTTGACGCCGAACCTTGTGCACGTAGTCGTAGACAACGGGGAGGGTGATGCATACGGATAGAATGGCACATGCTGAGAATACTACTGCCGCGTACCCGACAATGCGATATGCCTGGAATGTGATTTCAAAAAATCAAGAAAAAATTATTCTGGATCTAGGCCGGATGAATGGCAATTTCTTTTCGATGGGGGTGAGATGTTGCCCGGGCTCAGGGACGAGTTTTCGCACAGTACGTAATCCTTACCGCCCGTAAAATTCCTAATAAGAGTATGCTCCAGAGCTCATTCACCGCGATTGTGATCTCCGGTACGCATCCACCATCGTTAGAATTTGTTTCTGACAGCTTTTGCCGTCATCGCCAATCTCGTAGCGATAAAGCGAGGAGACTACCAGTACGTAGCTGCTTACTTCACTATGGACAAAAGTAGCTTTATCGTTTTGGTTTATGTCCACTGATCTCATAATATTTTAAACCAATGATATGATATGTACAATTATATAGACGTAAACGAATCCAGGAAAATTCAGCTCCAATGCTTTCCTTTCCAACTCCTTCACTAATAAAGTAAGATTATTGTGAACTAATAGTTCTTGTTAACGTAACCAAGTGGTGACACTGGTGACACAAGAAAAAAACTTTCGCCGTTCATATGTCACAGCTGTGTCCCTTGCACCTTGCAGCAGTCCGTCCGTTCGTCTAGCCTATTCTTCAATATGGAGCCTCACTCGACAAACACTAGTTCGCCTATAGTGGTAAGTGACCAGAGGGAGGCTGTCTTCAGAATTATTTCTGCTCAACGTAGAGATTCTCTCTCCATAAAAATTACAGATTTATGTTCATGCAGGTGATTGCGCCCACAGCAAAGAGGGACATCGCGTCGAAAACTGTGTACACTAACTAAATTCATAAGGATGAATGACCACAATTTCTGGAATCGAAGGTATCTCGTACTATGAAACTTTGCAGGGGATTTTCTCTTTAGACCACACTGTAGATGCTATTACCAAGACGATTTCCGAACTTTTTAGCGGGCGGGAACCAAGGACAGGAAAATACAAGAAAAAGCCGCATTTCCAGTCCATCGCGAGAACAACTAAGTGAAAAAGTACGTATTTAATTATCACACCTTATGCTCTCCAACTATGAAGCTTACTGAAAAAAAAATTCGGATTCCTTGATAACGCGTTGTTTCAGGATGTATTTGCTCCTTCGAATCTTTTCGTTTTCTTTCAGTCATTCCAATCTAGCACAGATCTTAACAGGACAATAACTGCACCCAATTTCAAAGTTTGGCGCAGAAAAATCAAAATTTCTCTTGCAACCTCGGTGATTCGACACCTGTCTCTACAAAAGAAAAACAATGAATCCAAAATTCGAGGACTACTAATGCATTATGGACCTTAAAGTGAGTTCATCAGCATAATGACGGATCTAACAAGACTAAATTCGTAAAAATAGATAATTGAATACCAGAATACCAGCCAAAATTAACTCGTATTTTGTCGCAACCTTTGTGTAGCAAATAAATAGAACTCACCTTAATTTTGCTATCGCAATCCATATTCGCCACACACGATCACAGCTTCACTGCTTTTATAACGCGGATAGCGATGAACTGAACCGTTTCGTTCGTTCCAAACTCGTCTTCTACTTCTTATTTTCATCAAAGTCTCGAGAATTTGCGGATATGCTGCGGAACTGGATCTCGGCGGTCTCGTCCACCTTATCACAAAGCGTTGTGGAAAAAACCAACGCACTATCTCACACCACCTACACTATGAATTCCGTCAGAATTCTCTTTGGAATCAGAATTTCACGACCGTGTCGTCACGAAGCCACTTCTCAGCTTTTCTAATCCACTTACTGAACCATGATGAACGGACATTGTATTCTTTTATTCGATATTCATCGAGTCAACAAAAACCTGGATGATGCGTGGTGTGGTAGCAAATCTTGAATAAAATGCTCACAAACAGAGAGTGGTTTATAAACAGACGGCAAACCTAGCTCCTATACCATCTACTTAGAAATCCAAACATCAATTCGGAGTACATACAAGTTTACAATCAGCTAGAAACAAATACGTATAAAGGCGAACTCTAATTCAAGGTATAAAGTGTTTTACAATGCTATAATATAGATATGAAAGGAACATCTATGAGTTAACACAACACTGGCACTAAACCTGCTAGTACTATCGCGAACGACGACGGGAACGCGTTGTGAGAATGTCGGCATCAGTAAGTGAACAAAAAATTATTTGAAAAGGATAACAAAATTAAAACTCTTCGCTAAGAAGCGGTGGTGAGACACGAATGGGTTCCTGTTGTTTCAATATCTCCTCTATGGACACATCTAATCGTTGCGCCCACCGACAACAAACATCGTAAATCAGAACCAAGCAATAGGCATCCATTGCAGCATACCTCAGCTGAAAACGGAAAGCTGAGTACTCTAATTGAACTGTGAATCCTTTTCAGACACAGAGGTTGGAGCAGCGCGCGTAGAACGGCTGAGGTAGGCTTCCTCCGTGAGCTATTTTCACCATGGACGAACGTACAGAAAAAGAATCTGGTGAAAGATTTTCCCCGAATTTACAACTTGAAGGGACACCAGACTGCCCAGCTGCGGCTGGAACTAGCTGAGGAATCTGATGGCTTCAATCGCCAGGGGCTTTCCAATGTCCTGGGTAAACCCAAACAGAAGAGCCAAGATCTGGACAAAATCTCTATGATATTCTTGAAAGCATGGTCGTCCCTTATGATCCTCGATAAAGTAACCAGAAACCGCAGAACCAGATCCAGGAAAAACGCTATAACATCTGCCACCGCTCGTGTAGCAGAATTAAAGGGGGGACGCCTTTTTTAAACAGTAAGAGATGAGAAGTCATGGTTATTAGAGCACATGAGATTACAGTAAAGGCACTACTAAAGCTGAGAATTACCATAAAGGCTTTAATAAAGCTCAGGATCCTTTATTAGATTTGTCCACTCAGGAAAACCTCCAGGAACCGCCGATCCCAATGGGATACGCTATTTTGTGCAAAACTGCTGAAAAACCCATTTCCGATTCTCAATCCCCGGGGATCTAATGGGCGGAGCCAGGCGGAAGGACGACGTTTCCGAATAGTGCACTCCTCCAGCGCACCCTCTGAAGAAATTCGACTGTTCGCGAGAGTTCCTCATGATTCACTCCCTAAAAGATAAAAAGTGCGCTCCACGGGTGACCAGCAAGGGACTGCATGGTATGAAGATCTCGTAGTCGCGCAATGGCTCCGCCTATAATCTCACCAAAGGTCGACAGGAGGCTTTTCGGCTGTTTTACATGGAATCATGCGTAAAACTGTGATCAGAAGCTCAGCAAGTTTCTTTTCACGTGAAAATCTCACAAAATATGTTCGGAGGCAGGACGGTGCTTTAAATATAATAATTCAGTTGCTTAAATACTAATGGAAAACGATGAAACAGGCTGAGTGATAGCTGTGGAGCTGATATATTCAATAAGGAATGTTCACAAAGGACAAGAAACTCCAATTGTGTTCAGAATACAGAAATAATTAGCATTAGAGCAACTGGAGTGTATTCAGGGAGAGTTTATCAGCCTTGTTAAGATACGTATTGTAATATATGGCAACCAAAAAATGTGATCTCAGCTGGTAGGCGGAATTGCTTGCAAGTAATGGATAAGACAATACTAATGTTGTATTATTTTACCATCAAATAAACATTAACGTTGATGAAATACTCACCTGGGACGAGCGCAACGGTCGACGGTCCCAAACCGAGCACTGTTCTGTTTTATCGAGCGGGCGACCAAGCACTCGTTCACACATGTAGGACAATCCTCGATTTACTGTGCGTTGCATGACTGATTCACCCTGCGGGCTCTTAGGTTGTGAACTGTTTGTGTCAACGGGATCTAAACTGTCACTAGAATGCGGGACGAGCTGTGTACCATAGATCTTAACAATAATAAAGTAGATGCACAGTCAGCATTGTCAGCGTCATCTCTGCTAACTTCTAACTGGGTATTATAAGCTAGCGGAAAACACTCCAGATTCGCATAACGTCTAAAACTAACTTTCCACTTCATCTTCAGTGTTTTCCGGTTGCTCCACCTCATCACTCTTAGGTGCTGGTGGGAGCACCTCATTCAGCACCACATCACAGTCTTTCAATTTCTCTGTTCGCTCGAGCAACTAAACAGAATTCGGCTTTGAAACGACGAGAAATTCTACAAATTTATCTCAGGTGTGCTATAAAATACCTCTGCAACCATTCTCCCAACACATACAACATTTTCAGGCTCGAATAGAGCGCGACAGTGGGGCACAGCAGCTCGCATTTGAACGAGATCCTCATTGAACTGGAACCCTGAAAAACCATAGGAAGCTGAGAAAGAAAAGAAAGACTAGAAATAGCTGTACACTGATGCATGTGTCACTTTGGCATTCACCAGAATTTGTTAAAACACAGAAAAGTGGAGCTAAAAAAACAGCAAATACAACGATGATGTGGACAAAAGCAGTCCTTGCGACTTCTTCAGGAATAATCCAAAAATTGAATTTAATTTGTCAACGTAATACTGAATCAAGCGGAAGCGATACGTACAGGTATACACCAGCCCTGAGCAAATTCCAGGAGGAAAACGGCTAAATTATGGGCAAACAAGAAATCACTCACAAGTGTGGGTACTCATGGCTTAAAACTCAAACAGAACACACAAAACATACCTAGTTTCAGAATCCCTTTATCGAGGAATAACAAGTCAAAGAACTCCCGCAGAGCACTTGCTGGAAGTTCAACCCGATTCTCCAGGTCGATAATAAAAATTCGATCACGAAGTGATAATTGCAATATAGTGGCCCTTAAATTGAAAATATGAATGTGGGATTCATTTTTTTTCACCTCAATGACACGAAAACATACACACCGGCTGTTAGCAACGTAAGCGCTCCACTCCGCGTCAAGACCCACAATTAACGGTGAGGTGGGATCCTTGTCTCTGAGTCGTTTTAATTCTACCGAGAGCAAGTGAAGGTCGGCAGCCGTGTGTACAAAAATGATGTTCTGAAGAAGTGAAAACAGTGAAGATAGAGACAAAAAAAAACAAAGGCTCTAATAATTCAAACGTACTTTCACATCGGACAGAAAATTCAGGTAATCCGCTGTTGGTAGCAGAGGATCATAACATGATTCATTCCTAAAATCTACTTGAATACATCTGAGAAAACCAAAGGCAATAAAATACTCTCACTTCAATTGTTCTCATGCAACTCTTTACAATTCTCAATCATGATATGAGTTTGAAGGTGAACTATCCAAAGAAGAGACTAAAGCGGCTGCATCATAAAGTGATGCGCATCGTGCTACCCACGCAACGCATATGACCCAACCAATAACTTTTGCTTTTGTATACAAAACTCAGGACCAACCTGTTTCGTATGGTTGTGCGGTGCATTAATGCAGGCTGCATTCGGCGCCAGTACCGAGCAGCACCATAGTCATGAAAATCTTTTTCAAGTAGATCACATATAAACCTAAACAGTGCAAACACACATGGAAAGTTCATTAATGAGGCAAGCAAACCAAAAACCAGAGAATGAAAAAGGAAAAAAGGTTTACTTCTTCAAGTTTGGACGCTGGCACATTATGGTCCAGATTAACTCATATAGATTCTCTTCTTTCCATGTCTAAGAAGAGTACATCATTTCAACTCATGAACTATCGTATAAAATTCAAAAAGCGAAAGAAAATAACAGACCTTGTCAATGTATGTCTTTCTAGCGAACTTCTTTAGAGCAGCACATGCCCATCCCATAGGAATACTAGCCTCTGTTCTTGTTTCTTGAAAAAAAAGTTAAGATTAGCATATGAAAAGCAGTCAACGAATCAAACTTTTCCCGGTGCAAATATATAGGCTCTAAAGCTTGCCTTCTCAACGATAACCTAAAGGACACTTTTTCCCATAAAAAATTCAGCGAAATAAATAGTTAAATTACAATGACCGGTGATTTTTTTTTTAAAATCAGTTTCCCATGTGCGGAAAATCACGGCGACTTTTGAAAACTAATATTCATTTCCACAAACCTCCCCTCAAATCTCGCATTAAACTCTGAGCGTTTCGTCGAAAATCGTGAAAACTGCACAGTTCCGGGTTGTCATCGCGAATGCTGGAAGGCTTTCGGGCACTGAAATGACCAAGGTAGAACAATCAGATATGGATAACGGGTTTTGAGCTATCCGACCTGAATTCTTCGGCAGACTTCATGGCATTTTCAACCTCGACAAGCACAGCACGACACTGTTTACGAAACTCGGCACTCCTCCCTGACGCAAACGCCTAAAAGCCTCGAAGTAGCAAACAGATTAGGAGTGGGCATTGTTCCTCCTTAGCTGCGTCAAAAAAACCTTCGAAAAAAATTTTCAACTGTGCCTCGTCAAAGTAGGATATTTCAAAAAGTGCGAGCTGGAAGCAACTATCTTTCTGCTAATTTTTCTAAGAATGTCAGTATTGGCAAGAAAATAACTTTGATAAACATCACAAAATTGAGTCGAATACCAAGTGACACCAAGTAACTGCACTAAGGTAAGTCCAGGCGAGGAAAAACCCTCTTTCAAATAATCTAGGTTTGAGTATTTCAAATTCGCGACCATAAATATAGGCAAAAATATAAAACACTACGAATGATTCGTAAATAAACCTCAACTGTCGGCGCACCTAGCGGACCCAGGTATAGGGCGTGAAGTATCGCAGAGGGTTCACTGATAAACTGAGATAGCACGTCGTCCTTCATCACAAACGTTAGAGCAGCAAAACTACACAGATATTTTAGGTTGCGAAACATCATGAAACAAAAAAAAAACAACTACAGAGCGTCTCCAGCTCACCTTATTGTACCATTTGCAAATGCCTCCGATACTTCCGGTCCCAATAATCGGAGCTTTTCCTTATTATTGGATGGAACAAGTATATAACGAATCTGCTTCCAGATTTTCGTCTAAACAAGTAATATTATGAGTAAGGCGCTTGGATCTAGTGGTGAAACCAATGGCTGACTTCAATGGGAAGCTTGATAGGAAGGAAATGCCTGATCAGATGCATAGAATGTTCAATCTCCAAACGCGCTCTTGCTGGCGTTTGAATATAATGAACCTGTAAAGAATTGAGTCTCCGAGAGTAGGGGAGAATGCCAAAACACAAGTCAAAAAAACATACTGCTTTCGAATTCTTCTTGTTATTAGAAGAAGCATCCGAAGAGTGTGAACACGGTGCTTTAGTTGAATGCGGCAACTGATAGGGAATGATGACCTGTTGAAAAGTGGATAAAAGTAAGTGTGAAAGTAACCTGCAAAGTAACTGAAATATTACGTTTAACAGTAACTCCTTTAAATCAAACACCGTCTTCGTCCCGTTCTCGTTCTCAACTTCTAATCCAGAACCATTCGCAGCGACGTAGCTGGAGGCACAATCGAACAACGCCACATATAAGGCAGGAAGCTGAAACTTATCAGCGTTTTCTAAGAAAAAAATCGCATCACAACAATTCGCAAAAACTACTACTGTAATCAAATCCCTCAATTCAAATTTTGGCGTAACGAATGAAAAATCCTGTCAATAAAATGAAGAAAGTCTGTCAAGCAACAATTTTTCACAATGACAATGTAACGTCTATCTCAATGTGTAAAAAACAATCAAAAAGAAAATAAATAAAAGAGCGAACCTTTGCTGCGGGTACTGGGTCGAAAATCTTCTTGGCCAAGGGAAGAAAACTGGTACGAGCTTGACCGTTTCGAACCTTTTCTTTATTATTTCTTATTCCATTCAATATCTTCAAGTCAACCTGAACAAGAATTTACATAGCTAAACATACACATATAGTTAAACTGGAAACTAACAATATAAATGGCCAAACTAGAAACCTCTGAATGTGATGGTGACTAACCTTGTAAAGTTCACAAAGATTGTCAAGTATAGCTTCCAATTCCCCTTGTTCAAAAGTCAGCTGCGACATTTCGGGAAAGCGTTAGTACTCTAACATAGATCCTGCCTCGCTTCGTATTGCGCAAATCTGTGCACAATAATACTCTATCTTTTTCAAAGCACATTACACATATAGGACGCCTTAGAAGACAGTACATTAGATTGAAACACCTCGGTTCTGAAAAGTGATAAAATGGGAGTGAACGAAATTATGGAAGGAAAGCCATACGAATGATGTGATGACAAAATCACAAGAGAGAGCACGTACTAAAACATAGAAAAGCTGTCATAAGGAAGACGGAAAGCTAAAATGGGTGCTCATCAGAACGAAAATGAGTAATACATAACAAAAAGAACGACAACGATGTGAGCATTTAAATCTTCCGCATGCGTTCTATATAAGACAGGGATTTCATCTGAACTGTATGACAATTACTCAAATGATGTTTTCCTAGATAAACATCAACGAGTTTTTGTATAAAAATACAGTGGCAAGTCTGAAACTGAATATCCCAACGAGAACACATTATACCGGACAGGGGAAGTAGTGATCATGGGACCACATAATGACTAAAATCCTCTTTTTATTTTTCAGTGCAAAGAACCCCTCGATTAAACACTGTTATGCTCACACATCGTCTGGTGATGTTGATTCAAAGGAGGATCCGCAACAGTTCTGAACTTAATGCATTTTATAATGTCTTTACATGTTTCGAACCCACTTAGTTAGTGAAGAGTGCAGCATTTTGAGTGCAAAAACAAATGTATGAACAAATAAATAAGTGCTTGCATCAAGTGAGGCTGCCCTTACATAGGAAAACATTCCTTACGAATTTCACAAAATCATGGATGGAAAATGAGATCAATGATGAAAGACCCGCACACAACCATCCAATAACATTGCAGAGAAAAAACCTTTGCCTAGTGTACAACATTGAGTGGAGTTGTATTATCACTACTTTAGTCAAGGTAATAGTTTAGTTTTGTTGAAGTTTTAATCCGTGAAGAATGCAGAAAGCCATAAGGAAGCAAACAAAGGGCAAGAAGAAATCACTGGGTGAAATGGCACCTCCAGTAACTGCAGGTAAAAAGGATCAGATTCAAATTGGTTAGAAATGCCCCCTTTTCCGTAAACAATCGGAAAATTTATATGCATAGATCTATGATTAGTGATTTCTAACTGTAAAGTAGTGAAGGTAGAGTTCATGAAATGATGGAGCATCTAGTCAGGGAAAAATGACTATACCTAACACATGACAGTGATGAAACATGATCACCAAACGAAGAAAATATGTATAATGATTCCGTGGAGCTGCAAGTCATAGCAAAAAACCCTCCAGGGTTTAAAAATGGTTTTGGAATGTTCAAGTTCTTTGCAAAATTTTGTTGCACAAATAAAACAGCAACAAATGCTGAAGAAGTACCATTTAAGGAAGAAATAAAAGCAACAACAGCAACTCAGTTACACTCTAAAAGCACTAAAGGAAGAAATATTTTTTAAACAAAACAACAACCAACACATCGTCGGAAGATGTTTGAGTGCTTTAAGCTAAGAAGCGCTCAAGGAATGCGATAGGTCTTACCAAATAAAACAAGTACAAAGCATGAACACAGGAAGAAAACTAAATGAAAATCAGTATGAAGACAGAAGCCCTGAAAAAATTTCCCAATTTTGCAGGCAAACGTCTCAGACAATTGCAGCGGCCGGCCCGCGCACCCACTAGCGGCCGGGCTATCGCCGCCACCGCCGCCCGGCCGCTAAACGAGCGCGGGCCGGGGGTGCGGGTCCTTAGTTACCCGTGGCATCTGGCATGAAGAGAAGCGAGCGAGCGCCGCAGTCACTGTCGGCACTAAGACATCAATGCAATGCTCTAATTTTGGTAGTGATTGTCATGATAGAGTGGTAGAATTGCTCCTGGCTACTTTTTCTCACCTGTTCACTCTTCTTCTTCAAAAAAAAATGTTTTGAAGAAACTTGCCATTACTTTTGACTACTATCGCTGATAAATCTTTTTAGAATTCATTTTCCTCCCTGAATCTTTGATTTCACTAATTCTCATGGAATGGGAAGGAGTTCAAGTTCTTTGAGAGCTAAAAGGTAGTTCCTAGCACAACGATATTTGCTATGATCGGTCTATGCAGCCTCGCTCCGGCTGCACCTAACATCTCGGGTAACTAAGTGCCGCCTCCCGCGGGCCGGCCGTTACTAGGCCGCCGCCCGGCCTGTATGGTGATCAAATCGATCGATTCGCGCTCGTAAATGCATCCGTCCTTCGAGTTTTCTGTCTTTCTTGATTTATTGCGAGCGAATTCTATAATGTGCAATAGTTTATTATAGCAAAAATCGAACACACATATATAACTATATTTTTTAAAGGAATTCATGAATCGAAAGAAATAACGAATCCGTGCTCTTACAATAGGAAAACAAACAGTAAGGCTGACAACTAGCAAACTTTCAGTACACTGGTTTACATTTTCGACTTCAAGAAAGTAAGCATCGTTTGTTCAAGAGCAATCTTAAAACATACAAAAAAGCAAGACAATGGCATAAATGGATCCAGCATATAAAAAACCAATTAAGGAAGTAGATGCGTCCATGGCCGAGCTCTGTTCCACTTGTCTTCTTCCTGTAGCAGAGTTTGAGCGTTAGAGCCACACCATGGTTGTAAAAGTGAAGTTAGTTATCATATTTACGGCTGTGTCACCTGAAGATTTACGAGAAACAGTGATTAATAACACCATCTAAGCAACAGAATAATACAAGCAAGTAAAGGCACATTGGAAGCACTCACATTTAGTTTGCGACAGATTTTATCCTTTGAATTCTCATTACTACTCACATTCAATACTCCATCAATAAGTTTAGTCGCTGAATGTGAATCGGATCTTCCTTTCATTTCCTCAGTCTGCATCTAGTCAACATCATCCATCTGCAGAATTAAATGGTGAAAGAGAAGAAAGCTCGACAAAATCGGACGACATCTGAAATTTTTGTAATATCCCCTGGATCGTAACTTATGTAGAACATTTCGAAAATATTCCAGCATATTGAATTCTGAAGTGTTCGAACTTTACAGAAACAAAATGGTCAATACAATTCATCAATGACAAAGAAAAATAGAAAAAAAAAACTCGATGACGAAGAAGAAGACTGTCATTTCTAGCGCGTTTCCCGTAACGGAAGCGTTTAACGTGATAATGCACAATTTTTATAGTCGCGCGGCTGGCTTGGCGGGAAGCTAAGGGCCGCCGCTCGGCCGCTAACGGCGTGGGTAGCTCGCGGCCGGGCGGCGGCACATAAAATTAGGGCCGCTTCCCGGCCGCACGGCCCATGAGGCGCGCGGGCCGCTCCCTGCAATTGTCTGAGGTCATACGGGTGGCCACTGTGTAATTGCGGACATATCGCACAAATGACGTCTAGGCTATTTCTGCTTCTTTCATGGTGCCAGCTTCTGACACTTTGCGTATCGATATCGATAAGGGAGAAGGGAAATGGGAGAATGTCTCGAAAAGTGTTTATTAGGATTCAGTCGTTAGGTTTGAAAGGGTGGAGGGCTTAAATTTCCATGAAGAAGCACTATAAAATGGGATAAATGGCAAGGAGGCTGTCAAATCCATTTTATTGGGAGAAACAATGGCCGAAATTTGTAGAATTCCCGAAAATTTGGATTGTTGAGTTCGCATTGGGGTGGAGAATGACAAAATGATTGGGAAATGGAGTTCTGCAAGACAAGATATCCATAGAAAGCATTGGTTGGTGCCAAGCAGTGTCGACGGTGTCCCTCTATCAAGGAATGGTACTGCTGAGAACGGTCATGCACAACACTCTGTGACACCATACTTATGCAAGACGTAATCAAGTTGTTTTCCGCCGTTATTTCGAGGTTCTGATGTCTTTCAACTGCTTTACATATGGCGCAGCAGTGCAAGTAGCTTATCATATATAGGAGACTACTCGCTCGCCCCGTGATATTAGCTGCGTATTAGCACTCTGATTGTCTGCGCATCTGCATATTCCATTTACCTTATTACCACTGTTCTCCATAGATGCTGTGATGTATAGTCCGTCTCAAAAACGATGACAGTTGAATATTCGAGCCCATTATCTGCATTTCTCGCCTGGCTGTTCGAATACGCCATTATTCCTCGCGATCTCCTTTTCTAGTGTCTTCACAACTAGGTTCCTAGATGAAACACTCTATAGTACAGCGAGTGGGCCCAGGCCATTGAAGTCTCCTAACTTCAGCTCAAACGCATTGATTTAATGAAACAAACTCGGATCTATTTTGTATTAATATTAGCGTGCATTTTTTCCATGTACAAATGACACCCAGACCCCATACCAACTTTATTGAAAACTACTCTGACAGCAATACATGGCAATATGATCTAAAGACACCATAAGCAATATAAATAGAAATCTCACTATCACAGTGTACTCACTAGTACTCACTAGTTAAACTGAGAGCACGAGCGTGAACGACTACAATGCCACAGCCAAGTGGGCCCCGTTTACTACACGATTCAAGCACTAACTATGTACATGCGAATGGAAAACCCATCTCTTGAAATAAAATCGTTCAATTTCGATTGAAACATCTGGATGAGCTAATATTCATGAAAACCCGGAAATTTCGGAATATTGAAACGATATATAAAGCAAAAGAAGGAAATCTCACTGGATAACACAGTCAGATCAAACTAACCATTTCCGGTGGAGGCTAGTGCCACGGATTACGACGAGACGCACAATAGAACTGCGACCATAACTCATATATACATACATCTTATTTACAGGAAATGTTATACTATGCTTTTATAAAATTGTACTCACCCAACCCCCCCCCCACCACACATCACTAAGAGCTGAATCCACACAAAAGCTGCTCTTCCGGAAATTAAAGATGGAAGATGATTGCATGTAGGAATCGTGTGGATCCAAACTACTACTACTAGACAACCTCGCCCTTTCTAATGCACGTAGGAGGGCAATAGAATTTAGGACGTTGTCAAGTCCCACCTCCAAAAAACAAACATATAATCTATCTATATAGACAACAAACAAACATACACCTCACTCAGACTACTACCGATGCGAAATGGTGATTCTCGAGAGGGTGTGAAGCACCACTTCAAAACCAGCCCCGCATAATCTGAAAGCAGCGTCGAATTCGCCTCATTTGGGTTATGCCATGGACAGTAAAATCCAACCCACAAAAAAAGCCACGTATGCTACACCGAGGAACCAAGGAATGAGCATGAAACTAAAATTAGATACTGAAAAATATCAGTACTACGACAAATAATCCATTAGCAATCGGCGAGTCATCACTTCACGACTTTCCTTGAGCTCTTCTACAGCTTTCCGCAGTTTTTGCGCCACATCAGATCGTGAACCTTCGATGAGGCCCTGAAAAGACATGGATTTAGAATGGTTTCAATTTGAAGGGTAGTGAAGTAATAAAGAATACTGCGATCAAAGTATTTCATTAACTCTGGAGGCAGATTTCAAAGAAGAAAAAAAAAAAGAATACAGCCAAGCGTGAATGAAACTGTGGGATATTTTGGACATTTTTATATCATCACCCAAAAAAGAACATTGCGACCACGTTGTGTTTGGAACCTCGGTTCCCTTTGATATTGTTTTTTTGCCATGCACAATAGAGCGTAATAGTGGCGAGGTGAATGCGACTCAATCGAACTAAACCCAATCTTGCAGACATGATGCGCTGCATTCAGCTTCATGACCGCAAAACAGTACCAGGAACTGGTTTGGAGTGGATCATGCCAATTTCTAGAGAAAAACAGCCAAAAGAATAGAAAATAACTGTTCACCTGCATCCAAGCGCGAAAAAAAGACAGGTCATGAATAGGACAGGAAGAACGCTTAACCAAATGCCACCAACATAAAATATTAGAAAACGCCGTACCTTGACGCTTATTATAGCTGTCAACACATCGATAGCGATGCCTACGGCTGTAGCTGCATGCACAGCTCCCTTCAGTGCAGCTGACTGGATCACTGTCTGCAAAACCAATACATCGCATATTCGAACAAAATACAGAGACTGTACTGCATAATAGGAAGAGTGAATACTAAGTTAGAAAAGCAGCAGAAGCTATAATATGTGCACGCACCGATTCCTTGAGAAGAAGACGGGTAGCTCCACCTGCAATTGACACAGCACCGATGCCAACACCAGAGATTACCGTTTCGGGTTTGAGACGATCCCCTAGTTTTTCTTCCATTTTTATTTGATTCTTCTATAAATATAGCAAATAATCACATGTCTTCATTATTACTTCAGGAGTAGCAAATGTTCGGCAATTAATCCGAAAAAAAGCACATACCGTCACCACTGACGCTTCGGTCTCTTCGAGCATAGCGACACTACTCGCTAGATTCTGAGTCAACAGCTTGTCATACTCTAGTATTCGCATGGCGACATCTACGTTCTTCTGAATTCTTTCACGTTTCAAATAACCGAAATGGTTGAGAATTCATGTGATATGACCTTAATATTTCGAAGCTTGAGTACACCGGTGGTCACATTGGATACTGCAGCGGCACCACCAACAGCCAAACCTAAAAAAAAGAGTGCAGCGACTGGAAAGAAGAAGAAAAATGGAAGTAATGTGCGTGAATGGTCAACTATCTTTGCGTTTGAAACAGACTATACAAGGTGTGACCCCTATGCTGTGATTATGATTTGTTGAATTGGTCACCATACGACTCGGGTAATTAAAAATTGTTAGCATCTTCCCATTGAGCTGGTCTTTCCGTGTACATATATGAACACTCCGATATACCTGCAACTGCCACAGGAGGCATAAGAATAACACCAGCTATAACCGCAGCGCCACCACCAATACCAGCAACAGACCCAACCGTAGTGGAAATGTTGCTACCAAGTTCCCAGCGATCCAGCTGAATTTACCCATTCACGAGACGACGAGAAATGCCAATTAAATTTACTTAACGAAAAACTAAGACTAATTGTTAGGGGTTAATGATTAGACCCACCTCGTCCGCAATTTTGCTCAACTCCTCCTCTGCTTTTTCTCTGTTATCAATCCAGTTATCCAGCAGTATCATTGTTTTATCGCAAACACCTTTGTACAGCAAGAAGTCATCTTCCGGTATCTATCGAATATCGATTAAGGGAACAAGCTCGTATAGGAAACCTAGGAAACTTACCATGACTTCCCCAGTCTCTTCATCATATCGCGGAACTCCATTAGCGTCCATTGGTAGCAATTTCACACGACATCTTTCGGCCATCTAAGAATAAAAAAAGCGCCTGATTAACGCCTGCAATTATGCAGTATCCTCCTATGCTGTATATCATTAGCAACATTCTCTTTTACACTATATTACGTTTTCTATTTACTCACGAATAGTAACATAACCACGCGCAAAGCCAATGGTAACCAATATGCAGTGATCTGCTACAAACACTTGGCATCAATCTGGTCTAATCAAATAACAACATAGATAGGTAGCGATAGATCAATACCACTGTTTTCCGAATGAATGCTCGCTCACTTGCATACATCGAGAACGAAAATCACGTCAAAATGGTACCGCAGTTGGAAAGCAGAGACTTGGGAAAAGAATCAAAGAAATATCCAAGAAACTTGCAATGTGGTTCGTGGGAATTCCTTCTGTCAAAGGTAAAATTCACTCCTAAAACCTACTTCTAGAACTGCAAATCACTTATATAGACTTGCTCACATGAGGTTCATCTTAAATAAGTATTTTCGAGGCATTTTTACGAAGTTGAAAGAAATTTCTTGAAAGAACCCTCCAAAAAGTGAATGGATTATAACCTTTCCCTTCATAAATTTTGTGTAAACACAACACGTATGATACCATAGCTTTTTATTGTCCAAACCCAGAAAAGAAAGAAAAAAGAAACTTGTATCACATCAATGTAATTCATGATCAAAGACAGAATGTTAAGAAAGGGATAAATATAATAATAGACTATGAGGCATGGTGAGAACTACCCCAACCGCTGATCCAAAGACACGTTATACATAATTCATATCACTTCATATCTCATCAATTAATCACTTAAATACGAGTGACATTGTATCGCACGAATCGGGCATGCTCCACATCACATATTGGTAAAAATTCCGGATATCATAAAGTTCTATGCGTATATTAGTAATTGAAAATAGTCTCTACTAATGGTCATTCTGAAGTCTGTCGCGAAGTTGTCCAAATTGTCATACGTCATTCAGCGTTCCTAAAAGAAATTATGTAAGAAAATTGATTCACATTATTTCACCACCTTGAAAACCAAGCCTGAGAACCAAGAGAACCGAGGAACAGCATAAAAGGACAGCAACCTAGCACGTAAAATTTGCACAACAAAAAATACCACCACAGTACAGGCGCTGTTAAATAGAAATCTCTTACTGTAATCGGACTTGATTACGATTTTGCGGGAGCACGCTAAAAGAATTAATTTGATCAATAAAGTCCGCAAGGGAACCTTGAATCTACTTAAGGCATTTCTCGAAGAACATACCGACATATAAGAAGAGAATGAAGTTGACAATGATGAGAACTTCTCAGCAACTTTTGATGCACCTGCTCGCAGTGAATCTTTGATGTCAGACATCTCAGGTACCTGAATTCAGAGCGATGAATCTTGTAATTCATCCGCAGATAACCACTGTTTAGCATCTAATCGGCAGCAAAGGGCAATGAAACGAACGCTACACCTTTTGCAATAGCTGAGTGATACATGAGAAAGAAGAATGGTTAGAAAAGGCTCATGAACAATGATGCTAGAGCAGGAAGTATTCGATGTTTCTTATATGCCATAAAGGCTGTTGTAAGAATACGTTTCATTCCCAGCTTCATGTTCCTACTTAACGTCCTCCTCAGAGGCCTGAATGTAGTTCAAAGCCCACTTAGTTACTTCTTAAACCACCAAAGACTTCCTCGGATCTGCTGAATCAGCTCATCAAAGTAGGCAACACCAAGCATCTAGTCGGTGGACGAAATCACCGCATGTACCACCAACTAAGCGAAGTGGATGCCACCGCAACAGTAACTGACTATCAATATATGACGAATGGACACTGTATGGTGGAGCCTTACAATGTACATTCATTCATTCATGATTTTTTCAACTTAATCGGCGCTGAGCTTAGTGGCATAAGACGTGCTCGAGATGATTAACCATGATTCATAAATGAACATTCCACCAAAACATAGACGAAATTTCGCACGGAACAGTGTTTAAGGGAATTGAATCACCTGAGAATATTGTGGTTGACTACCTTGCCCCCATAAGTCTGCTGAACCAAGTGAAGATTGACCTTCGAAGCGTTGCAGCGCTGCTTTAGTTTCATACTGCAAGAAAAAAGTAAACGGTACGAAATGGAAAGGAGAGAACAATTCAAACTACAATATTAAATCCATCACAGAAATGTTCCAAAAAAAAACGCAAAAATTTGCCCTCCAGGAATGACATGCCTAACACTAGTTTCAAGGTGAATAAATGCGAAAAAAAATTGAAGCTTACATCCATTTCGTTACTGCCGAAATACATATCACTCGAGATAGCTTTAGCACCAGCAAATTTCTTCTGGATGTCAACATCGGATCTCGGAGCAGGTGCAGTTGGTTTCCTATGACCTGAGCTCACTGATGAAGTCCTAAAAAGTAGAACCATTTAAGCTGCAGATGACAGATTGTCAGTAAAATGTCTCACTGCTTTTGCGGCTGTTCGTCCCAGCTGTCAAAGAAATCTGTTTGAGGCTTTGATGAGAAGTCAGTCGTGAACAGGTCATCATCATTAGTTTTGGTTGCTCTGAAAAATAGTGACAATAATGTTTTTTTAGTTTGAACATCGAGAAACTGATTGTACCTGTCCTCAACAAATTCCCACTCATCGTCTTTAGTGGTTGGAGATAGAGAAGGAACAGTACGTTTACTCAGATCAGCCTGAAAACATCTAGCATGCTTACATAGTTCAATTATTAGTAAATTATTGTAAATTATCAACTCTAAGCCATCTTTTTACTTACTCTCAGTAATCTCTTCTTCAATTTCCTATCATCTATTGTCACTTATTACTCAATTAACCACAATTATGAAGGAACTTTCTAGCATGGGTTAAAGTTCGAATTTTTGTACTGAGCCTTCACTATTTTGTCCCCAATAAGATATTTGGGAAAACGATGTTTGAAGTTATTAAACGATGGATAACGATAGAGAGACACTCGAGACAAATATAAGCGGCAACAGGAGATTTTGGTCTTTGGAACTCGAAAAAGAAGAAGCAATTCTGCTCTATCCTCCTTTTACTCCAATACCAAGAAAATTGAGGCAAAACACATGGAAACTCAATGACTGGTCAAACAAAAAAGAAGTGAACACCTGCCAGGGCAAAGTGATGTTATGGTAAGAATGATGATACCTGTCTAATTGGCTTTACACCTTGTGCAACAGAGTGAGCAGCACGTGGTCTGCCAAGTCCTCCCATCCCGAGTCGCTCAACTGCTGCTGCCTTTTGTGGATCCGATGCTGCTTTGGCCTAAAATACGCTCAAATAAGAAAACATACATCGGAGATATTCAAAACTTTAGCAATTTCACAAATACATAGGGACTCGTAAGAAAAGCTTCAAACATTTGTGCGATAGCTGTAACGAATTCCGTGTGAAAGTTCAAAATTCCAGCGTCGGGTGACCGTTGTCTCAAAATAAAGTAGAACATGGCATTTCAAAAATTTGTGGTCAAATGGTTGTGTGATCCAGACCAGATCAATGACAACAATCTTGCGCAATGAGCTTAACAACAGTTGCACTAAGTTTCACATCAGCTACACCATTGCCTCAAACGAAGACAGTTTGCATGTTTCCACAGTCGAAATACTGCACGATGACCAAGAAATCGAGATCTAGGACGAGGTAACGCACATACAATTTCAAAAGGCCCTGCACGTGAAATTATGTCTTACCTCGAGAGTCTTCTTCTGGATATCTTGCATTGCTAACCGCGCACTCAGCTTTGCCACTGGTTCATCCTGTGCAGCTGTTTGGTGTGGTTGAATCGCAGCTACACCGAGCTTGAGCAGGATTACATTAGACGATACCAAAGATAAAGAAAAACCAACAACAATTAATGCAATAGAAAGCTTTAGAAAGTCCGAGGATCCGCTAGGTTTGAAGAAAACAAGACATGAAGGAGTAATCACAGATGCAATTACAAGTTCACTATGAGAATTAACAAGAAGGGAGAAAATTTCTAAGGAAAAAAAAACTGAATGGAAATCAAACCTCAGCACTCTTCTTTTCATGCTCAACAGCTCGCTGTTCCAAATCATCAAAATCAATGCGGACTTTTTGCGCTCCTAACGCGGACTTCTTAGAAGCCTATAAACAAGCAAATAAACAAGTTGAACTTGCGATATAAAGAGGGTGCTCAACATACTCCAGCTTTCTTTATCGGCTTCTTCAGTATGATTGAAGGCGGAGGGGCAGATGTCGCCACAGCATGAGAATCAAGATGGTCAACACGGGGTCCTACAAAGAGACAATTAAAAGGAAAATTATTTTTGCAGGTGTAACAATGTACAGACAGGCGAAGCTAAGACTGATTGAAAGATTAACTGTATCGCACATAGAGGCAATTTCCTATAGAAACTTCAAAAAAAGCATATAAACAGTATTTCGTTGATTTACGCATTACATAACGGTTAATAAGGAAGTAAATTCGTTTACCATGTTCGCTATTTAGATCACTGTTTGAGTCGTTTCTCTCCTCCTTCGAAATGTACGCCTCGCTGCTTAGAGAAGTCGCACTTTGAGAAGCTTGAACAAAATCTTGGGCGAAGAAGTCCTCCTAAATAACGAATTAACATTTTGTGCTGCAACTTTTTTTTTACAACAAGTCGTCAAAAAGCTAATAGCAGCTCTGAAACTGGAGTTACCTCTTTGTGTTCTTCAGCAACAGCAGCAGTATCAATGAAAACAGTATTGCCATATTTCTTTTGCACCTCTATGCATAACTGTGCGAGCTTTTCCTAAATAGTGTGATGTCTATAGAAGAAAGGAAACTAGAACAGGAGCATCACAGCGAAGGCTTTTCTAGAGGGGAAGGAGTAGATGAAACTATTGAAGTATTACATAGTGAAGACGCAATCTTCTTCACAAGCTACCAGCGCCCTCGTAGCCTTGAAGAAAGCTTGGGAAGAGATATTCCCTTTTATTTTCTTGAGTTCTCGCACTGTACTTTCTATAAGTTGTGAAACGAACCTTATACAGTTGGGCAGCTCTACTTTTGTACTTCACCTGCGCGTCATTACTATTGCATCCATGTTGTTTGAAGAACTGAGTCTAAAAAAACATTATTGACACATCAAACAAAGACTTCAATGAGAATTCGCAGAGAAACGCACCGCGTTAGCGTTGCCTCCTACTTGCATGGCGCGAAGTTGCAGCCATGTCCAGTTTGTATCCAAATTTGTGGAACGAACAAAAGTTAGATGCACTCCAAGGTTACGATGAGTGGCGGAGCAGTCAATACACAGAAATACACCTAAATTGACGCATTAAGTGGAAATTTCCATTATTTATGGATGCTTCACCAATTTTTGCTGATAATTCAAATAAGAAAAGGAAAAAACAAACATTTAAGACAAATACAGAGAACTCCAAATGTATGCAGACAAGATTCGGGACCGCGGCGCGGCTTTCATGGGCAGAGACACAGGCTCTCCGCATGCTGAGCGCCTGCGTCTCTGCCCAAGAGAGCCTCCACGCAGTCCCGATCTCTGTCTGCGTCCGTTTGGAGTTTCCTGTACGTAGACAGTTTCTCGCATGAAAGCAAAAATGCAAGAAAAAGTCTTCGCAAACTCACCTATCACTTGAAGCCCGATTCATCATCACCCAAACATATACGTCGAAACTAGGATACATATTGTGCGGTTTCGCTACCCCTCGTTTTTGCCTCCCCGATAGAATCGGCTCAAAGCTAACTCGTTGTGCAAACTAAACAGTACTCCCAATGCGAGAAACAATCATACATTGAGATGCTGTTTCTGGTCATTCGTGTGCTGGGTAGTTTACACAACGAGTTGGTTCTTTGTTTGATTTTGTTGTATTCAGTTTGAGCCCATTCTAACGGGAATGCAAAAACGAGAAGTAGCGAAACCGTACAATATTCCAGTTTGGATCTATGGGTGTTTGGGGTGATGATGAATCGGGCTTGAAGTGATGATTGAGTTTTCCACCTAAAACCAAAAACAGCTCGCTAGCAGGACATCCAACTGTAACACATGAGTAACTTTACGATGATTTTATTGAAATCATTTCGAATCATATTGGACCTCAATACAAAGTGTTCCTGCATCGCGTAGAACCACAAAAAGTTACCCGTTTCTGAGGAAATCAAAAAGATCGACTTCCGAAAGAATAATGCCCATTTCAGATGGCGTATTATTTGTACTCGTGCATAAAGTAAAGAACGAATATGAATTCTGAATACAGCGGAGCAAGGGCTTCTTAATTTTCATTCAGTGCTAATTATCGTGAACGTAGAAGAAGCAAAATCGAATCCTTCCCAAGAAATCCAAGACGAAATGTTTCGATAGATAATGATCACCCACAACAACTAAAGGTCTATCCTGAAGGCATGGCTAGTGAAAGATTTAGCGGCCTCAGCAAGAAGTTTTTTGTACAGATCACCGAGAAGACACAAGCTAATATTATTTTGAATCGTCTCCAAAAGACGTCACTCTGTCAGGCATTTAATATGGATTTGGCACACAGCTGAATGAAACTGGAAAAGCTAGTTCCACCCAAGCGATCATCAAAACGATCTTCATAACGAGGTGATGCACCTTGTAACCAGACTCGTATTGTGCACGTGATTGTCAAGGCAATTCAAGCATGCAATTGCTGAATATGTCTTGACAGTTCGAATAAGACAGCTACATAAAAAACTGAACTCCAAATGCAAAACAAAGGGAGGACTAAGAAAATGGAAAAAAAAAGAAGTCATACCGTATGTCACTGTTGCCCAAGTAGGATTGCGTGCGTTACAGTCAAAGCAAAGCTGAAAACATGGCTGATAATTTTATAGAATCAAGAATAGCTCTCCATCTTCTTGGCTCACAAAGTGCAATTTTCCTCATTAAAATGTTCGAATGTGTCTATCGAGTCAAATACTGGAGAAACTTAACACAAATCCCTACTCCTATCCATGAAGTCTAGTCCTTTTCCTTTCTACAAACAGAAAAAAGAAGTTCCTAACAGGGAAGAAAACGAAAAGAAAACATTTAATGCCAGCTACCTTATTAGCTGGTATTGACCGCAGTTTCCGCATAGCATTTTGCAGCTCTGACTTCGAAGGACCGCTATCGTCACCCATATCCAACTAATTGCTGTTAACTATAATATTTACCTGCAAAGGGTGTGAAATACAACAAAATAAGCGAAACAGCAGCACAGGCAAATATCCCTCGAAAACATATGAAGGAACAAACAAATAGCAAAAGAAATCGGTCTAAACGGGTCTAAACTGCGAATCGCCGTCTATAAACGAATGCCATCAAAGCAGATCGATACATTCGATTTATGACCATTTGGCGTAACTGTGGCCACAGACAGATGTCGCAGGAAGAGAAACTCTATTCGGGAGCTGGTAACAAAAACTAAATTAACGGAGAATTCGACAGCTGGACGAGATATGAGGTAGAAAAGTAAGCACTGAAAAACTACTATAGACATAGAAACCATGATTTTCGAAAAAAAAACCACCGTTTTCAACAAAATAAGGGAATTAATTAGCTTAGAACTACGTTTGAAAAACTTCGCCGATGAAAAGAAGTTGAGGAGCTATTTACAAACGTCCAGCCCACCTATGAAAAAATTTCCTCAAAACAATATATAATAAGACCAAATTCAAAATGCCGTTGTTCTAGCATTTTCATGTCCTCTTTCTTAAAACTTTTTTTCAGGATGAAGTTGAACGAACTTATTAGAAAAGCATTGAAAAACTTTTCCTCGTCGTTCTTTTAGAACTGTTGATTGAGGAGAACTGGCTGGTTCATTGAAGAGTACTACTTTTCCCAAACCAAGGGATGAGCCTTCAACTTTGATAGCAATACTAGCTTGCATAAACTCAAAATAAAAACAAGTGAAACTTCCAAATGAGTGAAACGTACAGGCCAACGCTGCAGATTCGAAAATGGGAATTTGCATAGAAAATTTGCATACATATGACATTTTACGATCAGGGAAGGAAAAATCCAAACGCTCACGCAATGAACGTAGATTTCGATAAAATAAAGGCAAGAATGAGAAATTCTCCACACCCATTCACCACTGTCCGAAAAAGGTAACTCGAAGCGTAGATCATGACCCACAACACTTACATATTCTGCAGGGAAGCTAGCCGCAAACCGTCAATAACAAGAATGTTATTGCCCGGTATGCATCATGGGCCAATTAGGAAGAGAAACTATTGATCATTCGTTGGTTTATTTTCTCCTTGTCAAGGGAAGTAGGCGGAAATGAAAGCTATATAATTGTACCTAAGTATTTAAAGATGGTCCTCTGCACATGAAATTTCTTTTACATCTTTAGACACAAACGTTGACTGTTTTGTTACAAGTCCTCGTTCGCTGCACTTTTATTTGAAACTTTTCGGAACCCCACATCTTTTTTGCCCATCAAATGCTATTTCTTTTCATTATAGAAGGAAAAATCAATTAAGTGAAGGAATTCTATGCCCAAGGTTTAACAACTGAAGGGGACGAGATCTTTCGACTACTCTAACAAAAACCAATCTGAATGAGAAGAATAGGTGATCTGAGTAAATGACATATCCTTCTTTCGCATTCAAATCACTGCCTCAAAATGCAGAAAGAATGCGCTCCGACTCCAGTCGATTTTTGGTGGTTGGATAGCAACAATCATTTTAGTGGTTGGATAACAACAATCATCGCTTTCTGGCCTCAACGAAAAGTAAGCGAAAATGCCATTTTACCTCTTCACCAAAAAAATATAATGTAAACCATAAGAAACTTCAGCCCTTGTTTAAGAAACACTTGTATCACTACAAGAAAGATGTAACCTTGGCAGGCTAAGGAAAAAATTGTGTAGCACAAATCTAAGGAATAGAAACTTATGCTAAAATCCTGTCTACGAGACTGGGAGGGTTCCACTCAGGAGATGAAAGCTCACAGTTTCATGGTAAAAGCCTAAAAATGCTTCCACCTTCATCTGTTTTCTTTACCCTAGAAAAAAAAAAGAAGGAATGAGTGCTAATGACACATGAATGAAAAAGAAAAACGCTACGAAAAAGAAGAAAACCAAGAGAAATCTGCTTTATTTCGCCTTGGCCCTTGAACAACACACACTCTTCCTGTCCTCAGGTACTCTTTCTACGTGATATCCTTGCTATTTATGTATGTATAAAAATTAGTCCCGATGAAAGGAACCCACAGTGTCCATTAGTCGGCAGTAATCCTCCTTCTAGGGCCCTATCCCCATGTCTCACACTGTCGTCCATGGTCAAGTAACCCAAAGGCACCTACGAATCCCCGGTGGAACCATTTCGCTCTTGTTCATCGCTGCTACAAGAATAAGATGTCCAATTTGTGCGTACGGAACGTCATCCAGAAAACTAGTGAGAAAGTAAGACAAATTTCTAAGAAGAGAAGAAAAACAGAGGAAGGAGACGCTCATCCTCACAGAAATAGAAGTGAAAGAATGATATAACCTATGAGTGTTTACATTTAAGCCTTCACTATCCGAGAACAGGATGCGGGGAGAAGGTCCAACATGGCACAAGCACTGACTGCGTCGTCATCAACAGATCCACAGATTCGGAACGTCGCGAGCGGCGCAAACGAAGTGAACGTGAAGAGAATACACGGATGAGGAAGACGCAGGCAGAGAAGAGAACGCACCGCGACGTTAGCAGGACGCATGCGACATTCGGACGAGTTGCGCCACCAGGTCATTGGAGCGCGGATGTGATATTATAGCGCGGAATTTTCAGAATTGCTGAATTTTGTCCATAGCTGAGAGTGTCAAATGTGTTTCACCAGGGAACATAGCTGCGAATATATTAGAGAAATAGTGCCGTATTCGAAGAGACAGGCGAGAAATGCAGACCATAGGCACAAATACTCAGCTATCGTCGTTCTTGAAACGCACTATACATATTGTCCTACTCGAATCCAGTATTATTGAAACTCAGTCGGACTGACTGCATTCATCCCAGCGTTCGATTAACTAGTGCAACGGTTCAATAGCCCGGTTCTGCGGGTATTTAGGGTGGCGGACTCATCAAAACAACCAAATGTTAGAAGCAAGTGTCGTGCCTTCACTAAAACGGCGTAAATTAATGTAGAGAAAATCGCTGTAATCTTAATGAATCTGATGTGGGGGGAGGTGCGGTGTAGTTACTGAGGTTGCCCACCTCCACTGCACCTCCACAACATTTGCCAACGATTTTCATATCCGTTCCGTGCCATGACCCTTCGTTGGGAATCTACGGTGGAAAAACGGGTGTATAGTCTGTCCGAAACGACGAGTCCGCCCACGCACGCGGGGATCGAGAAGCTGCCACGTTTGCCAGCACTCCACGTCATCATCTCTAATCTGCGTATCACGTTTCATCGTTATCTTCACAATGATTTGGCTGTGACGTGGACGACGTGGCAGTCAACACTATCCGTTCCAGCCGCGTCGCCTCTCGATCTCCGCGTGCGTGGGCGGACTCGTCGTTTCGGACAGAGCCCACTAGGCGAAATTCGACTGCTGTGACGGACAATTGCAAGCTCCGCCCACTGGTTCTGATGCTCGGAGCAGACCAATCAATTGACTGCCAATCAATAGAAATATTTGAAGTTTCGAGAAGGTTATGGAGTGTACTAGAACCGTATGAATTCAGCTGAAATTATAGCAGCGTCGAGTCCCAGCAGTCCCTCCACGGCTTCCAAATTTATCTATAAGACACTGCTAGGGTAGAAGTAGGAACATTTTGATGTGTTCTTCAAGCCAGGGTAGTAGCAACCTTAGTGGTAACATTGATTTGATGAATCAGTTTATTCATCAATGTATGAACCATTATTATCCGATTACTTATTCATCAGTTCATAGTTAAATCAGTCAGTTTTCAAGAGACCCATTAGTGGCTCGCCACCAAAGTTGCCAACAACGAACTCGTCATTTGATGGTGCCAGGAACGCCATCGACCTGCTCAATGTGTACACATCCCTGGAAAGAAAGTATAAACCTTGGCCGCAGAGGAACTTGTCGCCATCCTACCTGTTCACTGTGACTCCACAGACATTTTCCACTTGCCCGAACTGTTTCACGGTGGGCTTCGTGAATTTTCCGAACGGGCGGAAATCGTTGAAGTTGGCTGGTGTCTCACCTTGTGCTCCCCCACCGTTAACATTCCAGTACCTGAGAGGTACAAAAATCAAACACTGGTTAGCCACGCGGACGAAAATCTGGAAGACGTTCACGCTTACCAGAGCATTGCTCCCTGAACCCATGCACCCTTGGTGATCTGCTGCCAGTCGTAAGCGTTCGTGTAGAAGCCAATTGTAACACCAACGCTCTGGAAGATGAAGCTTAGCTTCGCTAGAAAAAACGTCTTCTCAGGGACATTTCTATACCTTCGCTGTGGCAATGATGTCATTGAGGAAGTAGATGTTGGCTTGATTGTTGGCGCCCCAGTTCACTGGTGAGGTAACCTAGAAGAATGCTACTTGTAGGTTGTAAGTCTCAGGACTGGAAGTGAAACCGTGTTGAATTCGAGGAGCGGGGTGCACCTGCAGCCAGACGGTCCTCACTACAATGTTGCCTCTTCTGAGCCCGTCATAGAGCTCCCTGAACTGTTGGCTACCCCTCTTGCTCGAACGGATCTGCGGCGTCATGAATACCTCGGTTCCGAGACCGGCTGAAAGTCAATAAATATCAAACCAAAACAAATGGATCAATATCTATCAGTTGCACACACCTTTGTTTGCGTTGCGAATGTTGTTGACAGCGTTCACATCGAATCGTCCTGAACCTGTAGGATCGTAAGCCCTAAACATTGGATGTTTAATTATGACGTCAGCTGTGGAGCCTTATAAACCTTATTACCTAATGAATACTGTGCTGTAGCCACTTCTTTTCATGCAAGTGAAGGCACTCGGTGATACAGCCCTGTCAAGGTCAACGGCGTAGGCATAGCCAGATGAGGCAGCCTGCAATAATTATTTGTTCATCCATTTGTTTTTTTTTTTGAAAGTACGTTACAAATGAACGTTTTCGAACAGAAGTAAGGAAATGCAACAACAATAATAAAGCAATTTCCATTGTATGCGCGCGTGCGGGCGGCAGACGAACGACCAGATGATAAAGGATGGGCCGATGTGCAGTCCTTCTTTTTTAGTGAGCCGTCGGGGTATCTATCATCAGCTGTGGAGTATGTCGTTTTTGATGCGATTACGTGACGTTCGTCACCCGTCCTTTCGCAAACGCGGCGAAAAGGGCGGAGTGCGCGACGAACCCTCCCGGGGTGTGGGGTGTTATACCTGGAGAGGGGGGTGCGGCCCAGCTCTGCGATTGGTCAGAGCTCGTCCGCGCCTCCCACTCCAGGTATAACGCTCCATACCCACCCTCCCGGCGTCTGCGCTAGGGAAAAAAAAGGTAGTGCCGCGCGCGAATTCGCGCGCGGCGGCGCGGCGGGTGACGAACGTCCGTAGACGTTTTGATGCGGCCATGAAAACTCGTCCACAAAGTTACCTCGCAAAAATTTTCGATCTATCTAGGTATGTTGGATGTACGCGCATTCTCGTCACAACCTCCCCAGATACCTCAACCACAGAAATAGAGCTTAAAGCCTAACAAATTTAGCTATCTCGATCTATAGCGCACTCGCAAGAATTATAGTCTAGGTTGCAAGGCGATGCGTGGGGGTTATGTGACATTCAACTATACATTCGTGGATGTGATTGGCCGAATTGAATCTGCCCAAAAAGGGTTACATGGGAAAATTTTCGCGGTTTTCTACACGACAGAATTATTTTGAAACCTTGGCATGGGCACCGCGGATGCTCATAGAAGGCTGCGTGACAAGAGGTACGCTGCTAGTCTGTGATTGGTCGATTCATGTGCGCGTCGCGACTGCAGTTCTCGAAGGTATGAGCAGTTCTGCGTGGATATGGGCAACTTCTCTAAGCTTGAGTGGGACAGATGCATGTTATCGAAACCCACAAACTGTGATAAGGTGGCCAGCAATATCATTTAGTGCGTGGAATTTGACGAAACACCCTGAACTTGAGAAGCATACGCATGCGGCGCGGTCGCGTCGCGGCGTACGTCTTGACCGCCGCCCCCCATAGAAGGATGTTTGAAATGGAAAGAAGTGCACTCACTACGAGCGGCTCCGAAATGACGTTGGCCAAGCACGTCGCCAATAAGGCTTGCAAAATGAATAGAATTCGCATGGCTGAAATAAAATTCTGGAGCACTATGGCTATGTATGCAATAAGGAAACTTTCTATGGAAATGTTGTGAACGAACCTTTTAAGGAATTCTTTGTGAGAAGATTGAGAAGATTAAAACAAGTAAAGTAAAACTACTTTGACTGGACCATTCGATCCCTCCCTTTTATGCATATGCCTTATCAAAACCGTGGGTGGACGTCCTTTTCGGCTTGAAAGAAGAAAAACTCGCAGACTTCTTTTATCACTGTCATATTTGACAGTTGTTGCCTTTCTGAGCGGAAGAGTTTAGGGATCTAAAAAACTCCGTCGCTCATATTATCAAAGGTCTTGTGACTCTCTGAATTCTAACCATTGTCTGCCTATTTGGATGTTTCTTAGGGCTCCTGGAGAAGGCGATGTTGAGAGAAGTCCACGTAGTCGTTTGCAATTTCATGTAGTCCAAATTGGGTATGTCGTAGATGTCGGTGGGTCGATTTATCTGAAAGTGTCTCTTGGAACTTATGTTTGAGTTAGGAGCGTTGAATTTGTTTTCATACCTTTATTTTCTTGCACTATAAAATCTGTACATAACACCTAGTCCTTAGAATAGCGCCTCGTTCTCTAAAAAACGGCCTAAATCATTCCCAACACGTCAGCGTTGCTGTACGTCCATTCACCTTGAAAAACCAGACAGCTATAAAATACAAGGTTTATTGGCACATCAGACAATATCCTGCTTTTTACGATATATTATTGATAAGACTTCTAGTAGAAAAAAATTCTAAGGTCATGCGTAGGCAGACTAATCTCGTCTAAATGTTGCATCTTGTTGAAGCGTTCGCGGAAGTTGAGGGGTGATAGGTAGCAAAGGTTACGTTCAATCCTCTGGATAGGAAAGTTGATAAGAGGACTACTGATGTTGTGGATTTTTGTCAAAACGAGTGAATTTGAAAAAAAAAGAAAGAGAAGGAGGAGGTGAGGAAAATGTTGCTTACTCAAGCATGACAGGCCGCTCTAGAAAGTTCTGGAACCACATCAATGGATGTAATGTGTGCTATTTCTCTCTGCCTTTCTATTGTATTTCTTTGTAGAAATAAAACAAGCTTCCTAATTTTTCTAATTCGCCCCGCCTGATTTCGGACCTAGGTGTTTCATGCAAAGTTTTTGCTTATGATGTCAAGATCTATGGCACTACTACTACTGATACAAGTCATAAACGTCTTCAGCAAGCTATTCATTTGGTGTCTTCTTGGTCAAGGTCATGGTGCTTGCCCCTATCCAAACACAAGTGCTATCTTTTTCATTTGGGGAAAACTAACAGGCAAAGAAGGTATCTCATTGACAATTTACCACTCAAAAATACGACTGAAGTACGTGACCTCGGCTTTTTGTTGAATACGAATATATGTTTCAGTTCTCATTGCCATGAATTGGTTAATAGGTCTGAGCACCGCCTCAACCAGTTTTTTGGGGGCCTTATTCACCAAAGAATGATTGTTTTAATCAAAGCTTACAAAGCCTTTGCCAGGCCTATGCCTGAATATAAAAAGAAAGAGATTGCCAGGCTTGAACGTGTCTAGCTTCACGAGAAAACCTTTCATTAGGGCTCTGGGATATAACTACAATGCTATACCCAGAGGAGTCATTAGGAATAAAATGCTCAATCTGGACTCGCTACTTGCAAGGAGACGTAAAGCCGATCTTACCACAGTCAGGAAAATCATTGCTGGGAAAATCCATCTCAACTGTGATGAGTTTTTCACACTTCTACCTCCTATTACCGAAGGAACCAAAGACAAACTATACTTGCGCAAGCCTAAGTCAACCTGCAGGAGAAAATTTTTTTCGCACACAGAGCCGGGCTTGAATATGCTAAATTGGGGAAATTATCGTAAAACTCTTGTTGGTAGTACTAAAAAATAATACACCCCATCATGCACCCCATCACCGTTACACTTGGATGTGACTTCTGATTTCCGTTCGTCCTATTGCTCGTTAAAATGTTGTAGTTTTATCGAAGAACTCGTCTGTTTTTTTTTGTTCTCTTTTTTTTTGATATTCTTCATGTGCATTGCACATGCAATGAATCTAAATCTAAATTTTCGTCTGTCAAATGATTAGCGCCAACCCTTTAATGATAAGCAGTAAATCACGGAAGCGCACACACATGACATGTCGACTATTCAAGATACCGTGAAAAACAGTCTTCAAACATTATAAACTGCTTCAGAGTAATAACGACAGAAGTTTTTGCATAGAAACGTCCACCCACGGGTTTGATAACGAACTTTATGAGACGTACAGTCCGGTCCGGCAGCCACTGCAAATGGGCGCCGGCGGGCTCCGGCCGCCGCCACCCTCCGGCGCCCCGGTATTAATGAGCTATAAATCACTCGAGCATGGGAGAAAGCGAAGAAAAATACAATTTTAGTCCATAGTAGACAGGGTAGATAAGCCTAACCCTATGCTCAAGAATGGGTTTAAGGCTTAGGCTTAGGCTTCACAGGAGTGGCCCCACCCAACTCATTTTCCAAACAAATTTCTAAGATAAACTAAAAAACAACAAAAACTAAACTAAGTGTAAATGTAAGTAGGATTGGACACTATTTGTATATTGCATCGCGAAGGCGCATAGCTCAGTGGGTTGAGCGAATGATCGACGTTGTGGTGGTCAGGAGATCGAATCCTGTCCTGTGCTCCCGTCTTGCAAATACATATAGTATGCTGCCTACGGCTGCTGCAGTTATCTAACTAACACCAATATAAAAAGTAGCCCGGATGGCTCAGTGGTTTGAGCGGCAGATTGCAATCTGTCCCTATCGCTGGTTCCACTCCGTTGGAGATTCAGAGTTAAGTATCGCAGGTTTGGGGTTCACTGCTAGGAACGTTCAACGTGATCTCCTTCGGGTAGCCCAGGAAGGCATCCGGCAACGTTTTGCATAAATTTCTAAGATAAACCACGATAAGTGTAAGTGTAAGTAATAGTGAACACCATTTGTATGTTGCATCGCGTGCTCGCATAGCTCAGTGGGTTGAGCGAATGATCGACGTCGTGACGGTCAAGGGATCGAGTGCTGTCCTGTGCCATCATTTTGCAAATACATATAGTATGCTGCCTACGGCTGCTGCAGTTATCTAACTAACACCAATATAAAAAGTAGCCCGGATGGCTCAGTGGTTTGAGCGGCAGATTGCAATCTGTCCCTATCGCTGGTTCCACTCCGTTGGAGATCCAGAGTTAAGTATCGCAGTGTTTGGGGTTCACTGCTTGGAACGTCCCCCGTGATCTCCTTCGGGTAGTCCAGGAAGGCATCCGGCAACGTTTTGCATAAATTTCGAAGATAAACTACGATAAGTGTAAGTGTAAGTAATAATAATAGTGCAAGTAATAGTGAAAAACCAATTTTTCAAAGTTGAAGGAAACCGGGACAGAGTAACTCCGCCGCAAAGGACTGCTCCACGAAAGATAAATGACAGCGGTAGAACTACTTTGCAATGTATATGGAACAATTAATACGGATTTCAATTATTTCTGAGGGTCCCGAATTGGATGAGCTTTATTATTCAGATGGGATAACTGAAGTACTGTGTCCATCTATAGAAGAATAACGGCCATTTTTGTATTCGCGAAGCAGTGTACTAGCAGAAAATGGAAGAATTGGCTTCGCTTATTGTGTATTCAGAAATCTTTCCCTCTGAAAATCACAAAAATGAAAAGACGTGAGAGTTGTGAAAATGGTCCCCTACTTTATAGCCTTAACATATCCATTGCACTCTGTCTACTATGGACTAAAATTGTATTTTTCTTCGCTTTCTCCCAAGCTCGGGTGATTTATAGCTCATTAATACCGGGGCGCCGGAGGGTGGCGGCGGCCGGCGCCCATTTGCAGTGGCTGCCGGAGCCGACTGTATACAAGACGTCTAAGGTATCATGCAATTTCATTGCTGAGCCAACAAACCAAGCTTTGGAAGCTGAACTTCACGTTCTTAACCAATTGACTGCCACGCCTTTTTTCGCGCGTCTCCATGCTCAGACAATCTCTCGGAGGGACCGCAGCAAAAAACCGGAAGAACCGACAGGTGATCTGCTGCTGTTTCCCGCTGTTCTCCTTACGAGTAGCGGCTGTGGTCCTTTTGAGTCTTTTAATCTCTGCGCCTCTAGCCTATCAACCACATGATTAAGATCTCTTCCTGCTGCGGTCCAACTGCTGTAGCACTTTAAGTTATACCAAGCCAGCTTTATGCTGCTCTTCATGATAGCACTGTTGTGAACTCCTTTGTATTGCCACACATATAATGGTCCTCCTATTGATTTTTTTTTCCAAAATTAAACAATCGTAAGAGAAGGGAAGCTGGAGGAAGCAAAAAAAAATGAAAAACGGGCAAAAAAAACTGGTGAATCTTATAAATAAATAATTGAAATGGATCCATGGATGTAATGCACAACTTTTCCAAACGCTCATGGGTCCGGTCACATAGACAGGGTGGTTGGAGGATCGGCGTCATGTGTAACATTAGTTTTTTATGTTATTCTAACTTGCACACGTACAACTACATCAAAGACTGGCGTTGTGGAGTACTTCTGAAATGGTCACCCTTGCGTATGATACAGTCCTTCGACCTTGTCCTCACAAACATCACTGTGCACTGTAGGTTGTCCTTGTCAAGTTCTGACCAGCTCACTTTAGTTTGTGCCATAGATCTCCTGGCTTCGTGAAGTCCTTGCACTTCAGTTTCTCTTTTGCAATTTCTTGCACAGACATTTCTATTCAATTTGAATCCGATTTGCGATAGGCCAAGAAACCAGGAATTCAGAAACGAGCATTGCATAGGTTAGCTGTACTTCTCATGTTGGTCCTAATGTTTTTAAGGACGCTTTGGCACTTTTTTAGTATACAAAGAAGGGGCAAAAGAAAGGACTCAGAAGTCTTGTGAGAAAGGTGGGCGTAACAGCTGTTGTGTATCACCTGGATGCCCTTTAAGGAGAAAGAAGTAACCCTAAGCCATTTTATTTATTTGTTATATACATCTGGAGAGCCGCAATGCAACCCTTTGCAAAGAAGGTATATGAAGAAAGGACCATAGAAGGGTTATTGTGAAGAAAGGACCATAGAAGGGTTATTGGAGGCTTGAAAGTGTAATAAAGTCATAGATTTAAATTGCGGTGTGCGTGAGGGTACCAGCCGTATCGACCCACTGCTGCTCCCACTAACAGAGCGTGTGACACTATGCCTGGAAGGTCTCTTAAACCTGACCACTTCAAGGATGATGGGTTCAAGTGAGAGCATATCGTAGGCCACGCATCTGTAGGCTCGTCGCAGTCCATCTTATCAGAGCACCCTTCTTGCTTCACGCACCGCTTCATAAGAACATGCCGTTTTATTGAATAATAATAAGTATAGTAATAATAAGTATAATAAGCATAATGCAATATAATGATAAGTATAGTAATAATAATAATATATACATAGTCATAAGCCATTCACCTTCATAAGAAGCCATAGGCCTCAATACTGCAACCACGGCGACAATTTCTGGTTCATAATAGAGTAATAGAGCGCCAAGTAGCGCCTTGAGCACACAAATTGTAGATAGACGTGTTGCGCTTTTTCTCCGTGGCAAAGGAAGTGCCGTATGATGATGGGTGCTCAGAAGTTTCATGGAGAAATTCCAGAGGTGAGCTTAAAACTCGGAAAACATACACGTACAAATGCTTTCTGTGTATTAAAACTCCTTGAAAATGGAAATCCTTGTTATGTTTCAGTCGAGTATAAGTATAAATAATATATAAATATATATAATAATACATAAATAATGTATAATATAAGTAACAAATAAGTATAAGTATAAACTTGCAGTGAAATTGCAAAACACTCCTTCACATTCATCACTTTCTTTGTTATTCTCATTCTGAGGGGTAGCATTGTGCCCTTGGCACAGTGTAATGAAAATAAATAAATAAATAAATGTTGGAAGTAAAACGAATGTGTAAGTATTCACATCTTTGAATGCCCTAGAAATAATCCTAAGAATTAATTTTCCTGGATCAAATCGCTTCTACAGAGCTAAAGTGCCTACAAATTCCTTTAGCTTAACAGTAGTGCTTCCAAGTATAATATTATCCACTCGTTGCAGCGCATTTCAGCTGCCACTCGGCCCCGTACATCAGCAGAAATTCCGCTTTGTGGGAAATTTAATCGTTCAAGCTTTTTGCATTCGGTTACCTGGAAACGCTTCTCATTGCGACGAGTTCTGCCTCTCCATATGGTTGTATTCAATATTTATTTTGAATTCCGAATGATGAGCTCTATATTCGGCCCTGATTCAGTTAAATATTTATTGTTTAATAGAATAGACAATTTACTGGAGTTGGCGAGGCGCGGCAAATGATTATCACCCACACAAAAAGCAAGTTAGGTTACCTCCGCTACTTTTCGGTGCACTCCTTACCCAAACTTTTGTTACATGGATGGGTAATTTACTATTATAATATGCTTAGTTATACCCTGCAAGAGCTCGTTCAGGCGCATCAGTGGAAGGAAGGATAGTCTCATACCCATCGATGTGAATACCCTTGTGTAACGGCTGGGTGTAGTCAACGCCACGCACACATAGGTAAACATGTTGCTGAGTTCTAGGTGTTTATTAGTTCACTAACTGTAATCGTACAACTCGTATAGAATTACAGTGCTGCGTGCGAAGAAGTGGAGCACTTTCCAGAAATTGTTTACTTCACAACAACTGTCAAATATCAGTGGCATAATAAGTATTGATCAGAAACCGATTCATCCGATCAATCATTTTGAGAAAAAATTCATATATACGAAAACTGAAGGTATTGCACCCCTCCTTGTTCCTCCTCCACAGCTGCATTGCTCTCCTTCTTCGCGCACTCGAATTTTCAATTCATTCGAGATTGATTGTTCTTTTTCGGATGTTTCATAGTTAAGCAAGTCGGTGCTGAGTATAACTAAGTAAGTACTACTGCAGTTATTTTAATAGCTACGATTGATACTATCAGTACAAGCCCTTTCAAATTAATTTACTTAATGAATATTGAATGTGAAACATGCAAGGTCTGGGTGCACCACTGTAGAGATGAATAGTGCTATGTCCATCAATGTGTACGATGACACGTGGGTACCACTTGGAAAGAGGCAACGTTACATGCCGGCAGTAATGCTCATGGTTACCAGGTGAGGGGTAAGTACGTTAACACGATTACCATGGGTAGTCTTAAGGCCCGCTAATACAAAAAGAAAGCTAAAGCAGAAACCCGGTGAGAAAGGTGATTGTAGTGACACAAGCAGAAGAAAACCCCCCAGAAGAGAATTTTCGAAAGTTCTTTATGAAATCAGGGACTCAAAAACCATTGTGTGCAGCAAAAAACCCATGCTTGCCCCAAATACCCATGCTCGTGCCAAAAAAAAAAAACTGATACCCTTAAGAAAAACAGTGGTTGACAGTGGAAGGGCATGTGTCTATTCTCATTGGAGCAGAGGATTATGAACCTTTTTTTAATGAGGAGTTTTCCACCAATTTCTTGAGAACACTCCCTGGTACATTGCTTGGATTTCATCTAACCCTCCTTCCAGTTACAGCGTCATACAAATATTTCATCTAAGTGGAAAATTTGTGCTATGAGCCCAGGTGTATGGATGTCCATATCCATCCATTCCTCGTGCTGTGAACCACGCTGGGCAGCGGTGAGCGGGGAGAGAAAAAGGTGAAGAAGCCTTTCATCTTCAGTGAGACCCTCTGTTCTTACCTCTTTACGGTAATCTTAGATGTCGGCGGAACCATCACTGTTCATTCGGTATTCAAAGCAAATCCTTTCTGTATGTGACTCAGTGGGAAGTTTGAGATCTTGCATGTTTGAATAGTAATGTGTATTTAGCGCAAGAATATGCAAAAGAAATGTTCTCTCCGAGAACAACTGGAATTAACATTTGAGGACTGACGTTCACAAAAAAAAATTGTAGCTGATTTGCCCTGTAACACCTGCGTATTTAGTCGAGTTGAAACACTCCATATCGTTGTATTTCATTGGCATTTGCATGGTTACCAAGCGTGCATTAATCCCATTTGCAGCGACATGTTCTGCATGCTCGTAATTACATTCCTGCATGTTTCCCACCGAACAGGTGCCGCCATGAACATATGCACATACAATTCGCATCAAACTTCACTAATGACACTTCAGAATGTTAGTCCAGTGCGGGAGTTCTGTCATCTAGTCAGTAACAGTATCCAAATCTTCGAAAAAATCTTAGGCTTCTTCATGAGCGAGTAGTGGTGTAATCAATTATGGGGTCAATTTTGCAATACGAACACCGGCGGGAACCCTTTTTACCACGACTTATCAGAGTTTCAGCCCGGATAAACGGGATCACTTGGCAGTGAGTTTCACGAGTTTTCATGTTAGCACTGCGCTCCAAAATCTTGTGCGAAGCGTGGAAAAACAGCACGACCAACTGATTGTGTGATTTTTTCGGATGTGTAGCTGTTTATCCGCGAAGAGATGCCGTCAATTCACACATGAAAAAAACAAAAGGTCATTCCGGAAAAACAGCTACGTAGTGGAGCTGTTTATCCAAAAAATTCAAATAAATTGCTATGCTGTGGAGCTGTTTACACGAATATGGTCGCGAACCAAAATATGTATGTCATTTTCAATGCGATTTTCAAGAATTACAGCTTTTGAGTAATCCTTGGCCACCACAGAAAATTCCAAAATTCCCTTTGAGCACGTCTAAGTGTTCTAACAGCATACAATGTGTTGAAAAGAATCTAATTACATGGAGTGCATCTTCAGTGAAAATTTGTTTTCAAAAATAAACAAATGCTTTTTCACGTAATATATCTTTAGCAATCTGGCCGTGCGGCTGATGCCAGACTTCCAGACTTTTCGTTCGTCGCTTCGCTCACATGACTCTATCCCTTTTCCAGTCTAATAGACTCACAGCCATGCATCATTCTTGCCATAATGCGTTCCTCCACATTCTGGCGTCACCTCATGTGAAACTGCACTCATTAAAAAAGATTTACCACGTTTCTCAGTACAACTTCATATTTCGCTCAACTGAAATAGCTATTTGTAACTGTATAGAACCGATTCAACCTGGAATGACTATAGGAAATGGTTAACCATTCTTTGTTTGTTATAACTGGTCAAATGATAAGCCTCCAAACCGCGGTAAATCCGTCGCTCTCTACTTCCCCATCCGTTAGGCCTAAGGCATACTATACAGCGACGCTGTCGCTGCGACCGTTCACCACCACAAGTTTACTCGTAGTGGCTGCTATGCCAGCACGGTATTCCATGTAAACTGTGTGATTAGATATGAAAACTCGTAACATTTTGTTCTCATCATTTCCATTCATTTTCTTCATCGCGACGGTGTCGCTGTGAAGTATGCCATTGGCCTTAGAGCTTCTCTTGATTTTTCGAACCTCACTATACTAACCTCACTACCGTCTCAATCATCATGTTGACCTCACAATCGCCACCACTGACCAATCAGGGAATTTCGTTTCACACACACAAACACACAGACAGACAGACACACGCACACACACACAGAATAAGCGCTCTATTACAAGTCATGATATCTGCGTAGACTATTAAGAATTAGATTTCTCTGATAAATCGCGTGACATTTCCTTTAGGTATGCTTCAACAGATCCCGGAGTAACCGTACCCTCATTCATTGTTTCGGCGAAGTCATCCAACTCAACTGTTATCTCGAACTATATTACCTGACACTGGGTCCTAGCTGCTACTATTCGGGTCGAATGACTCCACAAGAGGCATAAGTAGGCATAAGATGTACAGGCCATTTTTTAGCAGATGGATGCATTTTTTTTGTTTTTGATAAAAATACTGACTTATAATAGCTCTTTCCGGCACTTTGGCTGTTTATCCGGTCATGTAGCTGTTTATCCCAAGGTGTAGCTCCGGTGATGGAGCGGTTTATACGGTAGTGGAGCAGTTTGTCCGAAATAGGCCACGCAGCCAGCGGTTAAACAGCTCGCCCCCGATGTCTTCAAATAGTAGTCTTTTATATTAACCTTTTCTTTACTCATTTCAAACGATTTCGATTGTTATGATCCTCTCTAACACATTAAAGACAATGGGACCCACGGGTGGGTTCCATCTTGGCGGCCACCACGGACGAAAGTACCCACCGGTTAGTCCCACGTCAAAAAATAGGGATCCCAAGATCGGAATCTCCTGAAAATTTCTATAGAGGGGTTATTTTACTGCCCTCCAAATATGAACACCATTTTGTATTGTACAAACAAATTCGCGGGTTATGGTAGGCATACTGTATCGCGTGAAATAAAAAATCAACAAAAATACATAGAAATACGAGTAATAAATTAATTTTATATATGTTTGTAAAATCTAGGTCGAATTGTATTGTGATTCCACACTTTTATTAAATCTTACAATCATTATTAAAAATTTATATATTAGAAATTTATTTAAAAAATTATCAATGTTATTGGTATTTTTAGGTATTGATTGATTGTAGTTGTTGTCATTTATTGATTAATTGTTAGCTCTAATTGTTGATAGTAATAATCAAAATATTTATAAATGATGATAATGCATTATAATGCCCAACAATATCACTAGAGCTGTTTTTATTATTTATTAATTAACATAAAATCTTTTATTGCTGCAGTGAAAGAAATGAACGAGAATTTCGCATTGGTCCATGTGGCACATCTCTCCATGACGTCGATTGTCCTTACCATAGGCCCACGTTTTGTTCCCTGAAGTGTCTCAATTGTCTCGATAATGAACATTTCTTTATTTTCTGCTTGTGCTTTTTCTATTCTAAGAAAGCAGACCAACTATGTAGCCAAATGTTCAAGTGCATCATGGAAATAGGTGACATTAGACTAAAGTAACAACTATGTCACCTATTTTGTTTCACCCCATCCGCGTTACCTCGATCAACATGCTCTAACGTTACAAGACGAAAAGTATCCAGAAACCAGAGACCGCCTATTCATAGGTTCCTACAGGATTAAACACTTCATTCGTGCATGCTCATGGTTGAGAACCTAAGATTACGCTAAAATTTCGTGACGAAATTTCCGTGGGCTTTGCTCTCAAAGGGAAGAGAAAAGTAGATTACCGGCTCTTAAAACCTTTTCTATGCAGCTCACCTCCATGATGTTCCCTCAATCTGTGATGAAAAGTAAGATCCATCTCTCAAACTCCAGCAGTAATTGCGCTTGGACGCACAAGGGCGAAATAATGGAGAGGATAGTTATTGATCGGCACTCATGCAGCTCAACAATACTATATGTATGTTCATTTCAATCCTTGTTGGAGTTGCGATAATGCAGAACTCTCTATGCACATGCTACAATATGCTACATATTGAGAACCGCGAAGATTCTTTTTTCTCCTTAGCAACAGGGATTAATCTAGAATTATCGTTCCCAACCTAAAGCATTCTTTTACATTCTTCAGAACACACCGTACCTTGACGCTCTGTAATCGACACATAGCAGTGGTGGATGCAAGGGGCCAGGGCCAAGTGGAAGGGCGCCACCCTCAAGAATGAGTCGCCAAATTTTTGAAGTTGTCTTACAAAACAAATAAAAATCATGCATTAGTCTATTCAATATAGTTCTGCCTCTGAGCGTCATTCTCAGTTAACTATCATTGATATGCGGAGACTCTGTTCTTATTTTTCTTTTATTACGATGAGCTTTCGGCAGTTAATGACTTCGTCAGACCTTAATGTTTCAAAAACAATGCAACATCATCACAGGCAAACAACAAAAGAGCGACACACCATATGGAAAGACGACGATGAATGACTTCAAGCCCAACTATGTGGCTGACCGATACATACAAATCTTACTCACCTTTACTAATCTTAATCTAAATATCAGTCTATTCTTAATTGTTCATTTTTACTAGTTCTTTGATGTTGAAACTGGCTTGTCAAACCGATTAAGATGTAGGCCTGAAACTCGAAGTATTAGAAATGAAAGTTTTAGTCGCTTACAGTGGGAAATGGTTGTCAGATTCGTAATCCACGTGCTGGATCACCCCTGTAAGCACATTTCCACTTAGATTGGAACTGAACTGGTAGAAATCGATCAAATCAACAGATGAATCAATATCCCAATCAGTAATATGCAGCGTGTGTAGTATTCTAGCTCATTAGCCGGATTTTGAAGATGTCCAGTGATTCCGAGCTCCTCATTTCTGTAAAGCTGCTTATTTCCGCCTGAGAAGGGATATGGTAAGATGGGAGCAGAAGAGAGATGTTTTCCGATAGATGCAAGCGTGAAAAAAAAAACTCGCTCAGAGTGTGAGAATACACATTTACATCTCCAGGAAACACGGCACATCATCATGGGTATGTATCCTGCTCACAGGTTTCGCCTCATAGAACTGCTTGAATTTTGTATCACACAAATTCATCTGTCAAAAACTGTTCCTCTGCCAAGAATTTGCTCTTTTCTATGCAATTTCATTACAGAATGAACATGCTGTCTTCCCCTTGGTAACTTCCATTAATTACACGCATACATTCCCATATCAGCGTTGAAAAAAAAATGTGAATTTTTGCAATTTCACAAGGTCACGCCTTTCATTTTGAATCTATTTCAAATAAGAAAACACTTCCAATTTTTTTTTGAAGAGAAAATGGAGTCATAGCTGTTTCCATATCTGTGCAGGTAGAAAATCACCTACGCTCCCCGACATTCGTGCTAATTTCTTAGATTTTACTAGTACAACGACGCAACAGAAGGAATCCAGTGCGTCACCATGGTAAGGCAATTTTTGAAATCGCTTTTCAGAGCCTGCGCTCTCAATTGTTTTATGCACGAAGAGGCACAATTGACTCGGAATATTTTGAGTATTTGAAGAATATTCTGCATAAATGAACATGTAGCTGAGAGGTGATATTCTTTGTTCTCTTGTTTGCAGCTCGCATTTCCAAAGGTTAACATTTACTTGGACAATGAAGTTCTAGTAATGAGCATGTAGTAATGAGCATGTCCAGGAACGAAAGAACACTAGTATTTGCGCACGTTTCAGAGTGTTTTCTTTCTAAAAAGTGTGAATCTCATCAAGATGCCTTGATAATTGTGATAGTTACTGGTTTGATAGTACTGAACATTCGAACTTACCAAAGGAAGGGTGTGGTGAAGAACTTCGTAGTTTGATCTCAACATGCCCGTTTTCCCACATTCCTTCGAGACACAGATCCTAATCATTGATTCAACTCCAGCGGTACGCGTCTTTTCTTGAAGAGGCATATTATTGCATGTGATTGTTTTTACTCCCTTGAGAAATATAACAAAAGTTCTCCGTCATCCCACAATTTGGCTTTAGATGGAGATGACGGTTATTATATCCGAAACGAGTGATGGGCGCATTGTCGCTCCAGCCAGCTTTTGGCTAGGCTCTTTGTTGGTGCTACAGCCTAGCCCATGTGCTCGCGAACATTTTTTCTGGATTACTCACTCTCTTACTTGGTTAATCTGTGGTTCTAACTCGGCGTGCCCTTCCAATCGTCTCTGGTTTGAGCTATAGTACACCAGTGGACGAGTCACCTCATTCTCATTCTCTCTTCGGCGACATTATATCGAATTGAAAGCGAGTCTCCTCATCTGGCTGGAAATCTCCCAAGTGGGCGCTTCTTCTTACATGGTTACTACCCAATTGACTGCCTTGCCTTTCCGGATTTTTCGGGTAGAAGTAGAATTTCCTTATGAGCGGATACACTGGATAGAAACAGCAGGAGATTATTGAAGTAGTTCTTGTTCCTTTTTCGTGAGTCTCTCCTTCCTGTACTGCTATGCTCTTCTACACTATAGTAGAAGCGGGGCGATTCTAATATGGTAAAGAGCAGAGCCTAACAAGGGATGCAAAACGGCTCTAAATATGTAATATGGATTGAATTCATTTCATTTTCATTTTCATTTTCATACGTCTAAAAACGTGCTAACAACAAAGGAAAAAAAGAGGGACTGTAAAATGCAACTAGGATTACAACAAAGCAAATTGATGTATGAATTGGACACTGAGTGCCGGACTCTTCTAGCTAGCCTCTTCAACGAATGCTCTAATAAGTGCGCCTTTCAAGCCCGAATGTCTTATGATCCGATCCCCTGTTGGTGCCGAGCAAGATATAGCGCTTTGAATGAGCCCACTAAACCTGATGGGGAGATCAGTACGAGAGCCAGAAGCAGTACCCACATCAGCCGGCTATGATGCCCTTAGCGCCACCAAAGGGTTCATGGGAGCTTGCCGGAACTTCGACACACGGGTATACCGGCCACCCTCGTGGAACCGGCAAGCCGGGTAACGAGCATTAGGCTTTTCGTACAACCTCACCCACCGAGACAAGCTATAAAGCTTAAACCATAAATCTTCACGGACAACAGTAGATCGAATCATACTCTGCCAGGATTAGCATTTCGAATCGTAAAAAGCTACAAAGCAGTAGTTCATTTATGTCAGAGTTGATAGACAGTTTGCTAGAAGCTTCCGGACCAAGTAAGCAACAGATGGATGAAAAAAAAACAATTATGAACACGATGAATCAAAAATCTCCACAATTGCATAAACAACTACATAATGCATCGATGCTGATGTGTAACAAGAGAAATTCTTTGTATTAAAACCACCAAGTATACTGGAAAATTGCATGGTAGAACACTAGAAATCTGCAATACGAAGAGTTGCCAACACATCAATTTTCTCTAATTTCCGCCTAAAAATCGTAGAATTTGGTGCCTGGAGTGTGCTAGATGGAAGCATTTGCAACCATCTAGCACCTCGTACAAAGAAAGAGTTGAATGCCTTGGTTTTATTCTTTCTACCTATTCGCGTGGGCTGCAAGGAAATCCAGTTAAACCGTCCTCTGCAAGGCCGGAAGATCCAGTATCTGCTTGGCTTCAGCTTAGACTCACCTTTTAAAATTTTAAAACTCAAAACCAAGTCATTGAACACTCTTCGATATAGCAGACTTTTAAGCTTAAGAAAGTCTAATCTCTCCCTATAGTTTGGCATTGACTGAGGATAGTCAGGATCAGGTACACATCTATAAAACACAATTTTCGTTGAAGCTTGCTGAACCTTCTCTAGTCTGATTTGCAGCTTTTTAGTGTAAGGGCTCCATACTTGTGATCCGTACTCCAAAATAGGAATGACGTAGGCTTTATAAAGCTTTAAAAACGAATTCAAATCAAATTAAAAACAGCATGAATTTTTTCAGTCCCCAGCAAGATACAAATATCATAAATCAGGCAATGGGTGTTCTTTCAGTGATGCTAATCCCTTGTAAGCGTCTTGTGGAAAAGCACAAGGACATTTCTAGGAAACAAATATTTTCAACAAAAAACACGTGATTAATCGTACTCGACTAAACAATGTAAGAGTCACATAAAAAGTACAATTCTGGTGAGGACTTTAGTGATAGCCCTCCTTCACTCACGTCCTACTTCACTCACCTCTGTACTGTTGGGCAAAAAGGTTGCGCGTAGGCGCAGTACATAGATGTCTTGAAAGGCTTCAAAAAGGCTGACGTCATCCCGACTGATTACTTATTAACAGGCGATGCACTGCGGGTTTCCATAGTGTTGCGCTCAAATTTACACTAGCAGCTGCTAGGCAAGAAAAACAGTTGCTATCGCCTAACCTTGTATGAAGGACATCGTCTGAGAATGTTTTGAGGTATACTAAAACCTAAATACACTATCACGAAGAAAGACTACAAAAATCCCGAAACTGAAACAATACACTGACACATTCTGGCTACTTCTCCCTGTGATTCGAAGGGTTCTAAATGCAGTAGTAAGGCTGTATGGAACATGAAATCTGTGGTGTCTTATTCATATATTTAAGTCTTTCAATTACACCATTGGCGACATTATCCATTTATACAGCAATCGTGTAACGTCTGTGCAACAGCCTCCCACTCTCAGGCAATTCTTCGGAAGGACCGCAGCAGAAAATCGGAAGGATTGGCAGATCTGCGGTTCTTCCGAATAGCTGCTGCGTTTCTTGCGAATAGGTGTTGCGGTTCTTCCGAATAGCTGCCGCGGTTCTTCCGAATAGCTGCAGCGGTTATTCCTAGCCGTTCCCTACACAAATTTATTCTGCTGCGGTCCTTCCGAATCTTTGTATCTCTGCGTCTCTCGTCTTCTTAACCACATGATCCTGATCTCTTTCTGCTGCGGTCCTTCCGACAATTCGTCTCAGCACTTTCTCAAGTTCTTGCTTCAAACGTTTTTTTTAAATAAAAATTCCACGATAGTACCTAAGGTTATACCAAGCCAGCTTTATGCTGCTCTTCATGATGGCAGTGTTGTGATTTCCTTGTCTTTTGTCTGAGCTGTCTAGGAGTTTCGCACTACCTGGCTTCGTTTGCTCGTTGGCTTCTCTTTCAATTAGTCGGAGTTTTGGCGACGGGTCACGCTGTCATATAATATCATTCGGATTTTTTTTTATCTGTAGTTGTTGGAACACCAGTACCAACGTATTCACAGCGAGCCTTTAACCGACACGTTAGTCATGGGTCGAAATATTAGCGCGATGGAGCTTTTCTAGGTCTGATTAACCATCTACACAACATTCTCAGAGTGCATTCTAGAGAACTTCCATAATTCCCACAGCCATTAGCGTGTTCGTAGGAAAATAAGATCTCTCCCATGATACCTAACACTTAACGATCCTAGTGCTCTTTGTGAATGTGCAGCATCTAAACTGACTTCCACAGGCTTTCTGCCTAATCAATGTTGCTAAACTTCCCAGAATTCTACCAAGCTTTCGGTGCCCAGTAAAGTGTGTAGTCCTATTCACTCGTTATTTTCCGAGAATAGAACCGCCCAGGTGTAAGAATAACAACCAAGGATTTTATGACAGCGTCATCTAATTGCTGTCAAAGAGCTCTCTTAATGGGAATGGTATTTATAGTGATGGAGCAATTTGAAAAGTACAAGTAGCACTAACAGCATTGAGAAATGTCGGAATTATAACAAAACTCCGCAATTTGCAGACACTATAATTTATTCCACGTACTCTATCGTGGTAGTGTGCCTCGTGAATTATGTTGTTCCAACTCCATTCAGATAAAATACCATTTATTTTAGGCTTATCGGAGTCCATGGCTCCCATGGGTGGTTGGGGCGTAGCTCAGCAGACAATTCAGTATTGCAGTTTTCCATTAATGGTATGCCTCTAATACCTCCGTTAAAAAAATTCAAATCCCTGCAAATCAACCGATCACCGGAGTGGATTGATCCATATTTCCGATAGAAAGCGTAAGGTGGATTCTTGGTCCTTTACCCTTGCTGAGTTTGTCGAGCTTCCCGTTTACCGCGTAGGAAGGGACGGCTTATTTCACACGACACAAGGCTACTTACCTGGTCTACTTACCCACTTGGAAGCCCCAGGCCCCCTTAATGGAAAATGAATAGTCCTAATGAGTTATGCCTAAATTCATTGAGGGAAAGTCATCAATATGTAGGGAAATGAGCTACGTATGATGGTACACCAAGAATTTGATCTGGGCCCATAGTTATTGGAAGGATGGGTGACCTCAGGCCTATGGGTATGATCACCTGCCTATGGATAGCAGCTGGATGGAGACAATGTCACGTATGGGTGAAATGTTGATTTATGCCAGGTTAAGGGTGAATTTGGATCATTTAACATATTAACTTTAGGTAGTCTCAGTGATGCTTCAGGGCAAAAACCAACCAAATTCATCCGGAGTTTGCTCGAAATCCATGTGGGAATTACCGATATTTTTGGATTTTTGCAGTTCGCTAAAGCTTTGCAGTTCTCCTGGATTTAGCCGGGTACCACCGGTGTGGAAATACCAGGGCTAGGACTCATCAAACGATAACCAAAGCAAGCCAATGATGGTTACAGTATTGGTTACAGTCCATGTATATCTTTGAGACGCAGAATGTGAAAGTTGGTTTGGTATCCTGCCTTCGCTCGGTTATGCGTTCATAAATCCTAGTCGAGACTGTTTACCTCTGAATTCTATACTTGTATCTATTGATTACTATAAACTTTGATTTTTTCGCTGCATCCCTCAGCTTCTTTTTCATTGAAAAGTACGAAAAATGTGGCGAAAATACTACTTAAATTGGAAATGAAACTTTTAGGCGTTTCTGCAATCCTGGTTATCTTATCCGGAAATTTCCGGGAAGGTCTTGCCACATCTTCCATAATTCATCTTCGTCGAAAAAGCACTGCCTGGAATGCTGAACAACTGTACAAATGTACTAGTAGCTAGGTATGCGTGATTTCTGGATGCGTGCTCGACATTCACGCATACAGCGGCGACCAGGAGACAAACGGCGTTGCCCTAGGAGAATCGACGCCTGCCTCCTGTGTCGCACGGGGGTAGTGGTGGGCGGAGCGTGGACAACACGCTTGTACCACCACAATACTATGTGTTCGGCTCTACATTTATGCACTTCCGGCTGTATTTTCTACCGCTTTTCGTTTCCCCGTTACCCTCTACTATATGTACGATGCTATGGTCTTGTTAAGTGTTTCCACACGTACTTTTACTGCGTTGTCCTCGTGGGCTCTAATGAGCAGAAATCGATTATCGATCCATTGATGAAGTGTAACTCTCAGCAGTTTGTGGTTCAGAATAGTATCGATCTAAATATACGCATAGTATTCACAACGTTTCGCAGCAAAAAACAGTTAGAGACGCAGAGGAACTTACTCGAGTTGCTAGGAAAATTTCATCATAAGGTCATATGTCTCTCCATTGGCAATAAATTAGATTCTCCAGAAGTTTTGTTCTCCCATTTAATAACGGAGATTTGCACAAAGTCTATTTATCAACGGCGGGAGGAGGAGGGGGGGGGGAGGGCTAAGAGTGGAGAAACCGCCTCGATTTCCTCCTCTCTCTTATGAATGAATGAATTTTTTCCATAAACTTCTTCACAAGTTTTGTACGCTCTATCCCGTTAGCCATCAATCTACTATAATTCCACTAATCTCTCTTAATATTGATGTGCATTCTTTTTTGATTGCTCCTGATTATGTTTAACTAATAATTAGTAATAACTAAAGAAAATTAAATCGGACTTATCTCAGTGATAATTTAACCCTTCTAGTTGTTTTTTTTTCACAAATTATCCGTTGGCCATGCCCACATTCTGCCCCCACTCCCTCGGGACGGGTTACAAATACTGCTAGTGGGATCACCTGCGTCCCATTGCCCCATATGCCAATTTCAGGGCATTTATGATGAAGTCCTCATTGCACCGTTCCTTTCCTCCTTCTTCGGGAGTAGTGGGAACGAACTGGACCGGGCGGAGAGTCGATAGTCAATCTTAGGCCACCTAGATGTAGCAGCAAATGCTTTCAGCAGCTGCTGAAAGTTAAGTGCATAATGAGTGCGCTGTTCACTGCTGCATATCCATTTCACAACTTATTATCGCGGGCAGAAGCCAATGGTTAGGAATCCTCGCACTCAACTAGCTTGTTTGCAGAAAATTGCAAAATTACTTGGGAAATTGATCCAGGCATATGTTTCAATGAGCGGAACAAAGAAATTCAGGTTATTTCATCGCATCCGCAAACGTGCATCTTTACTCTACAATTCACTGCAAAATAAAAGTGTTTCGCAGTATGACATAGGATAATATATAATAGATACTATAATAAGAAGTATAGCAAAGCATAGCATAGCATAGTATTGTATATTATACAATGTGTAGTATGGTATAATATAGTATACTATATGTAGTACGGTATAGTGTAGTCTAATATAGTATAATATAGTATAATCAGTGGCGGACGCAGAAAGTGGGCGTGAGGGGCGGAGGGTGGGAAAAACGAGGGGTCTCGGCCGCATCGGGGACCCAGATGGAAAATAAAATTAATAAAAATATTATTTATAATAATAAATAATGAGTAAAAATTGTATTGAAAATAATAAGAAGAATAAACAATTAAAAATTAACTAATACAAGATTTTTATTTGTATTGTAGAGTATTTTCGAAAATTTGGGGACCCATTGTCTGGGGGGGCTCCCCCCCCCCTGCGTCCGCCACTTAGTATAGTATAGTAAAGTATAGTGTAGCGTAGTGTAGTCTAGTCTTGTACAGTATAGTATAGTAATAGTATAGTATAGTACAGTATAGTGTAGTGTAGTGTAGTATAGTATAGTATAGTATGGTATAGTATAGTATAGTATAGTATAGTATAGTATAGTATAGTATAGTATAGTATAGTATGGTATAGCGTAGTATAGTATAGTATAGTACAGTATAGTATGGTATGGTATAGTATGACATGTATAGTACAGTATTTAGTATAGTATGTCATTGTATACTACAGTAATCACAGTGGTAATATAATATGGAGTAGGATAGCAATATGTAGTAGTATGGTATACATATTATTGCGATAATATAGTAGCACAGCGTATAAATAGTGAGACAAATGTTATAGTAAATAGTGTAGTAGCAACGGAATATAGTTTTTCTACGTGTAAAGCGCGACTGCGTGAAACTCACGCTAAGGAGGAAAGGACACTACAATAATATGATACAGCGTAACACATACATAACACATACAGTGTAATATATTATACATTAGTATACGTATGTAGTATGATATGCCGATGTACAGTAGAATAGTATAATAATACATATTTAATCATAATGCACTGAAATGATTCGTGCAGTATAAAATATACGCTCCGTAATTTCGCTTATATCTTAAATTACAAAATTTACGTAGCCTACATATTTAGTGCCTCTGAATGAACCCTCATGAACTCTTCTTAGTTCTTAGAACTCTTCTCAGGGCTACCACTGGCATTAGGATTATCCGTACATGCGCTAAGTGAAGCGTCATTGTTATTGCGACATAAGAATGAATGAGTTGAGTCAACACGACATCAAGACGACGGGATATGTGACATTTCTGAGACAACTAGCACATAAAGCTTTAGCTTCTCAGCCTAGTGAAGCTTACTAGTATAACTTCCTGTATGTTGCTTGGTTTCTTAGTAGGTCGTCACACATTCTGACTCAGTGCTCTTCTTGTAATCTGAAAAAAATCTCTATCAGTTGGAAACCTCCATGTATTTCGGTGAAAACTGGCTAATATCTAGTGACAAAGTGTTAGATTTCACCCGGCTTCGTGTGAAATGATGTGATTCCTATGCTCAGCCACCTTGTCATCAATAGAAAACTCATCTAGACAAGATTTCCTATTGCACTGCTTGACGATCTCCTATATGATGAACTTCTCCATAAAGTAGCATTGGTGATTAATGGCTTTTAATCCCTAAAATAAATAGTGGTTTCTTAGCCGACATCGTTCTTCAGCTATTCTACACTTGTGGAATGAAATTAGAAATTCGTGTAATTCCTTGAAGATAAACCTAGGAATGAATAGGAAGAATATGTAATTGCAGCGCTGGAATTCCACCATAAAAAGGCTATGGAACGTCGAGATTTCTTCCTTGGAGATGTGGCTAAACATTTTTCCTGAGCCCACTAGGATGCGAATTAGATAATGCACAAGTAACCTATTAAAAGACAATTAACCAGTGCATTCACTGCGATTTGCGTAGGCTCCTGTGCGCCAGCTCATTAGACTAAGAAAGTTCAAACACCATCGTAGCAGACTTCATCATCACGCATTGAGAATTACTCGTGTCTGGGTCGTTTCTGAAGCCATTTTCCTCATAGCCCTGGCTAATATTGGAAAGCAAGGGCCGCTCAGCTCAAATCAAAAAAAAAATTGAGCCCACCAAGGCTGACTGGTGATACGGAGACTGGACATAAAAAAGATATATTGGCGATGAATATTATAATAATACCAGTCTGGCCGTCCGGCTAACGCCAGACTTCCGGACATTCCCTAATGCTTGCTTTACTCGAATTTTTTTAACTCTGATTCTTAGTAGTAGGGGTATCCCATGCCAAATTTTTCTTATACAATTTTTGTATCCACTCCCTTTCTCATTACATTCATTTATGTGAAACTAGGCTAGTCAATGAAAACTAACCGCCTTTCTCAACGCGATTCTATCTTTCTCCTGATGGAAGTAGCTAGTTGCAACTGTATGTAACTGACTCAACATGGCATGACCACAGGAAATGGTTTATCTCTCCTTGTTCAAAGCGATAAGAGTCAGTTTGAACATATAAAAGAGGAGGGTGCGTTGTGTATTTAGACACAAATGAGAGGATGGAGAGGTGAGAGGGGACGTGATGTAGAGTAATTACGTAGAGATATTCTAATCATGGTTAGGCTGACATTTGACGTCTAGTATTTTCTCATTGTTGTTAAGGGGCCAGTGAACCGATTGACCAAAGATGAACTTAACACAGCGTTTCCTCACTACTGCGCCTGGCGAACCCTCGTATACCGGTCGATCCGCCACACGATGTTCATCCTCTCTTCTTGTGCCAGCGTATCCTTATCACTAGGTATTAGATAGGGGCTGCCTTCCTTTTCGTTGCTTTTTTCTCAACCTCACCTATTCTGGGGAACTTTGCCGAAGATCGTTCTGCGTGCTAGTGTGAAAAAATTACAAGAAAACAGAAAGAGCATAAGATAGCGAATATACCACAATAAATACTGTGTTACCGGGCCCCTTTGTTGTTAAAAAGGGGTGCAGCCGAGGTCTACAATTGGCTAGTGGGATGGATTAGTCACTCGTAAAGCTGGGCATCTCTGCCTTTGTTCGGCATAATCTTCCGCAGCTAAGTACTGTTGTAGCAAATGTAAGGACTACAAGGAAGTGAGCATGTAGGTAATATATGGCCTGCAATGTTCGCACGAGGTATTAGTCATCCACTAAGCTCCTGATTATAATGTGCACATGTGTGTTTCCTCATCGCTCAATTAGCAACGTCTGTAATCTCAGAAATTCAATAGTCAGATATTCAATTTACGTTTCTGTTACTGCTGCTTGCCATTACTCATGTAGCACACTTCCCCGTCTCGTGAGTTTCACATGAGTATTCTGCAGTTTTCACCTGGTTCCTCCTCCTGGAAATTGTTTGTACTGAAGTATTGGTGTTTTTGCGGGAATTCCGGGAATAAGAAAGAATTATTTTCCAATGTGTTTGATGCGATTGCACAATTATAACTACGAAGCGATCTCCGAAATTAGATCTAACCCTAAAATGTGCGAGAACTAATAATAGGCCCAGGGGTTCCACTGCATTGTGCAGTTACACCCCAGACATACTACATATTTCCGTTTGCTCTTCTGAAGGCGAAGATTAGATCTGCTTTGCAAAGCAATGTAGTAAAAGTGCATTGTAACGCACTGCAAGAACGGCTACATTTTTTCAATCAGTATCCATAGATACGCCGTTTTTGCATGGCCTTCAATGCATTCCTGAGGAAAATAAAATGGAGAAAAAGTCCGTACAGTTTCTGCTTAGATTATTACTACTGCAAAACCACGGAATGGAAACGTTTCATTTCATCTTCCTTCTTGCTGAATTTTTTCCTTCAATCCTGAAAATGTGTTAGAACGACCACAGGGCTGAAAATGTCCAGAAACTAACCCGAAAATTGGTTTGCTCCCGTAGCGACTGACCGAGTATCAGTGCCCGGATTATGCATGATAACTCTGAATTCCTTCAAATCTCTTTATTCAGACTTTCTTCATTAACTTTTTTGCATTTTTTCTATTTTTCTGCACTCTTGAGATGTTGAGCTAGCCCCGGCGAAACCATGCCTCTTCTTCGATAGCAACTCTCAGGGTGACAGTTCTGTGTACCTTCGCTATCATGCATAGCCCTCCCGGTTTTTTATCTTTTGTCGGATTTTGGAAGATAAAATAAGTTCATGATATTGATGCTTTGATTCAGGACCGTTACCGGTAGAGCACTAATCTACCCGCAATCTACCTGGGATGAATCGGATTCTTGAGTAAAAGTCGGCGCATTTAAAGACAGGATTTTATCACAGAAGGAAACGAATAGGATGTTGTGAGCAGTAAATTATAGATAATTTCGTCCGGAAAATTCGTTCATTCTCGACCACAGCCTTCACGTTTATGAATTTCACTGCATCTGCTGCAATTCCAAAACCCTTACTGGTCTTCTTGCAGGAATACTGCCATTTATCCGCCGGGTGAGCCTAAAGAACCGCTGGAACGCGACATCTTCTTCCTCCAACGGAATTATCCACTTCTCATGAATAACATTCGATCTGCTGACACAAATCTTCCTGAACAAACTGCTTCAAAAAGCAAAACATAAGAAATAAAATATAAAATAAACTAAGACTCAAAAAATAAATTATAAAATGAATATAAAGATTCTCATGATTTTGTGATGAGATTTTCACTGGTCTCTACGGCAACGGTAACGCCCTGGATGGAAACGATGGAGAAATTCTTGAAAAAGTCCTGCAACTCACGGTTTTCATTGAACCATTTTGATGAGGCATTAGCGCGTCTGCGGAGTCCATGCTTTCAAATAATGTTTTACCACGCGCAGCAAATGCTATCAATTCATCCATATCGAGGGAGCTACAGAGAGATCGCTTGGATTACCGAACACTTACCACTCGCGCGCGTCAGGTCCCGGTAAAATCTTATCTAGGAAGCTGCTGTTCCAGGTTCTTTCCCAGGATGAACAGGTCTTTTTTGCCCCAAAGTGACTAATAAGGTGCTGAGGTGAGTAAAGGTATCTTTTCAACAATTTTCATAGTTTCTTCTCGAGTTCAAAAAGGCAAAATGGCCTGACGTTACGCGTGTAGTGGTAAGTGGCCGTAGATGTTGTACATTATGCACGCGCGCAACATTTCTCGGCTGGAGCAAGTTTTGCCATTGTCGTAAACCTCAAATATTTTATCTCATGTCTTGTGGAAGAGCTTACAGAAAGCACCCAAATTCAAACACCTGCTGCACAGATGGTTTGGAATTCAGAGAGCAAAAAACTCAGATGGGCAAGATTCCAACCGGGCCCTTCCCGCGAGGAAGTCCAGCACAATTGCTAAGACCAACTGCGATCTGCGATGCGAGTTTTTTCCTGCACTCCTATTATTTAACGATAATTTTCAAGGTAATCGAACGACCCATGCAACATCTATTAAGAAAATTTTTCTGTATTGAGGACCGATTTCTGGTTCTATGATTTGGTAGCCTGGACAAGTATACTAGTGATCTTTGCCTGATTACTGCTGTTTTACAAATTCATTCGTGTAGGCAATGATGAAATGATAACACTTTATGGGTGGCTGGTTGAATCCAACGAATAGCAAGCAGCGTTGAGTGGGCGGGTTATATGCGCGCGGCCAATCATGTCGCCAAGTTAAGAATTCATCCAGTCAGCATCCTCAGAATTTGTGTGATTGTTGTAAACGTTAGAGACCACTGATTTTTATGAACTACATTTATTATTTGGTGAAATTCACCTTTTTACGGTTTTCTATGCATTACTTTTGACAGTATCTTGCAAAATGCTCCACTGTCATTGTGTTCACAGTTACGTTTCCTCGCATGCGCTATTTTGTGTCTTTTGTTTTGACGTCGATTATCGATCAGTTCGTCTCCACTGCAGGTGATGGCCAAGGAGCGCAGCAGCAGCGTACGACGCCCCGTCGACACATCGCTGTCGAATTCGTTCTCGTCATCTGCTGCCTCTTCACTCTCGTCGTCGAATTACGGTGTTAAGACCATACGAGTATTCAAAAATGGTGACCCTTACCACCAGGGGATTAAGGTCAGTTACCGGTATGGTAAGAGCCAATCAATACCGATCAATATCCGTTGCAGGTGGTGTTGAATCGCCGGTATGTGCACGATCTAGAAGGATTGCTCACATCTTTGAGGTAATCAACTTTTAGATGATGAATTCGCTCATATCAATCGATTTATTGATTGTGCTATTGATTTATGCGTTTTTCTTCCACAAACTATGCGCAATTTGGCAATCTTAACTATTTTTGCCCAGAGCCGTACTAATATGTACTATTGAGTGTAAATTTTCCGCAAAAATCGATTTATCGATTTTCATCCAAATGTTCCAGTGAGAAATTCGACCTGACCTACGGTGTGAAGAGACTCTACACAACTGATGGGAAACTAATAAGAAATTTCCAGGAACTTGAGGATAAACAGGTAATGCTAAGTCACACTGTACATAGTACCGTACATCTACCGTATTTAGGACTACGTAGCAGCAACCAGTCACTTCATTCCTTTATTCTACGGTAAATGGACGAATCCTGTAGGACATCCGTTTCGCAGCGCTTCACCTATAAAGTACGCCAACAAGAAGTTTGTAACCAGTTAGAGCGATTTTTTTACTTGTAGCTACTTGTTAGATTGGTTGCAAGAGGTCAGATTTTCTTGTTATTACTTGTTTGGACTTGCACTGACTTGTCAGGTTGGTTGTTCACTTAGAAACACTGGCGATACTCTACATGTCTGCGCTCTGACCAGTTCTAAAAGACGTGCAGAATTTCTTGCTATGTAAAAATAATAAAAATGGTAAGAGTAAAAAATTGTGCCAAACACTACTCGGGCCCAATTTTTTACACTGTGGACAGTATGACTCGGAAAAAATTGGGAATGCTAGTAATCTTGTTGAAATTGTGGAAGAAAGCAACGTCACACTTAGACATCGTTTCAAAGAATACCAGAAGGGAAGAAGCCCCATGAGCTCCTATCACGATGGTGTACGCGGTTCCGCGCAAAACTGCTGAAAAACCCGCTTCCGAGCCAAGATTCTCGAGGAGCTTGTGGGCGGAGTCTGGGACGGGGGGTCAAGGCGGGAGGTCAATGAAAGTTGCTTTCGAATTAGCAGCTTGTGAGAAAAATCGTTTTCCTTGTGAGAGTACCTCATCATCCACTTCCTAACAGGATAGAACGTGCACTCCGTGTGTAAAAAAAGGGAGTGCGTGTGAGAGAACCCTGTAGTCCTGCTTTGGCTCCGCCCACAAACTCCCCAAAGTATGGGGCTCGAAAACTGGTTTTTCGGCGGTTTTGCAAGAAATTAACGTGTGCCGTTGTGATCAGCAGTTCATGGAGATTCTTTTCATGTGAGAAGCTCGAAGACGACTTTGAGGTGGGCGATGCCTTTAACGATGTCCGCTAGGTCACGCTAATTTGCATTTAATGCAAAGCATTAAAAAGCATCCGTTTTTATGTTCTGCTGCTGATGAAATTGGCTTTACGAGAGAAAAAAGATGAGATTTCCATCTTTTTCTCTATTCTTTGCACTAGTAAGCCATATTATAATTTCTGCACTTCTCAGATACGCATACGGAAGATTGAGCAGTAGAAAATTTTAGCAATAATTTATCGATGGGCTCAGAAAAACATATACCAAAACGAATGTAGTGATAGAAAGGCAAAGGCATAATCACTGATGAAGGGATTATGGGCGTAGTTAGGTGGCTGATCACTCGGATTGCAAATTTTGAGCCACTAGAAAAAGTATGATTGCTCTAGATCGGGCAAATTACTAGGCGTTAGTCCATGACGACCTGATTTGGACTATGCGACCCACCAATGTCCGTATCCGCAAGTCATTTCTAAACTTGTGACGTCATTCCATCCTTCTTGCCTTATCTGGGATCATTTGGACAATCTAGGGAACGCAAATAGGAGAGAATACCACTTAGGCACCGACCATCTCGAACAGTTTCAAATGTAAAAAGCTGTAGCAAAAGGAATCAAATGCGTTGACTTCTCCTTTAATGTTATTCGTTTGAGTACCTGTACACATACAATAATGACCCATCAATACGTAGAATGGAGGGAACATTATTTAATCAATAATCGACTGCTGATTTTTAGCATGCCACAAGTACGTGCATCACGTAGTCAAACACGTACCAGCGAGAGCAAACACTCTGTTAAGAAACGATCTCAGAGTGGTGTGGTAAGTTGTTCACCTTACAAGCAGTCTCAAAAATCAATTATCGATTTTTGTGGAAATATCGATATTCTTGATTATTTGTTGAACCATTAATACTGTTGTGGAACGCTTCATACCTACACGAGACTCTGGTGGTCCGCACCCGCTCACACACGCCACACCATAGGCTCGTTCGGAATGTGAGCGATTATATCAGTAGAATGTGGTGCACAGACAATCAGAGCGTCAAGATGTGGTGCGGCGCGGCGTTTGGGTCCGCATCATTAAATTCTTCTTCTATCGATTGATCAATAGAGAATAGAAGAGAAATTCTTGAACGTACGCAATGCTAACAATAACACAACCCAATTTTCCAGACAGCTTCGGCTGCTACTTCACGAGCAGGCACTACTTCAGCGGTGGTAGCAAATGGGAATAAGGCGACCACCCCTGAAGGGAAAAAGAAGAAAAAGAAAGGTAGGCTTATCTTGGGAGCTGCATTTTTACAAATCGATTTTTCAAAAAAATCACTGCATAAAAGCTAGAGAGAGTGCAGCGGCGGAGATTTCTTTAGGATGGGAAAGTGCTTTTTTAAATTTTTTTCTTTTTTTCTCGGACTTTTGCGAGAGTTTTTCGGTATCCTGTGATGCACACTATGCGCAAAGGCCATGAAACGTGTTTGCACAGCTATTGGGAAGATTTCACAAATATTCCGACCTAAAATTGATATTGTTGAGCATTAGTTTACAAGCTTCATTTTGTTCCTGTTACTCGCGCACGACACGCCGCCTCTTTTGCCAAAACTCCGCCTGTTTCCCATAGCTGATTTCCTTCCTTATAACGATGTCATGCCATTAGTAATGGCTTAGAGATCTCGTGACCATTAGATTCATTCCAATTTAAAAAGTTTTTTTCTTGCTGAGATACACAGGTCTCACATGCGTCATTAGAACGATGGGTAACCTCAAACCCAGGGCATGATCACTGATGGATGATTATCGGACACTTACCACCCGTGCACGTCAGGCCGCGGTGAGACAGTGTATAGAAAGCGGCTGTTCCTAGTCTTTTCCTAGGAAAGATAGGTCAGTTTTGACCTAATACGCCTAATAAGGTGCTAGAATGAGTTGGACCACCTTTTGAAGCGCGTCCCAATGTTTCTTACCATGTTCCGAAAAGGCAAAAAAAGCTTGACGCGACGCATGCGGGTAGTAAGTGTCCGTAGACGGTTTTTTTTTCTTGCTGAGATACGCAGGTCTCACATGCGTCATCGGAAGAATGGGTAACCTCATACCCAGGGCATGATCACCGATGGATGTACTGATGGATAAGTTACCCACTTTGTCATGTTGCTGGGGTGTCAGATAAGTGGTAAATTTGGATAGGTCAACTCGTTTACCAAGGGTAATCTAAGTGATGCATCCGGAAGCGGGAGGGCTTCATTATTACTATGAGTGAACACTCTTGGATTGGACCAGCTGTCGAGAAATGTGAATTTTCAACAAAATAATGTAGCTTTAATTTTTAGTGGTTGTTTGCAAGAAATGTTGCCCCTGTTCCAGTTGTCAAGAAAAAGAAGAAGCCTGAGGATGCTCCTGCACCACAGCCACAAGCAGCCGCAGCAGCAACCGCAGCAGCAGCCGCAGGAGCAGCTGCAGGAGCAGCCGCAGGAGCAGCCGCAGAAAAGGCCGTAGAAGCGGCCAAAGAAGAGGTGCAAGTAGAGCCAGCTGATCAACCAGCCGAAGAAGAGGCCAAGCCTGAGAGTCCTGCAAAGCCATTAACACCAGACCAACCAGAATCACCGAAGAGTGACCAGCCAGAAACTCCAACGAAGTCGCCATCACCGGAAAATGGCGATGACAAGAAGTCCGACAAGTCCGACAAGGAGAATAGCGAAAACGAGGAAGAAGGGTAAGTACAACGTTTTCAGTGTTGATTTTAACCATCAGCTGGGGCGTGGCTAATGCTCGCTCGTCGTCTACCGCTGCAGAGAAATTGTCCAATCACAGGCGGTTCAGGCCACGCCCCCCATATTACTCAATTAGTTCATGCATCTTGAGTGTAATTGCATCAATTATTACGGTTCTAGTAATCGCACTCCAACTCCGTCTGGATCGGAACACTCGGAAAATGAACATGAAGAAGGAGGGACCGAATCGGAAGCGGAAAAATCGCCATCACCAGGTGAGGAAGAATTATTTACACCAGTGTTTTGGCTGTTAAGCCGCTCGCAGCGCATGGTACTAAAACAGGATTAGCTGTTGGCTGATCGTTGTGGTACCCAATAGCTGTCCTTCTTCCTGAAATCCTTCCCAAGTAATTAGCGGGAGCGTAAATTTCTACGCTCGTCTATCGTTAGCTCTCTTAATTTTTTGACTTCTTTTTTTGGAAAAGGTTCCTGCCATACTGTACTGATAACCGGCTACTAAAATCTAACCAGCCAATCAATAAATCGATTTTTTAGAACCCAAACCAGCTGAAAAGCCGAACGGCAACGATCGACGCCCATCGACCGCACAGTCGAAGAAGACAGGGAGTGCAAAAGGATCAGAGTCAGAGAAGGAGAGTAACGCGTGATTAGATGCACCAACACTTTTTCAAAATATGATTTTGAGCTAGGAACGTTTCGTGCAGTGACGGTGGAGAAAGGCAGAGAAGCAGAGTACATGAAACACTCTGTGTCTCTGACCTTAATATATGCCAATATATTATGCATTGCTAGTAGAAAAATTTCCTATTATTTTTTCGAATATGATGCGACTTGTGACAAACCACACCACGTCTCCGTGAAGTTCTAGGAAATGTCAAATTTCTGGATGTGCTAAAGATCAATAAATATCGATTGATGACTGAAGGACGTGTAGCTGCATGCTTGTGCACGTTCTTCTCAGCATGTGCATAACAATGAATTCTCCACCGATCGATATATCGATTATCATTATAGAATTCCAGGTGAAGAAGAAAAAACGTGTGCAGATGACAACGAATTGGGGTGATTTGTCTTCGTTCACGAAAAACATCGAGACATTGTTAAGGAAATAGAATCAATACCTATCAATACTCATCAAATGAGTGGTTAATGACTGATGCATGATGTCTTTTGTGTACTGTGCCAACTATGACATGTGATCTTTATTGTGTGATATTTTGTGATGATATGTGAGCCCTGTGATATTGCACGATCTGACTTGACTTTCCAGAAACAGGAATAATTCTGAAACTTCAACTTTTCCATGTGATAGTCAATTCCTTTCAATGTGCGAATGATCTTTCTTCTTCTGATTCCCGTCACCTTTGCTGTCTTCCTTTCTCTTCTATCTTCTCCCACTCCTGTTTATCCTTTTTTCTTTGCAACCTATCATGTTTAATGTACCATGCTGTGATGTTCTCAAAAAAGTGTCATTTCACCATTTCTTTTCTACTACTATTCCCCCCTCTATTCCTCTTTCCCTTTATTTTTTTCTTTCTTCTCTAAGAACGTGTCAGCTTCTATGTACCATGCTGTGATGTTCTCAAAAAAGTGTCGTTCCACTATTTTTCCTTATTCTATTGGTTTTTCTTCTTCTCTTTCTTCTTTTGGTTAATAGTTTTCTTGAAATACGAATAAAAATTGCATTATTCAAGGACCTCTTGGCGACTAAACGCAGAAATACAAGACAAATGAGTGAAAAGACTTAAGCGTCAGCGAATCCCCTATGGGGGAGATATTATCTTCACAGCAAGGGTATTTTTAAAAAAAATTGAGAGCTTTGGTCGAATGCAGGTATCACGGAGTATCATGAGGAAGCTGTCGGAAGCTGAAATACTTTGTCAATTGCTGCATCAGTAGAGTCCCAGCCAATCCATAGGGATTTCTGTCCCTACAATCATGATTCGAAGGAGCACCCATGTTTACCCACTTCTGCATGAGGTCATAGGGTCGACCGAGCTTAACTTTAAGCTCCCGGCAAAGGCAGAGCACATCAATTATCAACTTTTTGCGCTCTCTGGAAGTGATCGCTGAATGCGAGAAGAGTGATGAGCTGATTGTGAGCTAATGCAGCAATTCTGAAGACGATTGAAGGCTCATGACATTTTGCTTAACGCGGATCGTTTTTTTTGTACGTTAGTAGACCCGTATAAAGATATGAGGCAGATGCTGATAAATGACTGATATGTGTGCAACTGGATTTGGGGTGTGAGCCGCTAAAAATTCATGTTACCTATGTTGTCACGCGGCACTGAGTTTTTCCTTTCTGTCTTTAGAAGATTAAAGTGACAGCGACAAATAGAGCTCCAAGAAGGTCTTTTTACAGTAGCAGTTCATGGAAAATGCAACGAAAGTGAACCAAATAATAAAAATCTCTCGTGACCATATCGCATGTTGGATTAGCGTAGCCACACCATTCATACAGACATGTCAAGAGTAAAAAGCACCTCTGGGAATGTAGGCGTACGACATATCAACACCAACAAGCAGCCTGCAACATCTCTCATGGGAATGAAAAAGCAAAAGAAAGGAGTTAGAATTCAGATAAGAAGGAAATGATGGGGAACGATAGCGCTTTGATTGAAGGTAAGCCCTCAAAACCTAGTATAATCCGAGAACATAGAGAACTCACTGAGGACTACAGCATGAGGTGTTCCAGTGGGCAAAATCAAAAAAAAATCTTTAAAAAATGTAATTTTAAGCAAGTCACTTAGGATACATATGTGAGCAGCGGAAATATGTATCTCGAAAGTCACTAGAGAAGAACGATAAGCAATTCCCACGCTTTCTGGTCTTAAAAATGTTTTAGAAAGACGTTGTTACACAGGATGGGCCGTGAGTTACTGTACATACAATGTCCCGGACCCGATAAGAGAGTATAATATGTTTTGATTTTCGACTTTTTTACCAAGCACAAATGGCCCGCGGAAAAATTCGAGTTGGCGATGGATTCAGCTAATGGATCAAAATTGTTGAAATAGATTTCAATCGGTTTAGTTTAACATTTATAAAGAAAAGCTATTTGAAGCATTCAAAGGAACGATCACTTTCTACGCCAGAATTCAGATTATTTCCAACAGTGCTGAGCAGTCGTTTTTCTATACATATAAGACAATTCTCATCCACTTTTCAGTTCCCGGCGACCTGGCAATTGTACAGGGTGGTCCAGAACTGGTGGAGACTACGATGCTCGTTTTTCGGCTTGTCTCGCGTTTTGGCTTGAATCTTTTTGTGTCCTATCCTGAAGCCTCTTTGAAAATAATACCAAACTTTACGAATTTGAGAAACACCTAGGTCACCGTCAGTCATGCCTATTTCTATTCATTTAGAGACAAGGATGGATTTTCCTTTCATTAGACAATTTGATTTTTGGAGCAAACGCTTCTAGAAGCGTGGAATTATCCTGCGAGAGACTATTTCCACGCCACTGCAGGAGCCTACTCCGATTTCTTCGGCCCTTTTCTCAGTGGTGATAACAGAATTCCTCAAATTTGGAAGTCGATTTTGTTCAAGTGTGAGTGAAAAACACCTTATTGGTTGGAAACAGATTTGCCAACTCTGTTTCCTAACGGTAGATAATTAATTTGGTGAATCTGCTTAATTTTGAATCACCCTGTTATACGTCAACGGTCAGCCGACAGACGGTTTTTTTAAAGTTTAGAGGTGTCCAGGAGGTTTTTATACTGCTCCATCTGTCGTCACCTTGCCATATTGCTTTTAAGTCAATGCAGTGTAAGATACAGTGCCTTTGTTCTTTGATTTCCTTCTCCTCCGGGGGAGATCCCACAAAGAACTGGACGTTGTTGCAACAAGATAACAGCACAAAACCTGCTCCAAAGGCCTTAATGGTATGTGCAAAATCCTGCCGTTATTCCTGAGCTCAGCACTTACAGTCGGGTCCGGCAGCCACTGCAAATGGGTGCCGGCGGGCGCCGGCCGCCGCCACCCTCCGGCGATTGAAGAGCTATAAATCACTCGAGCTTGCGATAAAGCGAACAAAAATACAATTTTAGTCCATAGTAGACAGAGTGCAGTGGATATGTTAAGGCTATAAAGTAGGGGACCATTTTCACAACTTTCACGTTTTTTCATTTTTGTGATTTTCCTGGGGAAAGATTTCTGAATACACAATAAGCGAAGCCAACTCTTCCATTTTCTGCTAAAGTACACTGCTTCGCGAATACAAAAATGGCCGTTATTCTTCTATAGAAGGACACAGTACTTCAGTTATCCCATCTGAATAATAAAGCTCATCCAATTCGGGATCCTCAGAAATAGTTGAAATCCGTATAAATTGTTCCATATCCATTGCGAAGTAGTTCTACCGCTGTCATTTATCTTTCGTGGAGTAGTCCTTTACGCCGAGTTACTCTCTCCCGGTTTCCCTCAACTTTGAAAAAGTGGTTTTTCACTATTACTTACACTATTACTATTACTTACACTTACACTTATCGAAGTTTATCTTCGAAATTTATGCAAAACGTTGCCGGATGCCTTCCTGGACTACCCGAGGGAGATCACGGGGGACGTTCCAAGCAGTGAACCCCAAACACTGCGATACTTAACTCTGGATCTCCAACGGAGTGGAACCAGCGATAGGGACAGATTGCAATCTGCCACTCAAACCACTGAGCCATCCGGGCTATTTTTCATATTGGTGTTAGTTAGATAACTGCAGCAGCCGTAGGCAGCATACTATATTACTTGCAAAATGATGGGACAGGGCAGGATTCGATCCCCTGACCACCACAACGTCGATCATTGGCTCAACTCACTGAGCTATGCGCGCACGCGGTGCGACATACAAATGGTGTCCACTATTACTTACACTTACACTTATCGTAGTTTATCTTAGAAATTTAGGTGAAAGGGAGTTGGGTGGAGCCACTCCTGTGAAGCCTAAGCCTAAGCCTTAAACCCATTTTTAAGCATAGGGTTAGGCTTATCTACCCTGTCTACTATGGACTAAAATTGTATTTTTCTTCGCTTTCTACCAAGCTCGAGTGATTTATAGCTCCCTAATACCGGGGCGCCGGAGGGTGGCGGCGGCCGGCGCCCGCCGGCGCCCATTTGCAGTGGCTGCCGGACCGGACTGTACGAACTAATTATTATTTTCATATTTCTTCGCAGGCTCTTCATCTTCCCTATGTGAGCATCCGGATTTGGAGTCGGATTAGGTTGCGCTCTATGGCTAAGCCACACCACTGTTTTTTGCATGTGTTTTCGAAAAGGTCCTTCCTCGCACCCGATGGGCTGACCGAAGCGAATTAGCTTTTTCCTAGTTTTTTTTTTGAATCTGTGTGGCTCTTGCAGATATTGGTATTAAATAATCGAGCAGAAGTTTTGACAGCACAGTCATCGAGAAAAAAAAAATTATTGTATAAACCAGTTTACTTCAATACCGCTTGCTCACTCTTCTGAGCTTTGTCGTTGTGTTACCTAAAACGAGGTGCTAACAGTTCTGGACACTATCAATCTAGTCGTTGATCCAATTAGCATTCTCCCAAAGCATTACTCTTTTCCTACGCAAACATCCTTTTTCTATGCGAATATGTTTGCGATAAACGGCAATTCTAGTAAGCACTTTTTCACGTTTTAATTAAAATTCTGCTCGTAACGCTAACGAAAGCAGTACATGTTAGGTTGGCTTTCCTTCATCCATTCACGTCAGCGTGTTTTCTCAACAATTCAATAGAAATACGTACCAACATCTTCTTTCCATGAATTTATTTAGCTTATTTTTGAATTTTACCTGTACAGTCAAATATTTCTCGGAAAAGCTGTATAGAACCCACCTATTATGCTCCCAAAATCAAGCAAATGCAGGTTACACTTCTGGAGAAGTTGTCATTTTTGCGCTGGAGCGAACATTATTCATAAGCCGATGATATTCGATATCTAGTTAGATAGGACCATTTTTTTTATTACAGACCTTGTTTTTGTAACGTTTTACCTCATTTGTGGATTACACTTTATCTTGTTTTTTTGTGTTTGTGAGACTGCGAGTCATATTTAAGTACAGTTGCTGTCAAAAATACTGCAATAGATGGTATTTCGTAACATCTTTCATGCTAAGCACTTCAAATTTTCCCATCAGTTGTAGATGCTCATTCGGAATAGAACTAAGCAAAAACATACCCATTTACTGCAAGAGTTGGAAAATTGAAAGAATTTCCATGCAAGAATCCAAGAATCTCTTCCCCGTACTCGTGGCTTTCTAACAGTCGAAATAAATTTCCGCTGTGATTTAGTGTCTATGAGTCCTTTGTAACAATGAAATTCCTACAAGTGAACCTACTAAAAGTTGCTTCAAACATTTACCCTCACACTGGAGTTTGTAGCGTTTGGGAGATTTCCGGTCCCAAGCGAGAAAAAAACTCCCGGTTGACCATTCACTCCGCGGGAAGTAGCTCTCCATCTATCCGCATCCTCTCGCCTCATTCTGCTGGAGATGCACACTTCCTAAAAGCCGTTCCCGAAAAGGGCGGGCTGTTGTACCAGCGGTGAGTGAGCACTCGTCGCAAGCCAGCGCTTTTCCACATAGGGTTTTAATCGCCTTCCCTTGTTAAGTGACATAGCAACGAGAAAATAAAGTTTGCTAGAACACGAAGTTTTCTCTGTGTGTTCTTTGCCCTGAAGACTTCCATATTCGGTGTCATATTCTAAAAAATCTACTGATATAAACATTGGATAACACGCCTATTCCTTGGTAGCTGTGCACACAGGAATCATAGTCACTTTTCCGTTGCTCGGCCCCTTGTACAGCGAGCTGATCCTTCTTCTTCCATAGGTTTTGTCTACTTATCCTAATATTTTTTACCTTTCCTTTCTGACACTCACCCGTTGAGCGTACTAGTTCAACTGCCTACGTTTCTCTTTTAGTGCACCTAGAGTGCTTTGGATAAATAAATAAAATAAATAAATAAATACTCTCCGTTAAAGACATCGTCACAGTCAGAATCATTGCTGAGATTTTGATTTTCATGTGAAAATTTATGATTGATGGTGATCATAGTGGCGTACATGTACGTATCTTCGCAGAAGTGCTAAAAATTTGTCCTGCAACCGCCTCATCTGACGAGGATTTGGGCGGACAATGTTAGGAGCACATTCCTAACTTGTCGAGCTCATAGTGTTCTCCAAGCAAGGACTGCACTCTGATAGAAGTCCATGTTCATCGTGAAATCTCAGAATGCATTCCCTGATCATAGAAGGAGCTTCATATGTTACTAGCAAGGTAGGTCCCGGTGCGGAAACCATTTACGTACATTCGCTTCAGCTCCGCCCACAAGCTCAACAGAAGAAGCGGCTCGGAAACGGAATTTTTGGCAACTGCGCTCTATTTCATGTATACCGCTGTGATCAACAGCTCCTGAGGACTTTTATTACTTTATGAAAATCTCAAAAAATGATTCTACATTAGGGAAGCAGCTTTGAAGGTGAATATATGTATGTACAAATGATCGCACCTGCTCCATGCACCTTTTCTTTCCCATTGCTTTGTCCCATTCAGCTCCTGGATGAATTTCTGGAACCTGCCAGTGATACCTGCTTTTCATCATCGTTTTCGAAGTTCTTAAGTTGTTATGCGCGAGACAGTTGCTTGGCTTTTGCCATTCCGCCTTTTCCTGTCCACTCTTGAAATATCTTTTAAGAAGTTTTCCGACTTTTTCTCGGTTTATTTTGAATAATTTCGTGGGAGAACTTGCATAATTTTTTTCCTGTATTCTCCCCATTCCTCTAAATCCGCATTTTGTCAACTGAAATTCTTTATTTGCTCTTCCTCTGTCTCATTTCCATAACAAGCTATTTTTAAAACTGCCGGGAACATCATCGTTTTTTTTCTACGAATTTTTACTACCTTATTTTTTTTATTTCCATAGTAAGCTATTCTCAAAGCTTTTACTACCTTATTTTTTTTTCATTTCAATAGTAAGCTATTCTCAAAGCTGCCAGGAACATCATCGTTTTTTTTTCTCCAAATTTTTACTCCCTTTTACTGCCCATTTTTACTGCTCACCTTCTCAGCTGAAAATTTTCTTCACTCTCGGAACTGTTTGATGTTTGGGCCGTGCGACTGTGAATTCTCCTTGCTTCCTTCCCTCGCAATTTCCACGTAACCCCTGGTTTCACTCTATTGAGCAGAATGTAATCAATTCCAGTTTTGTCAATCTTTCACTTGTGCTCCTACGGCATCGATAAATGCCATTAGGGATACGTGTATGGTTTTTGCTGATCCCGAGGGCACAGGCTAAAAGAGAACCCTTAAATCAATTTGCTTCTTAGGAGGGTACCAACGTGGTTGGGTTACGTGCAGCTTTATGTACACACAGTTTCCCTGACACTGCTGGTTAGCGAGATTTTCCGCTTGACGCAGTCTCCAGTTAAGGGATATGTAAGAAGAAGTGTGCGGGCACTCGCACGCAGTCTGGATACATGCGTCAGCATGGCTATTCAAGCTGTAGTTAGGAATTTTCACTTGCCTGTGGGGAACATGAGCGAACGTAGCAGGCTATCGAAGAGCGGGCCTCCATCAAATGCATGCCATAACGGCCAGGACTGCGTGAACAACTTATTAAATTGTTTTGGTTATCAACAACTATTTCAAAACAATTTTTAGAATTAATTTGAAAATATCAGGTTGTCACGTAAGTTTCCGCTGTTTTGGAATTTTCGACAGAAAAGTTTTATAAAAAATCAAAAAAAAAAACAATAGACATCGAACGAATTATGAACCACAACAATCGCTAGTTTTTTGCCGTTTATACAGCAGGAACTCGACTATGCTGCTCCAGAAATCCGTGGACTATGGAGCAAAGAACTGAGTCGGGCAGGAATGGAGGTCACTGAGTTTGACAATTTGTTTCTCGAAAATTAGCCTCTTCTGTGGTGTGCTAATTGGCGCTTGGTTAGAGCTAGGTTTGTGCTACATAATGCGAAGTTTGGAATTATCCTGGGAGCTCTTTGTGATTCCAGAGAGTTCTACAAACAAAATTAAGGGGCTCTTCGCAGTGTTGCAAAATTGTGTGATTCCTACAGAGCACTTGGAATTTGCCCCAATATTCTACCGATTAGTGTCCATAGTGGAAGAAATCCCACTTCAATTCGTCCAGCTTCAGAGAGAAAGAAGGCATAATCAAAATTTTGGGCTACCAAGTTTGGTGCTTGTGCCTGAGACCATTCCACAACAAAATGTAGAGGGATAGTAGCGGGGAGAATAAGGATGTCCTCGAGATTACTCGACCCAGATTTGGTTAGCCTCATGCAACGTTATGTTGAAATAATTCTTCGTGCAAGTACAGTTGCCGAATTTGCATTTTTGAGGGGTTCACTTCGAAATTAGTCAAATTTTTAAAACAAGATGGAAAAATATTGTTCACATTCTATAATGTTAACGCTTTAAAATAGTATACGGTTATGAGCAAAATCTAATCGGTAATCATTCATTACAAGCGTTCAAAAATCCCTGTGCAAAAACAGTGGAACTTATGTAACAACCCAATAACTAGAAGTGAGTTGAAGAGCACTGATTTTCTATCAATCCAATTATCATTCGCGTCAGCACTATAATATCTGAGATAATACTGAAGTTTAATTCGAGTTACGATCGGCGAACACCACAGGGCTCTTGCGATTACACTTCAATGTTCACAGCAAAAATTTCACAAACAAGTGAGTCAATAAAGTAATTAAAGGACGTACTGAGTACTTAGATAAGTAAACCAGTAAGAAGATTGTGATAACCCAGTAATCCTAACTACTACGTAGATGTTGTTTGATATTATAAATAAGACAGCTTGGTCGAATTAAAGTCGAATTAAATCAATGTAAACCTATTTATCCAGTGGTTTTTGGTTGCCCGTGCCGGAAAGTCAGTAGGTATGGCCCAGTGTTGGACGCAGAAAGTGGGCGGGAGGGAGGGGGGGGGGGGGCGGGGGAAAAAAGTGGGTCTCCGCCGTTTTGGGGACCCAGACGGAAAATAAAATTAATAAAAATATTAATTATAATAATAAATAATTAAAAAAATTATATTAAAAATAATATTAAAAATAAACAAGCAAAAATAAACTAATACAAGATTTTTATACGTATTGTAAAGTAATTTCAAAAATTTGCCACCCATTTTCAGGGGGGGGGGCGCCCCGCTGCGTCCGCCACAGGCATGGCCTTATGGCCTTTCCTCCACGAAATAAACTCTACGCAATCATCTTCGGTATGCTCTGTGCCTCAAAGTTAGCCGAATCTGACCTAAATATAACCTTCGTTAATAATCACTCCCACAAAGTTACTATATACATTACTTTAGCTACAGTTTTCAGTTTTTTTCTGAGACTCCATAAAATCCAGAGTTTTAACTTGGTTGAAGAATTTTTCATTCCAGAGGTATTTCAGCATTTTTTTCTCTTTTCCTGTTCACCTGCTGACCTAGATAAACGATCGAATCTTTGAAAACAGCGTTTTTTTTTTCCTAAAAATGGTACGGCAATCGAAATAGAACCATCGCAACACGTTCAGATTTGCTTGAACTATGAATGCACATGCCTCTTACATGACTGACACTTTGTTGAGTCAGCCCAGCCAGCTGCAAAGAGTATAGGACGAGCTTAGCGCATTCCAACTAATTGATGTTAAGTCATGCATGATAATTGGATATTTTCAAGCAGTGGTCAGAACAATGACATCATGCGCTCACTTTCCTTGACTCCATTAAGAGATTTCTGGATACCACGACAACTCGCCCGTGATGGAGCTGTTTGTTCTTCTTGATGTTGAGTCTTGATGTTTAGCTAGCCAAGTAGCAGGGTTTGATCCAGGCGTCGTCCGATCCTGGCTTGTCACACTCTCAGCGCGAGGGGTTCAATTTCGTCGCGGCCCTTCTGCGCGCTTCTTCGTTCACCGTCCAATATATCACGCTCAGATGTTGCACTATTGAAATCTAATTAACGCTATACGTCGCGAATAACACACAATTTTCTGTGGGGAAAGAGGTGCTGCACTCACATCTCGGACGGCAAACGCGATTTTGATGCACTAGGCACTAGAGGTGATCGTGGAAGTGATGAGTTTCCGGTGTTCACTGCGAGAGAAGTCCTAGGAAATTTCCGGAAAAAAATTGAGAAGCTTGAAAATGCTCCATTCTTATGAGAACCCAACGTGTTGTTCAATATGAATGAGAAGATTACATTTATACCTCCAAGTTGAGATTATTAGCCGCAATGGCTTCTGTGGAGGATGTCTCTCCGGTCCACTTGGGACACCGTACTCATCTAAACGCTGATCACGCCAAAGGCGGCTATGATCTCAAATTGACACCATCCACGCATTTTCGGCTATACCGTTTCGCGTCCGGTCGGCTTCTGCCGCCTGCTAGCATCTCAGAAACTTCTGAGCATCTATTCCACCTCGAAAAATGGCACATGTGCCGATCTTTGCAGTGGAAGTTGCGCTATTGGATATGTGTATTGTAGCGTATTGGAGTTTTGCTTGGTCTACTCCAAGAAAGTTCTCCTAATTTCCATTTATAAAATGGCGAAACCTCCCCTGGCCATCGTAAAAAATCCGGATCAGTGTCACCTTGCGTTGTGAATGGAGCGCAGAATCATCCGTGTGCGCACCTTCCCTGCGCCGTTACCGGGAATTTCTCGGCCATGCCTACTCAATGTGGGATCGAACCGATGTCAGCAATGTACTGTAGCTGGCATAAATGCAGTCCCGATATTGAACCTGTGCCATATACAGCACTTCTCGTGTACTGAAGTTTTGCTCGGTCCACTCCAGGAAAGTTCTTGTAATTTCCATTTATGTACGGCAGCACCGGTGTCTCGAAATTTCTCAGATCCTTCACAAGCATCCATGTCCTTTCACTTCTTTCATCCCCTGGTCTTTTTATTCCACACTCACGATCAAGGGTGTGCGAAATTTTCCGTTTTCCGTTTTACGCTTTCTGTTTTCCGTCCATTTTTGGCCCTCCGTTTCCCGTTTTACGTTTTGCGGGATTTAAAATTTTACTTCCGCACATGCCTGCTCACGATCCGTAACGCTAATGAATACATAGCTCATCACATACTCCCCCTAATTGACCCTTAAAAAATAAATCAAAGACAGCTCGTTCTATTTTATTTCATACTGATTGTCTTGATCATCGATTCATCGATGTTCCCGTTCATCGGTACCTCATAGAATTCGTAGCAATGTATGTTAAGATTACATCAAATAATTCTCTCAAAATTCCGAGCTACCTCTGCTCCTTTACGGTTTCTCCAGGTTTTCTCCAAGTAATATCTTCTTCACGTTTCCACTAAATCTGCGTCTTATTGGATTGTCAACCGATTGGGACCACTGACCTATCAATCCGCGAAGAGCGACAGAGGTTCATAACATGAACCTAAGACTATCTCGAGCTGATGAAAGTATCCCCCACCTCCTCTCTTTTTCCTATTAGCCCGCAAGCAGTGTAGTCACGTTGGCTGATAGGCTAATGTAACCTGACCACTTTTGAAAAGAAGAGCGCCTGACAAGGGCAGAAGACAGTGTAAAGACGTGCAGACCGCGTCAGAGGCCTCGAATATTTCACACAGAAACTAAGACGACATGAGATCTGTGTAACTGGCGTATTCCTCTGGAGTTTCTCTCCTAAAGTATATTACACAGCTACGCTGTCGCTGCTACCGTTCACCACCACATGGTATAATTGACTCACCTCGAACGCTGCCGAGCTGGACTTTTGAGCCGACATCAGGTGGAGAAGCGTCAACATTAGTCACAGGGGTAGACCACCGACGTAGGATGGAATCAATGTGTGTCTGACGTACATACCTTGGAATCCTTAACCACCAGTATTCTCTAAAGGAAATTCTGGCGGTGGAAGCAGAATGGGCACTTCTTTCAATTCGTGGAATCAGCCGGTGAAGTTTTGACGTCAATATTTCGCTTCCACTTCGGAGATTCCTTAATTTTTTAATTGCTAGGAGGAATTAACGAGTATGGAAGGAGGAAGTAGAATGTATGCTCTCTGGTTTTTTATCTCTTGAACTTTTAATTAATCCTCCAGGATCTCGGCTGTACTGAGGGCAACATCAGGTCGAGACGTGATGGAAAAATGGATTGCAAGTCTAGACAGAGTTGAGATGACTAATTTCAATTCAGTCATTCAGTTTTCTATTTGTGGATGTTGCAAGCCATGCTAGGCTTCTAAGTATTCTATTTTATAGCATTTTATTTGGGCAAAGTATAAGCCAAAATTGCGGAAAAAATGAGGGGTAATCTTTTTTCCTTATTATTATACCTATATATGCACATATTTTTGTATTTCTAGGAACAGCCGTCCGCAAACAGCTATTTCTCGAAATAGACTTCCGTTTCCATAAAAACGTAAACATTTAGCAGCGCTATATAAACTCTCTCGTCAAGCTAATCCTATTGCGCTGTTCTCACTTGGCATGGGGTTTTACCCTTTTGAAAAATAGCTCCTGCACTTGTTCACTATAATTTTATTGGTTTTCTGGCTGTTTTTCTATATCTCTCGTGATAGTCTACGAAGTAGATGACATTTGCTAGCAATAAAGGAGCTGAAGCGTTAAATACGGCGGCTTCAAGGGTTAGGATTCTCATTCATCATTTATTTTTCTTTTGTTTGCTGAGCGCTAATCATTCTTAAATCCTCACAGCTATTCAGTGGGAAACGTGCACACCTTTCTGAGGTTAGCTATTTGATTTAAACCGTAGTATTGCTGACATTCGAGGACGACGACAAAATTCATACTGTTGTTTTGACTGGGCATCGAGTAAAACGCTGCAGCCATGCATCTTTCCTGATGTTTTCACGCGACATCTGTCGTATCGTGTTACTCAAGTCATACATGTCTCTCCGAGTGTTCGTTTATGCGCTGGAAAAAGTACATATGCTCAACGGTGCTTTAATAACGGCATCTCCAGAAAAAGAAAACACCTCGAATACTCCGTAGACTTTCAGAAGCTCGATGGATATCTCTTCTCCGCATTCTGCCCATTTGTTGCTTTCTTCTTTTTTTTCATGCTCACAAAAATTCAATCGTCCTGTCATCCCACATTTTTCTCCTCCTTCGTATACATATAGATATAGTGTATAGATATGTATAGATATGGTGCTGGAAATAAGGAAAGACAGACAGGAAGTAGTGTTTCAGAAAAAGAAAGAAGCATAAAAGAATAGTTAGACGAATGAATGAATGAATGAATGAATCACTGAATGAATGAATGAATGAATGGATGAATGAATGAATGAATGGATGAATGAATGAACGAACGAATGAATGAATGAATTGATGACTGGATGACTGGATGAATTGATGACTGAATGACTGGATGACTGGATGACTGGATGACTGGATGACTGGATGATTGAATGAATGAATGAATGAATGAATGAATGAATGAATGAATGAATGAATGAATGAATGAATGAATGAATGAATGAATGAAATATTGAGTGAATGAATGATTGAATGAACAAATGAGTGAATGAATGAATGAACTGATGACTGGATGAGTGGATGACTGGATGAATGGATAGATGAATGAGCTAGTGAATGAATAAAAACGGAACTTGAAAGTTCTTGAAGATTTTCAAATCATCCTTCTAATTTTTGGTTTTTTTTTCGAAGTTTTTTTTCGCTTCTTTTTTCTTTACTTTGCTCATTATGTTCTTGTTTTCCAGGTGGATAGCGTGTCTACGCTCATGATAAACAAATAAATAATGTTCTGTGTAGCCTATGTACGTGCTTGCTTCTTTTTCCCACCTCACGATAACTAGCACAATTTAGATCCTTTTTCCGGCATTCTCTCCATTTTCGAAGATTTTCTTCTGTTTCTCTATCCTCTCCACCATTCACCTTATTCTTCTCGTCTGTCATCCACCTCACTTTCTGCCCCTAAATTCGCCTCAGGCAAAACGATGTAAACATGTCAGCACGTGTTTATCAGTGGCGAGAAGTGTAGAGCAATTTGGCAAGTGGCCAAAAACCGACAACTCATCCCGGCTGAGTTGTCAAATATTCGTGTTCGTGTGTAGACACTTCGGCAACAAATATACGAGCGGTTGACTGACTACCACCTTCGTATGTGTGCTCCGCCCATCGTAAAATTGATCTTTTTAGACATATTTCTTGGAAAGGGAGGCAGGGGATTGCTCTCCAATTTTCTAATCTCATAATTTTCGTGTAAATTTCAAAGGAAAATGAGGGGATTTTCTTCAATTTTTCAGCTTTACTTCTTGTTGATGTGGCACACCTGATCTCTGAAGTTGTTTTCTCTGTATGTCCGCTTCACTTCCTTAGTTTTAGCCGCTATGTATCACTTATGTCATTTAATTCATTTGTTATTTATTCGCATATCAGTTAGTATCGTGTGTACCACCTCACCTCCTTACATGGTTTTTTTTGAACGCCTTGCTTGTATTCAGCGAATATACAAACAGTTCATTTTAAGTCAGGGTTCTTGGTGGTCATATGTGTCTGCTCGTCATGGTACATCAGATGGATTCCCAGCTCTTTTTATTTGTGGAGGAACTCATAGATTAATCATCTTACTTTTTCCGTCGCAGGTTTTCAGTTTGGCACTAATACGACATGGTTTTTTTTGGCGCACTGATCTTCTTGTTCAATCAGTGTATTAGATAGATAAATAAATAAGTAAAAATAGGCAGATGAATAAATAAATAGTAGACATGAAAGCGGATGAGCGAACTCACAGCACACCTTTTGTTTTAATTGCCCCTGGAGTCCCAGAGCTATCCGAATAGTCAGATCCGTGAATAATTAAAATTAAGTGAATAGTCATTTCAGCGATTCCACCTCTTAAGAATTGTTCGTCAAAGGATACATACAACGTTAACCATTGTCAATCTAGTAGATAAAGTAGTGATCTTGAGGCAGCTACTGGAAGTTTTCGAAAACGTTTTGAATTAGACTTTTTGTGCTTTCAGTTTGATTTTTTAATGTTTCCCATTTAATTTTTCAATAAACGAATTGTAAAAAAATCCCAATTCATGGCGACTCCAGAAAATTCCGCTGACTTGGAAATAGATGAATGGTGGAAAAAATTCAAGAAGTGTTCTTTACTAAAGAAATAGTCTAGGGTAACAGATAAATAAGTAACGATATTTAGGAATCTGAAGGTCTCATCGGAATCCAAGTTGTGAACCACCCTCCACCTACCCTCCTCACTCCATCGCTAGGTCTCTTATGGATATCGAAGGCCAAAAATACATCAAAATTTACCCATTAACGACCGCGCAGCATACAGATAAGCAGCGACTTTATTCCCATGGTTCAAACTGAGAGATTATTAAGGCTTGGTGATCTCAGCGGTTTCCTTAAATTTTAGTCAACCAATGGCTTTAAATCAATGTGATTACGAGAATCCATATCGGACTTTTCATGAAAATTTCGGAGCCGAGAAATGAGCAAGAATTGAGAAAATGCAGAACGCACGAAAAGGGAGCGGTCGTCGGTGGGTCAATCCAGAAATAATCCAGATGCTTCTCGTTTCTCTCGTGGACAATTTCCAGCGTCGTACTATAACCTACTAATTTTTAATCCCAGTTCAAAAGTGTTGTTTTGCCGTGACTAGTTCCATTCTATTTCAGAACTTCATCATACACTTCAGAATCTATTACATTCACTCAAAAATGAAGAAAACTTTCCGTTATTGCTTGAAGTTTAACTCACTTAGTTATGGTCATTATAAGTAGTAAAATTTCGAACTTCAGAACACCTCACCCCTCTCTCACACTCTATTCCTTCTACAGCGATTGTCCTGACAAAGTTACGACCTCTTTGACGATTGGTCCACAGCACGCACTACGTACTTGCTTCATTCTCAATGCTGATATTAGCCGTCTATTGCCTTGTTTTCTCTGTTTCTCTGCTGTCTCCGCCGTCCACGCACTGACTCCACTGTAGCTATTTCCCTTCCGAATGAGGCGTGAAAATATTTACGCCGGTGTATTTTCGTGAATGTGACACCCTGAGAGGCGTGTACATGTGTATTTGATAGGGACTTGTCGTGACTAATTAAGAACAAGGGAGTGCGATAAACATGGATGGAGCAGACACGCATGGCACGTTACCTAGAGAGCATGTGAGCTTGAGAGAAATGAGAGAAACGTGGTTTCCGGTGTTTCCCCACCAATCACCACCTGAGTGAGCCTTAATGCCGGATGCGGGTTAAGGCTTCAAATGTAGGATTAGTTGATTTCTTCCGGAAATCCGGTCATCTGATGTTGGATAACATCCGGATTTCCACGTGCAGCCGGATGCTAGGCTATGGAATTTGCTAGAATTTACGATATCCAACCCTTTACGCCGGCTCATCCAAGCAATTCCACGCTTTATTACCTCTTTTAGCATGTAAACTGCTCCGTTACGAATGGTCACTACGGCAGCCGTTATTCATAGTTATTGATTTTTCGCTGGACTGGTACAATTTTTCCAATAATTATACTTAATCTATGTGTCGAGTGTGACTACAGAACAGGTTTTTTTTTCTCGTAATCGTTATCGAATCAGGTCCAACACGTAAGAATTCTTCCACGGATCGATGTATTGATCGTTTATTGATCCACCAAAATCTAGCTAGAACAAATCTAAAAGATAGTAAGTTTTATGCGCTATCTGTTTCTCTTCACAGCCTCCAATGAAGCTATTGAGGCAATAATTTCGCCAAATATTTGTCCTATTTGTTTCGGGAAACACAAACTGGATAAAGAGAAACGTTTTTTTTCCCACAACTTCTTCCAGAAGTTTGTTTTTCCTTCGTTTTTCCTTAGCTATAATAATTTGTCTCCGTATTTTGTCTTGAAATTAAAGGTCGCGACTGGAAAAAGGCTGGATTTTGAACTTGTAGTCGAGCGCAATAATATTGGCGAATAATAACAAAATCCATACTGTTGTACTTAATTGTTGGTAGTTTCCATGGAACTTATTAGGTTAACGCCCTTTGAACAGCAGTAGCTGCTGTTGTGCCGCTATGCCTCAAACCTGATGATGAAACTGTTAGTCTATACCAGAACTCTGGTTACTAATTATTATAAAAACTCTTCAAGGCGTTAGTCAGTTCTTATTCTGTGCTAGGCTTGCAGGTGAGGCCTGCTGGAAGTGGCAGAGAGAAATGGGGTGAAAGCCTGGATTAGTAGGGTCACTTCATGAGGCTAACGCCCAAAGTTAACGCAGAACTGCGGTAGTCCCGAAATATAGGCTTCGATTGGGCCACGTCAGGTGCAGAACCGCCAAAAATGCCTCTGTTGAGTATTTTATGCGTTCGAAATCACTCTGAACTTTTTGTCCGGAGTGGATCCGCAGTACGCCCGGGGGGGGGGAGTCGCTTCGCCACCGCGGGGACGTGCGGATCTATCCGCTACCGTGGATCCACGGCCGCGGATCCATCGAGGACGGAAAATTAGAGCATCGTGTTGGTCAGAAATTGCGATTAGAGCACGATTACTGTAGTGCAGTCGTTGATGGAGTCGTGACGCCTAGGCAATGCTGACGTCAAAGGTTAACCTTTTGTTTTATTTATACTCGGGACCAAGTAAACATCGAAAAACTGCAACTTTTTTATAACTTCCTAATGTCATCCAGAAAATTGAATGTTAAAAAAAACGAAGGCCCTAAACCCTTCGTCATCATTCCTCCAGGGTTGCACCTCTTCTTCGCTTTATTAAGTTCGGATTTCCAACATATTCGGGATCGAATTTTTGAAATCTATTATATATGATGTAGTCCGTCCTATTTTTTGTATTTATATCTCACTATTCCATAGCTTCTGTACATTTCCGGAAGCATTTATAGTTTTCGGACCCGCTCAGTACATCAGCACTCTACTCTCTCCATTAAACTTCAGCATTTCCTCCATTCCATCGCAGCTCTCTAGATGCGGCTCATTTTTGACGCTTAGTGCAACAGCAGCACTTGTCACTTGCGCACGTTTTTCTGCATTGTTCACTAGGGACGACGCATGTAATAAATTTGTCGCTAGAGCTACTTTTTGTCGTCGACGGCCGTTTTCAAAACGCCGCCCGCTCAACTCGTCATTTGCTCGAAAATGACACGACAATGGCACTCAATCCCGGAGGCCGTTGGGAGTCGGCGCGCCGATGGACTGTTACTTAACCGCAGCTGCAAGTGTCAGATGTCAGTGCGAGCGCGGTCGCTTGATTTCGTTTGGTCCACATTTAGTCGCCAAATCGCCAACACCGAGGACATTTCGCTTTTTTTCATCTGAATATGTGAATCAGCAAAAAAGCAGGGATTAATCCATGGAGAGATTACTTTTTTTTCGAATTCACGACGTAAATCTCGAAATCCTCAACCACACCGGGCATGATCTCTGTCATATAGTATGTGCTCAACTCACTTTCAGTGTCGTTTTCTCATTGGTGGAAAATTGTGATTTAGGCAGGGAATTAGGGTGTTTCCTAGAAACTGCCGTTTTTCCAGAAATCGTCGCTTATGCTCACCACTGTTATTATGCTTCTATTATACGTATTATACGGTCACTCTTTTCTGCACAAAACACTATTTTTATTCGTTCTCTGTTTTTTAACTAACTCTTTTTAACGCCCTATAGAACCACACAGTCTCCATCACCCTAAGTATAGTAATTGAAGATGGAAATGCGTTTTCCACGGACTTGGAGAGCACGCGAAGTACGCGTTGAAACCGAAGCCGTAGTGGCAAATCCTGGTTTCTTTGATAGTTTTTTTTTCGTCCTATTTGATGCCAACTATCAAGAAAATTAGCTAATAATCTAGCAAATGTTATTATTTGCTATCGCGACGCCGATTCCAGCGCAAGCGGCGCGGTCGCGCGGCGTGCATCCTAAGCCGCGAAAAAGCGCTTCCATCGACGCTCACCATATTTATAAGCATTTATTTATACCAGCCAAATATCGCTCAAAGCGCCAACACACTATTAGCTAGAGGAGTGTTTGCCAGAATCAAATACAATTTCTGGAAGAGATGAGGAACTTCAGCAGCCTTCTAGGATAGTCCAGAAAAAATGGAAGTACTGGTAAGGATCCATCGAGAAATTTACGTTACGGGGAGAGAGGAAATTCACAGCGATGTGGTTTAAAAGCTCTACCAGGGAAAACTTCACCTTGTAAATGATCTAAAACGTGAGGATCTCTAAGAAAAATCCGAAGTGTTTTGGTATGAATACCCCATCCCCCTTCATGAAATAGAGGGTGGAACGGTACAGAATTATAGAATCGCGTGCATATCAATTTTTGCTCGAGGAAATCGTCCATTTTAAGCGGTGTGGTTTGTCATCTTCTAGATGGTTCGTAAATCTACAATCATTGGGGATTATTTTTTAAAAAAGATTCCTTCAAAAGGTTACCCCTGAAATGCAGGCTGGGCGTTGTAGAAATGAAAAGAAACAGTGTAGCATCCATCGAGAAGGCCTAAGCAGCAAGATTTCAGGAATAAACTTTCCTTATAAGTTCAAGAATTTGGAATATTCGTTCGTAGTTATTCAAAAATTATAAAAAAGAGGAAGTTGGGAATAGGTTCGTTACAAAGGATCAGTGGAGGGGGAGGGGGGGGGGGAGAGGGTTCTTGGTACCTTTGACTTTGACTGATAAATCTCCACCGACGCATAAATGAGAGAAGGAAGAAACCGAAAAAATCCGGAAAATCCGGGAAAAATGCTTATACATACATACGTATGTCAAAAGTTTTTTTTATGGAGAATTCTTCAAGAATATTAGCCGTGGCGGATAGTGACGAAGTGGTTATTGTGTGTAATTGCACGAGATGGGGGTGAAGGCTGTATCTTCGTTATCTGTGGATGGAATGGCATATATGTACAAACGTATGTAATTGCCTCGTCGACCTCCGTCGATCGATCATATCGCCGTCGGTGTGACTCGTCCAAGGGGCGTGACCTGGCTACAAATCTGCAAAAGAACCTTAAAATCCATAGTACGTCTATATGCCTATATGTAATAGACATGTGTTTATATGTGGGTAAAGTTTTGGATGCCCTTTCAATGAGATCCGGGAGAATAGGATAAAAAATGGGCGCGGTTTAGGTCTCACTTTTCAGAAAGACGCGTTTAGACAAGTGCTAATTCTGGCTGGATGACTAATTTCATTTGCGTACAAATCGCTGCTATTGTTCTCGAGATATAGTGCAAGCCTAGCTGCTGCTATTGAGTCATCTCGTCCAAGCATTCGCCATCGTTCGCGAAGCGATTTTTGTCGCTTATGTTCGCCAACATTGCAACATGCCAGCGAGGCGACAGCGATGCCGTAGATCATCCTCCGGGAGACGACGATATTCGTCTGCTTCTTCCAATTAGCGTTTCATTCAGGCACTCTTCGCGCGACATAACACCACACACACGACGACGGACGCCCGCGCCTTCGTTTGATTGTAGCCGCAATTATAGCCGCGCTCTTTTTCCCAGCCTCCTTGGCAACCTCTCGCGGTGATGTTATCAGATTTGATACGAGCTCACCGACAGCTCACACTTCCTGCCCAGATAACTGCCACACGATGCACAACCCACGGAACACGGCCGACGAGTTCCATGAATTGCTAATTAGTCGATTTGCAGCGGCTCCATTGTGTGCATTTTTCCATCATAACATATGCAATTCACCAACGCAAACGAGGAGTTTTGTATTAATAAGCCATTTGCCTGTTTGTTTGTCTGTTGCTCCCCCACGAGAATTGTCTAAACTAAGCGGCACGAATAAATACGTGCCCCAGTTCTCTATGTGAAGCGTCCGCATTGCCTGTCTGTCGTGTTTCTGTGAATTAGTTGTTTTTAGCCACACGAAAAGGGCAACTAATAGGCATGTTGGTCCTGACGAGAACAGATCTGATTTACGTGCGTACCTTAACGATGATGTATGTCGTATATAATGGCTTTTATGTCTCATGTTAACGACCAGGACAATAGCTACCTGCAGTAGTGGGCGGTGGTAAGTGCACCGCTACAACGTCCAGTAGCCACCTTTGTTGAGGCGATCAAAATCGTCGATCGATATATTGATCCGCTTAACTTTTTGCACCCCAGCATACATTCATCTATATTCTCAGGCCATTTCTGGGCTAAGATAACGTGTAAAAAAAGCGAAATTTACTCTTCTGTGAGGATGTGGAAGCTTCTACGTCATGCGTACGTAAAGTCTCACAAAATAGCACATTCATTCATTCATTCATTCATTCATTCATTCATTCATGTTCGTTCAATTTCCTACTAATATGAACTTTCCCAGAATTTCCAATCCTGGAAACCAGAAAATAAAACACCGTATAAGACCAATCTGTCATCATCCCCTGGATTTCCCGAGCACAACAGTTTTTGAATCGGTCGATTTACTTCGTTCTGAGGGACGCCCACAAAGCAGATTTTGTTAGCGAACACAATCTCGCACCAATCTATTGAAAGGCTAGAACTCCACGCCTGAACGGGCATCGGTGCACTTCCTGCTGAATCCCTATCTCCGTTGATTAGTCGTGGGTAATGTCGCCTAAACTCTGCTTTTCTTCTTCCATGTCTTTTTCTCTCAACAATCTAGAACTACTGGATTTCGAACACAACTTTTTCTCTTCTTTCTACACCATGTTGTCCGTATAAATTTCAATTATCGTCGTTCTTCCTCTATTTTATGTTTGAACGGATGAGATATTGGGTAATAATCTCATGTGTTACTAATTATTACACAACTCTTTTTTCAATACTTGAGTCTCACCCTAGCATCATTTACTAATGTAGATTAATTCATGTCCAGATGCCAATCAGAATAAATATAGATAAGAAATCGAAGTTTTACTCCTAGAGCACGAGAAAGCACCATCTATAGCCTAGCCACGCCCATTTGGGGACTAATACATACTTAACATACAACGCGGTCAAGGAAGGGGTTGCTGCTATTCTTCACGTGGGCTGTGGCACCCTGAAGCGTCGCTTAAACGACATCGATTTTGATAGGTATTGATTTTCGATGATCCATGGAGCAGCTATGCCAGCGGTATTGTGTCAAGAATCGATAGCTATCGGAATCGTTGTCGCCGATGACGGCGATGGAGAGATAAGTTGATGCTATACTACACATATACACCTCCAGTCCAGCAATTTCTTCACCTCGTCGGCTATGCAAGATCTGGTCCCCATCACCTTAGGCTGCTCCACATCTGAAGTGCTTAGACGATAGGGTAGTGTACGTTAATGTGATAATGCTTCTAGAACATATATAACTCCTGTTTTTCTTGCTAATTTCACCGCTTGTGTGGTTTTTTTTACTAATTTCACTGTGTACACAATTTTTCAAATCTTCGATTACAATTATCTGAATATAAAACTATTTTCAATGATTTTTCGTTTAAGATCCCGCCTACTTTCGCCGTCACCCCCTCCCCCACCCTTGAGAATCTCTGCGTCCGTGCGCTGTACTAAATTACCTGTTCTGAGTCAGAAGTTCAGAAAAGAGGCAGTAGAGGTGGAAGAATGCTAGGCATATAATACTGCTTGGGGAACAGTTCTCATTTATTATAAATCTACTAGTATGCTGCAGTACAAGCAGATTTAAACGTAGTGAGAGGACGGTTTTTCCAATAATTTTTTTTTCAAATTGTACTTCTAGGTGAGCGATTAGAGCAATTTCTGCTTTATTTCTCAATTTTTTGGTCGCCGATGAGATCCTTCCTTCATTGCAAAATCATTTTAAGTGATCTATACCTTTCGGTGTTCAAATATTTCAATAACACTTCAAAGCTTCAATGTACTGGACCATTTGGGATCTAAATACGGGCCTTACCTGCAATAATTCCTTTTTTTGTAAGCTGCTTATGTACTGTTTCCGTGTTACTTTTATTGAAGGCATTTTATTTGAATTTTTCTTAATTTCTCCCTAGAATCCCTGTTTTTATGGCCGTTCCACTCCATCTACACGAAATTCCTCATTCTGCAGCCGATCACCCTCCTTCTCGCTTACCAAGCTGTCGTGGTCGTCGAGAAGCGTTCGCCTTGCCGGCCAGCGTTTGATAGATTGCCAATTCGTTAGCATGTGGATAGCCATTGAAATTGAAGATTCGTCATCTGGACGACTGCCTCTTCAAGCAGTGCTTCACCAACGACGACAACTCATTCTCACGTCTTCTCACTACCGTAACCGCACGCTCGAGTACTGTATTAATATCCGGCCATTCATCAAAATCCATAACTAGACGCAATCACCAGCTATTCACTCCGAGATGAATAAATCACTTGTTTATTCTAACTTCGAGTAATCTTGACAGAATTTATGTCCATGTTGTACTTGGAGTACTCGTGGATAACTGCTGTCGTAGGGGTTTTTCTGACGGGGCGCAAACCCTGTAGCTCGCTCTCGGGACGCAGAAAAAGTTCATCCAATCTCAGCATAATAGGTAGTCGCCGGAGAAGGAATGAGTTCGAAGAGATAGTATAGGGAAGAGGGAGGAAGAAAACAGGAAAATAACATCTATGCCTTGAAAATGAGAAGAGAGACGAGAAGTTAGTGAATGAGTGCTGTGAATACTATGAATGAATGAATGAATGAATGAATGAATGAATGAATGAATGAATGAATGAATGAATGAATGAATGAATGAATGAATGAATGAATGAATGAATGAATGGATGAATGAATGAATGAATGAATGAATGAACGAACGAGTGAATGAATGAATGAATGTGTGAGTGAAAGAAAGAAAGAAAGAATGAATGAATGAATGAATGAATGAATGAATGAATGAATGAATGAAAGAATGAATGAATGAGTGCTATGAATGAATGAATGAATGAATGAATGAATGAATGAATTTATGGGTGGATTTATGGATGGATGATTGCATGAATAAATAAATAAATAAATAAATAAATAAATAAATAAATAAATAAATAAATAAATAAATAGCTAAATAAATAAACGGATAAATAAGTAAATAAATAAATAAATAAATAAATAAATAAATAAATAGATAAATAAATAAATAAATAAATAAAGGTTTTTTGATCGGTATTAGCTTCGTTCCAGAGAATTTCTGTCTCTTATTTTTCCTTCGCTCCGACCATGTCTTCATATGCGAGTTCCCTGAGTTCGTTGGTCTTGGAATATTCTTAATTAGCTTGATTTAGGAGGCGTGGCCAGACTGCAACTTATATTAATTGTTTTCACTTATATTTATGTTGCTAGTGGCAGCTGTAGCCTTCTAAGAAAAGTAATTTATTCCATGAAAGTACGGGAACTTCAATCCAATCGGAATTTTTCAAATATAAAACAAATTAAAATTAGATAAATTCAAAAGCAAAAATAAGTGAAAGAAGGGTAGTGAATGAAAACTTAATGCAGGGTTAACAGTATAATAGAATAATACGGCATTAAATGCATTCAATGAATTACTTTTGTGAAAATAATTATTTATGTGCTTATTTATTCATTTACTTTTTTATTTGTCCATTTATTTATTACGTGAGGACGAAACATCCCCCACTTCTCTCCTTTGATCACCGATCGTGCACCCAGTGTTAGAAATAGCTCTACTGTAGTACTTGTGGGTATTTACATATGTACATGTGCACGAATTCCGAGTATATGTCTAGTTTTTACTCTATTCCTCTTCACAAATTACTGAGTATCATCACTAACTAGTTAATTACTATTCAGTTGCTTGCCAATAAACAAGTTGATGAGAATATTAGATATTCTTCTCTAATGTGTTGTTGGGAATTATGCGCCGAGCCTTTCCGAGTATTTGTCTTCTTCTATGGGCTCTCTGAATAGGTCACAGTACTTCTAGTCCATCTACATTTCTGCCAGTGTATCTCACTGTTGAACATATTTTTCCACGCTCAATGTTATTCAATTCGGGAAACTCTGGAAAACAGCATAATCGACAGGAATTATTAGGACATTCCCGGAAATCAGGCATAGGGCGGTCCTGAGACGAAACCCTAATGCCAGGAATGTAATACAATTACACTTGTTATGAATGTGCATAGTAGTTTATAATAAAGATGGGTGGCGCATGTGTTCGACGATTAATCGCATTACTTGGCATCTCCAATGTCCAGCCCATCCACTGGCGGACTACGATTCTCGTGGATGCGATCCTGGCGGCACATTTTCTTAGGTCCCTTAAAGGCAGCAGGAGCTGAAATCCTCGACTCCGAGCTGAGCTGTGGGTGATGAAGTACAGACTCAGCACATCATAAATGTGAAACGAACACAGACAATGATGGCTTACCTGCAGAGAAAATGGAACATTCGTCGCGAACACGCCTGGCCGTGTTCGCGCGCGGACGAGTTTTCCCCGGCGCAAAAGCCATTGCGGTGCGTGGTTTGGCGCAAAGGGAAAACGAAATGCATTCAATTCACAGGGTTTCATGGCGGGACTCGGCCAAAACCACGCGCCGCAATGGCTTTCGCGCCGGGGAAAACTCGTCCGCGCACGAACACGGCCAGGCGTGTTCGCGACGAATGTTCCATTTTCTCTGCAGGTAAGCCATCATTGTCTGTGTTCGTTTCACATTTATGATGTGCTGAGTCTGTACTTCACCACCCGCAGCTCAGCTCAGAGTCGAGAATTTCAGCTCCTGCTGCCTTTAAGGAGCCTAAAGCCCACCAAGCTTTTATTGATTTTTACTGAGCGACTATAAAATTGCAACCGTCAGAAAATTGTCACTTAACCTGCTCTTTGATCTTCTAATTGATGCGAATCGCCTTGCTCAGCTAAATATCCAGTTAACACGTTAGATGACACCGCCAGTGCTAATTACCAGCGCGAAGTCGCCGCTTCCCCATGTGAACTGCTCATTTAACTTGTTATCACTACTACATGGTAAGTAGTGGCAGCAAGTAGGTACAGATCAGTCCGCGATTATTTCCTTCTCAGGACCACTTGTTGCTTTTTCACTTCTTTGTACATTTTTCGACCTTGAAGTGTTAGAGTCCAGAGAAGCGGAGTGGCTGAAGATTTACATCTATGGTTTTGCATATTTCTCAAGAGAAAGGAACAATACTAGGTTCGCTGGTGAGTCGATAAGAGAAACGGAAAGTGCATATAACCTGCTAGAGATGCAGAGAAACCAGACGGCAATGAGTGAACTACAAAAATCCAGTAGAGCTGGAATTGTAGCCACATCATTGTAGCGTCCGACGCTCTTATCAGAATCGCAGTATGAGTGTCGCTGCCTTTTCGAACCATTTAACATCTCAGTGTGTTACCTCGTTTCCTGAATTGTAGATATCATGAGATTCTAGACCTCCTCGTCACGCTGATTCCAATGATATATGTCAAAAGGCATAAAATTGACGAAAATCCAGTTTTCGGAGGGTCTGAAAAGTGCAGTCCACGAACCACTTGGGCGGAATGGTCAATGAGTGTACGAGTTTCCTCGTCCGCGCTAGAAACCAATATAGCCCTCTAAAACGGGTTTTATGATGGTGTCGGCCTATTCCTTGTACACCACTGGAATCAGCGGGTAGAGAAGGTCTAGAATATGCTAGCAACTCGAACACGAAAACAGGTGACACCCTCCTCCAAGAAGAAAAAAACGTTACCCAGCTTGGAAACCGCGCGCGACTCGCGTACTGCTCCCGGCAGAGTCGCGCCCTGTTTCCACAGAGACGTGCAAGACTTCTACAAAACTCTAAAAATGACCCAAAAGACTGTATTTTGTGTACTAGCTGCCTTTCATTTTTATATCTATGTATTTTTTCTTGAATGTTTCTGTGTAACCGATGAATTTTCCACTTACCACCGGTTGTCGAGCTTCCAGTGACCACGCCCATTTTCGAGGCCAATTTCCACCATCGTAGAGAGCGTATACACATAATTTCGATGGAATAGAGATGCAAATTTTGCCGCAACTCGGCGGTCCATGGATAACCGCGATTTTGGCGAGCGTTACTAGCTCATGTTTGCAAGGGAGTCATGTTTTCTGTTAGTTTTTTTTCTTTGGTGACAATCCGACCTTTCTTCCTATACTCAACCTTGTGATTGAAAAGAGATGAAAATTCCCACAGAACTCTTAGCAAAAGATATGGAAGAGGCTCTCGCTCTGAGAAATTTGATAGGTTCTTTATTATCATTGATTATTGAATTGACTTTGATTATTATTTTCCGTGGTATTTATTATTCTAACTATTGACAGTCGTTTTCAATGAATTTACTGGATTTCCAGAGATTTAGGATGTCTGAGCCGCTTCCATCTCCACTTCCCCGTTTTATGAGTGAAAAAATTCTATTTTATGTTTGGTTCGTAGACAAGGACGTTTTTGCTGTTCCCTGGCTTTTTTCAGAATGGGTGTGGCCAATTTGCAACATCTGACGAATCCATGTTGGTTGTTTTTCGTTGGTAATCCAAAAATATCTTCCAGTACTGCGTAGTAAATCACTTTGTTCCTGAGTTCTTCACGGAAACGCTAATTCTTTCGAGCGTGTGACCTTTTTCCTCTACTAATTTCGTTGTGCAGAGGTTTTTCTACCACAATTTTTTTTCAGCGGCTGCGAAAAAAAAAGCAAAAGGAATCTACTTTCACCATTGATACCCATGGTTTCCTACGATTTCCCTATTTACCCATTTTTTTCGACTTTCACTGCTTTTCACGCTATTTTCACGTCCACACCGGGCTTAGCTTCTCATTACCAACCCGCCTCCATCAATCTCACACCTCATAACCTCAGTACAATCACCGCCACGACATCGTTCAGGGATTAGACCATAAGCCGAGGAATAGAACGGAGGGTGGCGCAGAGGCCAGAGAACGCTGTTTCCATTTATTTTTTAGCGGTAGCAATTAGAAAAACATGTATCTCTGTGGAAGGATTTCTACAGACTCGTTCTTGCCTGAGTTGATGTGGAACCTAAAGACTCTGTGGTTTCAAATTAACTTCATTTTGAGCGGAGCATTGTTCTTCCAGCTCTCTGCTCGTTTTGTATTTCTCTGCGTACCCATACACAGGTGGAAAGAGGTAATATCGTTTCATTCCTTATTTTTCCTCATTTTCCCCGTTTTGCGGAGTTTTAGAAAAGTACTATGACGTTCTCTAGCACTTGAATTCTTCTTTCATTTTGTTTTGCGTAGTTTTCTTCTTCTAATCTGGGAACTCTCAGTTGTCCACTCCGGTCATGTATTAATAAAGCTTTTTTAACATTTGAAGAAACGCATCATTAACGCGCTCCTTAGGGCTCTTCAAGGGCTCTACCTTGAGTTTTTTTCCTGGATAAGTTTCAACTTTTTCGGGAACTTTTCCAGTGTTTTCCCTTTACTTTAGCAGGGAATTGTTAAAATGTTGAACAGCTGATCTCATAGGACATGTGTCTTTCATTTGCAAAAACTCGTGCACATACCTATTTCCTCTTCTTTTCGAACTGCATGTTGTGTTTGCTGGATTCAAACCGAGGATTTCTAAAAATAATATTACAAATCTCTTAGGGTGTAAATAAACGAAAGTAAGAAAAAGAACGGTATAGGGTGGTAAAAGACGAAAGCACTCTGTTCTCCACTTTCATCATTAAAATTAGTATTTCTGGTGATTTTGTTTTTCGAATCCCAGCCATCCGGGCCTGCACTGTGGTAGACACCACTTTGCCCGAATGTATCGCTAGGACTACCCATGGTAAACGCACCAACGTGTGTAATTTTATCTTTTACCCAGCACTCATCAACATGTTTGTCTATATCAAGCTGCTATACTCTACCCATCTACTTGTAATGTAATGTAATGCCCATGGGTTACCATGAGAATGGGTTGGGAGGATTTCAATCCTGTCCAAATTCCGAGCAGACGTGCTGTGTTCTGCTCGCTGTGAATTAAATGCCGATTTCCTCAAAAACTGTGTCTAAGTCCCTCCGAGTCACGCGACGTCTCAGTGGGAAGTGCATCTGACCTCATCGTGACCTCAAATCACATTAATTCATCACGTAACTTTCGCCCACTAACTGACCCCCGGTGCACGCCCCGCCCACTTCCATTCATGCTCCGCCCACTTCCATACATTTCAAAAAGACGCTTCCTGAACGCTCTGTTATCAAGCTAGTGATCACATTCAAGTGTGGTAACATATAATTCACTTCCTCTGTCTCTGGCATTTTTTCCTGAAAATTAACATCCTATAGAACCTTTTTGACAGCTGAGCATTTCTGAACTTATTCCTAGAAATTATCGACATGTGGGCGGTGCTAAAAGGTTGAAAGTGTTCCTGCACTGAACAGCTGTCCAGTGCGTGTGTTTCCAGCTACACCCCACTGGCACTTGTCCAAGCGCCACCCACCTGTATTCGTCTTAACGTAAGCTTAGATGCGGCGCTCGTTTTTATTATTTATGGTGATGGGAATTTTCCGTGCTTTTTCATGGTGACGCTGTGTTTTTCGATGCACTAGTCACTCAACCCCTCGTCGACTCGGTTCTTATCGTGCTCTCATCGCACTTTTTCTGGATTTTAATTTCGAGCCGTGAAATCAACGCGCTATTCACTTCGACGGCGTGGCATGTGCTCACCGGGATTTGTCGATGAGAAGCGCAAAAATGTGCACTTCCGGTGAAAAAATTCAAATCCATTAAAAAGTGCTTCTTTGCGTGCAGGTGTTATGACGTATTGTGGATGTTTTCTCAAGAGGAATCTTGCTTAATCCTGTTTATTGCTTATTTATTCATCACCTCCGCAGTTTTACGTCTATTATTTACAAAATTTCGGCACTTTATTCTCATGAATGCGTACGTTACAATACTTTATCGATTATCTCAGAGAGAACCATGCAGCTGCGATGAGTACGCCCCACCCACGCTGGAGGTCAGAGAAGCAGAATCTCCATTCTCAGCCTCATCTCAAATATCTCGCTCTCTATTGAATACCAATTTTCCCTTTATTTCTACTATGTACCACTTTTTGGATGCTCTCTATCCCTGTCTTATTTTTGAATTTTCAAAAGAGGCGATAAAAAATAATTATTCATATTCAAAATAATTATTTGAACGTTCACATACGTACATTTACATTTATATACATGTATAAAATAAGTAATTAAATAAATATGCCATAAGTTCACAATTTATGTTGTTTTTTTTATACAATTTTTTTTGAATTGTCGGCTGTTGCAGTTGCAATTTTTCTAATTTGAAATCTATAATTTTCACTGGATTTTTTTGAAACTTTAGGACCATTTGAGGTCTTTGCACGCGCCAGGCGATTAGGGGAATTAAGAAACGCAGATGGGGTTGTTGAGAAACATCGTGTTGGTAAGAGACGCCGACGGAAAAAGGCTCGAGGGGGTGGTAGATCAGAACACAGAGGCTCTCATGGTCGTACCACAATATGAATGTACCGCAATATCTAAATTTATAGTGCATCGGAGTTCGATTCGGTCGGATAAGAAAAGATACATATCGATCCTTATCCGTATCTATCCGACGAGGATCGATACGTATCCTTTCTTATCCGACCGGATCGGACCTCGATGCACTATAAATGTAGCTAATGGTTTTCAGGAAACTGATAAGCGTTCCCGACTCCATTACACATTAAAGTCTTTTATACATTTTCCGCTATTTTCTACCGTTTTTGAACGAATGCTGTTATTGTATTTGTTGATTTTACCCATTTTTGTTTATGTGCACCTGTAACCAACCCAGAAGACACGTTAATTATCTCTTATCCTACCGGGTTACTTTGGCTACCGCGGATGAGCGGATACGAGATTTTTCACGACCCGGATAACGGATTGGCCAAAAATGACCGGATAACGGATACCGGATAATGGATAACGGACAAGTGTTCCAAATACTTCAGGACACCACCTTCTACTATTATTAATAATTGTATTAAGATATTATTAATACTAATATCTAACATTAAGAAGGATAAAAGGAACATACTGCCCGAACATTGTGTATAAGAATTAGAACAGGTCCTTCATCTCGTTAATCATCAAAATCCATTCTCAAAGCGATGCTGAGCATGACGTCATTATAAGGAGATATTTTAGTTTGCCACGGAAATGCAGTCCGGTCCGGCAGCCACAGCAAATGGGCGCCGGAGGGTGGCGGCCGCCGCCACCCTCCGGCGCCCCGGTATTAATGAGCTATAAATCACTCGAGCTTGGGAGAAAGCGAAGAAAAATACAATTTTAGTCCATAGTAGACAGGGTAGATAAGCCTAACCCTATGCTTAAGAATGGGTTTAAGGCTTAGGCTTAGGCTTCACAGGAGTGGCCCCACCCAACTCCCTTTTCACCTAAATTTCTAAGATAAACTACGATAAGTGTAAGTGTAAGTAATTGGACACCATTTGTACGTTGCATCGCGTGCGCGCATAGCTCAGTGGGTTGAGCGAATGATCGACGTTGTGGTGGTCAGGGGATCGAATCCTGCCCTGTGCCCCCGTTTTGCAAATACATATAGTATGCTGCCTACGACTGCTGCAGTTATCTAACAAACTCCAACATAAAAAGTAGCCCGGATGGCTCAGTGGTTTGAGCGGCAGATTGCAATCTGTCCCTATCGCTGGTTCCACTCCGTTGGAGATCCAGAGTTAAGTATCGCAGTGTTCGGGGTTCACTGCTTGGAACGTCCCCCGTGATCTCCTTCGGGTAGTCCAGGAAGGCATCCGGCAACGTTTTGCATAAATTTCGAAGATAAACTACGATGAGTGTAAGTGTAAGTAATAGTAATAGTGTAAGTGATAGTGAAAAACCAATTTTTCAGAGTTGAGGGAAACCGGGAGAGAGTAACTCCGCCGTAAAGGACTGCTCCACGAAAGATAAATGACAGCGGTAGAACTACTTCGCAATGGTCCCCTGCTTTATAGCCTTAACATATCCACTGCACTCTGTCTACTATGGACTAAAATTGTATTTTTCTTCGCTTTCTAGCAAGCTCGAGTGATTTATAGCTCATTAATACCGGGGCGCCGGAGGGTGGCGGCGGCCGGCGCCCATTTGCAGTGGCTGCCGGACCCGACTGTAACAGTGATATTTGGATATTCGATGACTTGATTGGCACATTAGATAGATGAAATGATACCTGACCAGAACGTCTTCAATATAAGGGTCCCCGTAACGAATGCTGGTCCCTCCAAGGTTTCTTTCCTAGACCCATTAATGACAACGCTGTTTTTTTGGTGGGGAGAGGACAGGGGGGGGGGGGTGCCGTCACATAGGCTGATGGTTTGCTCCATATACCTTTTGAATCTTCTGGAGGCTTTTGGAGTTCTGATAAACGTTCTAGTACTGGCTGATGGTATTCACTCCCAAGCACTATGTGGTAAATAGATTCAAAAATTGATAAAAACTGTAGGGTTGAATGAATAGTCGAAGTGAACTTTGCGAGCAAGAGGGCACCACTCATCTGTGAGCTACGAGGTCATCAATTTCAATTTCAGCAGTGGTAACATCATTACTCGGCGTTGTTGATAATCTTATAAGTAAATAATGGTTTCGAGCTCATTGCCTCAAACGTCGGAAAACCCAGAAAAATCTGAGCAAGAGCTTTTCGAGGCGTGTACAATTCTATACTACCTTCTCCTACATCGCTTCAAGATTCCAAATCACTTATGAGGGAAAATCGCGTAATATGATGGCGGATAACGGCAAAAGGGACAATCGGATACGGACAATTCGCTCATCCCTGGTGGCTACCAACTCCTTGATTGCGAAACTAGCTCTGCGTCCCTGCAAAATTTTCCAGACCTCCGGAGGGACGTACCAGACCAGGAAGCGGCTTGATATTTTCAAGCATTCATATGAATGCTACTCATGACGTCATCATAAATCTGACACGAAATTGCATGTCGTGTCGAGGGTGTACTGCCACACAGAGCGAATTCGATCCGGCACACAGCGGCAAAGTATTTAGTTGCGAGTCCATTTTGAAACAACACGCTTGTGTTATACGATACTCTTCAGGCTGACATCCGGCGTTACACTCAGCCACCGCTGCCGCCGACGGCTTACATGTCGTGTTCGTCGTCGTCGACTCGACATACGCTTGTTCGTCGGTGATTCTCCAGTCTTTTAGAGTTTTACCGCTCAGCTCAGCAATTACGGGGGCGTGGGAGGGCGGGGGGGGGGAGTGAGGGGGGGGGGAGAAGGGAAAATAAGTTGTCCACAGAATCTCAGCTGAGCTTACTACCCAGATGTACTGCCTAACGACTCCACAAGAACTGCCAGCGTTATTGTAGCGAGGATGCACCGAAAGTCTACGAAGGCTTATGCAGCTGATTCCATAGATCCGGAAACGCTCATACGCGCCGCATCACTTGTGTTCTGACACACTGCTCCTCTGCGCATCCACACATCAGTTTATATCACCACTCTAAGTTAACAATAATCCTAGTTACCGGATTCTCCTAGTTACCCGAATAGATAAAAATTCCAAAATCTGAATTTTCTGGATATAACGACTCCGTTTTGGAAATTCCTGCCGTGCAGTTGCTCAAAGTTGGAAATATCTGAGTTTCTTTCTATGTAGCACCGTTTGTCCCACCATGGCTGTACGGCTGAACCAGCCTTGGTTTTGTTTCTTTTTTTTTTGCTGTTGCTGAATTCTTTCGGAATTCGCAACTAAATCCGTTTTAGATACTTTCCTGAAATGTTTCTCCTTACTTCAACGTTGACAGCATTTTTCCGAATTCCTCCTTAATTTCGAGCATACTCTATCGTTCGAATATGCGATTCCGCTCTATGTAGTATTTATGAAACCGTTTCAATGTTCGAGTTTCCATACTTACATTTTTCTGAGTAACCAATTCATTTTTGACGAAAAATTCGAAAGAAAGAAGGAAATTTTCTCTGATTTTATTCGATCATTTAGACGTTCGTCAGATTTCATGGTGCTTTGGCGAGGACTGCTAAGTCATGCAATCCTAGGCTAGACTACATGAAATCACTGAATGAAACGAGATGAGCAAACCAACTTTCACGTCCTGCATCTATTGACATTATGTAGTCTACTGGATAAATCTCCGAATCTAATCGAATCTTCGAGTCTTTTTTTTTCTCAAAATATTTCATCTTCTTATGTACGTGCAGGCACTCGTACGCACGGTAATGCCTGATAGCCAGTCTCTACAAATGCTAACTGGTTTATTAAATTTCCCTTCCCCGCCTTTTTCTTCCTATTAGGGCAAATTGTCATGCACTCGTTTGATTCTCTTTGATTAGCTGGAATAAACATACATTTGTCAATAAATTCAACAGATATATAACATGAAAAATAGTGGTAAGACTAGGTAGTTTCATGATAAAGTGCTAAATCCTCTATTTCTGTGTTTGGTTTCATTATTAGCGTGTACTCTGATTACTTGAATACTCAATTATTTACCTTACCAGCGTTACTGCATGGTTACGTATACGCATGTACGTACTTGCTGGCTAACTTTAGCACTTGATTACATAAGTAATTAGACTGCGTACTTAGCGTGTGTGGCAGGAAAACTTGCCTTAAAGCTAAGCTATTCCTGGCAATCCTTGGCTTTACCTTATTTACCACCTTTATTCACGTGTCAACAACCTCTCTCTCTAAAAAGCCACCATTGAACGAGCCGTACATGTGCTGATAATAACGCTAACGAGGTAATTTATGCGGTGTGGACACGCAAACTACAAATGTTGAGGATACGATATCGGGATTGATTCAGATACCCCGTTCGTTGACTTATGGAGCTTTTGGTTTTTGCTGTTATCCAGAAATTTTCCGACATTCCTGCCTTAGCTTTAGCCTTTGACGAGTTAGAACTGTAGTATCTATCCAGAGCAAATGGATTTTTGTTCCTACAGCCCTCAAACCTTTTTCAAATGCACCGTCCCAGCTCAGTGTCGTTTTTGAAATCTCCATAAAAGAAGAATCTCCATAAACTGCTAGTCAGAATGGTACACGTGATTCCATGGGAAACCGCTGAAAAATACCTTTCTGACCCTTAATTTTTTTGGGAGTTTGCGGGCGGAGCCAAGGCGAGACTATATGTGGGTCTCTGCTGGGATTTCTGCACCATCCATTTTCCCGCTGGTTTACACATGAAACGCATATCCTATCATATTAGGAAGCGGATGATGAAGAACTCTTACGAGGAGTATGAATTCCTTCAGAAAGTGCGCTTCCGAGAGTGCAACATCTAGAAATCTCGTCCGCCCTCCTTGTTCTCCGCCCACAAGCTCCCCAAGAATTAGGGCTTGGAGCCTTGTTTTGAACGAAATCATGTACGCCTTTGTGATCACCAGCTCCTAGAGATTCCTATCACGTAAAAACTTCAAAAAAGATCCTGATGTGGACGGCTTTTGGTCCTTTTGACCACGACAATTTTCCTTTTTTTTTATCTCTCAACAACTGCCACGATCATTTCTCTTCTTATCTAGTTTCTCTTTTTTACGTTTAAGTTCGCTCCTTCTACCCTTTCCTTCTATTTTCGTAACAAAATTATTCGTATTTACACTGTAGGCGGTGGCAAAGATTGATTCCGGGGCGAGTCCACCTTGTCTTGCTAGCTAAATTATGCATTACTTGTACCACTTTACTTATGTTTTTATCTATTTATCTATTTGTGCATTGATTCAGTCACACTCAGGGTGCGCCAATTACTCTGATACCGTAATTACAACACCGTATAAAAGGCAAGGGATGAGTGCGATGCTTTTAGAAAGAAGAGAGGGAGGCAAGCAGTTGGATAATGGTAGTGATGAAAGGAGCGCCAGCACGGATGTAACTGTAGATAATAAGAAACGGATTCATGGTTATGTACATATTTATGTAAGGGGTGCCCCAGCGTCCAGTCGACCAAGGGATATGTCATGGAACGGGCGTGCTAGAATGGCGCTAAGTGCTGGGGTGCTTAAATGTCACTCGAATACAAACCTGGCGAAGTGGGCCAAAAAGAAGAGTGAGCATCCGGGGGTGTGGAGCGTTATATGTGAAGTGGGCGGTGCTGACGGGACCTGTGATTGGCCGATTGGGTGAAATGACCATTCGTAGAGGATGCACTCCCTTCCCAGGTACAACGCTCCACACCCAGCATCCGGCGTTAGCCGGGAGAACGGTCAGGCCTAGTTGTGGGGCAAATGTCGCACTTTGAGTTGATGATAAGCCACCATTAGTGTATTAGGAAGAGAGCGAGAAAAGCGCTCTATAATGCAAATCCCAGAAAAACCTGCGTACAATGGAAACACACGTGGTATTGACATATTCCTGCCATATAAATATACATGGGCTTTCATTTTTCCTGAGGGAATTTTATTCCTATTTTCACCCTATTTTTGCTACGCTTCCTTCTGTTTTTTTTTTCAATTACTAGGTCACCTTCATTGTAACTAAAGGAGAGGTCGACAACAAAGGACAACACTTGTACATAGTTTCAGAATAGTCATTTATTATGCCACAATAACGCTCACTCTTCCTTGAGCATTTGATTCCTTTTCCATTCCCTTGAGTTCTAAATATTCATCCAGCTTTGAATTTTTAAACATCCAACTTTGAATTTTTAAACGTTTTTCTTTGATTTTTTCCATTTTACACCTGCATTCTTCGTTTTCGATCAACATATTTGTCTTATTCCTACTTCACTCTGTTCAAAACCAGTGTTCCAGGCTTCTCTTACCGTGAATTCTCACTTGTTTATCCACTATCTAGGCTTTACAACGGATGTAACTGGTTACGGTTTTAATCGCTGCTCACTACACCTCCAGCTTACTTCTTCATCCCAATCTTTTTGGCAGGCATATCTGTGTATCTTATTTAATGAACCAAGTGCATAGTTTTTCGTCCATGTCTGACTGCGAGTAATGTTGTGTTACTCCTTAAAACTGCCGTAAATTACAAATACCATCAAATCAACTATTTATTTTCACTACGCCTCTTTTGTGACGCATCAGTCACTGTTTAAGAAACAGAGTGACAAGGAGGTTTGCCACTGGCCAGTCAAAAGCAGTGACCAATCACGGAGATTAGTGGCTCCACCCATCCTAAGTGCAACGCTCCACATCCGCAATCTCATTACTTGTTACCATGTTCGTATTGCTATTCCGCAAGTTTTCTGTCTTTTGCTGTCTCCTTTTATGTATATGTTGCTTTTCATGCTGTTCATTTAATAGACATCGATCGGTAATATTCTTCCTTGTGTTGTCACTACTTATAAATAGCTGGTGATGACACCTTCGCATAGCACCTCATTTTGTCCCCTCGATTATCGATTTCCTATATCTTCCCAATCAGTTTTTTTTTTTCAGTGAATGCCACACACATTATGATAGCAGATGTTGTCCTTATGTATATCTTTTTTATTAGCAAATGTTGAAGCAGGTATGTACTCTCAGTCTTTCATTATCGATTGTTATCGATCACCCATACTTAAGGCATGTACCGTCAAAACCGCTGCTACAGCTGCATGTCACCGATGTATGAAGAGTTTTTCAAGAATGGCCTAGACAGGTTGGTTGGTCGACATGTTCAGCGCATGAGAGGTAGACGACGAGTTGTCCAGAGCGATGGACGAGTTTTCGCCTCCTTGCAGATTTTTCACACCGCCCAAGAATTTCTCGTATCAATGCGACGAACCGATGAATCCTGAGTCTATGCATCTGGTGTCATGTCGCACGATATGTTTGACGGTGCAACAGGACCTCTACGTTATGGGTTGGTGATCTGACACAATCTGACATCATCTTGCATACCTCTGCATCCTTCTTCAGGTCAACCCACTGGTAAACGCCTATTCATGCGTGGATGTGCATTAACACTGGCTAGGAGAGGTCTCAATAATCATACGCTCAGTATGTTTGACCGATATGATATATGCAGGTAAAGATTTATGGAGAATAATGTAAGGGCGGGGCAATGTATACTGTGCGGCGCGGTTCTTATGTGATCATTTCTTATTTCCATAGAATAAATTTTTCGCTCAAAAAAGAAGGGTTTCTTGCAACTCTCCGCTAGTCCCACTGTCATCAAAGCCAGCCTCTTATCGATTGCGTAGATCAAATTTCTAATGGGTCCCAAGCGGATGAGCAGGTCGAATTGCAATCGCTGCGCAGCGTCAGTTTACAAATTACTCTTTCACCTCTAATGAAATAAGTGCTCTGGAGCGTAGGGTGAACAAGAGAGTGAAGATCAAAGCGCACATCAACCATTTAGAGTAATATGGGTTCAGTAAAAATTCAAAATATTGTCAGGTATTATTTGTTTATTGAGGTATTTATTTATTCAATTTTAATTCCAACTTTTTTCCTTGAAAATAAGTGAAATTCGTGAAGATCAAATGAGTATACGAGAAGGGTTGCGCCTTAACTACACAGATACACATTGACTGGTGAGCGCAACGCGTCCGCTCGCGTCGGGGTAGACAGCCGCGACGCGTCCGCTCGCGTCAGATTCAACAGCCGCGACACTGCTGCTCGTGTTTCGGGCAGCGAAATGAGAAGGGCATCAGAGCAGACTATGGGGTAATCAATTCATATACTTTGTTTTAGAGAGATGTCGGCCGCCGACCTGTTCAGACATGATCGCGCCGACTCGCAACGCGTGCGCGTGTGCAGTTGTCTTGGCGATCGGTACGTGATTCATTCGTTGTTGAACATATCAAGAAAACCAATTCGTTTTCTACCCTGTAACTCTACCAACTGGTGGGTACATGCGAAATTTAACGGAAAGCGTTAAGAGGGTGGTAATCCAAGACCTCTCTCTCTCTTGCGAACATATCAAGAATGCCTGAGATGTGTGCATAATCAATAAAATCTCAGCTGCGTCAAACAACGTGTCGGCTTGCCTCGTCGTAGAATTGCGCACGCATGACGCACGCACGCATCTAAGCCCGATTCCTACTCTTAGCGTTATGATCTGAATTTCAGCTGCAATGGCTCATTATCCGGCTGCCGAGCACCAGATGTGGTGGTGTTGCTTACTGTGATCCTTGCATGCCTGATTTTACGGTAGCTTCCAATTGTACATGTAACGATGAATCACCTCCCACCTGTTGTTTTACCTATGGCCATATTTTTTCCATATGTTCTGAAGGTTCACCTGGACTAAGTCCTCAGTATGTCCACTTTCTAAATTTTTCACGAAATCCTTCCTTTTATCGTTTGTTCCTGCAATATTGCCTTTTCTCTCATCATTTAATATTTCTTGTTTTCTTTATAAGTAGTATCATGTGCTATTTCTTCCTGCCCGCCCCTCCGACTTGTCAAGCTAATCAATATTTACACTTTTAAAGATACTGTACCGATTCATGGTGAATTTCGTACGCTTCATGGTGAACTATAGTGCGTTCCACTGCTTGCTGCAGTGTTTTAGCTCAAACAGTGTTTCTACATATCGCTTTCCTCAAATGTTCTATGCTGTACCTATTGAAATGTGTTTTTTTTTTGAAATTTCTATGAAATTTTCACTCAATTCGTTTTGGTTGTTGGATTTCAAGGCTTTGAAAGAAATAGGTTCCCGATGGTTTTTTTTTTCAGAATTGAGAATAAGGAGAGGGATGTATTGAGTCTAAACGACGAAATCCGTGGAGTTTAAAGGTAACGTCTCACCTTGGAATCGATTTTGAGGTCTACCATTAGACGAACATGCAGACGACGCTGATCACAGTGGTACACATACAGTCGCGACCAGAAAGATATGATCACAGCCATTTCGACGAGACGATTTTTTTTGCTAAACTCACCTCTGGATTGAGCTATCCAGATGAAATTTGGATATATTTTGCAGCTATATGGGTGCTTCCTAGCAGCAGCTTGTGTGGACGGAAACTCAATTCTGTTGGCTTTATTAAGCCTGAACATCAATTTCCTCGGTTTCTTTTGATTCTGTCCGGCATCTTCACTACGAACTACGTAGGAAAATAAAGAGTTGATTCAGATTAGGCACATAATTGGCAGTTTTTTCCACCAGATGTAATTCTTGAGCTTTCATTCGCTGCTCAAACGCGATATTCACATTAAGTGGTCGAATTTATCAAAAAAAAATCTTCTTTATTGTAATTAAGGAATATGGACATTGTTACAGTTCCTATTTTAAGTTCAAAATACTTGTTAGTAGTGGATATCGTAGAAATATTCTTCGTCGGAACGGTTACCTTCTGCTTGAGATTATTGAGAACTCCTTTTTCTCACTTTTTTTTAGCCATTTGGCAATCCCAAATGAACCTTATATGTAAACTAAACATAGAAGTAGGACTGGGTTCACTGAATCAAAATTGTTTATTTTTGGGTGACCATGATCAAATGGATGTATCAAAGGGATGGAATAGGTGAACGTATTCATTGATAACTGACATCTATAATTTATGATGGTATATTGAGTATCAAATCAGCACCTTTTTACCAATCTTCAGCTAAGTCATCTCGTAATCAGAATATTCCTTTTATAAATGCTTGTGTTCTAGAGGTATGGTCGAATTTATGTAAAATATAAATATTTTTGGAAAAACAACGGATGTATGAACTTTCAGTTACAAATTGACTGTAGTGCATGGTTAACAGAATGTTTTTCGTTCCTGTCAATCTGTTTATAAAGTCTTTTTTAGTAGAGCAGCTGCGGGCGATTCGTAATACTTCAATATAAATGGCATGGAAAAGTGTGGAAATTGTTTAATGGCAAAGCCGAAAGAATCAGTCTTATTATACATTTTCTTTATTACAATGTTGTTATGTATATCAATTTCCAAATCCGAATAGTTACATTTATGATTTGACTCATTCATAGTACCCAACGATAGTATTCTATGATAGACCTCATCCAGAATTGCTAAAATTGTACTGAAGTATTAAGTAAGTAAAGTAAAAAGTAAACTAAAGCAGTAAGCCAATCGATATTCCACCTATAACCTTCGTCGGCCCTTGATGGACCTGCATGCAAGATTTGGTTCGGATCGGTTAATCCTCCGCGGTTTTCGGAACAGACAAACACACACAAACACACACACATGAAAACAAACTTCCACTCTCATATTTACAAATGTGTTGGCGGCAAATGTTGACGGTGATTGCCAATACAAAAGGCAAAGGAATGTGATGGCGACGCATTCCCCGGACCAAGCATGTAAGACGCTTCGGCGCTCCAGTTCGATTCGCAGGTTCAATCATCCAAGCTTGCAGTGCGTGCTCCAGATTAGAAGCGTGCTTCGTGGAGAAGGAGGTAGTAGATCAGCTTCTCAACTCTTGAACGATTCACGGGCGGATTACTTGTCGAGAATATCTTCGTGCTCGTCGCTTCAACGCGCAAAACAGTGCGTAGCCGGCCGTGGATCTCGGCGATATCCAGGAATTTCAAAGGTTGCATGGCGAGGTGATTATTAGGTAATACTATTAGGAAAACAGGCCGGAAGAAGCGTAGTTTAAGGTTTACTCCTGTAGCAGCAAAGAGACATAGCGAGTTGTTCAAGATACTATTACCACGTGGCTCAGAACAGCACAAAGCTTTGGCGGAAGAAGTTAATTCCTGTTAAAAGTCGCTTTTGCACAACCTGGTGATGCATAACGGTGAAGGTAATAGACATCAAGTCCGGCGACGACATGGATCGTCTCTGTGCCATTTGAGTAAATGACGCAAAGTTTCTGAAAAAAAAAACATATGATTTACTTATAATAACCAGCTCAATCTGTACTCGAGTGTGGTCCATTGCATTCAGAGTCCGTGCCATGGTTTTGCGATAACGACAGGAGATCGTATGAATGGAAATGGAATGGGCATGGTCAACTCATCCAGCTGCTCAATCACAGAGCTCGAGAGCACCGCCCACTCCAGTTATAACGCTCCATACCCCAGAACTGCTCACAAAGAGAGAGCGAGAGATGGAGAGAGAAAGAGAAAGACAGGGAGGTTGTATAAAAAGTTCCACATTTACACAAAGGGAAAGGAAGTGAAAAGAGAGAAGTTGGCAAGAAGATGCAAAAATCTGTATCACAGCTGGAAGCGCGCGCTGAAAGCGTATATACATTTCGGAACTCCATGCAGATTTTTCTTCTCTCTCGTTATCTCAGAGCAACTTGTGGAAGTGTTTAGGTGCAATTCACAAGATGCAAAATAATTTCATTCTTAACAGAATAAGGAGAGGTGTTCAATTGTTTTTCCTTTCCTTCCTTGTTTTTTCTTTTATCATCACGTTCTTCGTGCTGAAGGCGATAAAATGAGATTGTATTTGACCTATAGGTACCAGGAAAAAGGCCTAATGGGCAACCTAAACGCAGGACAGGGCAACGTAGTGTTAAGGGATCAGCAAAGCGGAACCCGCTTCAAAACGAAAAAAAAACGCTGAAGAATTATGAGTTCAATTGTTTCTTACATATGCTTCCGTTTTGACCAACGCAAAGCTACAAACGTACCATTTTTGCTCGATTCTACCGATGTACGAGGGAAGGCAGCGAAAAGAAAACGGAACGCAATTCCCCAATTTCCTTTTCCTTTCATTTCAAAAACCTGGTGTAACAACAAGTTAAATTAGTGTGTGCATGAACCAACCTGGTGACTAGTAAAGGGTAGAATAATTTCACTCACAGCTGATGCTGTACAGCAGCATCAATATGACTGTGCTGTTCTTTAAGGTTGGTCCGAAAGTTTTGCACCAACGTTTTTTTATGATTTAAATTTTTCAGACTTTGAATCAGAATATCACTACACGTGAACTCTAGAATACGTCTAGCTGCAGCCGTACAATAATCGTAAGACATTTGAAAACGCTGAATTAGAGGAAACTGATGACGGCTTGGGTCCATCTCAAGTTGAGTGCCTCGCAAGACCGAGTGCATGCCAGCCTTTGTTGCTGCGTCCAAATAAGGGTAACTTTCGCAGTCAACTCATAGTTGGAGATGTATGCTAACCATGCTGCTGCATGGTAACCAAAAAGTTGACTCTCGCGTGACGAACCATCTCCAAAACAGCAGAAAGAAGGAGCGCACGAAAGATGGTTTTTCTGCGTTGTTGGTTAGATTACGAGGGAAGGCTTTATCGAGAACTAGTGTCGCCTGAATGTAGCGGACCGCCTGAGAGAACTCTTCTCAACTACAGCAACTGGCAGACGCAACTCTCCCGGAGTACAGAAAAATTAACCATGTTTCTCTACTTCATGACAACGCCCGGCCTCACGAGGCAAAGCTTACCCTCCAGATGATTGCCGAACTAGGTAGGGAAATTATACCTCACCCTGCTTATTCTCCTGACTTAACTCCGTCTGACTTCTACCCATTCGGAGCACTGGAGCTGCGTCTACGGAAAAGAAAAGAGAAACTTTTTGATCAGACCAAACCGAAAAGTGAGATTTCAAGTTTCTTTGACTCGCGGCTGCCAGAGTTCTCGACTTCTGGAGCTGATGCTCTGGTGAAGCGTTGGCCATACCTCGTGGATCATGAAGGTAATTATTTTGTTATTGATATCTATTCACAATTCTTTCAGAACTTAGCATTCTTTGAAAAAAGTATGAAATTAGGTGCAATACTTTTGGACCAACTTAATATATTCTGCCTTTACTGTACAAAATTTGAGGCTTGTAGAACTAGGAGAACTGGATAGAAATAAAATTTAGCAAAACAAACCACATTCTTAGAGTGCACGTAGAGAGAGCACAGCGGATTGTCGTAGCATTTGCAAGCACATGATTCAAGAGTAACCCTTGGATGATTTTCGATGACCTCGCCGGCTTGCAATGGGCGGCTCTCCACTTTTTCAATGGTACAGTTTTGGGCCTAAAATCGCATGTACAGTAGCGGTCAAAAAGGTATGATCACCACAGGAAATCTTTTGTTGTAACTCACCTCTAGATTGAGCTAACCCAAAGAAGTTTGGATATGTATTGAAGCTGTATAGGTGCTTCCTAATAGGAGCTTAACATAGACAGAGACTCATTTCTGGCAGCATTATTGAGCCTACACTTCAATTACCTCGCTTTTCATGGTTGTTGCCTGATATCTTCACTAATACCTTCCGAGAAAGATGAAAAGCTGATACAGATTAGGTAAATGATTGCCTATTGTTTCCACCAGATGTTACTGCTGCACATTCATTTGCTGCTCAAATGCCAGCACCAATACTTATATCTCAAGAATATCAACTGCGTCACGGTTCTCACTTCAGTATCTGTTAGAAGCTGGCATCATGTAAATATGCACCTTTGGAATGACTGCTTTTTCTTGGAAGTTGTTGAGAATTCTCTCCTCTCAGTTCTATGAAGATTTTTTTGTTGGAAAAATCTCTTATTTTTGTGTGAAAAGGAGAACTACAGAGCATAGCTTTTGTGGTAAATTACTCACTCAGCACAAGAATTAGAATAACTCCTTCCAAAATCGAAACGATGCAGACGAGGAACCAACGTGTTGACGAAAGTGGTGAGTTTGGATTTGGAATACGATAATTCTGTTGTAAAGCAGTTTAGGCCAATGTTATGCAGTAGAAAGAAAGAAAGTACTTTGGTCGTCATCACATCCCCAAATCTCTTTGAATAGCTCAATCCAAAGTTGAGTTCCAGTGAAAGACTCCGACTTCAACAGTGTCACTGATCATAACTTCTTGACCGCTACTGTGTGTATCTGTGGAATATCTATGTGCTTGTGTACTTGCGTATGTCCTGGATAGAAGTCTCTGTGGTTCAACCGATCCAGACGAGGCCTTCTGTGCGAGTTCTACACTTGCACAGGTAACCGTCAGATCAGTAATCTCAACTGGGCTATTCACTAGATCGATTTCATCTGGGGTGGTAGTAAACCTACTGAAACTCTCAGTTAACGAAGAACGTTAACTGGCAGCTAACTTCCACCTTACGGGAAACTGCGGGAGAGTAATGTAAGCTTCATTGGCCCGAACATGGTTCTCTAAGTACGATGCTTGAAAACTATGACGAAACGGGGACCATACTTGCAGGTAAACTCACAGTTCGAAATCGAACTGCGAGCTCACCGTCACGTTGAACTTGCTGCCAGTATGAAACGAGGACGCGGTGAGCGAAAGAGTGTGCGGCGCGCGAGACGCAGACGACGATCTCGTCGTTTCGCGAAAAAGTCCTCCAGAGGACTTTTTGCTCATGGTTCAGGTTCATCGTTGTAGCCAGTTGAGCGTGCATTGGCTCCTTTTCGGTGAAGACGCATATCCGGGCACATCAGCTGGTCGATGTTTCCACTGTCTCGATCACCATGACCTCTCGTCGGAGATCATCGGTGACTCCAATCTCCTGGTGACTGATTCCGACAGCTGAGCCTTACTCCTTCCTGAATTAAATCCCACATATTTTATGGGCGTAGAACTAAATCTCTGAGCTTAATGCATCAAAGTTAGGTTATGCGGGAAGAGATTCACAGGCCGCTTGGGGTATAATGGTCACATAAAGTCCCATTTGCACTCGAATCCATGGTCCAGAGGTATGTCAGTACTCCGAGGACAATGGGCATCCCATCTGTGAAGGTTCGAAACCTGCAAGGTTTGAACGTTTTGCAGAGAGCCTCATCATCCGAAGACCACAGTTGTCAGTTAGCTCCTAGCTAGTTCATTGTTGCAAACCAGAACTGACAGTTCACCGCGACCTTCTGCTCATCGTTTCATCGCCGTTCCAGGAGGTTTACTACCACCCCTGCTTTTTAAGGTTTTTGTTTTGCGTTTTTTTTTGTTTTAGCATGCTTACCGCCATTACTCACTATGCTAACACACGACGGCACGTCCTGCACACGACAATCCTTTGCAGAAATTCATCGAATTTTCCTTTCACGTTTTTACGGATATCGTTAGAGACATATCTATCTTTGCTTTTCTACACATCGAGTGCGGAAATAGCCAATACTTCTGTGAGATGATGAATTTATGGTTTTTTTTTACTCAGCAAACAAGGGAAGATATTTCGTCGGTGTGATCACTCATGAGACAGTCTCGTATACGTGTTTTACCTTTGCCATCTTGGTAGTTTAATACCTAATCCGTTTTGCAAAACCCTGAAACAGCCATTTGTGATGAGTCCTGCCCATCTTGGATGACACGTACATAACAAATTTTCTGCATGTAACTGTGTCCGTAGAACTGAGACAAGACTTAAGTTCTCCTAGCGATTCCTTTCCATCGGCTACCTGTTTGAATAAGGCAGAAGAACGAAAGTTTTGCCAATCCAATAGGAAGACTTGAATTCTTCAGAATATTAATCGTTCATGAATTGCTCTGCAATCTACTCAGCAGGGTTCGTGGTCCCAAAATAAGCCGCCTGCTCATCAAATATATGATCCGAAAGGTTCGGATCATGCTTCGGATCCGTGTTTCCCACTATGAATTCGCCTAGTTTCTTAATACGAAAGCACGGATAAAGTGTCAGAGCGCATACATAGCCAGGTGCATGGAAGCTTAGCTCCAGTCACTTATGTCAAGTGGTGTTATATTATTTCTATGAGAAACTTTATGCTCTCATTAGTCTCTACTAATGTACGACCAGATTTGATCCAGCGAGCGCCTATCTGAAAGCGGTTTTCACTGCGCTACAAGCGCATTTTCTACACAAAGCTTGAGGCATGCACGCTTTTATCAAAATGGACACGGCTCACCCCAGAACGTCTTCTCGAAGATTTTAAAAATGGATCTAAGATCAGTCTCGCATGGCGCATAAGAAGGTCTACACCCCATTATAGATGGCGGCCACACCAACCAAGCATCATCGCTTGTTAGCTCGCTGGTTGGTGAAAAGTTGGTGAAAACAACATTGCTGGGGTTCGTTGACATAGTTGTCACAGAATCAGCATTTCAAACGTCTTATTTGTTGGTGTTTATTCAACAGTCAGATGCATGGTTGATAGCTATTGGGTTGGGGAGCAAGTTCGTTCGGTTTTTTTTTCAACTTATTTTTTCACGGTGATTTGAACCCTGCTTTACCTGCCGTCATATGTTTTGTAGCTCTTGACTTGCTCTTTGCAGCCATTGCAACCACATTTTTCAATTCTCGCTTTTCATTGCTTTCTACAGCGTGCATTGTGATACCACCCAAGTCAACAAAATTGAACTTCCCCGCAATCGACTATCGTTCGACTTCAATCGTGGGTCAAATGTTGCTCAATTGGCTAGGGATATCAACGACGTTCGGAGAGGAACCTTCACTGCTGAAAGGACAGCATAGAAGTGGTAAACCCACTTCAAACAGGGCAAATTTGGCTTCGAAGTCGCTCCTCGTTCTGGACGCCCAGTTTGTGGAACACAAAGGCGATTACCTGCTAAGGTTGCTTTAGATGTAAGGAATAACCATTAAAGAGGCTATCTCTCAACAATGTGTAGGTTTACTAACGCATTCCGTGCAAAACCCCAAAATGCTCGTGAAGAGTTCATCGTGCACATTGGGTATGCTCGATTTCTCCGCGCACATTTCGCCAAAACGACTAGCAAAAAAACACGAATGTAAGGAATTTTTACTACTTCCGACTCTACAGGTCTAGTGCAGTCATACGCAGCTTATTTTGTGCAGTTCCCTATTCATTTCGTGAACTTTATCAAAGAGCTACGGTTGCGAGGTACAAAATGAGCCGTCTCAAACAGAGCAATTTTTCGTAGACAGTGAGCTGAGAAGCTGCCTTTTCTTCGCAGCATTAGTAGATGAGGGCACGAGCTATGCAACGCATTCAGTTTGGTTGTCATTGGTCGTGGAAAGTAGTGTTTCTAACCCTATAAAAAACCGAACGAACTTATTCCCCAACCCAATAGTTCACAGCGATTAGTAGATACGTAAAGTAAACTATCGGAGATGAAGTAAACTACCTGGGCTGTTGCTGCAAGCGCAAGTAGAAGGAATGCTTGACGAAAATCCATTTCACACGCTAAAAATCAAGTGGATGAAAACGGCAAATGCACTACTGTGTAAACTCATTAACACTAATATTATACATATTGCTTTGATGGAAAATCAAGAACAGGAAAAAAATGAAAAATACGCAGAGTTCTTCGAATTTAGAATCGAGACTGTGACATTCCTCAAAAGATTTTGAATTTAACCTCATTTCAGACTTTGTTGCTTAAGTCGGCAACCAAAACCTGCTCATCTGCGAAGACTGCGATAGTTCCGCTCCCATGACATCAGTAAACATGAATTTTTTGGTGAAGCCTCATACAGACACCGAGATGTTCTCGGACATCAAACTTTTACTATATTAGTTTGCAAAGAAAGTTGCCACAGCTTTTGATTCTTTATTATGTGTTATCTTCAAAGAAAAAAAAAAAGAACTGCACTGAGAAATGCTCCCCTCACGCCCTGCCACTCTTAGCCAATTTTTGGAAAGCCTTTTGATGACTTTTGCTTAAAACTGTTCTGAACATTTTCTCGAAACAGTTGTGCAACCGGTGATTTAAGTCGTCTTGAATGTCAGACTCAATCCTTGCACGACGCAAGAGGACTACAACAGAAGGCGTAATTCTTATGCTGCAAGATCAAGGCTGTACGTTGAGCAAAACAACACTTTCCAGCCAAAGTCGGGTAGCTTCTGGAGAGCTACTATTAGGTTGCCAGGAAATGATTGAGACACTCTGGATTTTTTTCGGGCTTCAAACCTATTGCTAATATTGCAGTGGGCGAACGAGCTTCGTTCAAAGCTGCCCGGCGTTTTGTGCGGCCAGTCTACCCGACAGTACAGGTCTGCGATGAGAGCAGTGCCCAGTCCAAAAGAACTTTCTCTACAACCCAGTGTACCCATTTTCTACCGGGCATTATTTCGTGATTAGCATAGGTGGTGGCAAGGACGGAGGTGTAATTTTCCCATAAAATACATACCATGATCCCACTGTCGACAGTAAAGGATTCGTATTTATACGTGTTACCGAGAGTTACCAAAAAGCAGTGATTTGTTGAGCTAAACTATCTCAACAGAAACTGCGACATTTGCTGGGCGTTTTTTGAGAGAGTTCTACCAAACACATTCGTACCAATAACCCTCCCCCCCTCCACACGACAGCCCTAGTTCCATTCGTTCCTGAAAACTAGTCAACTTACGGAAAGACCTACGGTGTCGACGCACTTCTCGTTCTGATGGGAAAAGGCAGACAGAACAATACCCTTGGAGACAGGTATCCAAGCAGGGAAACAATGGAACATTTACGGTGGAGCTCATGTCAAGGCCATTAAAGCTCATATTTTCCATAGCAACTTCATGCTCGAGGTTTTACGACAACACTAAAAGATGCTGCTAGAGTGTTTTTCGGGGATGCATTCTTTAGAGGTCCAAGTGTCTCTGCGCACTTCCCTTCTCACCTTCTTGCTTTGCAGCACTAATGCAATCAGGCAAATGCTCTAAAGTTTTCTAACAAATTATGTGCTAGTTGTAGAACAACTATAGTATAGGTAACTAATGACTTGGTAATCGCCACGTTGCGCAAGAGTCGCGTTCCATTAGTTGTCTGCCGCTGCTTTGTCCAGTTCTCAGCCACGTAACGACAGTGTTTTGAACTACTCGCTATGTGTGTATAGTTCTCATATCAGTAAACTTTTGCGCTGCACTTTTTCTACTTTTTTCTTTTATTAATTACCCACAAGATGAACATATTATCATAGCTATGACACTACATACTTACTGTTATACTCATAATACGAACAGGTGAATAAGGACCACTGCCGCGATGCTCCGCGGGACTGTGGCTATCTTCTGCACTATCTGATTAATATGCTTTGACTATGCTCCGTAATACTCTCGGCTCAATGCAAAACAGCGATTGCGACTAATTTACTTCTTCAAATCCAAACTCGAAGATAATGCAGCACAAATAGCACGAAACCTCATATATGGGGCCAATGAAGTGCTAACAAAACAGTATAACGCTGGTCAGAAAAGCGTAACCATGGAGGATTTCAACATGATCACTTGCGTCTTTCTTTTGCTGACGACTCTAAATTGAAGACTTTGGTTGGAAGAAAAGGCACACATTGCAGTCAAATAACCCACGCAAAAACTAGAACAAGACACTTCAACTGTTTCAGAGTAGCTCGAGTCAATTGTGAAGCTCAGGATGCTCCTTTCACGCTCGGGCTTCATGGTAACTTTAGGTGCGTCGAGAAGTCGGCCCTAGAGCATAACCAGTGATGGTCGGCTGGATGGTTGCACAGCAATCAGGCTCTGCAGCAATTCTTCACCCCGAAGTTACTCCTGATGAAATGAATGCTGACGCTTCGGTGGTATGGTCCTGGATTCATCCTTTCCATGCGGATAAAACTATTAGGGCAACGAATTACACGCAAATGCCTACCGGGTACACCAAGAACTTCAACATATGTAGCCGTCTTCGGCCAATGGAAAAGGAATTGTCTTTCGCCATGATAACGCCCCATGTCGCTAAGCGGTGTTCCAAAAATTGAACGAGTTGGCTTACGACCTCTGCTCCCTCCACCGTACTCGCTGGACCTCTCGCCCATCGATACTTACCATATCTTCAAGCAGCTTCCTGGGCAACATATACATAAATGAAAAGTCCAACTGGAACTGCCTAAGAATGAATTATGAATTTACAACTTCAGCGTTTTAGGTGACAGAGATAAACCTTGGTCCTTGTTAGTTCTACTTTTAAATTCAGTGCTTTTTATTTTGTCTGACAAGGTTCACTCATAGCTGCGGTATGCGACTTCAAAGGTGGAAATCCTGCTCTAGTTCCCAAACAACCATTCTAGGTCTACATGTAGATGTCACTGGAGCAGCAAATATGGTGATGCTATGTTTCAGAAACAAATTTTTTAGATGTATTTCATGATCTGTGTTTCAGTTCAAATTGGATAAACTGAAACGTTAAAGGCCGTCTGCAGGGTACCGTCCTTACTTTGAAAGGACACCTCTCCTTCCATCAATTCGCAGAAATAAACTTTTCTATTACTTATAACGTTGTCATCTCCGAAAGCTCAGGCAAATTGACTCCTCCAAGCCAGTCAAAATAAAACCCAATGAGATTTAGAATCGCTGGAATGTGCAGAGACCGAAGTTTGAAATTCTCAAATGCCTTGTTCACTGCTAAGTTTATTTCCAGAACTGAGATCTCCTAAGCTTCCTTTTCCGCTATGATCTCATACCCTTCTCTATGTCTAAACCTCATTGCAACGGCTGACGAAAGAAATAGACTAACAAGAGACATAGCTAGTGACCCCTTTGGTAAAGCAGCAAATCCACCACAGTTTTCAATAGCACTCTGACAAGCGTGAATAAACGATCTGTGGTCTATATTGCATGTTTAATGCTGCTCTCAATAGATATATGCTGTGACCCAAAAATGTGGTTAAAAAACGGACTATCACATACGACACTAAGTTGGAGCACAGCGATTTCTGGGAGCAAAAACGCCTATGTAATGTCGCCGCCTTGTCTGCAGAGGTACGATAACCTGAGTCAACCCACCATCACTTACGGTAGCGCCGTTGGGGGGGGGGGAACCTTCACCAAAGACGATAAGGATAATTTGGCGCATCGCAAAAGGGTGCAGAAAGTCGTACATTTTGTTCGGGAAAGCAAGAAATACATGAAATACATGGAACGCGCAGTTGTGGATTAAATTCTATGCAGGAAACAGCGTCAAGAAACATGAAGCTCAGGAGTTGCCGGCGAACACGGGTTGAGGAAAGCTGTTCAGGATATAGGCATGAGATTGCCTGAAATCTGAGCTTTGGCCTGGAATATCATCTTCAGCTCAGCCCAAAAACGTAAGTGTTGCGCAGTTGTTAGATGGAATAACAATGCGATGTTACACTAGTTGGTAGTGCAGCGACAAAAATGCAAGTAAGAATAAGTGAGAAATCTCCTGAAACGTAAAAACCACGCTATCTTCTTTATTTGGGAGAATGGAAAGCTGCGCAGTTGTCAGCTGAACTCATAATGAAATTCTGAGCAGAATAATACATGATTCTTGGTAGGTTCGTTCACTCCCGACGGCGAATCCAGGGTGAGACAGATGCCCCGTCCGTCTCACCCTCGCGGCGGGCACCCTCTCATATCGCGTGCTCTCTCGCTAACCCCCCTGAGCTACACGGGGCATTTGTCTCAGGCGGGCTTTTTCACCCAGCATGCAAGGAAATACCAAGTATTATATACCATTCTACTCGGAATCGCACGGGCTCGGCAGCTAACAACCACGCAACATCTGGTTTTCCGAAATGAAAGAGATATTTAGCGAAGAAGCGTTTTCAAACATGGCCTGCTTTCTGGGTCAGTTTCAGACAGGGGCACTTGCTTTCATGACCGCTGCATGCGCAAGGATGTCGGCAATTTAATAAACAACGGCGAAACTCACCGCTTTACGAAAGGTGCTGAGAAGTTTTAAAGGACGCAAAACCCCCGCAGTATACTTGCACTTGCATTTTTGAGAAAATTTCGAATATTCGAATAACCGAATATATTCGAAAATTGACTCGAAGAACGGAAATTTCGAATTTTCGAATGATTCGATTCGAATAATTTATTCGAATAACCGAATAATTATTCGATTCGATTGCAAGTGTACCCCGCATAGATTTTAAAAAATTGATTTCTTCTTACATTCTTAGTAAAAATAGGCGGTCTTGGTGTCATTTTGTAGAGAATTTTATGAAGAAGATTAATAACAACTGCGCAACATGCAGTTTTATGACACTACCGGAATATTTAGCGAAAATAAAGCTGAAACGATATCAGTGTTGAGATGAGCGTGACTCCCGGCACGAAAGCAGGGGGCCAGTGCAAATCTCTGACATGTCAGCTGCTTGACGTGTTAGAATGAGAATCTAGAGGTTGTGAACATATTTAACATCCCGCTTCTGAACATGTGATCTTTTTTCCCCTTTTTGAGCAATATGTACTACAGCTGTTTCGGTGTGAATCATTTCAAGAAGGGGCTTCACTATCTCGCACTCGGCAACTTCACCATTCTTACCTCCCTCAACTTCATCAAAGTGGTTGGTGAACAACCTTCACTTCTTTGACTCAGACAATATTCATTTTTCTGACCTCTGTCTCAACACTATTGTACCTAGGCTTGTCTGGATCTTCTTCGCGTCCACTACACACTTCACCGTAGACCACGAAATATGCCGAAAAGCGGGCACTTAAACGGCCTGTAAATAGCACTGTCTGTTTTGCTGCTATCATTAATATACAGGATATGATAGATATGACAAAAATGCATAAATTTTTTGAGCGACATTATGACATTGCAGGAAATGCATAACTTTCCATAAAGACAATATGGGTTAGTACGTAAAAGGTCAATGTATATTTTTAGGTTGTCACAAAGTCTATATCGGATTCATATCTGATTTCTCCGATTTTTTCTTTACCGATTCACAAAAAAGTGTTCACAAAAAAACTTTGTGGAAAACTTTTTAGAAAATGATACGTGCGTCGCATCGTGCTATTATACAGTGCAAATCATTTTACTGCACAATACGAATGAAACAGTTGAAAATCACTTGAATAAACCACTAGAAAGGTTTCAACCGCAACACAAAAGGAAACTAATTACGTCATCATGTCATTAGTTCTCACGGCGTTTTTTTCAGCCTCACTTAACAATTGGTCGGTTGAGATGTCTGCTGCGCTGATTTAGAAATTCGCCGCGGGACCGCTGCGTCCACCAAGCGCTGGCGTGGAAGGCACATGCGCGTCCGGGCACATTCTTTTTATTTTTCAAAAATTTCTCACGCTGGCTACGGCACACGTGCAAAATGGAACGGTGTTGAAGAAAAGATAGAGGTAAAAACTGAAAACTCAATAACGAAAATGATGGTAGAAATGTTCACTGCTACCAGGTGGTACAAAATCGTAGATAGATCATGCGGTCAGGAGCGACGAAGTTTAAAGGCAGCACTTACGGAAATTTTTGGGGCGAAGATTTCGTGGTATATCGGGGTTTTTTTAGGGAAGATGAACTCACTCGACAGCGATGAAGTAGCGTGAAACACGCGAAAAACACAGAAAATGATGGCGGCATTTCATGTGTGTCCACAGCGCGGACGAGTGTTCCGTGATGTGTCCCGCCACGGAAGCCAGGAAAGCAAATGGTACCAATTCCATAAACACGTCCCCGCTGAATCACATGAGCACACCTTGTCAACGGCGTGAGTTGGCCCGACGGAACCCTAATGTCCAGAGCGGCAGATGTGTCCACGGCAGTATCTTCGCAGATAGGCGGCCACTCACGGTGTTCAACTTACTGTGGCGATTGTCCAGCGGCCGGCCACATGGTAAGCGGCTCATTTCAGAAGTGAAAATTTCCGTGAGTGCTGTCTTTAAAGGAGAAGGAGGGAGACCATGGCCCATAATGGTTCCTCTTTTGACAATTCGATTCCTGTAAGGAGATTGCAAATTGTCGTTTCCGCGTCGACTTGCTGTCTTAGAGATTTTGCGACGGCGAACACAGGCAGAACATGTTTCAAAAACACCTTCACCATAAGGTCACAGCCTACTGACGGATTGGGTTAGTGCACGCTTACCAAGCCCAAGTCTGAGTAGAATACATTGAAATTCCATACCTATAACGGGTACGTTTTAACACGTTGACGACAATGGGAATCACTGATGGATGAAATGACCACCATTTTGTACCGTATAACCGAATTCACAGGTTGCAGTGGGCATACTTTATCATTTTTAGGAAAAACAATCTACAAAAACTCATCAAAAATAATGATTGTGAGTTAATTTTGCATATATTGTGAAATCCAAATTGTCTTATAATTCCATATTTGCAAGAAATGTTATAATCACTCTAACTTATTAGAAATTTAGCAATATTATTGGTATTTTCATAATTTCATAATAATTACTATAATTTCCTCTCAAGTATTATATTTTTAGGGGAATTTGGGAGACTTTGCAAAACAACAGACTGGCAATAATTGACAAAAATCAGGTGAATCAAGATTATTGCCGACACCGTTGAAAAGGAATGGCTGATGTGCGATTATTTAGCACATATTCTTCTTAGTATGCTTCTGCTTCTACCAGGTTGAGGCGGTTCCTAATTTTCGGCCTAAAATTGCGACAAAAAGTTATTTTTCAAGGGCCTGAAAGTGGAGTAAAGCTCACATTCACCGTCCAAACCATCAAATATCTCCACTGATCCTGGATCTCCTCGTCATTCTCATTGTCTCTTCAGGTCATCGGCATTGTTTCGAACCCCTGCAAAGAATCTCTCGTCGGCAACGTTGAACAAACCTTGTGAATCCACCTTTTTATGCGTCCACACCGATAAAAACACTCGTGACAATAGACTGAGTGTCACTCTGCACCGTAGATGTTAAGCGAGTGCGAAATTCTATAACTAGCAGGTTAAGCGAGTGTGAAGTTCTATAACTAGCAGTAGTACGTTAGACAACTTTAGAGTATTCAGTATTTGTCTGCCTCTGAGCTTCATTATGTTTCTTTGGCTGATAAAGTGAAGACTCTCCATCTTCTATATTCGTTAGTTTTCGGCGATAACGCCTTCTTCAGACAATACCAATGAGCAGTCAGTGACTAAATCCTGGGACTCCGAGCCGAACGGTATCCGTTTACCTCACTCCTACGGTTTTTTTACAACAGAATCAGGACTTCAGGGTATTTATCTCATTGCATTGCTGCTGCAAAACAGGGAGGTGGGAAGGGAGGTGCGCGGAGAAACTTGGGCCTGTAAAGAATACATACCCGGAAAATACTCTAGCTGCATCGTTTAGTGTTGTCGTAAAACTTCGAGCATGAAGTTGCTATGGAAAATATGGGCCTTAATGGTCTTGACATGAGCTTCACCGTAAAGCTTTCATTGAAAAATCTTTTTTCCTGCTTGGATACCTGTCTCCGAGGGCATTATTCTGTCTGCCTCTTCCCATCAGAACGAGAGGTGCATCGACACCGTACGTCGTTCCGTAAGTTGACTAGTTTTCAGGATCGAACGGAACTGGGGCTGTCCTGGGGAGGGGGGGGGGAGGGTTATTTGTACGAATGTGTTTGGTCGAACTCTCTCAAAAAACGCTCAGCAAATGTCGCAGTTTCTGTTGAGATAGTTTAGCTCAACAAATCACTGCTTTTTGGTAACTCTCGGCAACACGTATAAAAACGAATCCTCTACTGTCGACAGTGGGATCACAGCGTGTATTTTATGGGAAAAGTACACCTCCGTCCTCGCCATCACCTATGCTACTCACGAAATGATGCCCGGTAGAAAATGAGTACACTAGGCTGTGGGCAAATTTTTTTTGGACTGGGCACTGCCCTCACGGCAGACCTGTACTGTCGGGTAGACTGGCCGCAAAAAACGCAGGGCAGCCATCGGTGCTCGTTCACTTCCTTTGAAGGAAGCTCGTTCGCCCACTGCAATACTAGCTCTCCAGAAGCTACCCGACTTCGGCTGGGAAGTGCTGATTCGCCCAACGTACATCCCTGATCTTGCACCGAAAGAATTACGCCTTCTGTTGTCGTCCTCTAGCGCCATGCAAGGATTGCGCTTGACATTCAAGATGACTTAAATCAATGGTTGCACAACTGTTTCGAGACAATGTTCAGAACAGTTCTAAGCAGGTGTCATCGAAGGGCTTCCTCAAAAATTGGCGCAGATTGGCAGGGCGTGATGGCAATTTAATCATTTCTTGATACGTTTTTTCCTAAGAAATCAATAGAGTGTAATGCTTCGAAGACTGCGAGAACTTCTGTACAACCTACTATAGTAAGTTGCATTTGGCATTTGAGAAGATCCCCGATGTATATATGAGACTTTACGATAAAAAGATTTTATTTACTGGAGTCATAGAGGCAAACTTTCAAATCTTCGCAGGTGAGCAGCCTTGGCTTTCAACGTAAGCAACAATCTCTGAAATGATGTTAGATTTAAGATCTTTAAAACAACGTCAAAGTTCCTATTCAAAATTCGAAGTCTGCGCATTTTTCATCCTTTTTGTTTTTAGTTTTTCATCAAAGCAATGTGTACTAGTGTCAATGGGTCTACACAGTAGTGCATTTGTCTTTTTCATCCATTTAATTTTTAGCAGGTGAAATGGATTTTCGCCGAGCAGTCCTTCTATTAGCGCTTGCATCAACAACCCAGGTAGTTTACTTTATCTTCCTGTATTTATTTTACCTACCAATGTCTGTCAATAAGCTATCAAGCATGCATCTGAGCATTGATTAAACATCTACAGATGAGTTCCTTGAAACGCTGGTTCCATGATCATCACGTCGAAGGACCAAAGTCATGTTGTTCTTACCAATATCTCACCAACCCATAAGCTAGCAAACGAAGATGACAAAAAATATACAATACTACCCCCCTTCCCATAGGACAATCCTCGTGGGAAATTTTCATCGGACACCAGACCCTAGCAACTATAGTCAGGGTCAAGCTTCCGATGGGGGGGAGGGTCGTATGGGAGGGAGCTGGGAAGGGGAGGGGGTCGTATTAAAGAGGAGGGGGTGGGGTAATAAGGGGGATGGCTTGACCATTGAATGTAAATTCATGATTGTTTTATGACATTATGACAAATGACAGTTCACCGTTGCCAGCAAGAGTATCCCCAGACTTCGCCAGCAATCGTAGCGATCGACACTACAGCCGGCTGTCGTCGCAATCGCCACGACCGCCGGCGATCGCCACATGGATAAAGTAAATCAGGAGATTTCAGACGTGAGAGAGATGATAGCTGATGTGACGTGGCGATCGATAGGCATCGTTTCCACTATCGCTATCCCTCACATCACCAGTTCATTTTGGGCACATCTTCGAAGGGCGATGAGCCCCGTTTGGCAGCGATACACGGCGATGTAACGTGGCAATCGATACGTATTTTCATCTCCACGATCCTTATCTCTTGTTAATTTTTATTAATTTTCAATTGACGAAGGCTGGGGAAACTCCGAGGACGATCACGTCATCACATATTAAAACACGACTGGTTGGCAGCGCGTGAGAGAAATTGGCTTCAGCGCACCCATAGGTTCGACTTCTGGCATCTTGAATAGATTTTTGCAGAGGTCGGAATCACTTCAGAATCAAACGTTAAGTGAAGAGGGTGGAAATGTTAAAACATGAGGTGTGGGCAGCGAGATCTATAGATTGCACATGCGAGAATTCTCCTGAAGGGCCCGTCAGAGCGTGGAAAAGTAGGGTGGTTAGTCCTCGTGATGAAGTTCTCTGACTTAAACTCAGCAAATGCTTTTCAACTTGTACATAGAAGACGATCCGCTCTATCTTTTGTCGGGGTTTCAATTTTCTAGAGCTTCGTCTGTTTTTGGGAGCTCGATGAAATTTTCCAAACTTCTGGGTATACAAGAGGAAATTTTCCATCTAACTCACTCAAGCAGGTGCAAACATTGGGGAGCGATAATGGGGAGGAAGAATGAATGCCTAGAACTTTATTACTCGAAGGGTGTAAAATTTCGGTAAAATGCAAACTTTCATCATGGGAGTTGAAGAAGTGAAAAGAACGCAATTTGAACAGATGGTGAAAAAGAAGTAAACCTGCTTGGGAAATCACTGGAAAGCAATTTCCAGATATCACTAAAACTTTCTAAATAATTCCAAAGAAAACGCAACTGTTGCAACGGAGGATATCTTGTTGATATCTGCCACTAACACACATCGAAATAGAAACTGTAATGCAGTTTGTATTCTTGAGATACAGGCATTGTTGCTGTTCATATCTTTCTGGCCGCTACTGCATATGCGAATTCAGGGCCAAAACTGTACCGTCGAAAGGAAGAAAAATCAAACTTTTCAATTTGGCGGACTTCTCGGACGATACAAAGATGTTACTCTTAGTTCATGTCTTTGCAAATGCTATGACAATCCACTTTGCTTCCTCTACGTTTACAGTGAAACTCAGGTTGGTTCTAATTCAGGTTCTTTTTTTCTGGAAAATTTTACATTGTTTCCGTTCCACACTTCTACTAGTGAAGCTCCAACTTTTGTACAATAATATCAAATTAGAAAAAAGCACAGCGATGTGGATGCTACTGCAAAGCGTCAGCTGTGAACTTTTTCCATCCCTTATTAGTTAGGAGGTGAGAAGAGAAGTCTGCGTAGAATACCGGAACGCGCATTCGTTTACCTGGAGGGGTTAACGGTGATGGAGATTTTTGCAACTTCTCGCCCGCTACCCTCTCCTCAGTTTCTTTTTCTTCGAATGAAAGTGAACCATTTCGTTGTGAATTCTCTCTATCAGAAAGCAGTTCCGCGCTCTGACTAGAAAACCGAATCCTAATCGCATCCGAAGTTAACAAATTATTTTTGAATTTGAAGCAAAAATGGTACATCTCCTCACATTGTTTTCTGTGTTCACTTTATTTTTCCGTAGAACAAAACATTCTGGTTTCGGGCTTTCTACTTTTCGATTTTAAAGGTTTCGCTCTACGGGAAAATATTGTGAGAACAAAAAAGAGTATGCAGAGGGACACCATCATGCAAATCCCGACACATCAATGAGTCCGCGCTGCTCAGCACACCATTTACCACTTCGACCCATCTTACACTAGAGGAATCATTACTCTCCTTGAGTACAGGTTAAGCTCGTTATTATGAGTCATTCACGTGCTTTCAGAAGTATTGCAACATCTACTCAAATGGCACGACTGAAGAAGGTGTTAGCCCCATGGGATTTGTTGGCTATTACCTTCACCGTTACGCATCACCAGGTTGCGCAACAGCGACTTTTAACAGGAATTAATTTCTTTTACCACTGCTTAGTGCTGTTCTGAGTCACGCGGTGATTGTGTTTTAAACAACTCCCTATGTTCATTCGGTTTCCGCATCAATAACGTTCAAACTACGTTTTTCCCTGTGTTTTCTTTAAAATTACCCACAATATAAAAATATAATTACATCAACACTACTACCTATCATCAAAACCCTAAATTGTAGTTGTTTTTGTCCTGTTCAGAATGATGTCAGAGCACTTAATGAGTACACATGCAAATATGACTGGAATTATAACCATTTTGAAGCTTGATGACATCTCATATGAAGCGAGGTTTGACAACCGTCCAGGCCAATGAACTCCACCGAATGTCTTGCCAAACAGAATGTTCCGCGAGAGGGTAGCCACGCGAACTATGCCAAAACTCCTGTCCTTTGCAATAGTTTCGCTGTGCAATTTCCGCCAATTACGTCGTCATGCAAACTTTGAAGTCCCTGGATATCACCGAGATCTACGGTATCCGACCGACTACGCATTATACTTCGACTTGAGGCGACGATCACGGAGATATCGTCGACCAACGATCCGCCTGTGGTCGGGAAGGTAAGATACCAATCTACCTCCTCTTCCTTTACAAAGCACACTTCTACTCTGCAATATATGTAACAAGCTTGGATAAATGAACGAGCGCTTCGGAGTCGAGTTTGAAAGCGTTGTATGCGCTTGACCCGAAAAAAGTGTCGCCAGCATATTCCCTCGCCTCTTAAGCTGCCAAACATACTTGTGGCTCATTTTCTCAGGAAATTTCCTACGAGTAATGTTTTAACCCATAAAATGTATTACCAGACACATTCTTCTGTACCATACAACTTATGCGCCAGTGAATATACAATTTGCGCCAAAAATGTCTGCGCGTAAATTCTTTGGTCACAAACAGGGACGGTTAAGCAATCCCGCGAATCATCTTGTAACGGTGTTTGATTCAGATATTTTGATCGTGAACAATAGTTTGCTTTCCAAATTTCTTTGCCTAAACAGACTTGAAGAAGAAAGCCTACTTGATGAGCAGCTTATGGTTCGCGTGTTTCACTTTAGAAGATTTTTTTCCATTCCTTCTTTACCAAGAAGTATAATGCCCTTCTCCTAACAAGACATACACCACATTCAAACATGATCGTATAGGAATCAGTAGTTGCAAATGGAAGGAATAACGAAAATAATCTCTGTGGGAAAAAAATTGGGCAAATACATTATCAAGCTACACTTGATCTCTAGTAAATTTTACCTCCTTTCGAAGATCAAAGCTCCTCATCTTGTCCGATTCCGAATCTATAACTAGGAGAATGCGTGTACTATTACTCCCTGCAGAAATGTCACTGACCATGAAGGCGGCAGGTTTCAATAATAGATCTCCGACATCTATGTATATCCTTAAAAAATTTGAAATCTGAAAAAAAAACGTCGTATCCACTCTATACTCAACATGGTCGAAAAATCTTATCGATGAACCTGTTGAAATTCTAAGGATTCAGGACATGATAGGTCTTCCGTGGAACACTGAAAATCTTCCCCGCAAGTAGATGCAAAGGAAGGTGCGAGAGAGATTTGTTCTTCCAAGTGCTGCATCCATAAAGAACACTCCAGCTGTATTGTTGAATGTTGTCGTAAAACCTTAAAACCAAGTTGCTATGGAAAATGCGAGTCGTATTGCCCTTGATCTGAGCTCTTCCGTAATGCCTTTTGTTAAAAGATTTTTTCCCGCTTGGATACCTGTCTCTAAGGGCGTTGTACTTTCGGCCTCTCTCCCCGTCAGAACGAGAAGTGCGTCGACACCGTACTTCGTTGCGTAAGTTGGCTATTTTTCAGGATAAAAAACTGTGGATTTGTTAGTAAATATTTATACGCACATGTATTCTTACTCGAGGACTCCCAAGAACATCTGGTAAATGTTGCTTCTTCGTTAGGAAACTTTATCTTAACAAATCATTGATTTTTGTTATAATTTTTGGTACTAAGTATAGATACGAATCCTCTACAGGCGACAATGAAACTGCGGTAAGTACATACATTGTATGAGGTAGACTACACCTCTCTCACTTTTCGCTCTCACCTACCCTATGGGGAATGACACACTTCACGGCGACTTATATATTGGGTTGGGGAATAAGTTCGTACGGTTTTTTAAACTTGTTCTTCACGGTGACTTGACCTTCGCTTGACTTGCCATCATAGCCCATCTTATAGCTCTTGAAGATGGATCAAATGTGGGCTGAGATATTGGCGACGTCTGGAACGGAACCTTTACTGTTGAAAAGACAGCACAGAAGTAGTTATCCCACTTTGAAGTTGCCTCTCGTTCTGGACGCCCAGTTTGTGGGACATAAAGGAGAATATCCGCTAAGGTTACTTTAGATGTAAGGAATAATCATTACTGATGCTAAGCCTCAACAATATGTAAGTTTAGCTAACCCATTCCGTGCAAAACCCCAAAATGCTCGATATGGGGTGATCGTCCACATTGTGCTCGATTTCTCCACGCAGATTTCACCGAAATGACTAGCAAAGATCTCGATTGTAGGGAATTCTCAGCACGACCGACTCTTCAGGTCTAGTGCAGTCATACATAGCTTATTTTGTTCAGTTATCTATTCATTTCATATTTCATTTCATTCCAAAAGTTGCGGTCGCGGACTACAATTTCAATGTCGTCTCAAACAAAGCAATTTTTCGTAGACATGAAGCTAATAGGCTGCCCTGTCCCTGGCAGCATTAATAGAAGAGGGTACGAGCTATGCAAACCACTCAGTGTGGTTGACAATCTTCGTGGATAGTGGTGGTTTCTATGCCATAATAATATAATTAATATAATATTTTAAAGTGATGAAAACAAGATTTCACAATCTCTCAGATCTCATCAGTCCACCTGGAATAGCATGCTAGCATAGAAGCAGTTTTAAAAAAATTGTTGGGACTGGTCTGTGGCATCGGCAGCGTCGCTGAGAAGTAACACAGCCTAATTCTTCGAAATGGTCGGCAATCGATAAACAATGAGGGTTCCGATCTGAAATAACTTCTATCTCTGATCAGCACGAAAGCAACCCAAACAGCGTAATGGTTCAAGTAGATGCCCTAGCAGCAACGGTTGCCAGTTGCTGCCATCCTCTCCTCAATTGTTGCCATCCCTCAACAACTGCTGCTAAAGGAACGAAAGAGAGAGAGATAAAGAGATAAACTGCACTGAACCAATTGCAATTGAGATGCGTCGTTCATGAACTGTGCGCATTCCTAGGTGAGATTTCATTTTTAGACTCTAGTAGGAGCTATTGATATCACTCTTCTAGTACTTAATTTTTTCTTGAAAGAGCCCTAATGTGTAGGTACTTAGTAACCAATTTCTGGGTCTGACTTGACTTAGTAGTCCCCGACCTCTAGTGACCAAATCGTGCTATGCCCTGCTCCTGACGTGGGTCATTGGAAGGGCCGTGGGCGACGTGGGGTTCGACCTCTTTTCTTTTTGTCCTTCGAGACAGTAAAAAATCGCTAGGCCATATCTATGATAAAATCTCAACAAACGAAATTCATGAAAAGGAGATTTTTTCTTACCATTTTATCGGCGATTACTGATAGTCGCTATCAGTGACAATGTCGGTGATGTCTAATCTAAAAATGTGTTATTCCTTTCAATATATTTGATTTTTCTTTTTAGCTGGTGAAATGGCTGTTCGTCAAGCAATTCTTCTGCTAGCGCTTGCAGCAACAGCTCAGGTAATTTCAAATGCCTTTATCAACGTTTATGAAGAAGCTATCACCATGGATTGAATGCCGAATAAACACCGAGGCATGAGTCTACTAAATGAAACCTCAGTAATCCTGTTCTCACCAACTTTTCACTGACCAATGAAATAATAAGAGAAGATGCTTGGTCAGTGTGACCGCCATCACTAATTAAGTGCGATCCAATTTTATAAAGAAAGAGATGCGGATCCAAAATACATTTTTAAGATTTCTGAAGTTGCTTTCTATAGCGAGCCATATCTGTCTTGGTCCACATATACGTGCCTTGAGCTTTGTGCGCAAAATGGTATCGTAGCGCAATGAAATTTCCCTCTTCTTTGAGACAAGAACTCACTGATTCAAACAATGTCGTAGTTTAATAAGAAGTAGTCAACATGAGAGTTATCCTTACGAGAATTACATCAAAACTTCGCTCAATCGCTGTAATCGCATCATCTCAGGCTCAAACCAAGGTAAAACTCCCTTGCTGTTATGAATTCATATGGATTTACGACACCCGCCCGCACCGTAGTTAATGATCCATAAGTCACTAGCTCTCAGGATCAGGAGAGAGAAAATCTTTTTTTTTGTCCCAACTGGACATAATGCAGTGGATCTGTTACGGTTTTCCAGCGATAACCCTTTCCAACTTTTACAATTTTCCATTTCTTCTGTTTTTGTGGGGGCACATCTCTGTATGGACAACATGCAACATCAATGCTCACAATTTTCGCTGTAGTACACTATTTCATCAATGCGAAAGTGATCGCCACTCTCTCACAAGGAGTTTAGTGCTTTATTTTCCCCTATGTAATTTGTGACGCTCAACGATTTGGTGGACCTCAAAAATAATTGAACTTGCACAAACTGTCCAATGCTCATTTTCAAGTGATTTTACCTTCGTCATTCATCTTTTCCAGGGCATCCCTTGAACAGCGAGTTCTTTTTTTTCATTTCTGAGAAGTTCTGAAAAAGTGATTTCTTAAAATCAACAGGCCTCCATTCCCAAGAATTCCCTGAAATTAGACAGAGCTACTTAGCTCATGCCCTTACAAGCAAACAGCACTCACTTTAACTCAAAATTTGTTTTAAATAAAGGGTATTAATGAATCAAAGAAAGAACCACACAGAGTAATGGACTTGAATAAATGCAAGCAGAAAAACCAAACTCAAGGATAGTAAGACTAGGCTACAAAAAGCTCAAAGTCAGTACAGAAAAAAATGCTGTTGAAGGAAAACTCTCGCAATGATAATTCCAATCTATTTTAGACCTAGAATGGTGGAATTGAACGGCTGCTCGAATAAATGTGAGAGATAAATTTATGCAGAGAGCTTGCACATCTAATGAAAGAGTCGTTGTGGATCCGTAACAGTATGAACATGATTGGTGTTTCAGTGTAGAAATAATTCGAATTTGACTCAGAGAATAGGAAATTAATGAAAAAACTCAAGAATGAACTCAGTTAAAGATAAGCAGTTCTGCACAGCCAGAAAAGTAACTTGAAGATGAAATAATTTAAAAATAAGCGACCATTGTACATCTCGGAGAAAATAAGTGATTAAAATGCGTGCTATTCCCCAACGTGGAAGGTGATACAATATGAAAAATAATATGAAAAGAGACGAACACTCTGTGTTCAAAGCGAGAAAGCTGAAGGAAAATAGGAAACCAAGGTGAGACAATTCAAAGTGAACAAGTTAAGGCCAATGTTGCAGATATGGGCACCTCCTAACACTTTACTGTGAAAAGGCTCACTCGTTCGACTGCAGTGACCAGTAGCTTGTGGCAGTGTGCCTACGTTCGGCGAACTTCTTTACCTCTGTATCCAGTGATAGCACTTTGCATATAGAAAAAAACCACTGAGCCTATTTTGTGGGCTATTGCTGAGCATCAATCGGCTTAATTTAACATTTCAGTTTTCTTTAAAATTGTGCTTCAAGATCCGCAGCACTGCTTGCAATCATCTAAATTCATTGCTCAATTTTCCCTTATTAATTTTCCTTTATTATTATGGGTCCACAGGAGTGTAAGCTGTCCGTATACTCTTATCTATTTCACAAGTGTACACAGAAAAGCGCATGCACGGACTTTATATCCTAAAAATACATGTGTGCATATTTAGGCTCAAAACTGCACTGTTAGAACTGTGAAAAACAAGGAGGCTTACCAGTACGGCGCTGTTATCGAAGCATACCACAGTGCTACTCTTGAATCATGTCCCTGCAAATGCTATGACAATCCGCTTTGCTCCCTCTACATCTACGTTAGAACCACGGTTTGTTTTTCTATTCAAATTTAACATCATTTTTTCCACAGCCATACTAGTAAGGCTTCCACTTTTGCGGAATAACGCCGAAATATAAAATAGCATAGCCAGGCGGATGGCGCTGCAGCGTAGCACCTGTAAAATGATTCTGCCCTTCATTAGTTACCAGTTTGGCCTACCGACTGATCGGACTTCTAGGTTTTTTGATGTTTACTTCGCTCAAATTAATATGCCTCATATCCAGACTAATTCAATTCGTCGTCCCACCAGCTTTCTAAATGTCAAGCGTGCAATCCTTACTACAGTGCGTTTCATAATTATAGGACGCCTCTTGACTTTTCAGCTCTGGCCTTTCCTGAGACCATGGAAATTTTTCTCTAGTGCCGTTGTGATCAGCACCTAAAATAACCTTGGAACCCTGACCCAACCCTGGTGAGCTCATTACAGCAAACCTAGATTTTTGAAACTTTACCTTTCTAGTTTTGCTTAATTTGCAGTCATGACACGCATTCGTGTTCTAGACGGTCTACTAGCTGTTAAATCAAAACCACAGAACTTGGATATTTTCCTGAGCTACTGTGGGCCACAATGATTCCAAATAATCTGCCACTCCTGCACCTTACAAGGATTCTGAGGAAATCCGCATCAATAATCACCACGACTGTTTATCTCAGTTTCTCAGAAACTCATTTCTAATGGCGGCACGCTCGAACTTGGCTGACACCGATGTCCTGCTTCAGAAATACACTTAACCCTGGCCAGAAACTGTTTCGGTGACTCAGCTAGGTGGCGATCCTCCAAGGCAGCACTCTCTCGATATCGCGTTATTCCTGGATTTTCTCGTTAATACCTGTAAACCATTGGCTCGAACTGGTGGAAATCATTCTCAGGTACAGGTGTAGTAGGAGAGAGTGAAGACCTTCCGCAATAGGAACTTCTGCCAGTGAGCTGCCGCGCCTTTGGGTTCGCTTCTCTACAGAAGCAGACCTTAACAGGTAGGAGCTGCTCTGATTTAACAACGCCGGGTATCAGAGAATGTGGAGAGCAAACGTCCGGTACTATCGATAGGACCAAACTTCCGAAAACCTCTGCTTTGAAGTCCCTTGGATGGTGGATCTCCGCTGCCGGTAGCACTTTAGTTGAAGCTGAGTGCCGAGCAAACGCTGCATGAATGAAGGGGAGGGAGGTAACTGGAGTCATGTGCGATAGCGAGATCTCGCTAAGGTTGAAATCGAAGACATATTTCGAAGACAGTTATACTACCTGTAGCATTGTATGGAGCGGAATGCTGGCCTACCTCTCTGATACATGAACACACTCTCCATACAATGGAAATGAGGATGCTCCGATGGACGCTGGGGCTCATACGATTCGACAGAGTTCGGAACGAGGATGTGCGCTCGATGTTCGGAGTGGCACCGATCGTGGCGAAGATGGGTGAGGCTCGATAACGTTGGTACGGTTACGTATTGAGAAATGAAGACTGTACAATCGCAAAATCAGCCATGAACATCACCGTGGACGGAAGTAGACGGAGAGGAAGACGGAAACCTCGATGGCTAGACAGGACTGAGGAGAACATGCGGTTGCTGAAGCTCACAACTTTTGATCGAAAGAATGGCGCAACCACACGAGGAATGGAGACCCCAACCCTTCGGAAAATGGCGAAGCAGAAGAAGGATATCAGAGAGTGCCTGGGAGTAGTAGAAGCTCACACAAATATTCCAGCTCCGTAGTGTCGATTACGCAGCTAATAAACCTGTTAGAACACGAAGGTGTGTTAAGGCTGCAAATTAAGCAAAAGCAGACAAATAGGTATTTGAAAATCTAGGGTTGCTGTCGCGACCTTAAAACTAGGGTACCTCAAAAGTAGGACGGGTATCTTAGGTGCCTGACCATGATGGTACTAGGGATAATTTCTACAATCTCCGGAAAAGCTGGATGAGGAAAATTTGGGGGGAGGGGTGTCCTATAATTATGAAACACGCTGTAGAAGTGTTCTTGCTAATTTCCACTATACAAAATCACAAGATGCGCAGGAATAGAGAGAAGAATCTGCGTAGATCTGCGTATGTCTTCAGCCCGCACCTGAAAAAGGCAGCGGTGATGCAGATTTTTGCATCTTCTCGCCAACTTCCCTCTTCTAGACTTTTTCCTCTGAGTGAATGTGGTCCTTTGCTTATAAACCTCTACATCTAGGTGTGGTTCCGCGTCCTGATGAAATACTAAATCCAGATCGTGTCCGACCGTGACAAATCATGCGCGATTTGTTATGGTAGGTGATAGGGATGATATGGGCCAGCTCTAGTGCGCCAGTGGTATATCGTAGAAAGGGAAGGTTTGCTTGATTGTGGAGGGAGTTTGCTTGCTTGATCATAGAAAGGATCTGCTCTATGGAAAATGAGAAAACGGAGAGATAATGTTAACACAGAAAGTGGGAAAGGGCATGCATGATACTATCGTCCAATCGCTGACACATCAATGAGCCCGTTGTCGTGCACATCTTTCTGCTCTGGGATCTGGTGGATCCGTCGTACTCATAGGCAACCGTATCCTGGGTCTCTTTCTGCCGCTCTGTCACTCTCTTTGAATGAGCGGCGGCACACAAATTTGTACACCAACTTTTATCTCCCTTTCTCTTCTCATAGTACATCATACCCATTTCTGAGCTATTCACCCGATTTCCTCCTGTCACGGAACTATCTGGGCTTCCTTACGCAATGGCACATATAAAGGCAGAGGCCCACTTCATACAGGGGACGTCAATCACGATCAGTATTCCCGTGGAATGGTGCGCCGCACCACCCACGAGGCGCGGCAGGCTGGCTGGATGGTGCGGCCGGTGGATTTTGCCGGGATTTTCTGCTTGTCTTCAGTTTCTGCTACAATTTCATTCATTTGGAATGGAGTGCTTTACTCGCACTCTTCGGATATTCCTGGGTTGAGTTGAACTTTTACAGGTGCTTCAGCAAAAACTTCCACCTGACATCAGTAACTTCGATACACAACGCACGATGTAATGTGCATTCTGTATCAAAGTTCTTCACACGATTGACCTAAAAAGCATCGTGGTTAGGAAAAAGCTACTCACCAACCACAGTGAAGACCGAAAATTACGCGATGCAACAGCTTTCTAACAAGCAATGGCAAAAAGCCTCTTCGTAAGAAACAAACTGCAAAACGATATCTTCCTCAAACTCAGATATTAGAACTGAATCGGCCTCACTCTATCTCAGACATTTATCAAGAAGGCCCACAAATAAGTGAAATTGTGGCAGAAACTGGACAAAAGCTGAAAATCCCTGAAACATCCACCAGCCGCAGCACCCAGCCAGTCCACCGCGCCGCATGGGTGGTGTGGCGCGCCATTCCTCGGGAATACTGAACGTGATTGACGGCTCCTGTACTCATGTATGAGCTACTAACATATTCCGAACCTCCTCGATGCGCTTGATCCCGACGATGCTCAGGAAATGTCCCAAAGTGGCCTCCAAACCCGTTTTTCGTGACGGGGCTTGGAACAGTTTGCTGTGGCAAATTGACGGGTAAAGACGTGCATCACCGTTGATCTTATCGATCGGACAGACCAAAACGTGTTCACCTGAAACTGCTGCTCTGGCGGACAGCCAGCACAGCTTAGAGCGAACCACACCTCTGCTCCAGGGAGTGGGGACTTTGACCCTATTAGAAACGGGGTTTTCGTCACTCCTGTGACCTTTGATGTACATTACTGGAATCAGCGTGCCGAGGTCATAAAGAATCTGCTGATATCTATAAGATGCAAGACTAGGTGGGATTAGGTGGGGCCCTGCCTTTAAAGGCAGTGTATCACCTCATTTTGTTTGAGGTTTTAGTGAATGTGACAGACAAAATGGGCTCGCTGCGCACGCACACGATCAATGGTTCGGTCCCGCGCGAGGCCAACCAAGCCATTCATCCTCCGGGGTCGGTAAATTGGTACCAGAGAAGTCTGGAAGGATGAAGCACTGACTTGGTACATCGGCTGTTCCCGCGAGTCATTGTACAGAGCACATACGCATTCAATGCCTTTACGATACTCAGGTGAAGTCGAATGCGTGGCGTATCCCTCGTGATGGGATTGATTAACGCCGACCACTTTATCCTTTATCCTTTAGTGAATGCTGTTTGAGGTTTTAGTGAATGCTGTATCTGCTTGCCACGCTGAATCCAACGGTATACATAAAATGTTAGAAAACAGCCTGAAGCCTTGGTCTTATCGTGGTGGCAGCCAGCATTCTCACGCACCGCTCCACCCAAGTGGTCCAGGAGCTGCACCTTCTGACCCTCCGAAGACGGGTTTTCTTCACTTTTATGCGTTTTGTATTACATAATTCGAATCAGCGTGACGAGGAGGTCTAGAGTCTATTGATATCTACAGCTCATGAAACGACACACTACCTTGAAATACAAATTAAGCTCGTTACTACAAGTCAGTCACATGTTTTTCAGAAGGATTGCATCATCTACCAGAATGGCACGTCAGTGGATTATGCTGATGAAAGCACAGGATATGATGTCTATTACCTTCACCGTTATGCATCACCAGGTTGTGCAAAAGCGACTTTCAACAGGAATTAATTTCCTCCGCCATTGCTTTGCGTTGTTCTGAGCCACGTGATGATAGTGTCTTGAACAACTCGCTATGTTCTCTTTGCTTTTATAGGAGTAAACTTCACACTACGCTTCTTTCGGCGTGCGTTTCAAATAATATCACCTGTTAATTATCTTGCCATGCTAACTTTGAAGTCCCTGGATATCGCCGGGATCACGGTATCCAACCGACTACACTTTACTTCACGGTGAGGCGACAGGAGATATCAACGACTAGCAACCCGCCGATGAATGCGTCGAGAGCTGAGATCTACTATCTACCTACCATCTCTTTTTTTACAAAGCAGACTCTCGTTCTGGAGTACGTACCGTAAGCTTGGATAATTGAACCGGCGGACCGAACTCCAGCGCCGGAGCGTCGTATGTGCTTGGTCCGGAAAACGTGTCGCAAACATATTTCTCGGCCTTTTGTGTCGCCAATCACGCGGAAAATTTGCCGCCAACACATGAAAAGGAAGAGAAAAGCAACACCATAAATGATTCCTTTAATAAAGCAGCAAGTTTGACGCAATATTTATTAGCAGTTCAGCAAACGTAAACAAAGACGTATTCCGACACACGCACTCCTATGTTGGTGGAATTTAAAGGACTCACACTGTTCTAGATGCGGTAAGTAAATGACATGAACAAGATCACATAATTGATTTGGAAAGCACCCAGAGAATCACAAAGTGAATTGAGAGAAAATAGAGGATTTACATACAGAACAGAGTTCTAGATCTGATCACATGCGAACAAGAAGCGATTGGTGATGAACAATTGCACAAAGTAATTAAGAGATCCACACGTGGTCTAACAGGATTTTTCTCCCCTGAATAGGAGAAAAAATAGTCAAAGGGTAGATGAATTTTAAAAAAAAAACGCATTCAATCCGAATTTATGTAAGGTGTATTGTGTACACGTTTAACAAAAAATAATCTCTAAATAGACACTGAAATTTGAAAAGGTGATAAAACGACAGCCGAGACTATCATAAATGGCAGTAAAATGGAGCAGAGCAATCTCTAGGAGCAAAGATTGCGGTTTTCAATGTCGTCGTCATTGCCTGGATTTTTTTCGCATCCACTACTTCACCGTCGACTACGAGGTATGATCCAGGATCTAGTGGTTCCAGACGGAAGGCGGACACTTCCACAGCCTAAAAATAGCATCACCATTTGCATTGTTATTATTACAATAAATACATATACATGGTGTGTAATTTGTATCGTTTCTAAAGGCTAATATGAGGCAATTTGTAACAGAAGTGTGTGTGTGCCGCGTACGTATATATTTATATATGAAGAACGATAGACCGAATTGTGACATGACGTAGCTTGGACGCAAGTGAGACGGATACATGTGCGACCTTACCACACGGTTCCAAAGGAGGAATACCTTCCGCGTTGACCAATTTTAACGGAAAGTCTTTCGTAAGTCTTGAATGCCTGCGGCTGGCGCGCGACCGACTTAGACATTTAGTATAAATTGTCTTATCCAAAATAAAAGAAAAGTAGGCACGAAACATCCACAACTTCACCGTTAGCTACTTCATTGCTAGCTCAACGTCACACATTTCAAACTTGAAGTTATCTTAAATGATTAGTATGTAGTTACAAATTGTCTTCATCCTCGCCGAAGAAATCGGAAAACATAGAATGTGATCACATTCTGAGTAAGTGTGTCTGACAGAGGACGCATACAATCATCATTCCAGGTACCAAAACTCGCAGGTGAAAATGTCGCCAGTTTCTGCAGAAAGTGATTTTGGTACCTAATTTACTCAAACGGAGGCTATACGGAAAGCATGTCACCAAAATATATTCAGAAGTGCAATGTAATACGTTTGCGCTTCTGCACTCCTTAGTAACGGACGGGACCTTGCTACCAATGACATTACTCGGCAAAAATCTTAGCACTTCCCATTATTTTTGTCCAAATTGCCAAATTTCGAAGAAGGATAACATTATTTTACGGCACTCTATAGGATGAGAACCCAAAAACGAGAACCTTACCTCTACAAACGGCAAATCCAGATGTTTTTGCTTCTCTATTGAGGTCAAGTATTTGATGAGATCAACTCGACTTGGCAAGTTTTTCCGAAGAATGTAGGTCAAATATATCCTATCGTCGTTCATCACTGCCTTCGGAGCAAACGGGCCATCGTTGGAAATATGCGAGAGGGTCACCTGAAAATACAATATTTTGCAAAAAAGGTGTCTTTATTCTAGATGAAAGAAATTTTAATCAATAATCCGTCAATCTGAAGGGAAGGATCACCATTTTCTGGTAGATAATGTGCTAACTCCTCTAAAGCAGTTTTCGTAGAAAGTGGCATTCATTTTCAGTACTGCGCACTTTGCTTCCTCTCCCACCCAGTTCACTAATTAGTTTTCTCAGACACAGCCCGGTTGCCTCACTGCGATTACCCATAGTAAACTCGCAAACTTACCCAAAGGTAAGGTTTAGTTGGCACCCACCAACATGTTTACCTCTACTTGTTGGTACTCATATGTAAGGGCAGAAAGATTACTTTAATGATGCCGAGCCCAAAAGTTTCTTCCTTGCCATTTCAGTTCTGGGCAAACAGTCTGGAGGAACTAAGGGCAATTTTCATTAGCGTGGCCAATACAACGCAAATTTTAAGAAACTGGATGTCGGCGAGAACCCTCCCCCTCGAAACCATACATATCTCACTCTTACCCAGAAGAAAATGACGTGTGTACGGTAAAAGAAGTTATCACATCTACCATGACTACGCTCTTTGCATTTCAGGGTCAGGATGAATCACTGGAAGAATGGGTAATCTCATACCCATGGGTATAGACAACCAACATCACGTATGGGTAAATATGTTTATGTGTACCAGATAAAGAGTGAATTTGGGTACGTTAACACGTTTAATTTCCCATGTGTAATCTCAAATATGCATCCCGTCCCAACGTTTGCCTTCGTATTCCTCTCAAACACAACTAACCGCATAGACGCTGACGAAATCTTCCTCAATCTTCGTCCAATCCTCTGACACTTCGTCCTCCACATCATTGACTTGCTCGCAGTGCAAAGACCGCCATTCTGCATCCAACGCACGGTGAGTAGAGGTACCCCCAGTACTGTCACTGGTCCGCGGTGAGGACAGCATCTGGAGTGGATCAACGGGTGAAAAATTCCAACTAAAGGGGCATGTGATTCACCGTTCAGCTCACCCTTCCACCTATCGTTCTCGCATAGATGTCATAACTCCCGTTATCGCCTCGCTTTCCAGCCACGTACGGTTTGTAGGACAAGCGTCCGCGGTAAGTCCGTAAATCTGCAAATAATGAGGTTGACCGTTGCTGCGCCGAGAGTGATGATGCACAGTTTTCATCAAAACTGGATTGCAAGTAGACAACAGAACGAAATACATTGGCTGCAAACCGGATGAGTTTTGAAAAACGATGAAGATAGAGGAGATTGATAGCCAGGAGGAAGCAGGTATGACAGTTTTAAAGTGAAAATTGAGATAATTTCTTTTTTTTATAATTATTGAAAAGACGTTGCTATTCTAGAAATGCCAAAGTTTTGAGGTCGAAATTGAAAAAAAAACGGATCAGAGTGTAAATGAAAAGTGGATTCCTGCTGCATCTTCGACAATAAGGATTTCTCATAAGACAAATTAGTATTCGTGCTCGAAATAATCCAAATATTGTTTGAAATTTGAATGATGCAGGTCCGAATCTCGATTTCCTCACGACAACACCAAAAATTGTGATATTTTAGAATCAAGCACTATATTACGAACAAACTAGTGACGGCATATCCATTTTCTTCACACAATGCCACACCCACTGCCGCGACGCACACGCAACGCGGCCGCGGGCGTGGGCATTGTGTTCGCGGCAAAGTTCTGGACTTAGCCTTCTTTTTTTTTTCAACGACTTCAACGACGGAGCCAAATGATTCAACTAGAAATTATTCAAAAGACGTCGCTATTCTAGAAATGTAAATTATCCGTTGAGATGACCACTTTTTATGGGAAGAAAAACCAAAAAGCAGGGAATTCGTGTTATTGAGAAGTATGGACATAAAAACGAGTAGAAAGGAGAGCCAGCGGAAGTTCCGGAGGTAAAACCTCCAAAGCTCAAAGGGGTGATTGAATGCCGACCAAAAGGCAGAAAGCACCAAAGAAAATGGGTAAGGGTGAAACCTTAGCAGGTTACTCATTAGCGAAACACTTACTCAACGCCCTTATCAGTCCTCCAAGGACGAATCGATTCGGTCCGAGAGACTTCCGCCACCTTTCACTCTCGATATCTGAAAAGTTCAAGACATTTCTTTACTGTGACGTCAAGGATCTTCCCAGGATGTCCTCAGGGCCAAAAAAGGGGGTCGTCAAAAAATTAATACTTGTTAGAGAGACAGGGAGCATTACAGTTTCTGTACCTCATCGATTTTTTGAGAACTTTTTGAGTTTGGGTAGACAAATGAATAAACAAACAGATAGGCGACAACTCGCTGATCTTTGATATATCAATGCCGGAGATATTCGGAGAGGTGTCATTAAAAAAAAACTTATCTCCAAATGCCTAATAGTTCTCTTTATCAGACAGTGTACTCTAGGCACTGGCTACACTGATGTGATCGGCTAGTAGCAAGAATTGACTCACCGATATCAGCCATAAGACCCCATCCTACACTTAGGAAAGCAGCCATATTTGCTCTATCCGTCTGTACATGAATAAGATTCACGGCTTGAGCAGTTGCGCTCGATGAGCAGCTGATTTCGATGGCTCTCTCCGTGAATTTGGGGTTTTTCAAGGGTTCCCTGGAATGAATTGAGCTGTGGCTGACCTAGATTTGAATTTACATCTTTAGCACTTACCCACGGCTGAAGAAGAGCGAAGAGAGCAGACCATTGCCAGAGCCGCTTGGTACAATGCCTATGGGTAAGGATGGTAAGATAGTGGCACGGTCTTCTCGTTCAGCGAGGCCATTTATTACCTAAATGATTCACAATGTAAAGATTAAGTGTATAGGGCGCGGAACCACATGTACAATATACAATAGTACAATAGAGATTATCCAGGGTAAACGTCTTAAGACACCCTGAATTTACCCTTCGTTTACGTCTTTACCCTGTGTAATCAAAAACAACAAAACCTGTTCAGATAATAGACCACAAAGCCTGTGCACTTTTCTCGACTATAAACGATCGAAACGGAAGCGGTAATTAACCTCAAACACGAGGCCGTCACCGGACAGGATCATCACACCGTTGAACTTGCCAAGGTCGTCGCGTGATCGCACAACTGTTTTCGCATGATTTGGTCCAGCTGAAAAACGAAACGAAAGATTAGGAGGACAATCTCGAGAGTGACCGCTTCTAGTGGATTTCTCCATTCCTTCGCATGAGAGTGACATAGAAATGGAACAAAATGCTTGCAGTTAGGAAGTCACTGATTGTTCCAATTATGAACCTCAAGCAAACTTGCTACAGCGTACGCAGTAGATGCAGATTTGAGTTATACTCAGGACAACTTGCTAACGAGCATTCGGCGAGCAAGTTTCTAACCGTGCCCCAAACTTGCACGCACCAAAACTTGTTGATAACTTGTTTTTTCTTTATCTTGATGACAAAATCTTGGCCACGAAGCTTGTTGACAACTTGTTGTTCTTGCCTGCCAGTTGCTGGCTTCAAGCCTTATTGGCAAAATATTAACGCCTTTTTTCCAGCTAACAACTTGTCAGTAGTAGAGAATTCCAGACAGTATGCTTACGCATTTTATTACATTACATTACATAATTATATTAGACCTTTCTTCAATTGCACCGACTTCTGCCCCAGTTCCATCGCATATTACACGTGTGAGAAAACTAGCCTGCAACTTGCTTTGTGTCTCACCCACTTGCCGAGAAGTTGTTCGGGTAAAAGATTATCGACAACTTGCCTTTGCAACCAAAAACAATGTGGCAAGTTGCTCTTGTGAGAAAGTAATTTCGGTCCCTCATTGTCGACAAGTTGTTGAGAGGGAAAGTTGCTGACAACTTGCTTTTAGATGGTTCACATGATGACGTCAAACTTGTCGGCAACGATTTGCTAGTTAAAAGGTTGTCTGCAAGTCGTTTTAGGGCAAACAGGCTGACAACTTGTTCTAGGTGTTCTGACTAGGGCAATTCACTCTGTATACGTGCATCAGTCGCGATCAGTACTGCATGTACATCTTGAATAGGAATATCGCTCGGCGGCGGTGAGTGCAAACGCGTGCGTCAGATATCCGTACATGAGCTTATTCTAGGCTCGGACTGACTTTATCTCTACGTATCACATATGTACAAGGAAGCACGCGCGTCAAGCGCAATAGTATAAGCTGCACTTATATGGTCGAAAATCGCGAGAGATATAAGCATGCAGAAGGATTTAAATAAGGTATTTTTTATCTGATATCGATTCAGAAGGCAACAACAAAAATTAGAAGAGAGAGCAGGTTGTCGGTGGATCCCTTTGGATTTTGCTGCGGTTGTTCTGCATGTTCATAAGAGATTGCCAACGAAGACATGCTCTGCGCTTCTACCATTATTCGGTGAAGATATGAGTGAAAATTACCGTAGTTTCTGTACAGTATCTGAGATATGTGACATTTTTTCACATAAACTCAGAACAAAATTACACTTAATTAGATCCCATCACTGAATTTTTCACTATCTTGCGCATTGTAGCAGGTCCAAGATGAGGTAAGTCCTGCCAGACTGCTATGAATTAGTTGACCCATATCCAACATGATAAGGAATATGAATAAGCGTTTAGTGAAAAGTTGGCCGTGCAATCGCACTCGGTACATTCAATTATGACAATTTTTGAAATCGATGACAATTACTGCTGTCCATGAACTGTCTAGTGCAATTGAAGCAGCGATCCCTCCAGAAACATCATAAAGCGCAACAACTTATAGTCAACATAGCAGAGCAGGTCAAACACTGCCTGCCATCTTTTCGCCATCCATTGTGCAAATAACTTGGTACTAGTCAAAAAACATTGCGCTGCAAACCCTATAGTGAAGATCAAGACTTCAAATTGCTCGAAAGACCGCTGCAAAGAACAGTTTCTATGGAAAATGCCACCAAAATCATAGTTTAATGAAACTTACTTGTTATCATCAGCTCGTAATCAATGTGATTTTTCTTCAACTCTGGTTCAACTCGAGTGCGGAATGTTTTCACTCCTTTTCCTGAGCCTGAGTTTGGATTGACAAACACGAGAAGGCGGCCAATAGGTGCTTCTTCTACATCTGAAAAAATATTTTTCAAGCAATTGTTACAAACACGTTGGTTATACATTTCAATTTATGCATCAACTTTCAACAAAATGATTTTGCAGCGCCTCAAAGGGACGCGTCGCGTTGAACCGAATCAGCCTGGCAGATGTCACCTGTGCGTGCAGAGACCCAAATGGCCTATAACAGCGGATGAGCTTTGCATAAAATGGCTCAAAGGCATAAAAAACGATAGCTCGATGTATCAAATTACTCTTTCTCCTTATAAACTGATATTCACTTATTTATTTTCACTGCAGCATATGCCCTAAGAATAGGACAGGATCAAAACCAAAAGGTAAAGACAATAATTATTAGAAGGAATATAAAATATGGATACTGGGGTCTAGTAAAAACAGATTCTTCAAACATAAGCTGAAAAAGGTGACCTTGTCTGGTTTCCGGCACTGTGTTGAACTTCATGATGCCAAATAAAGGAAATTGACCAATCAGAGTGTGTCACAGTACAGTGGTAAGGAAGATTACCAGCAAAATACAGTCATCATAATGTTCTAATAGAAGAGAAAACAAGTTCGTAAAACTTTTTTTGCAATTTAGACTGATTTTTTGGGAATTTATCAATCTGGATATTTTTGGATCCAAATCAATTTCTAAAAAGAAGAATGCTTTGATTTGACAGTTGATGCATCGACTTTTTTGAGATAATTTCTCAAGGAACAAGAAAATATCCTGGAAGAGACGAAAATACTCACGTTTTACGCAGAAGGCAAACGAAAAATCGATAAATTGATTGATCGATTAATCACCATTCATGATCTATTGATCTACTCACCACTCATCAGATTTCAACGCATTGAAATGCGCTATTCCCTGAAGAATATAGAGCAGTGTTCTGCCAGGTGTACTCTTGTCCAAACATGACTAATACCTGCTCCTGCTCTCATCCCGCTCTCTACCTCTTCCTCTACGTCTACCTCTATTTCTATACCTATACCCCTATCCGTACCTTTACCCATACCACTACGTCTTCGCTCACTCTATTCTCATTCCGCTTCATCGCATTTTTGCTCCGCATCCCCTACAACGAGGAGAAAAAGTGCTGAAAGGACGAAATAAAGAAGAGAGAGAACAAATGAAGGCATCAGTTCAAGGGGGAATGATATACATGCATAAGCACATGATAGGGTTGGACAATAATTCAATGCGGTTTTTTTTTCAACTCAGTTTCTCACGAGGATTTGAAATGATTCCGACGCCTATCATATGTCATCTTGTGGCTCTTGTTTTGCTCTTTACGAATAATATAACCAATTCCCTCAATTCCTGCCACTTCTCATTTTCTGTCGCATGAAGTGTGATCCTCAAATTCGACAAGAGCGTACATCTCCGATACCTCCAACTGTTCCACTACAATACTGGAAATACAGCTCAAGCTGCTGAAGACGTTAACAGCGTCTAAGTGAGAGCCGTTACTGCTGAATTGACAGCGAAGAAGTAGGTGGCTGCTCAGAGAGGTTGATTTTGGGCTGGAGAGTGTAACTTGTTCTGTACGCACGGTTCGTAAAGTTATGAAAGGATTTCTCGCAAGGATTTGCTCTTGATGTAAAGAAGAAGTAGTGCGGATATTAACTTTTAGAAGAAGCTATGTTCAACTAGTCCACTCCGTGAAAATACACAGAGTGCTAAGAAAGACCGCACAAACTTTTTGCCCAACCTAATAAATGTTTTTCAAAGGAACCTCGAATTGCTTTGTTAGAAATTCATGCGGTTTACCGTGCTCACAATAGATTTCTGAATGTACCAATTTTAAAGCAAACACCAAACTTCACATACATACAGAATAGGCGGCACCAACCCATGGTCCGAGGGTTTTGTAGAACTAAATCAAGAATTGAACTACAAAGAAAAGCCTCAAGGAAGTATTCGAAGAGAAGTGTGCATGGTTCAGTTTTAGTACGAGATTATTCCTCAAAATGTCAGATCCATTGAAATGAAACACGTGCATAACTATGAAAAATTGATTAAGATTCTATTGGAATACCTAGGGACAGAACTGTGGATGTTTGGATGCACAAACTACAGAAAACAAATGAACAAACAATAAACATAGATAGAACAGGGAACGTCAAAATTACATAGAACAAGCGAATGGCGCACTCATCCCTTCATCCATCCAGAGAATCTATAGACCTTCCAAAAAACACATCTCTTCAGTTTGCTAAATATTTGCATTCATCTTATTAGCTGGCTTGTTGGTTCTCTTTCACAGAAAAAAAGAACGTAAGGAAGCAGAAAGACTCCAAAAACCCACCTGCAGCAAACAGGACAGTGCATAGAACCCTACAGTTTTCTCCGTTCTCAAAATAAATCATTTTCAAGGAAGTTGTACGAAAATCCCGCAAATCCCGCGAAAAATGCGAATCCCGCGAAAATTTTCACATTCTACGGCGAGGACTGTAGTGAAACGTTTCCAGCACCTCCTCTTTTTTCCGCATGAACATGCCTTTTTGCCATTCTGTGAGGGGGCTTTCTACAAACACACAACTTCAGCTTCTCTCTGACGATGTTACCCATCCTTATAAAAGTAAGGACATGACCCTGGAGATACGAGAAAACACGGGGACCGAAGCTCAAGGTTACTTCGATATAAATATGTACGTAGTGAGAGCCTCTGCAATTTAAACAAATGCTGTTGAAAACATTTAGAAACAAAGAAGGCAAAAATAGATCAAGGACAATCAAAATTCGGATTGCAAACAAATTAGGCACGAAATCCACTCACCTATAGGTAGCAGTGACCAGGGCTGGGATTTATGAAAGATAACCAACCAAAACCTGTGATGGATAGCCTTATTCGTTCTGTTATAGACTATAAAATTCGAAGAGACACAGCCTGCGAAAATTGATTTGTTGGCCTAGTTTGGTATGCTTCCATAATACTAACTCGCAATGTCTCTTCTAACAAAAAACACTTCACCCAGAAACCCCTCTGTAGGGATACTCTGCCACTGAACATCCCGCAACACATTATGCATGCAAAATTAGTGGTGAGCTTGGCTAACCCCTTTGAAACTATGATGAAACCGGAAATTTGCCGTAAATTATTATGAGAAAAGTGCTGAGAAAAGGATCGATTCGTCGTGGGACCACCCCGTCTGCCCTGACAAGAATAAACAATAATTTTGTGGAAACCATGAAATTGTGTTTCTTCATGTTCTTTCAACCATTGGTCTTGTCTTCCCTTGACAGCGAAACTGCTACTATGAGGGAGGATGTATGGTATTACTAGAAGACCACTCAAGGTAATTTATTATAAAATCTATGCGGCTGATTCACGACACTAAAATATCAAGAAAATCAACGAATTTTGCTTATTTCATGGAGTTTTCAAGGTGACATTAGTCACATTGCTTACTCTGTGGGGGAATTACAGCGATATTCAGCTAGGAAAATGGCAAGGAACATGGTGGATCCAGGGAAAAGGAGCAGATGAGAGGGAGAGGAGAAATTAGGGTTAAGCGAAGAAACTACATAACGGGCACAAGTGGGAGAAAATAAAAAGAAAAAAACCAAGAAAGGGAAAAAATTTAGCTGTCGGGAATTATGTAAGTGAAAACATGCCAAAAAAATCGTGAAGAAACGTCGTTGAAGAGTGTTCATAGGAACTAATGGTCATTCCTTAAAGTATACAAATTTACGACAACGATATGAATTCGATCAACAAGTAAATGGGAAGAAAACTTCAAGATGAAGACGGACATTATCACATAATCTCCTTTGAAAACTCTGTAAAATGGGGAACACGATGCGTAGAATGGATAGGACCCTGTCTTTCTATAGCGCACAAAGAAAAAATTGGGAAAACTCCCAGAAAAGTGCGAAAGCACGTGAATTTCACTAAGTTCCAGAGGAATTTTCCAACAAAAAGTATTGATTACTATTCCGTGAGACTGTTTCTAACGTCTCCTCAAGGGAATGCTAATAAGGGGGATGCTTGTTAAACAATCTCGCTGCACACCTTCAATAGACAAAGGACACATACATATACAAGAAATGTTACGGTAGTAACCCACAAAGGACCAATCACACCGTACGGACCACCCACCTCGATCGTCGATTCGTCGTGGGACCACCGTCGTTGACGTGTCGTCGTGCACTCTGTTGCCGCCACCGCCGCCGCCGGTCGCACGACAACACCATGCGCCCATCTCGCATGCGTATGCGGTCTGATACAGCCACTGCATGTGATCTTTCGTCAATTAGAGCGATGACAGCCGTTTACACGTCTGCGTCTCTGCGCCACGTTTATCTCTCACCGTACGTCCTCGGCCGAGTCCTGTAACACTTTGCAGAGCGTGTCAACGAGCAGTACGCAAGTGATAACGCTAGCCGTATCGAACCGGATACAAACCAGTTTCGGCTTGCAAGGGACTGGTTGAACAATGCAAATAAATCACCCTAATGGGACTTCATAGAGACGCAGAGGTGGGTGTTGGCAGCTTCTCTGCTTCTCTGACTCTGTCCTAGCTTTCTTTCCTGGCTACAGTCGGGTCCGGCAGCCACTGCAAATGGGCGCCGGCGGGCGCCGGCCGCCGCCACCCTCCGGCGCCCCGGTATGAATGAGCTATAAATCACTAGAGCTTGGGAGAAAGCGAAGAAAAATACAATTTTAGCCCACAGTGGACAGAGTGCAGTGGATATGTTAAGGCAATAAAGCAGGGGACCATTTTCACAACTTTCACGTTTTTCCATTTTTGTGATTTTCATGGGGAAAGATTTCTGAATACACAATAAGCGAAGCCAATTCCTCCATTTTCTGCTATAGTACACTGCTTCGCGAATACAAAAATGGCCGTTATTCTTCTATAGATGGACACAGTACTTCAGTTATCCCATCTGAATAATAAAGCTCATCCAATTCGGGATCCTCAGAAATAATTGAAATCCGTATAAATTGTTTCATATCCATTGCGAAGTAGTTCTATCGCTGTTATTTATCTTTCGTGGAGCAGTCCTTTACGGCGGAGTTACTCTCTCCCGGTTTCCCTCAACTTTGAAAAAGTGGTTTTTCACTATTACTTACACTATTACTATTACTTACACTTACACTTATCGTAGTTTATCTTCGAAATTAATGCAAAACGTTGCCGGATGCCTTCCTGGACTACCCGAAGGAGATCACGGGGGACGTTCCAAGCAGTGAACCCCAAACACTGCGATACTTAACTCTGGATCTCCAACGGAGTGGAACCAGCGATAGGGACAGATTGCAATCTGCCGCTCAAACCACTGAGCCATCCGGGCTACTTTTTATGTTGGAGTTTGTTAGATAACTGCTGTAGCCGTAGGCAGCATACTATATGTATTTGCAAAACGGGGGCACAGGGCAGGATTCGATCCCCTGACCGCCACAACGTCGATCATTCGCTCAACCCACTGAGCTATGCGCGCACGCGATGCAACATACAAATGGTGTCCACTGTTACTTACACTTACACTTATCGTAGTTTATCTTAGAAATGGGTGGGGCCACTCCTGTGAAGCCTAACCCTAAGCCTTAAACCCATTCTTAAGCATAGGGTTAGGCTCATCTATCCTGTCTACTATGGACTAAAATTGTATTTTTCTTCGCTTTCTCCCAAGCTCGAGTGATTTATAGCTCATTAATACCGGGGCGCCGGAGGGTGGCGGCGGCCGGCGCCCGCCGGGGCCCATTTGCAGTGGCTGCCGGACCGGACTGTACTAATTCCGGAGTGAGCATAACTATAAATGAATAAATCTAATGCTGCTGCTGGATGAGACAATTTGGCAGAAGTCTTTAACTGGTAGATAACAACGAAATAGAATAGAGTTTCCACTCCGCTATCCTACCAAGAATTCTTTACCTGGTCGCACCTTTTATTACCTGTTTATAAAAGTGTGCACAGGTCAGGATTATTTTAGAATGATGGAAGGTGAAGAAGAATAATCAGATGAGGGACGAATAATCTTCGAATAAACATTCGAAGATTCGAGGACATACGGTAACATAGCAACATCACTTAAGACCGAGTTAAAACCACGTAGAAACAAGAATAAAAAAATAAAAAAAAATTATTAATTCAGATTCCGATAAAGAACTCGATTGTTTGAAAGGTAAAAGGCCCTGATTTCATTCCCATCACTTCCTAGCGATTGCGCTTCTCCCTTTCTTCTTTTGTAAAATTTTAAAAATAAAAAAAAATTCAAAAAAATTTCGACTTACTGGGGAACGAGTGCATCCAATACCCTGCTCGTAGATAATAAGAACTGATGCATCGAGGAAAGTTCAAGAATAAGACAACAATGAGAAAAGTCTCCATTCGAAATGAGTGGCCTTACACCCTTGCATATATGTATTCGAATATTTGAATTATCGTTCGCATAGTATTCAAACTTGCTCAACACTGGTCAACATTGCACAGCTGTGTTTAGGAAATGGTAATTTTTTCAAACACTGGCACAAGTAAGGAGTACTAAACGGCAGATAAGGCGCAAAAGGATGCTGCGCCATTATAAAATGACCTGTACATAGGCTATCTGGGGCTTGGGAGCGAGTGAATGTGAATCCTTTTCAAATGTGAGATAAGTGCCAATTAAAAAAATTAAATCAAACTGTTTACAAGTAATTGTGCGAATTTATTTATTTATCCAACCATCTATCTATTTATTTATTAATACGTATTTATTTATTCGTAAAGAACACGATGTAAACGGTCACTCTCTGTTAAAACGTATAATAGGACCAGAGAGAAATAATGTAGAAAACATAAGTTAACGGTTGTAACTAGGAATATTCAGAGATGCAATAGGTACGAATTCCCACCTACTGGCTATTAATTAACAAAATTTACAATAAACAAAATAAAACTAGCATTAAAATAATACGTATTAGCATACACATAATTATAAGCGAAGAAATGATAGTCACCATACAGTTATTTCTATTTTTTCGTTCAATTTTCAAATTGATTGTTTTGAATCTTCCACAATAAGGTTGTACATAAGTGAACCATCCAGATGTTTACTAACAATACGACGTCTGGAACTGGTGGTTAATCGTTGTATTTATATTACACAGACAACCAAACCGGTTTTGAGTTCGCAGTTAACTGTGAGTTGTTCGAAAAATGCACTTTACTCCTATTGAAACTATTCAAAATTTGGATTAGATACATAGGCAAACACTGGGTAAACTTGTAACTTCTAACAGTGAATATGGCTATCGCCTCATGACTAATGCCTGGTTATGAATTGTCGCTGAACTATGAGTCAAATTGTCAATAGGAGCTGGTAGAAGCTAACTATTTGGAATCGATTCTTATCTCTGAGGTGTTCAGTCACCCAAAAGCCATGTAGCCAAGGTACGTAAGTGCTTCGATCTCTATTATTTATTTATTTATTTACTTATTTATTGAATGCACTCAAGGTGCTCCATACAAGAAAACTTGATCGATGTATAAATAAAATCCATGATTGAACAAATTAAAAATGTAAAAAAAACAACACTGGTATCAAATCGGCTGATTCATAGGAACTCTTATGGAATATGATAGTTAATGTCTGAGCGCCTCCAAATAAACCCTCACATTGTTCCCACAAAAAACAACTCACTATAGAACCCAACAGCAGCAACTCATACCGTCCTCCGGTTCCAAAAAAACGTGTACAATGCCAGCAGTATTACCACACCTCTTCTGCAGAAAAAAAGGAGGGGGGCGGGGCGGAAGGTGCGGGGGAGGGGGGGGGACAAAAGTTAGTTTTAATTTGGCTAATGTCTTAATTCTTTATTTTTATCTTCGAAGCAATTATTGGATTTTTTTTGGAATAGCAGCCAGTTGAGTGGTTCAAACTGATAGAAATCTCAGTTTTTCTTCTTACCACCACACTATCCTTCTCCCCCCTTCCCCTAACGCTGCATATTACTCCATTAGTTTGAGAAGGCTACTACTGCTTAACTCGTAATTAAATAGCAGTTCCCTTGCAGTTTACCCAAATTGATCGTGCTCTGCAATATGGTGCATGAAATTGTAAATGGATAGCAAACAGAGAGTTAACCTCCGAGTACATTGATACAGTATCGAAGCACCGCTACAATGAAAATTGAATGAAGGGGCGTTACAGTACGACTAAAATATATGTTTATATTGCTGAATATGTAAAAATTTTGTCGGCCATAACTAGTTAAGACTGCAAAAGTAAAGGTTGCACGTCCTGTAGGCGTAACATGTTAGGTAGTTCCTGGTTAACCGCACTTTCTGTAAAAATGTAGCCGTGCAATTTTTAACAGTTATTATGATAAAGCCGTATAGTACCAAACACGATTACTTTGAGTGAACTGCAAGGTGACTGCCTATTAAGTGCGAGTCAAGCGCTAACGACCTCGTGAAACTGATAATAATTGGATCTAATATGTATGCAGATATGCTGCATTCACGAAAGGAGGGGGTGAGGAGAGGTGATGTGGGAAAACTGTGGTCTCAGCCAATATGGGGATCCAAAAATAGAATCGCCAAAAATTATTTTTGAATTATAAGGATAAAACTGAAAATTTTGAAAAAAAAACTAGGGAATGAAAACCATCAACTTCAAAATCTGTTCTTTTCCAAGGAAAAGCTTCAAAACTCCAAGATAAATCCGCCCATTCCAGGGAATACACATCAATAGAAGTTCAATCATTACCACCAAGTCCCTTACGCCTGATAAATTTGACGGCACATGCCTTCACTGCATGGATTTGATATGAATTGATTACTTGAGATTCACCGGTGCATCCCTTCACATTACAGATTTGATAGGAATCGATCACTAGCAGTAAGATCCTAGTGTTCCATCGAAAGGATACAATATCACTGTGTATAAGATCCAAAATTCCCAATCAATATCTCTTGAAGTCGTGCTCTGATCAGCTGATCGCCGGTGAAACGCTTATGACGTCATTTATACGATCAGGACAGGTTATTCTGTAATCGAATTACCGTAGCGGCGAGTCCATAAACGTCGGAGAAGCACTGACATTGAGTAAATTGACGAGCACTAGCATTATCAATCAATACATATATTTCTTGGGTACATGCCCAGATAGCCAGAAGAGAACTATCACGGGGAATTAACACAAAACGCTACTCCTGTCCTTCTGCCGAAGGATCGTTCCACAAAATATTATACAAAACCACACCAAAACGGGATTTCTTCCACAAAACCTCAATGGCGCAGAGAATTCTAAAAAAATCGATAATGAGGTGTGAAACTCAATAGAGTGCTTGGCTATCGATCAATCATTCAAGGAGCAGTGTAATTCAATTTCAGTATCTCTTTGAGAACTTCAGTACTCGTTTCAGTGTTAATAAGTGAACAGTAACCAGCTAGCCATGCGACATATTTAATCTATATGAGCTGCAGACAAGAAGGAACAATCAATAAATCAATAACTAAACGAAGATTCAACAACTGCCTATGAAGTGTTTACACAAGTATGGGCGGAGGACAGCTGTAGAATGCGTTGGCACCCAAGGTAGCCCCACTGCGACTGTGTTGACCTGAATGATGAGTGTGCTTACCAGAGTAGTTGCATAATTCCCTGTAAACAAATGAGTAAATGAACAAATAAACAATGCGCAAAAGCTAAAAAGGTAGAAGAAAACGAAGTTGGGACTATAAAAATTAAATAGGAAATAGAGAAGGGGCCAATCATGTGATTCACAGCGCTAACTAATCTTAGACACTTATAATTTTCTACTAATTGCAAGAGTAGCACAAGAGAAACTTTTTGAGCTAATGTACCCACTCATTAAGGTCGAGGGCGTGCTAGTTGCCGATGTTGGATTACTGTTATTACTGCTGGTATCAGAGTGTTGGGATGATTAAGATTCCTTTGTATCACAAGATGACAGGTAAAAGAAAATGCAAAAAAATGAGATGCCGAAAATAGTAGAAACTTATTCATATTCTCTCATAAAGTTGACAAACGCTGACTTCGGATGGTTGGGATATGAATAGGAGGAAGAAGATCTCCACAATTGTGTACTGCCACCAATGTCTACTCGAAGGTACAGCTATTGAACATTCTGTTTCCAAACTATTAAAATGAACAAATTTGTGACTTCCATCGATTTCTGCTCATATTTCCTGAAAAGTAGAAGAATAGATGAAAATACAGAAGATTATTGCAGTATCGCACGTTTGAAGCACTCAAATAGCTCAAACGGTTTGCTTTCGGGCAGCAATGAAGTCTACCAGAAACTGTAACAGATGAAAACTCAAAAGGATGATAGCAGTGGCGGACGCAGGGGGGGGGGGAACGGAGGGGGCGCTCCCCCCCCCGAGAATGGGTCGCCAAATTTTCGAAATTACTTTACAATACATATAAAAATCTTGTATTAGTTTATTTTTATTTGTTAATTTACATTATTAGTATAATTTTTGTTAATTATTTATTATCATAATTAAAGTTTTTATTAATTTTATCTTCCGTCTGGGTCTCCAAAATGGTGATGACCCCACTTTTTTTCCCACACCCCCCCCCACTCTCTGCGGCAGCCACTGGATGATAGGTATAGAAAAATACTTTGCAGTGTCCCGCAAATGAAACGAACTGAAGATCTGAGGCAAAATATTGCCACCTCCCATGTACATATACTTCAAGGTGGATGGAAAATGCTTATGTATTTGGAATTACTACTTGATTGGTGAGTATTAGATCGGAAAGCAGAAAAGAAGTCACTAATTAACCAACAGACAGAAATCTTTGTATTAAACAATTTTACACTCTTTCTACATTAAAAGTTTTTAATTTCTACTTTCCTCGATCAAAATTGCGAAAAATAGATGAAAAGCTCGTTTAGAATTTGAAAGCATTATTGGCGCATTGGTCTTTTCACATTTGCTACGCATAGTTGTTTTGAATTGATTGATAAATGACGACAAACCAAATAAAGTTGTAAGCATTTAGAGAGGATATCATGAGGAAAAGAAAGAAATGGTTGGAAAAGGTTCTGAAGACTAATTATCATCCACTAATGAGTGTTTACAATAATACATTTATTCATGCGTAACTGTTAATTTAAATTTAAATGTTAATTTAAATGTTACTGTTAGTTTGATTCAAATCTTGAAAGAAAGAAAACCACATAAAAAAACTATTACCTATGGGTCAAGTAAACCACATAAAAAACTATTACCTATGGGTCAAATATGTATACTAAGTATATATGTAATATATATGTATTAAACAAACATAGTGTGGTATATATGTTTCTATTAATCATTTCTACAACGATAACCTTTTTCTTTTTTTCTACAGTTTTCATCGCCATCTTTTAGATGCTTCGCTCTTGTTAAACTCTGCTCACATCGCGAAATTTGGCAGATGAATTAGACAACCTCGTAGACGAATGGGTATGTTGCCAAGTTAATTGTCGGTTCAGAGAGGTAAGCTGTATCTAAACAGCAATTGGCAGAACTGTCCTTTTTCCGCACACCTTCAACAGCTCTGAAATATTAAAATGTAATCAGCTTTCTAGAAATCCATGCCTGTTCAAAAAGGCATAGGTCAATAGCGAAATACCTGCTCTTATCCAGGGCCAAATCCAGCGTCTTGGCCTCTCCATCACTCCTCCACAAGTTCCCCTAATGGATATCCACAAAAGTGACGAGAGCGAAGGCCTAGCAGCGGCTGAGGGTCACCCGTCTTGTGGTAGCGTCAATTGCCTTTAATGATATGCGCTAACAATGGTGTGAGTCAAAAAACTGAGTATGTCGATGTCCGCTTTCTTTGAGTGGAATAACCTGTCAGCGATCTGGGTGGCCTCAACGATACCTCTTCATAGTCGCCATCTCAGATGGACGTCCACGATGGCACAAGGTCTTCTGGCGCGTCGCACGATGACGGCGTGAAGCAGAAGTCGTCGCGGGAACCTGCGAAAGGTGTGATTCAGTGTGGTTTCTACATATCATAACTAAAGTTTTATTAATTATCAATTGATTATTTTCAGACCCAAGAAAACGCCAAAGGACCACATTTACGCAATCACAACTACGAATACTCGAAGACGCCTTCGCCAGGCAACAGTATCTAGTTGGCAGTGAACGTGTACGACTAGCTGCTTTGCTGAATATCGGAGTAGCCCAGGTATCCAGCGATTGTTTTGGATCAGATCCTGAATTGAAGGTTTATGCGCTCATACGTTTAGCTCCAAAAAAATTTAAAAATTGGGCATTTTTTAGGAAGAGTCTTCACTATTTAACCTGTTCAAAGAGATTAAACGTTCTCTGATTAGATTGCAGACTTTTGATGGTACGACATTTTCGAAGCTCGAGTGTGCAAGTGCACTGTTTTCCCTTGACTGTTTGACTACTTCGTTCATCTCTCATTGTTTCAGTAATCCATCCCTCTACATCTGTGCAGCCCCTTGCCTATTTGCTTTTGTATTTCTAATTTTTTTTGTTCACAGACGAATATCAGGGTCTCGGCAGCAATTTCATCCAAGAGTTCCGAAAAAAAAACCGGAATTACTTCGCATTTGCTTAGTAATATTACTTTTATGCGGCCTTCAGGCGAAGAGATCAATTTCCATCGAATACGCGTGCAAGGCCAAGGAGGCGGGCGCACGCGGCGCGGCTGCGACTACCGTAGCTGAGCGCAATCCGTCGATTGACGCACCTTGACATTGCCTACTGGCCAGTTTGTGCATGTGTCAACGGTATTTGTTATTGCATGTTTATTTATTTTTTAATCATTGGCGGCTGCTGATGTTGGGGGGAAGACGTGTGAAGAAATATGTACTGGGCTCCTGGCTAGTGTGGATCGCACCACCGAGAATTCAAAAACAAATATATTCTAAAAGTAATTGAACTGAAGCTTTATTCTCGAATTCTTTATTCTATTCTTTATTATTCTCAAAAATTCGGCGAGATATTCTCGGCCCCTCTCCCCTCATCGTCTCACCTTTTTGTGGTCCTTTCAATGGGCGCACCTCAGAATCAGAATGGTACTGTCATTAGTGATTAGTCGATTAAAGGCAGCAGGAGCTGAAATTCTCGACTCTGAGCTGAGCTGCGGGTGGTGAACTACAGACTCGGCACATCATAAATGTGAAACGAACACAGACAATGATGGCTTACCTGCAGAGAAAATGGAACATTCGTCGCGAACACGCCTGGCCGTGTTCGTGCGCGGACGAGTTTTCCCCGGCGCGAAAGCCACTGCGGCGCGTGGTTTTGGCCGAGTCCCGCCATGAAACCCTGTGAACTGAATGCATTACGTTTTCCCTTTGCGCCAAACCACGCATCGCAATGGCTTTTTGCGCCGAGGAAAACTCGTCCGCGCGCGAACACGGCCAGGCGTGTTCGCGACGAATGTTCCATTTTCTCTGCAGGTAAGCCATCATTGTCTGTGTTCGTTTCAAATTTATGATGTGCCGAGTCTGTAGTTCACCACCCGCAGCTCAGCTCGGAGTCGAGGATTTCAGCTCCTGCTGCCTTTAATCATTACGGTCATTAGTGATAGATAGGATTGTTATCCAGGGTTGGTCGTCATCAGACGGAGTGACGTTTTTGGAACAAAAAATTTCGAAACCGTGAAGTCTTAAGAACAGAATTTTGTGTTATAACCACACCATAAATGCCAAATAAGAGGTACACATCGATTGATTGATCATTGCACGCTCGAAGCACATTATCGATTGTTTCAGGTAAAGGTGTGGTTCCAAAATCGTCGCATCCGCTGGCGACGAGAGCAACGTGAGGTACTCATGCGTGATACACCTCCACAGTCGACAACAATGACGTCATCAGACGGAGTGACGTCGTCCATCGAGCCGCTGACGTCATCAGCTTCTGCAGTAACAACTTCAGATCGCAACATTTAGCAGTAAATCATCCGTCTTAGTGTGAACTTACTTTCTCCAATTACACACATGTTCACTGAATGCCGGCGACTTTTTTCTCAATATATCTGTAAAATTGCGGATTTTGTACCAGCGGTTGTGTGGTTTTTCGTTTGATGTCCTTGCATAGTGCAGTTTGTACGAAAGCAACTGTCGCAGCAATTAACCAGGCTATCAGGTCACAAAGATGAGAAATTGATGAACGATTGAATGAGAAAAAAAATTGATGAGAAAAGAGAAATCAATTTAGTTGTTCTCATCGTGTTCTATGGCCTATTTCGAAATAGTGGCGTGTTGGTCGCAATTGCACTGAAACTTCGGGAATATGGAGCTGTGTGTTCCTTGATCGGGTAGAACATTGATGTTACTTAAAAGCTGTGACGAAGGCTGGTATTGTGATAGCAACATGCAACAAATGCTTATTGATTGGCGCTCGTACCTAGAGAGGAACTTTGGAACCTGAAAGCCGGTTGGAATTCACCCAGACTCTAGTTAGTACCATTTCAGCTACAGCTAAATTATTACTTACTTACTAGTTCACCCAAGTTTTTAATTTTTTTAAAATCTGTTTCTACTCATAACTATTTTATTTGCATAATACAGATTTTTAGTCCCATGTATTTCTTATACAGTCTATTAGCTCACAGAGGGCGCTCAATCTGACTTTGTCCGCAACTACGACCTCTTCATTTTTCGGCTAACGGCTCTATTTCTTGCACTTTTTTGATATGCATATGGTGTGGTTCCTTCCATTCTTATGTTTCCCTACTGCCATTCCCTAAAATATCCTTCCAGACACATTCTGCGCGCAAAGTCGTAATTGCAGACAAAGTCGGATCAAGCGCCTTCTGTGAGCTAATAGACCATATATTGACAATACCATATTTTATATTGATCCATCAGTGGCGGACGTAGAAAGTGTGCAGGAGGGGGGGGGGGGAGGGGAAGGAGGGGAGGAGGGTGGGGAGAAACAGCTGCCTCCGCCGCTTTGAGGGCCCGGATGGAAAATAAAAGCAGTAAAAATAACAGTAAAAATAAAAATAACTACTAAAAGTCGATTAGGAAATAATTTCAAAAATCAGCAATAAAAAATAAACGTGTATCTTTATTCGTCTTGTAGAAATTTTTTAAAAATTTGGTGACCCATTCTAGAACCCCCCCCCCCCCCCGCACATCCTCTGCGTCCTGATCTACACATAGGATTATAAACCTATCTATACATCTATACATACATTGTGTACGAGACTAGCATTATTACTACATATTCACATGCTCCTTAGAAATGCGAAATCGTCCAACTTGGATGAGTTTGGGCGCAAAATTTTAGGCGATCTTTAGTTTTTTTTCCTGTAAATTCAGGCATTCGTTAGCTAGGATTTACACAATTTAAATTCAAGTAATTTCGATTCGAATAGACAATGGGGTAGGTAAGGCTCATAATTTTCTCCCATTTTGTGAAGATAAGATGTCTTAATCTCTCTCTCATTCACTGTGACTTTGGCTGTAGAATTTGTACTAGCCTAAATTTCCGTTAGTTGCAGTGGAGATATCAAGTTAGAGGAAGATGGATTGCATTGAGGAAAGATTAGGGTCCTCCTCCCGAAAAAAGGAGGTGAAGGGTAGCTGGAACATTAAAAATGGACGTACACTGACAAGAGGCAAAACGAATTGATGGCGCAACTGATGACGGATAGTTATCTACCGGAAATCAACCGGATAAAGATATCCTGCAGTGAAACTAGTGCATAAACGTATCCGTAGACAAATGCCTTTTGCATAGCAGAATATCCGAACTGATCCATCATATTCGTCACTGCGTTTGCATCGTTCTGGGTGGAATATCTTGAATACGGACTTTTACGCAGTTAGCAAGGTCCGGAAAGATCTGAGTACAAGAGTATAAGGTCCTTCCCTGTCCTATGAGCCATCTACTTCCTGCAAATCCGGTGGTTTCAATAAACATGCAGTCGCTAGTCGTGCGTTCTCAGCTTAATCGGCGAGTCTCGCCTAAGTGCTGGGAAAACTCCGGATAGGTGCCGCCTATTTTCCTGTTGGAATTAGGGCAGTTTCCCCCGTACATCATATGAGACACCATTCGAGCAGAGTTTCTAAATTGTCTTATGAAAGTTCCCACGCGTCGTTGTGGGTGTGGCCAGACGCGTCCGGATAGACGACGCGCGAGAACGGACAACTACACGTAAAAAGTGCACATTCAAAGAGGGATTATGTGAGCGTGGACGACTGCGATCCGATCCGGGTCGCCGTTATCGTTCGTTGAAGAGCGACGAAGTCCGCGTTTCACTTTCACCTCGCTCTCAATCTCGGTGGAAATGTTCTACGGCTGGCGGTTGTTCCTCGTCGCCGCTGCGTTCGCCGTTCTCACCGTGACCGCTGACATCGACTATGTAAGTTTTGTTGGTATTTTTGGTCAATAATTTTGCAAATTTTCTGAAAATTAACCAACAAGCAGAAATTCCCAAAACCTCGGAATTGCCCGATTTCCCACCAAAAGTCCTCTCAAACTTCTTTGGCGGCAGTGCCCAGACGATTAGAGCTACCACTACCTGCCCTGCGTCTCTAAACTAATCAGTAATTCGCTTTGCAGGCCTTAGACTGTGACACCGGATATAGAGTGACAGCAATCCGTCGCACAAAGACGTACTACAATGTACTCGGTTCGCTAACGATCGAATGTGAACAGGTTGGTTTTTGACCTACCTTGCCCGTTGGTTTTTGATCCTGTGATCACCCTATGATTGGTTGATTACAGATGGCACGCCCAGATTACACTACGTGTGCGAAACAGCCGAGTATACCAAAGTGTAATGGACAACTGGAGGGTATATTGCTTTGTATGCTTCTTTCCCATATCAATGATGAGCCTGTTCTTCTGATTTTCAATCGATAACCGTGGGAAAAATGACATAAGATTAAACTGAAAATTTTGAATACTATCTGCTACTTTACCCCGATTGGCATAGAACAGACTGCTATAATCGAGGCCCGCTCGCACCCTCCACATCACATACGACGTAACGCTCTGTTTGTCTGCGCATCCACACTTTCCATTGATACCATCTCCCTTGTTGCTGTCCGTTCCTCATGCTTCCTGTTTTGACCTGTCTATATAAGTGATTATGAGGGTGCACGAGGCTCGGCGGGTGGAGTTTCCCATATTTAGTACTTCCCATTGTCGCTCTGCTTTTGCCTTCAGATTTGCTGCCGTCGTCTGATCTGCATTCTGATCTTTGGTGTGATAATAGTCGTGTACTCTATGTAGTTGTATACAGTTGCTCCCATTTTTGCTGCATCTCATGGTAAGCTACCAAACCATAGATTGGAGTACACTCCAGACTTCTAGTCCTTCAAATTGCTCGTTGCCCCGCATTGAATTTTAGCGATAATTTTTGCTCTTTCTGAAAGTAGCGAAAATTTTTCTTGTTGAGTCACAAATAGCGGACGAGCTTCCTCAGAACATTTTATCAGTTTCATCAAATAGGCAATTTTGAATCTTCTCTATCACACAGGGGCCGAAAGGCACAGAGGGTTTGTTAGAAAATCTTGCACCGCTAGGAGTTACGCTTGGATTTCTAACGCCTCTGGGCAACTCGTACAAAACGGATAGTCAATGGAGACTTCGCCTATTTCTATCCGGCGGCTCACATGCATCGCTGGGACTACCAGTGGTAAACAAGTTAGCCTACGTACCCAAATTTACCCTTTCCTGGCACCCATCGAAATTTTACCCATACGTGACGTTTGTCTATACCCAGATGCTACCCAGTCGTACTCATATCCATGGATATGAAATTACTCATCGCTCCAATGATGTGTCCACGCTTAGATCGCGGGGTTTGGAGGATTTCTACTTTTATGACCGTAAACAGAAGTTATCAATAGATCAATCATGGTGCGGGGTGAAAATGTTGTCACTATGCATATTATTGATTTCTATTGATCTCCATGAATTTAAATACTATCTGCACTTGCCTTTGAGATATCCAGCGGTGATCCTGTAGATTTTGACGTGGACGAGTTTGCCTTCCCCTCGTCTTTAATTTGAAGCAGGGTTTTCTTTACGAAAATTTGAGAAAAAATAGGTAGGAGGCTCTTAGACTGCAAGCCCTTCTTCACTTTTTTTAATCACTAATCAGTCGGCCGTTACTTATTTCGCCATCGGTACTTTTCTTGTAACAACTGAGCACCGTCTGACAAGCTCCGCCTATTCCAGGATGTCGTGGTGACAGTTGGCTCGGTGGTTTCCACGCATACCTGCTTGAAAATGCCACTCAGGCGATCGTGTAAGGACCACGTTCACTACTTCATTATTATCGTAATCTAGTTGTTTTTCATATTTTTAGGTTAGATCCTGTCTGTTGTTCATCACCAAGTGTACGAGTTGACTCGCTATCATGCATTAACGATCAAATCAACACTGCAACAAAAGATTTCTCGCACTCGTTGGTGTCAGATTTGGTGAGTAGAGTCGATCAATAAATCAATAATAACAAGTCATGGGGTCCATGAAACCATAGTGTTTTGTCTGAAATTTCAGCGATTTTTGAAATCGTGAACATCGTTATTGGTCAGTGTAAGGGGTGGACCGTCATACGATTGGTCAGATGTTCTTAGCGCCGCCCACTAGTTGTTTTGGAAACATTTTTATGCTGACTTCGCTATATGTGTAATGATCCCATGCAAAATAGATCTAGTACAATATGAATAGCCCCAATCTGAAGTTCTGACAAAAACTAACACGACGTGACATCCATTTCCTGTGCCATTGCAACTGCAAATTATTAATTTTCCACTCTTTCAGACCTATCGTGGCATACAATGCTGGCATCAGTACAACACCAATCGAACCTTGGTCGATCTACTCTGGAAAACGGAAATCTGCCCCTTCCAATCGATTGATTTCCCAGTGGTGACAACAGAGCGTGAGCTGACTATAAACACAGACATATTGGCAACAGGCCAAAGTTCAGGGAACTTATTGCAGAGTTCTGTGAAGAGTGCAATTGTGCGTGTGGTGTGGAGCAGTGTGCTTCTGGAGCCGAGCCGGTACGCATTATCCATAAGAAACGACTGGGAAAATGCGGTTGTGACTGCAGATGCTCATACAAGTGTATCAAGTTTGATTAAAAGGCAGTTACTGATTGTATTGATCGTTTCATGATCTACTTATTAATCTAATAAATTTGATTAATTTGGCGTAAAAAAAGAGATGTTGAATAATACTTACTTCTCTGAAGTTTCGTCATATTCTAGTCAACTTCTTTGATTCACATGAGTCGATAATATTGAATCCATACTTGATAAAAAATCGATAACAATAGAACAAGTTTATTCTGAAATTCCTTGTACAAACACGTTGATAATGACGTCATCTGCAATGATGTACCCTGCTGCACAACACGTATTCCAACACATATCCTCACGTCTTCATGGTTTCTGAAAAACTTCGGATCATCTTTTCAGACTAAGTCGCTCGCGATCTCTTGCTGCTCGTACTCGCGGCTACAGCCTATTCCACCTTTTGTTCTTCCAATTATTGAAAATCAGCTATCACAGCCTGGAAGTGTGCGTCGTATGTCTCATATTTCAAAGACACATATATATATATCTAGTGCATAGTATCGGGTCGCTTGCACTCGCCTACAATCGCTTGCTCACTTCAACATTTTGCTTATGGGCTCTGGGTGCCTCGAAAACTTAATAATGGGAGCAGAACTAGCACAAATTTATAGTGTTTGCTGTATCCTCACACTCAAAAATTACCTACTATTACGACAAACTACTATTACGCGTGATAAGTGTCGCTTGTGCTCGCTCTCAGTTTAATCATTAATTTTCATGTTAATTACAATCTATAGTTCGTCGCTCGCTCTCGTTCACGACTTATACGATGTCCACCCTTAGCCTGAATACTCTTACGTAATATTGTCTGTTTATCTGTTTACATGGCTAAGAGAGCTCATTTGTCCTTAATTGACCATACCTCGACATCCTGCGACCTGCTGATCGAGCATAAACACTCCGATCGCGCTCGTCGTATAATAAACGTCCCATTGCCGACCGGTGTCGCTACCGTCGTAAGACGTGGGAATGCTCGACGACAATCCCGCAGTGCGCACTAAATCGATTATTGATCACCAGTTGATCTACCATTGAATTAAGAGAGGTCTTTATGAAATACCTGTAAACCAGCAATGATTCTTGACCATCTACTCTGTTCTTCGACCTCAGGTAAGAGCGTGACAAGGAACATGATCAGGTCATAAATATCTTCTTCAGCGAGAAATTCTAAATGCGTAAAGGTCACGTAGATCAATGTTGAACACATCGATAATGTGATAGTCGAGGTTGCTTTCCCGCATTTCTTGTCTTTAGAGCCATTGCTTGCCTTAGTGACGTTTTCGCGCTCTGGGTTCACTCCTCGCTCTAATGAAGTTACCCTTCTCTCCTCTATCCCATCCTCCTCCATCTCAATCCCGAACTTCCGTTGAAGGCAGCGTCCCACCTCAAAACCGTTTTTGAGATTTCAAAATGAAAAGAGTCTCCACAGGAGCTGCTGATCAAAACGATTCCCGTCATTCCATGCAGGACTGCTGAAAAACACTATTTCCGAGCCCCAATTTTTAAGGAACATTCAAGCGGAGCCAAGCAACTTTCCCAATAATTTACTCTGGGAAGCGCACCTCCTGAAGGAATTCGTATTCCACGTGACAGTTCCTCATCAACATCCTAATGGAATAGGAAGAATCTTCCATGTATGACTAGCAAGGGAGTTCACGGTCTGGAAACCCTGCAATTCTGCCTTGGCTCGGGAGCTAATGCGGTCTGGCGGGGTTTCCGCCCGACGTACGCCCTTGCTCGTCGCAAATGGAGCGCAGTTTCTATTCTATTAGGGAGTTCATGAGGAACCCTCACAAGGAATACGAATTTCCACAGAGGGTGCGCTTATTAGAGTGAAGTATTCGGAAAGTCACTGAGGCCCGCCACCGGCTTGCCCAAAGGCTCCTTAAACATTGGGGCTCGGAAATGGGGTTTTTCAGCAGTCTTGCATGGAATCACGTAGACAATTGTGATCAACAGCTCCTGGAGACTCTTCTGACGTTGAAATCTCAAAAACTATTTTGAGGTGGAACGCTGCCTCTAAAGTTCTCACTGCGCGTACGAATTTGATGCTTCCAAATAATAACAATGTGAACGTTCTTTGTTTTTGAAATTATGGCGGTCTCTCTCGGCAAAAACGCTACTCTTCTTTCCTAGATCTGAGACTACACTACCTAGTGTTTACCTTGTTACTTTTTAAATATTCCATTTCAACTTTACAGAGGAGGCTCCGGTAGAGCAGCGTAACTCGCTCGCATGCAAAACAGCTGCTTAAAGGCAGGGGTCCACCTCATTCCGCCTGCTGGAGATATCACTAAATCCTAGACCTTCTCGCAATGTTGATCCCAGTAATGTACATCAACAGGGTCAAAAGCGACGGAAACCCCATTTTTAAAATGGTCGAACTGGCTACATTTTTGGAGCCCGGAGGTGGATCGCTCCAAAAATCCGATTGCTGTCTGTAACGGCTGCAGCGTTCGCCAACGAGTCTCGGAGTGTTCAATCGATAAGATCAACGGCTTCACACATCAACTCGGGCTAGCAATGTGCTACAGAATCCGTCCAGAACACCGTTTTGAGACAGATTACCTATACCGCTAGATTCTGCGTGTGGAGGAGACGTAGAATCTGCCATTATCTCAACCACGAATGCGAGGTGGACCCCTGCCTTTAAACAGATCTCGACAAGGAACAGGAGAAGTGATGCGATCATGATTCAGAACAGTTAGTGTCATATGTGGATGCGCAAACAATCAGAGTGCATATTGCAGGTGACGCTATGCGTGCGAGCAATTGCGGACCGCTGCAGTATCCTTTAATGGAATGAGAGTACACCGCAAATCCAAACCAAATATACGGACTATAGTCATCTACATTCAGTTTGAATGTCGCCTTTCTGTGCCCAACCCTAGTTCATTTCTTACTCTTACCTTCACTCATTACCGCGCAAATATGGATATAGTCCGTTTCACTGAGGAAGATAGCTGGAGAACCGGCACAGAGGAAAAGGCTGCGGCAAACCGCGCAGGAATTGAAAAGGGATGAAGAGAACAACGAGGAAAACCCGCGAATACCAATTATCATTGTGTTTAGAACGGAGTATGTGTGAACATCTGTAAAATCTGTGGATGCACAGACAATCACAGTGGCATGAGAGTGCGAGAGGTTCCGCCCTGCTGGAGACATCCAGTAAGGCGAAATCTCCCCGCATCTCCCCAATCTCATACCACGTGGCTTGTATCCCAATGCTCATAGTTTCCTGGATATTTGTCTACTTTCCTTCATGCATTTCCTTACTTATCACATCGCGACCTAACCCAACGGTATGAATTATTTATCAATTAGCCTACTGGGCCTTACCTTTCTCAGCGGAGTCCGGAAATGATGTAGGCAACTCTTCAGTGGTTGCTTCAGCAGTCATAACTGGTAGTGACGACGTCACCTCCGGTGCTGCTGATGTCACCACAACTTCCGGAGTCAGTGTCGTGGCGATGTCTGCATCGTCGTGGAATTCTAATTCCACATCTGATTTTTCGTCGAATTCTGGCAGCGTGTCTGCGTCCTCTTCATCTTCCTTTGATCTGTGTTCTGATGGAACAACAGCAGTTGGATCTGCTTTCACTTCATCCATAGCAGTTATATCTGTCTTGATTTCTACGACCAGCTCCTCTTTCGAGGATTTTGGTAGCACTTCCTTCGCGACATCTAGCACAAATGTCTTGGCGCTCGGCAAATCGTCTATGGCCTCCAGGGCATGCCCCTTTTCTTCGACCTGCTCTATAAAACTAGGCTCTTTCTTGTCAACTATCTTTTCCAGGACACGTCCCTTTTCTTCGACCTGCTCTATAAAACTAGGCTCTTTCTTGTCATCTATCTTTTCCAGGACACGCCCCTTTTCTTCGACCTGCTTTATAAAACTAGGCTCTTTCTTGTCAACTATCTTTTCCAGGACACGCCCCTTTTCTTCGACCTGCTTTATAAAACTAGGCTCTTTCTTGTCATCTATCTTTTCTGGCTCCTCTGATGTAGTCACAGATGTAGGCAGTACCATAGTGATAGTTGTCGGTGCAGGAGTGGCAGTTGTCGTGATGATTACTGGGACAACATCTGTTGGTATCAGCTCTACCTGGGTGAGGGAGTTCCGCAAGACCACCTCCCTTTGTGGAGGCGGTCTGTCCTCAGAGTGACCAACATCCAGGACTTCGGCAGCGTGTAAAATCTCCCTCTGTGGCTCAACCCTTTCATCAGTCGATCCCATCAAAACATAGGTGGACTGCGGTTGAACCGCAGGTTTTATGGCGGTTTCTGTCTCGGTTCGCAGTATCGGCAACGTCCTTTCTTCGCCATTGCTGCTAGCACGATCATCGGTATTGCTTATGGAATTCTGATCCATTGCATGGGGCAAATTCAACTTGACGTCTTCATCGATTCGTGACATCACCGTGGTCCTGACACTAGTCTGACGTCGCGATGCGGGCCGATCGTCGTGCATCACACCATACTCAGCAGCACCGTGGAAGCGGAACACGGCTTTTGAAGACGTTAAAATGACACAATGTAGTACGACGATTATCAGGAGGATCATTAGCCCCTGAAAAACACGCACATTACTGAGAATAAGTGTTTCAAGAACAATGCGAAAATATTAAAAGCCCCATAAACTGAGGCTCGAAAACGGGTTTTCCGGCAGTTTTGCCCAGAATCACGAACACCACTGTGATCAGCTCTTTAGACTTTTTTCAAGTGAAAATTTCAAAAAAAAAAACGATTCCGAGGCGCCTTTAAATTTGCAAAGTGAAGAGCAGGTAAAATGGTTGTGTTTAACATTGACATGTGGTATAGTTGCTCCAGTGGAAAGAAGAGAAATTTTTGAAGAAAACGGTGGAATAGTTGTTTTTTCACCGATTTTTCCTTTAGAAGAAAAATCAATCCTCTAATAGAATAGCAGGAGTTCTCTAATATTACTACTGTGTAATAATAGTACTGTGTAATATAATAATAGTACTGTGTTCTTGAGCAGGGTCAAGGAAGAAATGACAATGGTAGTAATCACCACAAAGCAAACGAGACAGTTGTTTTGAGGAAAAGTGGTGAGCTATATATTTGCTTTTACCACTCCCTAGTAAAAGTAATGCGAAATAAAATGCCTGTGTTGGCAACTACTACAGTTTTCCACACAGTGAAGACGTTAAGCTAGAGTGCAACTTGTTTTCGGAAAGTCCTTGTTTGCAAGTTGCTTCAGAGGTCCTGAACCATTACAGAAGGATAGGACCAAGTATAAAATGTCGGTCCTGATGAGAAAGCATGAAAAGTACAAGAGAGTAAAGCCTAATATAACAGCGGCAGAACGTCATGCGCACTGACAACTAAAGTTTATGGAAGAGTACAGCATAAAGGCAAGAGCGGAATACACTTTCAGGAATTCTCAAGCAGATGTCAGTCTAGGAAGAATATGACCACCACCTCATTATGATTGGTTAGTTATCGAATTGCACCTCAGCCAGCGAACGCTTAGAGAAAGCAGCTGTGATGAGGCATGAGTAATTGTTTGAAATAATTCCTAGTTCTTTTCGCGTGCACAGAGGATATATGAACCTGAAGTGTAATGGGGTTGGACTGCCGGATAACTATTAGATCTCACTGATCAAATTCTTGGAAAACCACATATGTTATAGTATGTATACTGCATAAAATCGCATTGGGAAGAATATCTGCAGCACACAAGAAAATTATGAGTAAAAACTATATAAGACCACAGATGATAAGATTTTGCTGCAGGAACTATGTATATGCCTGAGTAGCCAGGTAAGCAAAAAGTAGGCACAGGTTGATATGATGAAGAACTAAGAAGTTGCGTCGATGCAAGGTAATGCAGCGCTTTTATTTCCTGCTGCTTTTTTATCTGCCAAAACTGGGATTTAATTGGCTCTTCCCACGCATATTCTGAAGGATTCACATAGTACATACTACAAGAAGAACTGAAACATACAGGGAGAAAAACAACAAAGAAACAAACCAAAGCAAAGGAATAAAACGACGGAAAAATCATGCTGGTTAAACGCTGGAATCAGTGGTAGCAGGAACAACACTTCATTATCTAAAGATTAATTTTGGAGAATTCAAAAGATGCCATAAAAATGAAAATACTTATGGCTCAATCGGCTGATTTGTGCTTCAGAAGCGGTTATACGCAACTATTTCCTGGCACGTAGGTGTTTATAGTATAATTTGATCCTAAATAAAACCGAATAATTTTGTTACTTCAATTAACAATTCAGGAAACAATTTGAACATCCAGCTGTTCGAGATTGAGGAAGCTCTGACGCTCTTTGAGGAAGCTCTGACGCTCTTCTTATCTTTCGCACAATACTGTACTGGCCTCCAATGCCGAAACATTCGAATTTTCCACTCATTCGAAATATTCGATATTCGAAAGTAATATTCGAATCCGATTAAATGGGAAATTCGAATGTTTCGCCATTAGAGAGCAATTTAGTGCTGTATGGGAAAGAAGAACAGCTTTAGGGCTTCCTCATTCTAAATATCTGGATACTTCAACTGTGTTCTAAATTCTTAGTTAAAGTAACAAAATTATTCGGATTTTATTTGATTCATTGTATGCTTTGTAGAGTGCATAATGCTTGTCGCTAAAGACCAGTGCTTGCAAAAACTGTCCTAGAGGTGCTATGGAAGCCAAATGTACTTCAGTTCTCTTCCGGAATTGGCAAACTCTCAATCCTAACAGGAATAAAACTGAAAAAGTAGGAGAGTATTCGGATGCGCTGAAAAACAAGGATGATAAACTATCTCACTCCAATAAATTATGATAGAGCCTGGCACCTCTCCCTCTTGTGATTTATTTCTCTTGGGGAAGCGGCAACTCATTAACAAAGGGCGGCGTCCAATAAAATTGGATATATGGGATAAATGCAAAATTGATTGCACTCATTGTGGATTCTTTATCCGCAACTCAAAAAGAACTATCCGCCGAAACTTCTCCTTCCAGCGGAAAACTGTAAAACCACGCGAAACAGTGTGGTTTTCACGACTTATAATAACGGGCTTATTCCGAATGCGTGTGTACGTTTGTTTGTCAGTATGAAACGAAATTTCCTGATTGGTCAGTGATGGCGATTGCGAGGTCAACAAGATGATAGCGACGGATATGGTGAGGTTCAAAGAATGAGGAGAAGCTCTAAAGGATGGGGAAGTGGAGACCGGTGGGTGCGCCGACCCCACAAGGTGGAGAACACCTTCAGACATGTCCAATGGTGGGATAAGGGTGTCCAAAAGTGGGGAAACGCCTGGAATCGGGTCCAACGGTGTGATAAGTTTCCGCCGGAGTCCAAAAGTGAGAAGCCCCTGAAAATGTGCTGACCGACGGAGGAGGGGTGCGCCGGTGTTCACTATTGATGAAATGCCAAGAGTTGGGTCCATCTTAGCTCGATCGGTTTCCTGGCGCTTAACATCAATCGTAAAACACTAAATGTCAGACCAAAGGAGCGAGTAGTATGAGGGTGCGGCCTTTTTTATATGTTCAAAGTGGCTCCTATCATTTGACCAGTTCTAAGAAAGAAAGAATGGTAAACCGTTTTCTGTAGTCACTAAAGGTTGAATCGGTTATATGTAGTAACCAAAAGTTATTTTAGCCGAGCGAAAGATAAAATTGTCCTGAGAAACGCCGTCAGTCCCTTTTGATAAGTCTAGTTTTACATGAGGGAAAGTAATGGGAAGGATGAGGAATGCATTACAGCAAAACTATGGCGTGGTTGTGAGTCGAACAAAATGAAAAACTGATGAAGTCATGCGAGCGAAGCGAGCATTAGGAAAAGTCTGGAAGTCCGGTGTCAGCCTGACTTCCAGACTGGTAAGGAATAAACGAGCGGAAGAAAGTGCTCTTTCTCTTGATGAACTATGATTTCGCAGTCAAAAAAATGTATTTTAGGCAAAAACCTAATTATTTGCATCAGAATCCGTAGTCGCATCCCGTATAATTGCCTCATTTCAAGCATGTTCGTTTTTTTCGCGTATTAGATGCATAAAAAACAAATGACTATCTATCACTTCGGAAAGATGTGCACCTATTATAAAAGTATGTGCACCTATTATAAAGTCCACTTATTATAAAAGTATGGGTGTAGTTATTTCAAAAATCGCACCCATTCCCTGGATGGAATCAGCTTCCACTCTATCACCTAATTTTTCATGAGAATTCGTAGAAACGCTGCTCCAGTCATTAAAGGCAGCAGGAGCTGAAAGTCTCGTCTCTGAGCTGAGCTGCGGGTGGTGAAGTACAGACTCGGCACATCATAAATGTGAAACGAACACAGACAATGATGGCTTACCTGCAGGGAAAATGGAACATTCGTCGCGAACACGCCTGGCCGTGTTCGTGCGCGGACGAGTTTTCCCCGGCGCGAAAGCCATTGCGGCGCGTGGTTTTGGCCGAGTCCCGCCATGAAACCCTGTGAATTGAATGCATTTCGTTTTCCCTTTGCGCCAAACCACGCACCGCAATGGCTTTTGCGCCGGGGAAAACTCGTCCGCGCACGAACACGGCCAGGCGTGTTCGCGACGAATGTTCCATTTTCTCTGCAGGTAAGCCATCATTGTCTGCGTTCGTTTCACATTTATGATGTGCTGAGTCTGTACTTCATCGCCCACAGCTCAGCTCGAAGTCGAGAATTTCAGCTCCTGCTGCCTTTAAGCAGTGAAGATTATTCAATTTTCGCCTTGAAATGGAAAATTTTTGCGGATATGTTGAACTGAATAGATAAATCATTCTTGGATTGCATAGGATAGGAAAAGTAGACATTGGGCGCTTACATTTCCGTCAGACTTCCATGTCCGGTGGAAACGTTCTTGGATACAAAACGAGGATGTCTGTGTTAGTATGAGTGGACAATGTAATTAGGATCAAATAGATACCGAGTAACTTAATTAATTTAATTAATAATGGAGGAAACGATCTTATGAGTTTGTTTGCAAAAGAGAGGGCCTTACAGCACTGATCCCTACTCCTCAGCTTTATTGTTACGTATCTCTCTTTCCCAAACATTCGAATCCCTAGCTCAATCGGAATCGAACACTAGTATTCAAGTACACCCAATAGATAATCCTCTTTGGGTCTAATAAGGAGTTCTTCGAATCCTTTCTCGAAAAATGAAGGCAAAAATGAGCGAGAGAGTGGGAAGGAGGTGAAGGAGTGGTGGGGGAGTAATGAGCAGTAAACCGCGTGGCTCTCGAAAAAAAACTGCATTCTCTTCTTGAAGTGAAGAAGAAGTTTGCATCTTTTTAAATGAAAAGTGCAAGGTGTCACAAACTGAGTCAGCAGTTGTTGTGATTCGTGCCATGAGAAAATTCTTGGTTTACAATTTCCATGGGAAAATATTGAAACTGAGAAACTACCTGGAAAGGGCAGCAAAGTTGGGTAACTTTTAAGCTCATGTAGATGCACGACCATGGACTGAATATATGTTTTGGTTAGCCCTAGGTGTCAATGAGGATTTTGTCTTTGAGAGGCTAGACGTCTTCTATAAGGAGGGGCCGATAGTACACTTTCTATCCTTATTAAAAATAGGATTTTGAGGTGTGCTACGTTTTTACTTTTAGATCTATGCTCGTTTTTGTTATTTTTCTCAATTTTTAGAAAAATTACACTTTCTTATTGAGCTATAATGCTAGGTGGTTAGAATTAGAACTACGTACGGCTGAGTTCTCGGTGGGATTGTGAACAAGATGTAGATAAAACCGAGTGGCTATCCTGCCTCTGTTTTCTGGAACACTAAAAATACCCGACAAATCGTCTTACTGCTATCATTGATCAAGTGGCAGTAGTTTACAATATTGATGGCATGTGGTAAGAGTTATTGAGTTGTGGTGGAGCCATCTCGAAACGCAGTGGAAAGCTATCTACAAGGATCCACCAAATGCTGGAGGGTCCTAACTGTACAGGTTATCCCCTCCGATAGATACTGAAGGGGCCGAAGATAGAATAAATACTAAAATCAACAAATATTAACAGTTTTGGCGGCGATGGCGACTGTTGCGAGGCAAAGTCTGCGCCGTGGTGAAACAGACAGGCGCGCCAGGTGCAAGATAAATAGGCTGTGTGGACGAGTTGTGTCGTCGCGGTAATCGTAAAGCGTTTCGCGCCCCAGGCGCATGATTCATGTGATATGCGGTAATTCTGGGGCCGCCCGTCCTGCATAAAGTTCCCAGTCGGCCGCGCTCTCGTCGTCAACAACGTGAGGTCATGTGGTGTGTGTCGAGGGGCCCGCGCGCTCGAGTTGGTCGTTTCTGGTCAGCTGGCATCTGCATGTGCTCTTGGGTATATGTTGGAAATATGCGGAATATGTGAGGTCGTTAAGCCTAATTTATTTGTAGCTTGCAGTAAAAAAAGCGCGTCACGCTTGTAACAATGGTCGGGCTTGTGCACGTTCAGGCTAATCTCTTCATTTGCAGGAAAATATATAATCCTGAAGTAAGTGAAGGTTTATTGTGAAAGCTTCTTTTCATTATATTTTAATCAGCAAGTAGCTCCCTAGCAAAACATATTCTTCAAATACTTTACTTCATTATCGTTGGATGCTACAGCTAAAAAGGTAGAAGTGCTCGGCAAGGCATAAGACAAACGTTTGCTCACACACTCAGGACCCCTAAAACAACATGATGACAAGCATTTGGCAAGCAAAATTCTGATCGTATCTTGAACTTTCTCACCTAAAAGCTCATCGAGAACTTACTTTCATACATCCTTGCCGACAAGTTGTCCGCCCAAAAGCTTGTCGACAACTTGTTTTCACACTTCCCTGCCGGCAAGTTGTCGGGAGAAAATCATGTCGACAACAACTTGCAATTTAAGCAGCTGTTTGCAAGCTGTTTTTGAACAAAGCAAGCTGTTTTCGAACAAACACAACTTGCTTTCGAGGTTTTGAGAAGATTCCATCGAGCGTTCAACTCGTAACTATACCCATAGTGGACACCGGGAACAAGTGCCACGATTGGTGAATTCATGCAGCCGACCAATCGCAGAGTTCGGCCGCTCCCCCTTTTCCAGATGTAACGATCTGCACCCTTTTACCTCAAGCCACGCATAATTCATCATTTATTGCGGCCATGAGAGCCACGTGCCTGAACAACTGTGCAGCATTTAAATTATTAGCTAGACATGTGCTGAAAAAAAGTTATTGCATATGATGTGGGCGGGATTGGCACACCACATCCATCAAGTACAGGCTCCAAAAAGAACCATGTGGTAAACATTATCCTTCACCTCTGGTTAACGAAAAACGCTAACATTTCCAGAAGAACGAGAAGCAGGTAAAGACCGCATCGCTGCTCACGTTCCTAACATGTATCGATTATCAATGAAAGGTACCTAACGACTCATTAGACGCCCCACCTACAAAATAAATAATTCTTTTCAGAATCATAAATAATTCTTTTCAGAGAGTGATGACGAGTCTGTTCCGTTCCGTGTGTAGGTATTTGAGAAACGATTCTCATCAAATCGTAAAAGCCATAGAAGATCCACGAGACCAATCCAATAATGGCTCTGATTATTATGTCCAAAAAATGAAAATTCGGTAGTGGGCACATACACACCTGACTAGTAGGCTGCCGCTACAGTTCTATGTATGCTCCACTGTGGAGCATGTCATCCTGTTTGCTTTTACCAGGCGACGACGATCTCAATACTTATCACTTGTACATAATACATACAATACAATACATACAATTATACATACCTCCGGTCGTCTCAGTAATGGGCTTCGAAAGCCTTCGGCAACAGCGGCCACTTCTTTATTTCTTTATTCGTTTCGCTTGTTGGCCCTTATTTTACTGCATTCACAATTCTCTAATCTTACTAGGTGATATTCATGTGTAGGACAACTTATTGCATGCAGCTCATTTTTGTCTTACTCATATTACTCCATGAACCCTGATGTTGAGGTATTACATTCAGCTAACCACAGTTCCTGTTTTGATCTTTATTTAGTTGATCTAATGACACTTTTATGATTTTATTCTGATTGCTCATCTGATTTAGTGTTCCTAATGTTGACGTCAAAATCAATAAATCCGTCTTAAGCCTATGTTAACTTCCATCTCACAGGTGGTTATTCGCACGTCATTTTAACAGTGGCTAGAATTCTCCTTTTACTCATTGTTCTGCTCTACGGCACTGGGTGGTTAAAGGCAGAGGGCCACCTCGTTCTGCCTGTTGGATTTACCAACATATCCTAGACCTTCTCATCATGTTGATCCCTGGGATGTACATCAACAGGCACAGAAGCGACGAAATCCCCATTTTTGAAAGGCTCGAACTGGATAAAAATTTGGAGCCCGGAGGCGGATCGCTCCAATCTGTGCTGGCTGCCTGCCACAGCTGCCGCGTCGGTCAACGAGTCTTGGCGTGTCCAATCGATAAGATCAACGGCTTCACATGTCAGCTCGGGTTGGCAAACTGTTACCGACCCCGTCCTGGAAGACGGGTTTATAGACCATTCTGAGACAATTTATGTATACCATTGGAACCACCGCGCCGTGTAGATGCAGAATCTGCTGTTAGCTGAACTACGAGAATGAGGTGGACCCCTGCCTTTAAGAGAGCCCACTGAGACCCCGATTCGCGACAATATCCCCAAGGCCCTCGAGATACCAACATACAACACCAATCGCGGCGATGTAGTCGCTGCGCTATTCTGTCCAATATTTTTCGAGTCTTTGGCATTTCACCACTGTTAAAGAGTCAAGTCACTTCGACGGTCAAATACTATCCATGGCGGAGCCTCTCCACCTACTCCCCCCCCCGCTCCCCATATAGGCAGACAATTTTTTTGGAACTACTTTTTGAAATAGATAAAAAGTATGTATGTATTGGACGATTTTGAAACTTTTCTCGAAGTACAACTCTTTTACAGTCGTTTTAAAAAATCTGAGCCTAGAATTAACCTTTTAACAGGTCTGACCAACTTTCGGTCTCTTCTTTCTTCCCCACCCCCTCTCGCATAAGAAAAATTTCTGCGTCCACCCGTCCACCATTGTGCCGCACTATTTCATATGTAGTAATTCTTTGGTTCGAGCAGCAAAATCGCTGCGATTGCTCAGGTCCTTCAGTAGAAATCGCTACGTTGAAATCTCGCCGCTGTTAGTATAACCAGCTCTCGATTGAAGAGGTATATGCGCAACTTTCCAATTACTATGCAACGTTGTTTGGAATAAAAATAATTTTTCAGCCTTTATTGTTGTGAGTTTTAGGTTTTATTTTTTTGGACCTTACAGGATTCGAAATGTTCAACGAGACAAATGCCTGTGAATATTTTATTGGTCACACAACCATATTGGGAACAGTTAAACTACGACATACCACTGAGACAAAGAAGAAAAATGGCCCGTATGCAATATAATTCTTGAATAAATAACAGCTGCAGCATCTATAGAGGCTGCATTTTCGACAGCGCCACCTTGAACGCGTTCAAATCCCGCCGATCCAGAGCCGGTAGCACTTCGTTGGGTGCGTTCGGCATGCGTATCGTCGCCGACCTTAGCGTCGGCCAGATGGACGAGCTATCCGAGCCGCCTTTTTGCAGGTCGAGGGCTGAGACAAAGTGTTCAACGGCTTCTCTGCAACAGTACCATTTATATTACATGCTACGGTACAAAATATGCACCACCAATGTTTGCTCCGCCCAAAATGCAGCGCGCGGGGTGCAAAGTACTTCAACAGAAGTTGTAGACTCCAATTAACCTACCGGTAACTACTCAAATGCATACAGCTGATTCCAAGGTTATACCTTGCCCGCACATACATAGGATATCGCTGCAATGCCTCTCGATAGGCAGCCACAGCTTCAGGTGTACGATCACCATTTGCCAGGGTAGCGCCGAGGCGATTCCATAGCCGTGGATCCTGAAGCGAGAACTGTTCCTCGGCAAACAAACACTCAAAACACGGACGAAGAACTGACGTCTGGCCTGCTTGCTATGGCTAATTTTATGCATTCAACTGCTCGTTCATAGTTTCTATTGAGGTTGTAGAGGACACCTAACGCGTTTTGTAACGCGGCATCCGCAGTGCCAGATTGTTGTCGAGCAGCGTTGAGGAAACGTTCTTCGACCTGGGAATGGATAGATAATTATTTATTACACATAGCCTGCTGCAGAATTGAGACAGACTGGCAAAGAAGCGGAATTATTTAGTTTAGTTTCAACAGTACAATGATAAAGAGGTAAGCGAGCATGGGCGATAAGAGCGATGGTAGGCGACGGATGTTGTACACCACAGCATACCTTTTCAAACGTCTCATGATCAAGAAACGAGCTATAGCTGTTCGGCGACTTCTGAACCAAGGCTGGGTCACCACCTTGATGAGCTACAAGCCATTTCTCCAGCTGATGCAGAGCCTCATTCTCAACTGATTCGTTCGCCAGCGACACTGATAGCGCTAGCAGGGCCTAAAGTAGCATTATAAGCTGATAAGGTTATTACTCTGAGAGCAGTTACCACCCACGTCTTCATTATTCGGCTGAATCTTCAGGCAATTGTTGAACGCGGCGATTGCTTTACTATCGTGTTCGTTTTCAGCATGTGATAGGCCAAGGCGACACCATGCCTGAAAGATCCGCTATTCAAAAAGGCACACTAAGCCATTTTGATGTACAGCGAACTCCAAACGGCCGTGTGCAAGGGGCGGGACCGCGGCGCGGTGTGGCACACGAGTTGTGCGCCGCTCGCAGAAGCAGACAGCCCACAGCCACATGCAGAAACTCTGTGTCGCTGCCCAAGAGGACAGCGCCGCGGTCCAGCCCGTTGTACACGGCTGTTTGGAGTTCCCTGTGCAAATCGTCGTTGAGCAGAGGATACACTGGGTAAAACACATTCATAACATGGGGTATAACTGCAGTAAGCATCAAAGGGTGCAGCCAGACGCTCCAGAAAAGACCCGATGGGCGGAGATTAACAACAAGTGCGGAGTCCACTTGCAGTGTACGAGTTACTCCGGTCAACCCTCATCTATATCCACAGTTCACATCGACCATCGATGCCTTGCCTCTTATAGGTCCTCAAAACTCCAGAGAAAACGCGAGAATTTATTTTAAAACTATTTATTTGCTTATTTATCTGTTTGTTTGTCCACTTATTTCTTCAATACACCTAAAGTTGGTGTGCAATATATTACAGAGTTCGTGGTCTCAAAGACATCTCAAACCTCTCCTAGTCATCTCAAATTTAGCTCACAACTCATAACTCAATTGAATCCCAAAAATAAAACTTTGGAAAAAAACCTCCAAATACATTAGTTGTGCTTTCCTGGGACGGATAATTAAATTGGATACTAGTCCAGGGGGTGGAAATACGGTGAAATTCGCTGCTAAAATCTTAATAAAAAATCTGGGTTATCCCATCCATGATGGCTTAAAGTATGGTAGATCAGGACAATGTCAAAACAACATTAGCGAGAAGCCACATGCAAGTTACGTTCACAAGAATTCCCAGGGCAAATGGTGAAAGCTATCCTGTCTGGGTGCAGCATAGACGAGACAATGTAAACACGAACACGAAGGCGGAGCATGCATTTTACAGTGCACTCATGGACAAATGGATTGGTGCTAGTGGAATCGTCATCAACTATACCTACATCAGCGTCTTCCGGATTTCGCTTTACCGCCTCCTCTAACTTCTCGTGATAGTCTCGAAGAGCGTGTGCAAGCTACAACAACGATACAGTAAGCGACAATGAGGCTGTGCAGTACGGTAGTTTCGATGCACTGGACTCTCTGTAGTACCCCGCTAGTTTGATAAGTGCACGTCAAAAGCAGTAGAATTCTTAAAGGTGAATTCTAAAGAAAGAATGCGAAAAAAGTGGTAGATCTGAGGAAAATGGGATACAAGCAGAATATTGGACGGATTAGAGAATATTGATATATTGTTATTATTTTTTTGATATGTCCAGTGCATGAAAGCGTCCTGCACAGCATTTCCACACTAAAATTAGTTCTACACAGCTTTACAAAAGGAAAAGAGGAGTGCCAGGGATAGGATAACTCGCCCGATGCTGTTAGTAACTAATCTCTAATGACATCTATACAAAAGGGATACGAGGACAAAAGGAGCAACAGCAAGACTGTTAGTAGAGGCATTGTTAGTAGTTGTTTAAGAAAAGGTACCATCATAGTAATCCAGACAAACCTCTGCATCTCGTGGGTTCTTCTGCACAGCCGCCTCATAGGCCAGCATAGCATTGCCGAGGTCGCCAGCCTGCATGAGACGATCGCCTTCGGCCAGCGGATCAGCAGATGTTAAGAATGGGTTGTGTTCCTGAACTAGGCCAATTTTGAAAAAAAAATTGATCAGAAGACCTGCAACAAGCGAATGTCCTCATATTCTTTGAGTAATATTGTTTTCAGTAAAATATAATGTATGCCTCAAGACATGAGAATGAAGAAGAAAATGGAAGAATAGGAAGAGGGAAGGGAGGAAAATCAGAGGTTGAAATGAAAGGCTTGAAAGGAAAACAACTGAAAATGAGCAGTGCATGGATATTCAGGACGGATATCTAGCGATAGACAGGTATTATAGTAAGGCGACGTCAAGCGACATTTTCCCGCCCAGCTCCACCTCTTGTTCTGAAGAACATGATATTTTCATGGCACAATACAAGAGGAAACATCAAGCTACTCCAAGCGAGGCTCTTTTCAGGAAAAAAAAGTGGTACTAGTCGTCTAAATATAGGCAAAAAAATCCAGACCTGATGCACGTACACGTCGTTCTCTGCCTTTTGAACCTCGTCTCTCTGTGACAGGGCGATGTTCCTCTGAATCGTCTCCCATTCGCTTTCCATGCTTGTGAATAGATCCGGCATGCCAGCAGTATACTCCTGGGCCCAGCTATCTGCTAACTCGCTCGAAAGCTGAAGGAGTACAAGGGAAGTTATTGAGTGATGAATCACTGTTGACAGTAAGGCAGAAGCCATTGTCTCATACCGGTGATGATCGGAGAGATGTCTCGACGTTGTCCAGGAATTCTGCTGACCACATCGCGCTGTCCACAGAGGTAGAACTATAGATAAGAAAGTTTCAGTAGTTTCAGTACTTCATCCCTAGCATGAGCTGCTAAGCTTCATGTACATATAGCCCTCGGGTGAGGATTGTGCCCGCCGATTGTCGTATGCACTCGGTTTGGAACCTTTTCAGCTTTTTGAATTTCGAGCTATTTTTGAGTCAGCTCAACAAGTTCTATTGTTAATCGAAAAAAATATTTATTCTAAGTGCTAGACGTAGGCGGTTACTATTAATTATGGGTGTCAACTCGCCTACGTCAACCCATTGGTCAAGGCGTTTATACTTCTCCTTTATGATCGCTTCCAAATCCCGAAATGATGGTTCTTCACATTTATTTGTTACTCCATCCATATGGACTAAGTGCATCACGGGCATAAAGTGTTATACGTGTGGCAGGAGGTGCTTCAAAGATATGCGATTGGCGCATTCGGTCAACTAACCAATGACAGAGCCCAGCGGCACCGCCCATTTTGGCTGTAACGCTCCACATCTGTGCTTTACTTTTTGTTCCTGAATCGTCTATTTCCTGGTGTTGATTCACACTCAGACTACTTTATGCTCACTCGCCCACAATTTTTCCGAGTTTAACCAAGCATAACATACATATAACCCGAGATATTGGTGTAGAAATGTGTGAAGTGCATTTTTGTTGTCTGAGTAGAGAAGCAGAAAAAGTCGATAATTGATTGCCACCCGAAAGTACCAGAGAGAAAAATGCAGCAACTAACCTTTGCGCAATAGCAGGATATGGTGTGGTTTGCCCAGTAGCCCCAGCCCATGCGTTCTCAAATGACGGCCTCGACGCCGCGTATTGCTGTGACCACTGAGTGGATAACTGAAAATTTTCCAAAGATTTGCATCTGATCCCAAATGGAAGGCTAGTACTGCAGTCACTGACCTGATGTCCTGGTCGTGTAGCATATTCCGATGACCAGTTGTTGGCCAGACTCGTTGTTGAGGTGGATTGTTTCGGGAGTTGAGCAGCTAATGCCTGTACATGTTTTTCGATATAGATGGTAATTACATTATTCAAATGGACTTTTTTCACTATGGTTCCAATTGATTTCTCAAGTGAGGCAAATGCTACGCCCTCATGGGTAACTAGACCTCTAAAATTATTGAACTTACGCTCATATTAAACGTTGACGGCGCTGGTGCAGCAGCTGCCTTTTGCTGCAGAAAATCATTTGCGAACTGTTCACCGAGTGATGAAGACGGTAAAAGGGATGAAACGCCTAAAAATGTTGTTAGAAACAAGTTTTTTTTTTCTTGCTCTACCACATATTTACTGTGTTTCTGTGGATATCGTTCGCCAAAAGTTGAAAATCGTTTGAGCAGTTCGTGATTTTGCAAAAAGCATTTTTAAAAAATAAAAAAAAACACCTTGTTCAATCGTCAAAATTTCTCTTCTCTATGGAAGTCTAGGTCTTGGTTAAATTAATAAATTAAATAATCTTGTACCAATTTGGAACTCAAAAATAAGCTATTTTAACTATTATCCACCTCAGTTTTTGAGAACTTCAGGGGACTGAATTATCAGAACGCGCTAATTACAATCATGGGCTTGGTCCCCAGAAAAATTCCCGGAAAACCACATTTTCAGAGCATCATATTCGGGAACACTTAGGGTGGGCCCCTATGCGCTCCTCGATTTCTGCGTAATATGCGAAGTATTCAAGAAATACTTTTAAAAAAGTTGTAATGAACAATTTTTCCATTTACCTGCTGGGTAGGCTGCAGGGGTATCCACCTGTTTTGTTGTCTTGCATGAATCATTGTAATTACCCATGCTAAACGTGCTGACGCATCCTGTTTTACCCTTTACCTAGCACCCGTCAACGTGCTAGGCGTTGTCCATACCCAGCTGCTATCAATGGGTATGAGACTGCCCATCTTTGCATGATGCTTTTAAGCCACGGATACTAGCTACTTATAAAACTTGCACACACGTAAAAGGATGCTTAACAAAACCCGATGGGAATGATGGGTAATCTCATACCCATTTGTAGCAGCTGGCACTGGTAGATAACATTACGTATGTACCGATAAACATGCTAATGGAGGTCAGGTGAAGGGCAGTTTTGGGTATGGTGACGCTTTTACCATGGATAACCACAATGATGCATCAGAACTCCGGCGATAAACTGAACCTTCTCAGAAGCGTTCACGAATTCGCTTCTCACCCACTTCACTAAGATGTTTATACCTGCCTCTAACTAAGGCAAACATTGATTGAACAGTAGATCAATAGGAGACATGTGTAGATCATTTTCTGAATAAGCGATGGTTTTGTTCTCAAATATCGCACTGTGCAGGTCCAAAACACTAGTGAATCGAGAGCATGAATGTGAATCAAAGATCAGAAATTAGTTATGTTAATTCTGCACGTCACACATCACCATTTAAGGGTCAAAGTAGTGAACCGAATCAAAGTATTGAATCGAAAACTTATTGATAGACTGCCGGGTCATAGCTCATGGAACTCACTTTTGTTCTTGAATTTCCGCACCTTCGCAGCAGCAAGTTTTCCGGACATCCAGCACAGTTATCGAGATCAGAAAAAGAATCAATAAGCTTGCTCGCGCGCGCGGTAGAAAGACGTCAAGGTGTTTTATCTTTCAGCGTGAGCATGTGACGTTTCGGGTTAGGGGTAGTTTGTAGGTTGATCATTCGGATCGATAATCGCTTAAGAATGTCGACGATAAGAAACAACGACTTTGGCACTGCCTGTGCCCCGTAATATAACTTAACAAAACCCGAGGTTACATATGGGGGTAAATAAGGAAAGAGGGTGGTGTCAATAGACTTTATTGGTTAGAAAATTGTACAACTGTTACCTCGAGATACAGTAGGCGCTATACGCTGATTTGAAGTACCGTAATTTTGTGCGAGACCCACAAGGGCATTTGGGCCACCACAGTCCGCTTCCACCATTGACTTCATACTGCAAGGAGGATAACATTACTAATCAATATCCATTCCTAGCACATGACACGCCTACATTCAGTTAAGGAACAATGGAATAATGAAAGGAAACACAGCAGAAGCGCTTGTAGAAGGGACGAAGCTTAGATTGAACTCTTGGTTTTCGAAATGTGCGAGTTTCGATCAATGAAAACCAAAGAAGTGGTCTTATCAGCATTGGAAGCTATCACATGTGCAAGATCTACAATGATAAATTGTTCATGCTTCTAGTGCTTATCGATTTTTGATGATGAAAATAAATTTGTTTTTGTGCATTTGCAAACACATTGCCTTTCTGCGAATTTAATCTGGTTGTTTGAATTCTAATGACGGGAAATAAGCGGCATTCAACTGGAAACTAGCCGGTATTTATCCGAAAATTAGGCGAGATCCACCGCTGCTCTTGAGAATATATCCACACCTTGCCAGGATATTCTCAAGATTCACTTCTAGCGCATAATCACTGTGGTCTATAAGAAACATCTATTCACGTGATACAAGAGGTAATTATTGATTGATTTCACACTCTATGAATGACCAAATCCATGACGGCGCTAATCACATTACTGGGTCACTGGGTCCGAGTCTCAAGTGCAAGGATGCTTAGGTCAAAATTCATAGAGAAGTTGGATTTGATATCCAGGCCTTCGCTTTTTTTTGAAAATTGCTCTTACTGTTTTATTCTTTGCCATAACTCCGGATAAATCACTTTTTTCCAGACCTACAGAAATTCCTTTGTTTCAGTTTTGATGACATAAAGAAAAAGACATAAAAAAGCAAAGAACCAAGAGATGAGCGAATGGATGTGCGCATGGATTTACTGGATGAAATGATTAAAATAATGAATGGAGTACAGAGGTAGATAAGAGACCAAAAAGTAGGATATGTGGCAGTTGGTCTAGTGGAAGAAGACATGTGCTGGTATGTGCAAGGGCAGGACATGGTGGCGGTAACTGGCAAAACTGCCATAAGCAAGGACGAACAGAAGGCGAGAGAGGGATAGAAGAGGATGGAGGCTGGGAAAGGGGAGCATGACGAAGAATGAAATGAAAGGAAAAGAAAAGAGAGGTTTGAAGAAGACGAGGTGGAAATGAAAGGGTAGCTGTTGGAGCGAAGCAAAATCAAGTATTCTAAAAAGACGAATCGGTACAGATGGAGAACACATCTCATTATTTTTCAATTGTTTGTTTCATGTTCTCCATCAGTGATTTCTAAAGAACAAAATAGCAGACGCAGGGGGGTCCCCCCAGACAATGGGTCGCCAAATTTTTGAAATTACTTAACAATACAAATAAAAATCTTGCATTAGTTTGTTTTTAGTCGTCTAGTGATATTATTACTCATATATTTTTTTATCAATTATTTGTTATTATAATTAATATTTGTATTAATTTCATTCTCCGACAGGGTACCCAAAAAGGCGGAGACCCCACTTTTTTCCCTTGTCCTCCCACCTCCTCTCTCCCGCCTAATTTCTGCATCTGCCACTGCAGCTTAGCTATCCAGATTACCCATAAACTGAGAGTTGGAACAATTATACCAATTGTCGGAGCTCATACCCCGTGACCTCAACACTGTAAGACTCGCACAGAAACAATATTTGTCTTCGATAGCATTTAGAACGTTCTCAATACATGTGTAGTGCATATTCGTACATATTAGTTAGTAAATGTACGAATAAACAGAAAATTGACAAGCTGATAAACAAGCAAACATTCTAAAAGCTAGGCTCCAAGTTACAATTGAGTATAGATGAAGTTGTTTTGCCGAAGAAATGTGCACAGGTCATACCGCGGGAAGAGTGCAAATACAGGATCTCCGGCTCATTCACACTCCTTATCGTAATGGACATGAGCCATCCGGGAGTAATTAACCAACCGACATTCAAATTTGGCCTCGTACAAATGCAGGATTATCGAAACAAAGAGTATGAAAAGTTGGGGCTTCACTAGACATTCATAGGAGACTGCAGACAGGAAGGTGGATCCATGGGTAAATAAGGTAAGTGGCTGAACTTTAAGACAATGCTGGAGGGACAAAAGGCCACAGTGATGGACAGACAGAAGAGAAGACAGATAGGCAGATAAACGGCCTCACAGATATAGTGTGTTTCACCGAAGAACGTAGACATAAAGATATTAGAGAAGCTAAAAACGCGAGAAATAGTGCTGTAATCGGAGAGTCAGACTAGAAATGCAAAGGCACAAATACCCAACTATCGTCGTTTCTGAAACCGACTATAGATTAATCACCGAGAAATCGACGACTCCTAGATGCATAATAGTTCATATTAGGAAATAGGAAAAAAACACGCAGAAGAATAAAAACGAGGAGGAACGATGTATGCAAGATAAGGACTTAACGGGAGGATAGAAAAAGAAAAAAGAGAAAAATGAATGAATGAAAGACAAGGTCAGCTATCAACAGAATGAGCACGGAGATACACAATTGAACTTTACCAACTAAAATTACTGTTTTTTTTTGGTGACACATGCAGAGAACGAGGGCATGATAATTGACCAGATGTAGTGGCTGAAAGGTGACTGCAAGGAATTTAGCTAGGAACTAAGTTGGGAATCAATGCGTAGGAAGAACCGGTGTGCGAAGAAGAAGTGGCGCCGTATTGATTTGATAGCAATGAACTGATTGACCATGTGATTACGCTACACTACAGTGTAGGCTAACCAGTCGTAGTGAGAAGTTGTGCAGTAAAACAATGAAAAATGTTGGAATGGAATGGTTATTTAATAGATTGAAATACCGAAAATTTACGTGAAATTTCTACTTAGTTCGCTATTTTTTAGTTGATTCTTTATTTCTTTAAATTTGCCGTTGATTCTAGGATTCTTGTGTGCAGGTCGCATCCCAAATAAAACGGTGTAAACGAGTACAGCCATAGCGGGAATCACGAACGTTCGTGGGAAGGTTTTCAGGAACTCGTTCTTCTGGACTGGACGAGTTTCTCAACGAAAATGTGCAGGTAAGACTAATGCCCCTGCAGGTAAGACTAATGGATCGTTAACTTCCGCATGGTAATCGTGTGAACGTACCCAAACCCACCCTCCACCTGGCATCCATCAAAATGTTCTCACATATGAAAAGTTTCACGCACCAAGCTGCTACAAATACGGGACCATGCCCATGGGTAAAAGATTCCCTACCCTTCCGATCATACAACCGGGTCCAAGCAGGCTATAATCTTTTCGGGAACGCTCACGAATCTCACCACGTCATTGGAAGGAAGGGTGATGTCATACTCATGGGTATGATTACCAGTCTGCAGCACTTGGATATTGATAACGTCACGTCATGGGTGAGTATGTTGATGGGTGCCAGGTAAATGGTAAATTTGATTGCAATAAGACGTTCATTGCATTTACCATGGTAAACTCAGAGATGAATCCAAGCCCAGGGTCGACTGCTATCCCTGTATCACTGAAAAAAGGTACTGTTGTCATAACGAATACTAATTTTGAATTTTTAAGGGTTATTTTTCTTTCACAAGCGTGCAATATTCTCCATGAGTGGCTTGGAAACTATAATTCTGCTGTTTGCTCAAATGCCAGGAAAGAAAACGTTCTGGAACTGCTGTCTTCGAAAACACACATCCAGAACAGACCTCCTCCCTGGATTCGACAAAATCCACAAAATAACAACCGTAGCATCAAAAATCCATTCATCATGCTCTGTGCGCCTCCCTCTGTAGCACACTATTTCCCGCATCTATAGTCAGTTTTCGTCGCAACACGAAAAGCAGCAGATATGCCGTGAAATTGGCCGCACTTCCGCTGTATGGCACAAGTCAGGCTGGCAGTCGCCTTCTGGCCAGCCTAGCAAATTCAAGAACAGCCTAAAAACTAGGTTCACTTCACTGCATTGCCCGTATTTAGCTGACTTTACGAAATTTCTGAGCTTTTGCTTATTTTTAGCTGTTTATTGTTCGTATCACCATCGATGGACATATTGCCTCCGTGATTGTTGTTGCTATTGATTGTTACTTCATTGAACATTCTACAGAGGCTTTGGTTATTATTGTTAGGACACTATAGGAGGAAGATGTAACTCCAAGAGTGAAGACTATTATTACTATGACCACCACCCCAGGTCTTTCTTTCTTATTTTTGTAAGTAAGTGATTTAAATTAGACCTCTAAAAATGCGAAAAATTAGCACATTTGTGTACAATTTCCACTAACATAGAATTCACCAGAGGATCCTACGGGGTAATTTTGAGGAAATTAAAAAACGGAAATATTAGGTAGCAGCATTGGCTCGATTTTACCCACCCAATTTTCTGATTTGTAAATACATCATCAATTAAGCTTTAGCCATATTCTGGAATTTGCGTTAGTTTTCTAGGATTTTCGGATTGTGGAAGCTTGACCTGGGAAAGGCGATGCTTGATGCGATGATCTCACTTACGTGATTTGGCAATTCACAGAACTGGCCAGTAGCAGAGTTCAGCCACATCATCCTTTCCAGGTACACCGCTCCACATTTGAATTTCGCGCTGTGAACGACCAATCTTCTTCCGTGGCCTCAGAATGTCCTCCAATCAACTTCTGCGTTTTCATGTTGGACGGGTTTTCTACATTATATGTGGGAAAGATGCCCTGGTTCCTGCCGTGTTTTCAAGAACGAATTTGGCCAATTTCGGGCAACTCACCCATCGTGAAGTTCAATAAAGTTTTGCTGAGGAGACTGGAAATTGTGGCCAAGTCACGCCCACTTATCCATAAATTGTATTGTTATGGTGCTCAATAATTAGGCAGTATTTAAGTTCTTTCTTCATTTTCTCGTCTTCGAGGTTATAAGAACATTACAATGGAGGAATAACAATTCAGTTTTTTTGGGGAGGGGAATCCCGGTAACTTCACGTATGTGGGAGATTCTATATCAATTTGTGTATATGTGAGATCTTGAACAGTGCCTGGCTTCTTATTGTTCTGCCCTCATAGTAGTTGTTATTCCTCCCCTTGCCAGCCTGCTTTCTGCTCTGTGTGTTCATCCTCAGCTGAGCATAACCATGGGCACTGCCCTATTGTTGATGTTTATTTACCCGTCTCATGCGCGCTGTTCCGTTTTCGTTCGCCCTACACGGCAGACTTACACCAGCCAGGAATCGATGTATAATTGGTGGTGTTCAACTCGGTGAATTGGCCCTTCTCAACTCGATCTGTCAACTATTGGCCCGCAGCTATATTTCATCTATATTACTACTGCGAACTAGTGCAAAACCTCAATGATCTTGGTGAGTTGTTACGTTATCCATGGCATTGTGTCCCATAAGTCGTACTTGGTGCTGGAATATCGCCAGGGTGAGTGGTGAGTGTAAGTGCACGGGACGAAGCCCACGGAGATCTGTATTTACACATCTTATCATCTGCTCGTAATAGGAAGCAGGAGGATCGAACGAGTATGAGAACGGTGACATCAGTGAGATGTGTGGATGCGCAAACATAGAGTATCACGTTGCCTATGACCATTGGAGTGTCTTGTACTCAGAACCCCTAGAGCGACTTGTGAACAAGCTCTTAGCGAGTAAGTAAGCTTCTGATCGCATCTGAAACCTGCCTGCCACAGAGCTTGTTGACAACTTGCTCCCGCCCCATCTCGCTAACAAGTTGTCTGTCCCTAATATTGCCGACAACTTTTTCATCCTTTCTTGCCTAAATGTTGTTGGCCGTATAAACTTGTCGGCGAATTGTCTCGGTAGTCAAGGTTTGTGAAAAAATTGCTTCGACTGTCCTCATTGGGACTTTTTTTTTCGAAAAGTTATATCACAGTAACCGCGGCCTTTGCTTCCTCGATAGTTGCATCGCATACTGCAAAGGTGATGAAGTTTGACTCCCTCTCGTCAACAAGTTGCTCTGCTGAATTGTTGCCAACAACTTGCCGACTTCCTCCAGCAAGGAAAAGCTTGCTGGAAAGTTGTTTTTGGAGGAAGTAGGAGACAACTTCTTTTGGCTCTTCCTCGTCGAGAAGTTGCTGTAAGAAAAGGTTGCTGGCAACTTGTTATTGCATGGCACGATGGCGTCAAACTTGTCCACAGCGGTTTGATAGTTGAGAGATTGTGTGCAAATTGCTTTGGGTCAAAATTGAGCTGGCAACTTGTTCTTGGAGTTCTGAGCGCTTTCACTACATGTTGTTTCATCTCAATCTTCAAAAATGAGAACGGCGATGTCATTGGAAAGTGTGGATGCTCAGACAATCAGAATGATGGAATGATGCAGCGGTTCCGAACCAGGGATATGCACAATTGGAATTTATTTACGTCTCATGATTTGCTGCCAATTTTTACGATCTGCGATCCTTGAGGAAAACCTAATTTCTATTCAAAAACTATTATATAACTTGCGCAAGGAGTACATATGTCGTAGCTCTCGTGGTAAGGGTGCAAATGTGCATTGTTCGACCGTCTGTGGAGCTCTCAGTAGCAACCTAACGAGTTGTCGACTCGGAAATGTTGACAGTATGCTAATGTCTCAGGTGCGCAGATGAAGAGGAGGTGGTATGTACTCTATTCTCAATTTGGTTTTATTAATGCATGGCCTCTGTTCGAAGCTTACATACTTCTGTGGGAGATACTGTTAGAAACCGCTTCTCCTCATCAGAGATCTTGCTTTGTGAAGGTTATTAGCTCCGCTGACACCGACCGAACCAGGAGGACTTCTCGGAACATCTGGGAGAAATGATAACGACCTTCTTATCAGACTAATTGGTGTAAACCTCAAAAAATTTGCTTAATCACGTTACTTCCGTACTTGGACTCCAGTACAAGCCATGTTTGCCACACAGTGTTGATAAAGGAAAAACTATGATGATGAAGCTATACTTGGTTTGATTTCGTAGCGGAAGCCTCTAAACGCTAAATAATGATGAGAGATCAGTATTAAGTTCCTTTAATTCGTCAAAAGTAAGCAAACCTTCATTTACGGCTTATGATTCACGGGGTAGAACTTTTCTAAATTTATTTACAATTCAAGATTAACGACGATCAAAATTCTTGTCACGTGCACTCCTCGCTCGAACCACTGAAGTCATCTGCATACATACCACAGAACATAATGGATGCTTATATGATGAATAGTTGCAGCATATGTAGTCTGACGATGTTCATTTGGGCAGGTAGCATCTAAACCACTAAAACGGCGGCAATTTAGGGAACAATATTGGAAGGAAGACTATCTGAAATGAAGGAAAGTCCTCGCTGACATTCCAAATATGAAAGGGGCGAACTCCATGTGGCAAAGAAGTGTTTACTCGTGTTTATTATCAAAGGTATCATTCAATTTGAGAACCGATTTAAAGATTTAAAGATACGAAAAGAGTCTCCAGAAGCTGCCGATCGGTGTACTGCTCGATCAGAATTCGCCTGAGCGCCACGAAATGCCAACTAGTTCCACACAACCACTTGTTCCGGACTTTATTCCATGGAATCTTTTCTTAAATGCTTGTGGGGCTGACATTTTCTTTTACAATATTGTCTGCTAACAATCCAAAAAGTTATAGTGTAACAAAAACACTTGACAGGAGGTAAAGCAGAGTAAAAACGAAGTCAGGTGCAAAAATCCCAGGAAATTAATCGTAGCCTGGCAATGTCAAGATTTCCCTACTTCGTCGCTAACTGTGACCTACTGTACTGTTTTGTTAATTCCCTCCTTATTTTATGTAAATGGCGTGAAACGGCAAAGATTAGCCATTTCAGAATTTTTTTGAGGAGGAAAGTGCCGACCTTGAAGACAAGGTCTGGCAAGCGGATTATGTGCATTCTTTCAATATGAAATTTTTCCTACGTTGCCGCAGTAGACAACAGATGATGCGCGCGGTATAACGTTATTAGGAAGCACGAACCCCGCAAACGTGTAGACGCCTTGTTGAAATTGGTGAATGGAAACAGTGGATTAAGGAACGTTTCCAGGGATTTTTCCATTGGTTTCGTCCAGGACATCGCCGTGGGCAAAGAATTTAGTGGAAATCTGGAAGAAGAAATTTTGCCCGGGTTTTGACTTCAACGTTCCTGATGTTGGCTAACTCTTTTCTGAATGTTTCTTTCTTGCTACGAACGGGCGAATGCCAGTTGCGTCCCTAAGAATCATGATTATGTGCTGTACTAATGCTAGGCTCCTCTGTGGATTTTACTCAGTATTAGATTCCACTCTTCATCCTTCTAGAAACTATCCAGCACTAAGGACGAAAAAAAGCGAGCCCCAGCGAGTCTGCAGAAATCTTCCAGCAGCCCACATGCAGATTGTGGGCAGCAATTATTCCGCTTCAAGCACTTTAGTGCAATAATCGAAGATTTGTTTACTGAATGGGGGAACGATTTGGTTTAGGTTTCCAAACCAAATTCAGTGAGCTTTGCCGTGGGTAGGTCTAGGCAAATCCGAGACATGCTCCAACAGTATTGTCGTTCTGTGGCGGTATTGCTCAATCAGGAAAAAGAGCTTACAGCTACCAACAAGTTCGCATTAAATACGTTTGAAACACTTCAACTTGGTTATCTCTTCTTTTTTGATGCTGGAATTGTTGTTTTATGTTGGCAAACAAGTCTGTTTGATTGCTTGAGAAGGGATATTTGGCGGACCTGATGATCTGCTCAGAATCAAGCTAAGAAATGCAGCTTACTCTTCCCACCCCTTGCTGTTGTATTTTTCAGCAGTGCTCTAGTGTTATGGCCGAAATTCATTATGAGCTGGTCACATTCCTTTTTTTCCTCGCCTCTTCTATTTTTTTTCAATTGAGCTCTTTTCATTACTTCTTACTGTTGTCCTATTACTACGTATTAGTATTATTAGCAAAATAGAATTTTCATAATTAGCAAAATTGAATTTTTTTACAGAGCTCATATTTTAGATGCTGATCTTAGTGCGGTGTTACATCTTTGGACGCATTTGCCATTTCTTTACCGAAATTGAAATTAAAAAAATCCTCTGGTAGTTCTAGCGTGAATCTAAATCATCTTGTTGTTGCTCGGCATAACACCTGGGGATCTGTTCGCTCATTTGCTTGATGATAAATACCTAAAGGAACAAATAAGAATGTCTGGGAAGGTGGTGTGAGCGAGCCCTGGGATTGACGTGAGTTGACCAGTGGTGGAGCATCGATACGCCACCCTGGCCAGGTATAATGTTCCACCCCCCCCCCCCCAAATTTAAAGCTATGGTTTTCCATTATTTGGAAGATATGTCGATCACCGTTCATTCTAGTTATCATAAAACAGTTCGTTAGCACACCCAAAACTTACCACTTTCTTTTTTCATTGATTCTTAAAAGGAAGTCTGCCCTTCGATTCATAAGAGGAAGTTTGCTCCTTCTAGTCCGGACAACTACCACAACCGACACAATTGTAATCTGATTATTTCCGAGGCATTATTCACCTGTTGAAAGCTTTGAAATGGCCGGACTTCGTTCATACTTACGCATATTCCATTGGCGCCACCCCGATATGCCCTTTCATAGGGGGTTATGTGACGGGCCACATCCGGCAATTATCTCTCTCACGTCGGCTCCAGAGTGCCACCTTTTCAGATCGCGAACAACTTAAACGCACTCTTTGTTGGCTTGTTACCTAACCTCACAACCACGTGTCACTTCAACACATCGCATTATGTGACATACTTACCGTCTTATGTCGCTAACAAGTTGCTCATGGACGAGTTCAACAAACTTTGCCCTCAAAAGTTGTGCGATTTTGCGTCCGAGCTTGTGCACACGCGTTGTTGAGCTCGCCCTGTGTCCATTGATATGTGATTCCTGTTTTGTGGTGTTTGTAGAGAATGCTGAACGCTAGCCAGTGTTAGTTTGCCATGAATTCTGCCGAACGACGCGAATTCGAGCTCGACTTCACCGGACCACCTCCCAAGGTCGATTTTGACTTCCAGGCGATAAGGGTGAGTTCTATAGTGCATGATCAGCTATAGAACATTCATTTTCGTTATGTTTCCCGCAAAAAGAGTCACCGTTAACCCTGTTGTGTGTCAAAGAAATGTGGCGGCTGGTCGTATGTCACTGGCCAGTCAGTCTTGCGAAGCGAATTACAGAAAACCTAGAGAAAGCTTTTTAAATTGCACGTTGATGCCTTTGAAAAATTCACAATAGTGAAAAAAAACACGAACTATGAAATTGTGTTATTCTGGAGTCTCATGTCAAAAGTTTCTTTCTTTCGCTTGAATCTGAGTACTCCTGTGTGTTCACTTTATTGGTTAGCTTTCGGTACAATTATACCTTTGTCAGGCCTGTAAAGTATGAGGTCATTCAGTCTATTATCACTCCTACAAAAATTGTTTGAATATACCAGTCAGGTCAACAATCAAGCTGTGCGACGATAGATATATTAGCAATAGCAACTAAGCAACAGAACTACTGCTCATAAGGATGAGAGTTACTTGGGCAACAGATGTCACACTGTCGCAATCACCACAGCTATCTTGCTATCTTATACGTTGCAACGCGTCCATAAGTTCGTTCTTGTTGTTTATCTCTGGTGCATTATTGACAGAGCCTCCAGCATTTTTCTTTCCAACGTAGCATCTAGTGAGACGTGTAATGTACCCTTATTCTGGAAGGATGCTCGTACGTGTGATGGATGGTGCGATGATGCGGGAAAGTGCTGTTAGGATAGGTGCTAGGATTCCGTAGTGCTCGATATGTCCGTTTAGTCGTTTTTGGGGCAGTTATCCGACGTATTTACGTCCGCACCCTTCACAGGTGACCAAGTAAACGGTTCCCCTCAACTGACTGATAAAAAATACTTCATTCTCGCGCCGACTTCTCTAAGAAAACATTCCCATCCCCACCTTCCCGCTTTCTTGGTTTCTAAACTAATTGTCAATAGAATTCATACTGAATGTGCCGTTGGACCACGAAGCGTCAGATGCACACTGTAAAATTATCGCAAGGAAAACTGTGAACGAGTTTCCATGAATGGCTGTGTTCCTCGGGAACGGCATTGATCAGAGCTGATAATACTCCACCATCTCAAAATCAATCGATAGCAATTTCTCGATTAACTGAAATAATCAATACGATCCAAGCGTTTTAACGAGGAAGAGCCAGGCTAGCATTAAATTGGCCCCGTATCCTTTAAACTTTGTCCAAATGGATAGACGCTCTCTAACGGATATATTCGTGTGTTTCAAGGGCAATTTGCACTGGATTCTGACGAGACGAATCTCAGACGCCCGCATTTGCAGTCTCGCGGCGGCCACACATTCTTTTCGTTGAAGATACTTGCCGCGTTGACCGATCTTGATGGAAGGTTCTATGCAAATGGAAGTGTTTGACGCGCGACTGACACACGCACTCAGTATAAATTGCCATCTAGGTATTTCCCACCCAATCATACTCAATATAAATTGGCTTAGCGCGTGAGCCCATGTGAGTGATCGTGGCCGAAAACTGCCGTTAAAAACTGAACCGTCGTGTTCAGCGCGTTTTGATTTTCACCTTGATAATCACGGGTGATAGTTATTTTAACGGCCGCAGTCGTTTTTACCACAGTTGGAATGAATGATATAGGCTTATGATCAGTGAGGTGCCTTTCTAATGAAGAGGAGGAGTCAGGCGAATGAGGAATGACCCGGATGAGGGGTTACCCAGCACGTGTGTAAGGGAAGATAAAGAAACGGATCTCTGGCTATGTAGCAGCTGTGGGAGCACCCCAATAGTAGGTGAGTTGGGCGTGAGGGTGATGCGCCGGTGCCAATAATTTAGAAAATGTCACTAGAAGAGTCCACAGTTGTGGTATTGGTGTGTGGCGCTCTCTAGGAAAATGCGTTAGCCGGACGATCAGGCCTGTTGTAGCATAAATTCTTTAGCAGTTCACGTGAAAAAAGTCCCAACTGACATTCGTTTCCGGGATTTTTATATGATTGGGAAAATCATGAGATGATTCTAATATTTTGGCCAAAATGGCGGAAGGGTGTAACGCGGATTGATGTGAGGCCATGGACGACGTGACGGGCTTGGCGGACGCACGTAACGTACGATGCGTTTGGGATGCGTTTCGCCGGCTGAAATGAAATCTTTAGCGGCCGGGAGAAAAAAATTTCTGAAGAGACTTTACATTCTGAAGAAGAGCTATCCACACGTCCCGCAGGAATTTGTCCAGCAGCAAGAACAGCTATGATGGCCGCGATTAACAGAAGACGCAAAGCAAACATTTTTCCGATGATGCTTACGGTGCTGCCTGCCACGCTTTTATACCTCTTTGGATTTGACGACGTTAAGATGTTTCTGAGTCATTGTTGGCTTTCGGTTCAATACTGGAAGTTTTGACAAGTGAATGGGCCAGCATGGGCGGAATCTATTGTTCAAAATCACATCATCAGCTCTCACGTCTTTCTTTCATCAATCCTCGTTACACCTTCCCGCAACCTTGGCCAAGATATTAGAATCATGTAATGATGACTCCACTCATGCAAATATCTCGAAAGCGGAAGTAGTATTGTGACATTTTCTTGAAGTGATCTGCTTTAGTATTTATTCAAGAATATTCACTCATAAAATTCGTCCGCAGACCCTCATTTGATTTCTAAAAACATTCACACGAATATTGAGAGTTCAAGTTTTAATCTTTTCATTCGGCCAACTTTCATGGTCGTAACTCCTATAACATACAGATGAACAGCTTGAAGCATTGAGATTGACATCGTAATTATGTATTCCTCATCCAAATTTTTCAGATGATTTTCAACCACCGCTAGGTGAGGTGCTCTTGTTCTACATCTGTTACCTGTTGCTCCAATATGATGATTCGTATGTTACAGGCTTGGGAATGGCGTTACAACGCCGAAAGCTTACCTTATGAAGCAGTTGAATTTTAAGTCTTAAATAAACGTGAAGATCCCCAGAAATATTCACTCAAGTGAATGTTGTGGTGGGAAAACAACGAAACCATGTGCTCAGCTCTTGTAAAGCTTAGCAGTGTGGTGAAAAACCGATGGGAACGGATACACACTAGCTATGTTTTCTTCCCACCGCTCTAAATGTATTGGATTCGAATTGCGTCAGGAATGCATTTTCGCTTCGTCTTCATCAAGTAGGAGTTTAGTATGAACTTTCTCAAACTATCGCCCAACTTTTTAGCAGTTGGCCACCCCACCACCAGAGAGAGACAAATTTCTACACTCTCTACTAGTTGTTTATTCAAGTTCACTTTTTTTTTTGCTTACCTCTGGGCCGGGAAATTTTATCGAGACAACTTAAAGACAGCACCCACGAGACTTATCGAGTTTGAGATTTCGATCGTTTTGGATACTCACCGTTGTCGCAAAAATTCTACGAAAGTTGCACAGTCGTAGATATCAGCATTCTCAAGCTATTAAGAGATAAAGTTTGTGCTGGCGATCAGTTTGGATGAGTTGTGAAATGAAATGAATGGGTGTTTTTGTTTACAATCACTCTCTTTCCATATGATACCACATGTTTTCATCCCAACCTCCTTCTACTTCAAGCTCGGGTAACTCGGCTATCTTTTGCAAATCTTCTAAATTGGTAGCAATGAAAGCCGCCTTTTTCGTAGGATTTGACAAAATTGCTCACTAGCTTCGTTTTCACAATAGCGCTAAGCCTAGGAATATAGCAAAATCTGCGAGGGCCAAATTTCCATGGGTGATGCGCGAATAGTGGACCGACACAACAGGACAACTTATTTGGATAAAGAAGAATAAAAAAAATTGATTCTTTCCTGTGAAGTTTGAGCGGAACTCACAAACACTGCTCTCTTGGAAACATAAATTGCAAGTAATTTTGACCAGTGCTAGACACCAGAATTGCCCAAACTTCTTGTACTTGTACGTTGATTTACAACATCTAGTAGAGTAATTAACGGTAGCCGTTTCTATGAATATGATGAATGGGAAACCAGTACTGTATATCGCTGAATTCGCGAACAACTACATCTATTGGCTATCCTAAAAAACCTTAGAAAAGCTTATGGCAAAACTGAAACGAGTAGAAACACTGTTAAATATGTGTAAACAGCATAAAGTCAAAAGTTGTGTCCAATTTGCGAGATCATGGTTTCTTATACAACCAGAACAACTGCATCTATATTCCCCAGTTTTTCTCGTAATTGTAAGCTCCTAACTTCCAAAGGTCATTGCCGAACGTTCAGTCTCTTTAAAGAATTACGATCTCGTGCGTGACGCTAACGTTTCGTCAAGAGCATACAAAACCTATGTTCGACCGTTATTAGAAAGTGGTACTACTATCTCCTTCCCATATGAAAAAATGACATCTGCGCTCTCGAAAGAGTCCAGAACAGCTTCACGAGAGAATGCGAAGGTCATATCGCATGTCTTGTACTGAAATTCTCAGCGGTGTTGAGCGCGACAAAGTTTTCGGTCTAAAAACACTAGAGTAGAGAAGGATTCGAAGTAATTTGGTCTGTCGGACAAGCTATTCAAGGAACTTGTAAGCCTTCGACCATAATAATCTCTCCATATAAATGGATCTAAAACAAGAAGACCCCATTTAAAATCTTTATCACAACAGCCAGATCTCAGGTCAGCTCGTAGTTTTTCAGTAATAGAATTTGTTCTAGTTTCAATATAGTTCTACGTGTTAATGTCTTTCCTGTTGGGCTAATTCTGTTTCGAAAGCGTGTTATGCAATAAGTTTAACAGTTTTCTCGTTTTACATTTTTACTGTTTCATGAGTTTATTAGGTTGAGGAGAAAGTATTGGAAGAAATGGCATCCAAGTAGGATTTTCATCTCTAACTTTTGAGAGAGTTTTTCTCAGTGAATTGAGTATACACCGTTGAAATCTATAACATTACTCCAACACATGGGTAGAACGCTGTCTCTCTCTTCTCAGAATTGCGCATCCCGCGGCTGGTCACACAAAGGGACTCCCACTCGAAAATGGTCAAAATCAACGGGCTTTTCTTCATCCAAGAAGAAACTGAGAGGAGGATGAGATAGTGATCAGAGAGTGACAAGACAGATGAATAAAAATAGTTGGTTACCAGAGTGAAGGAAAGTCCCGCTAGTTTGGGACAAGAAAAAATGTGGGAAAATTGGCGTGTAAAAAAGAGGCATGGAGCAGGGTTTTTTATCTTTGTCGTTTTCCTCCGATGGTTCCCCTCAGTTTTCAGACCTGGCCAACCCATATGTTAGCCCTCTCTGTCTTACCTTGTGGGAGTTACTCGAATCACAGCAACCACTTGGAGTTGTGACATGAGAGCGTCCTAGGCGTGGCTCCTCATGAGGGCCCATATCTCGAGATTTGAAGTAAGTGAAGCAGTCGCGTACTGTAAAATACTTGCCCGCTTCCTCCTTTATTGCATTGCTGCTGTTACAGACCCCAGTGCTTGCCAAGGCTTTGCAGAACAGCTCATAATAGAGGTTGGTGCAAAAACACCCTTTCAGAAATGGAGGCGTAACTGTAGTAACAAGCGCTTCCTAGTGCTCCAGTAGCAATAGGGTAATACTTTGGGGAATCTCCTACTGTGTCAGCAGGCAATGCCTGACCAAATCATCAGCAATAAGGAATCCGAAAGTTTTGAAAAATTTCTTCCATTACTTCTCCTCGACCTAGTATTTTATATACGCAGGTGTTTCCCATGTCCAATAAAGACAAAATGAAATATTGCCTTAAAGAACTTGTGAGAAAGATCTAGAAGGAACATAGCCAGTTCCTAGGAGCAATTCTCATGCAATTCTCTGTTGATTGGAGTACTCCAGAGAAGTCGAGTGTAGAGCGATTTATACTAAACGTATGCGTACGTCGGACGTGCGTTCATGTGATGAATGGTAGACAGGACCCCATTTATACTAAACGCATTTATGGCGTGACGGCTATCCGCAGTCGTCTCGCGTAGTTCCTTCGTGTATACGCTGCAGTGAGTCGCCTTTGCGAAAATTCCTGTCGGTGATGTGCGTGCCGTCTAACGCACGCACGTATCTACTACAAATTGGTCTTAAACTGACATGCTGCTCATAGTTTTCACGGTAATAACACTTTTTTGACAGATGACGCACTAACGGTTATCTTGTACGTCAAGACTGTGCGTTGCACAGTTTTTGGATTTCGTTAATCCGTAAGAGGGGAACTGTGCTTATTCGTCAATGCCTTAACTTACGATGCCAACCGTCAGCGAAGAATTTGCAAGTTCTAGCGAGAGATTGCATGTGAAGAATTTAAGTGTTGACAGGATTTTACGTGTTTTTCGATGTGATCCCTGTTCCCCGTCTATTTTCTGGGTAAATTCTGGTTATGTTCTCATTCTATTCCCCTCATGTCCTCTCAAGATTCATGCTGTTTAGCTCGTGAACACTTTTTTTTAAACGAAAACCGTCTCCTAGGATAGCCAATGTCCATGAATGTACGGCTAAGCCGTTTTTATAGTGCAGCAATTCTGGCTGTGGACAACAAAATGACCGCCTCCCCCCCCCCCCCCTCTCCAGGCGAAATGCACTTGCAGCCGCGCACTTCCTGTTTTTAGGGAGTATTTGAAGGAAAAGCCTGGCAGTGCTGGTCATGAACCCATCCGCCGGCAACAATCAATCAATAGCGTATAAAAATGGTCAATATCAAGGCTTTAGTTGGCATCAGACCAGTGTTTAATCTTGCTGGTGATTGAAAATTGGTTAGAACATACTGCGACGTTACGAGGTAGTGTGTAGTCTATGACTTCCATCGGTAGCGGCGCGGACTTAGCAGCATGTTCGCGTCGCGGCTGAAATGTGAATTTTCAATTCGTACAGTTCTGCTGTTTGAGCACGACCTCCTACAGCTATCGGATTAGTTGAACGTATTTCAATTTTGTTTTTGATCATATAATACGATATTTGTTATACTCCGCATACTCGTAGACAACCACTGTATTGATTCCACTATTCTATTTATCTCAAACGCCAGAATGGTTGACGAGCTAAATCATCACAATTCCACCGCGCCTCCATCGATAGAACGTGTAGACGGAAAATTTCATATCAATGTGTAGATGAAGTAATTATCGAATAGCAACAAATTCATCAGGGCAAACGGGCTGTGAAAAAAGTCGTAAATTGCGATTTTCAGAACTTTTTCCGCTTCCAATAAGTAATGCTATTCAAAAGAATTGTCTTTATTTAAAAGGCCCTAGAGTTTATCTCGTATTGATTTCCTGAACTCCAACACCAACGGTTCGCCCCCAAAATGTGAGTATTTGACTGTGCGTCTCACAAGAGCGGTTCACTAAACTAACCAAGAAATTTCAAATGAAACATCTTTGTCCGGAAGCGTAGCCCAATATGGTGTCAATGTATGCCCACAGTTTTTGCCAAACAGGTCCTGAGAAGGTCCGGATGGTAAATCAAAGGTTATCCTGTCCTAAAAGATGACGGCAAGCTAGGTGAGTGGGGAACAAACCGGACTTTTACGGGGGTTTGGGTGCCATCGGTGCTCCATGTTTTCAGTTTTGTATCTTAGTCCTCTACTCTCGTCTGAAAGGCTAAAGTTTTGAAGAATAGATCAGATCAGAGATAGATTCAAAAGGTACTATGCTTTAGATTGTGTGACTGGTTCGTAGTTCATGCAGTAACACCCATATCTGATGCGTTCTAAACTTAACAATTGCTCCAGGGAAGGACAAAAGCATGGAATGCAACCTCAATCTATCTTCCCAGTAATCATATGTATGTGTTACTAGCGCCCCTTCGGGACGCTAGAAAGTGTGGTGGGGCAGCCACTCGAGGTATCTGCGAAAGCTTCAACGTGCAAAATGCTTAGAAAATTAGCAAATAAGCAAAACTAATAATTAACTGAGCTCAAATACAAAATCCTTCTCACGAGTTGCGTATATTCTACGGGCCTGGCCGCCTCGTCAGGCTTCGAGTCTTCTCGCGATCTTAGCCTTGCTTGCAAATTCTTAATCACGCATCTACATGTGAGGGTAATTTCCGATGCAATGATACTATCTGCTTTTTGCCACATTTCTTACATGCCTATGGACCCGTTATGAGCGGCCACATTCAACTCTGCGCAGGAGTATCTTTCACATGACTTTACCACTTGTGCACAATACAGTGTAACCAATGCCGTGGGAATAATCACCTGAAATGAGTTGAGCTTCACGTTACCCAGATAGTCCAACTGATGAGCTCCTGCTACAATATACAGGGACGATGAAGAGTTGGTCGACTGAGACACGAATGAGCGCCTATCGCCTGTCCCTACTCCACCGGCAGACGCGCATCTTGACGTTTTCCCCGATATTGGACCACGGCAGACCCATTCTCCATCCGTGGACTCGCATGCTGGCATTTTCCCCACTAATGGGAATCATGCGGACTCACTCTCTATCCGTGCACCCATATCCATATCCAGGCGCTTTCCCCACTTTTGGGCCCGGGAAGACCCATTCTCCATTCATTTATCTGTATCCTGGCGTTCCTCCCACTGTTGGGCCACGGCGGACTTTTCTCGATCGGTGGACAACTATTCTGATGTTTTTCTGAAGTACGGGGCCCCGGCACATCAGTCCGTATAAGTGCACCCGCACTCTTTGTAAATCTTGAAAAAAGAATGGAAGAAAGTTAGGAAATATTTAGAAAGTTTGATGAATTGCACAACTGGTTTCAGAAAATGTCACAACAGCTTATAATGACGTGTTTTCCGTTCGTTCATTCTATGTGTTCGATCGTAGTGCCCTTCTTGAAACCAGACGGATCCTCAAACTCAACCCTATGGGGCCTCAATAATGAGAGGTGCGCAAAGAGCACATGCTATATAAGGAAACCGAGTGAATCCTATCGCTACGGTCTCCACTCATCGGTTCGAAGTGATTCACGTCCAGCGTTCCAAGATTGAGTGCAGTTACTGACAAAGCTCCATCAGAGGGGCTACTTTGCTCCGTACATTGCTGCTCTGCATCGTCAAACCGTTGTAAACACTGTCTCGCCTGGAGGGCTCGAGACCGCTAGCCGCTGGTCCCACCGCGAAATCCCGAATGCATGCGACTTCCACCACGTCTATGCACCTATGACGAAACATCGGCCGAATGCCCCGTCAGCTGCGCATCCTCGCGAGCCACAGTCTATAATCGAGCCTCACGGCAAAAGCATGTGATCACGTGCTATTCCCCTACGCCTGCGCTCTAGAAAATTTTGTTGCACTACCATGATTTATATAAGAGGATCTGGCCAAAGCTCGTCACTACTGTGAGGTGACCAGATTCCTTCACAATAAAGTGAACAAAATGGTGCACACAAGCGCAAATTCTACAAAGATACTAGCTTTCCCGAACATTCAGTTGCTACGCCCAATCTGAATCTGTGGTCTTTTTTCTGGTAATTAATGAGAAAAAAGTACTTGAGCACTACACCTTTTTTTCATCAGGAACTATAGACAGGCACAGGTCCCCCGGGGAAACGAGACATTTTCCGGATGAGTGGCCTAATTGCTCAATGGGCGGGGCTTATTCTACACACCGCTCATTGCTAGTAATTCCAGATACGTGTCTACAAGAACGGCGACGAGCGTGATCCAGGCAAGTTGATCACCGTCACTAGGCGAGAATACAAACATTGGGTGAGTTATTTCTAATCAATCAATAATTTTTGCGTGACGTCATTTGTTTAGATTGTTTTTCTCGACGCATTGACGCGAAAACTGGGCACCACGACGGCGGTTCACAAGCTGTTCACCACACGCGGCATACGTGTAGAGCATGTGGGTGTGGTCAGATGAGAATGCAGAGAAGAAGTGCAGCCGCTCTGCGTCTCTATCACCTGTTACTTGATTAGATTTACAATTTTTCAGTTCACCGAACTGGAGAATAACGGAGAATATGTAGCCGTTGAACGTGGACCATTTATTGACTGTAATTATGGAGTGGCGCGAGTATGGACACAAACAGAGCGGGTAGGTCCTGGAGTGATATTACATATATACCGGATTGTATCATTACACAACTACCGCATTTTCAACCAACTAGGACAATATGCATGAGTCGCATATGAGTTCACCTGCCCCTCTTTTTGAGAAGAATCCAATGCATTTTGTTGAAAATTTTGTGACTTCAGGGTCACCCTGAGGCCACCAGAGTTGGTCCTGCGGGGAAGAGTCACGTTACTGTACCAGAACCATCTCCAAGTGACAATGAACTTTTGACTAGAGATAAAAGTGAAGATGACGATGATGACCTCGATTTCCCGGCGAATTTACGGAATTATGAGAAATACTCTGTTACGGTAAGCCAATGAAACTGCGAAAACTCTGCAAATGAACAAATTTGTGGTTGTGCAGGTGTCTCTTCCGTTCATTTTGGTTTTACCAGGCATTTTTTAGGGGGTATTAGCGAGAAAAAAGGGACTTGGACCGACTCTGCGTCTCTAACTCTGCCCCCTGTAGGACCGCGTCGTGCCTATGCCAATCAGCAATAATTAGCTCATTCATGGCAAAATAATATTTCATGGTTAGATTCAGAGAAGCAGAGTCATGCATTGGAGACAGATTTAGTCTTTCGCACAAATAGGACTTTATGTTGGTTTTTAATAAAGCACCTCTCCGTCTCTGACTTATCAGTAGGTCTCCGAATTTGTGTTTGATTGAGTTTGCTGTGACAACCTCCCTCAAATGTGGTTATAATTTTGAGCACTCTCCTTCTCTGACTCTCATCTACGGATTTTTCCAGAAATGGACATCGCTCGTTCGGGTAACAGAAACGAAACCCGCGTTCCTGAACTCAGGCGACAGTATGGACATCTATCTGAAGAAGGAGGGTTACGGTAGCACTACAGGTCTACCGTATCCTTTGGATGGCTTATCACGGAGTCCTAACGCGTCTGCACTGCATTTAAGCAACTTGTCTAAAGATAAGGTGAGCTATCTATGTAGAAAATTAGAAAAATTCAGCAGCATCAAGGAGCAGACGCAAACGGGGGAGCGCGAAGAAAATTCGGGGTTTCCAAAGAATTAGAGCGACAAAATTTCAAAAATAAAGTCACTAGAAAATTAGTTGGTGAATTGATTCCAACTCCAAACGTCAGCATTTGCAGAGGCACAAAAATCACACTTTGGAGTGCACATTCCGTGGAGCACTTGGGCGGGCGCTCCGCATGTGTAGCCTGTCTACCATAGCTACAGCGTCGGCAATTCATCCCTTATCCTGTGCAGTCGATAAGGTCTAGAGCGATGTATGGTGTGCCATGACTGCTTTATTCAATAAAGTGGTAGATCCTTTTCAGAAAATTCAGTTTGATGGTCATTTTAGTATTTTTTTTTGTGTTTAGAAGCTGAAAAAAGAAATTTTACAAAAGATTTTACTCGAAAAGAATCTCCCGAAGCTCAACTCAGACATTCGTGGGGGTCGACTGAGGGTAGTAAAGGGGTCCACCCCCAGTTGTACCTGAGGTGGATCCCAAATCGCGGGCACCTACCCCCAACATATGGCCGACGTCCCCCCACGTGCACCCAGCAGACGTCCCCCCACGTGCACCCAGCAGACGTCCCCCCACGTGCCCCAGCAGACATCCCCCCACGTAACCCAGCAGACGTCTCCACATACTCTCGCGGCTACCCCCGACGTCATCACCATCTACCTTCTGCCCCCAACGTCATCTACATCCTCAGTCAAAAGAACGCGCGGCCGCCGCCAGGCCGTAAACGAGTGCGTCTAAGCTGCGTCGGCTATACGACTAATCCATCACATAGACGAACACGCGTCAAACGCACGCAAGACGAACACGCGTCAAACGCACGCATCTAGTATAAATTGTATCATCGATCAGTCGATGATCCTCGCTCTATTCTCATTACTCCCAATACAAGGCACACTTTACTCACTACTCTTCTTGCACTGCTCATCCCCTGTACAGTCAGCAATAAAGATATCGTCCACTGAACCACTACATTATATATCCAAAAAAGATAAAGTCCAAGGGTGTAAAGCGCAACCATCCCCCACATAATTCGCCACAAAATGACCTCAAAGGCAGTGTGTCACCTCAATGATCGTGTTAGAGATCTTCGCCTCAGCCGAACATATGCGAGCCGCTGAGCGCAAAGTTATACTTTGGGTCTTAGAGTAACGTCGAAAACCCTAGAAGTTAGGGATTCTCTGGCCGAGAATTCCGAAAAACAGGAGGTTTGATTCCGCATCAAAAACGTGCTGAGGGTGCGGCAAGGTTTTCCAACACGGCAATGCTTGTTCACTCGATACTACTGAAAGGTTCATTTTGATGTGCAATCTCAACTTCTCAGCTCCGTTTTTTCCAGCTTCCTAGCAAGGGAACTCGTCCGCTCTAGTGTGGAATTTGGCCTCCTGAATATTGTTTTTTGACGGCTCTTCCGAATTCAAGCATATTGCTGGAATCAGCGCGTCGAGTAGGACTGGATTCTGCTGACATCCTCATACCCATCATGAACTGACACACTGCCTAGTTGCCCCTCAATGAGAACTCATGAACACTCACCACTGCCCCAAGGATGTAAAGATGAAAATGAAGGTTAGGGAAGATGAAGTTGTTGATCAATTACATATACACGTGTTATCACGGTTCCAGAGGACAGCAGCACGTCTGGAGGATTCCGGTAGACAGCAGCACGTCGGGGGGCATGAGCAGCACGTTCTGCCGGACCAGAACGTCGATACACGTTCCCCCAATCCAAAAAGTGGGCGGAGCGACGGGGGTTCGACCTGCTGTTCGACGGCACAATTGTCTGAGAATGATATACTCGATATAACTCACAATGATACACTCGATACTGCACAAAACTGCCGAGAAAGCCTCTATTCGAGCCCCAAATTTTGCAGAGCATGTAGGCGGGGCCTAGGCGTGCGGATTTTCCGCATCATGTATTACTTTGCTGGTCACACGTGATTCATATTTCCTATCACATTCAGGAGTGGATGATAAGGAACTCTCTCGAGGGGTTCGAATTTCTCCGAGGATGCATTCCTGGGAGTACATTATCCAGATACTTCGACACCATGGCCCCACTCCTCGGCTCCGCTCACAAGCTCCCCAAAAACTGTGGGTTCGAAACGAGTTTTCCGGTATTTTTGCATAGAATCTTCCTATATAAAGACTGGTAAGGGTCCAGATTTTTCTGGCGTCAGACCATGAGAGTCTTGTGAAATCTTTTGTGCAATGCAGTACATAGACAATGGTGGAGGGAGAGATGCGCAGACGTCATACGAAAAACCGATTTATGGAGCGAGATGAGATAGATCTTCGCGGGACTCGCAATTTCGAAATCCTTGCACAGTGACTGTCCTACGCTGGCGGTCTCACAGCCAACCGATGAGACAGAGCTAGCAAGGCTTTAAGGCAGCACATTATACGGAGCAGGATAGCCACTGCTCTTCACTCAAAACCAACTGTTGCACCGCAGATCAGCATGAGCGAGATCCATGTGCGGCCTGGTAGCTCTCTAGGCCCAGTGGTGGTATCCGCCGCACTTCCCACATGCCGCACGTTCTCATCCTAGCATCCGTCCGAAAACTCTGAGCGATTCTGCAGCCACGGAAGAGATTCCAGTTGTACACTCGCATGCATAGAAAAAGTGCGTCATTACAGACCACTGTGACACTTCCTGTGATCAAGTATGTAATTATTCAAATTTTCTGGATAACTCCTAACTTCCTCCAATTGCTCTCAAGCTTTACGAAGGGTAAGGACGCACGGACGATAGGTGTTCCAGGGGCGAATAGTGACGGATACCGTTATGTCGATGGAGTAGGGGTTGTACCGTGATTCAACGTTGCGGAAAAGCCTGGATACGGGTTCGCAGATGAAGGAGGGGTCTGACATGGCCCAGGTGGGAGAAATGCCAGAATAAGAGTTCACCGATAGACGATGGGTCTGTGGTGGCCAAAAAGTGAGTGAATGACAGGAAACGGTCATGCCGATGGAGCAATGGTCCGCTGTGGCCCAAGTGTGAGGGACACCAGCATTCTGGTAAACTGAAGGGAGGATAGATCTGCTGTGGCCTGAAAGTTGAGGGAACGCCAGCATTCGAGTCTAACGAAGGGGGTCTTCTGGGACCTGAATGTTAAGCGAACTCCAAGATACGGGTACGCAGATGGAGGAGGGGGTGCGTTGTGGTCTGAACACGTGAGGGACGCCAAGATACGGGTTCGCTGGCATTGGAGAGGTCCACTGTGCCCCTGGCGCGAGGAACGCCAGAATATGGGTCTGTTGTAGCCAAAACTGTGAGAATGACAGGATACGGTTATGCAGATAGAAAGGTGGCTCAGTTGTTAAAAACGCCAGCATTCGGGTCCGTGTCGGTTACAGCAAATAGTCGACAGTTACTAGATTCATATAAATGATAAGCATGCGCAGAGTTGAGGATAACTAGCCATAGTAGGTGACATTTAAGAAGTACGGTGACAACAAACGAGCGATGTATCATTGCATCGGAAAGTGAATTTACATGGTGATGTGTGATAAAGAGTGCTCGAGCAAGGCACATACAAGAAGTCCGGAGTTGGCTAGGCGGTCAGACTGGTAGAATACACGCAACTCATGAGGAGAATTTCGTACTCAAACTCAAGTAATTAGTATTTTCGCTTCCATTGCAATTTCCTAAGGATTTCATAGGCGCGAAACTTTTGCACCTAATTAAAGTGGGTCAAGTATACCATTGTGATCAGTACCCTTTTATTCAAGTGGAAATTGCAAAACCAATATCACATTGAGAAGTTTAATCCATCCTCATACGTATGAGAATAAAATCAGAGCCAGTTCACAAGTGTTCTCTTTATTCATATAACTTCTCTTTCGAGATGGAAAATTCGCAGCATAAAGGAGAAAAAGGAGAGGGAAACGGATACAGCCTGACCAGCGCTGCCGAATATCGAAAAGAAGGAAATCTGCACATTATTTACCCATATTAATTTATGGATATTTCCAGTTTGGTGGCAGTTTGGAACGTTTGAATAAACCAGCCAAAGAAATATGGAGCGACGACCTTCATTCAGCCAGCATGGCGAACATACGAGCGGGCGAAGCAAAGGAAAGAAGTGAGATATCATTTTTCTTGAGGAACACTTCTTGGAGAATACGCTTGCATATGCGCAATTATTATTTAATTAATTACATATTGCACTATTCATTTTCTGTTTTTTTCTTGTGGAGAGGGTGGCAAACTGCTCTTGATCGAGGACAATTTCATTTTACAGTAGTAGCGAAGGTTGCACGAGAACTGGTCCCCACTACTTTTTATGTACTGGACGTACTAACCCTAAAATTTTATTTAAATTTCGATGATCCGAAAAGCTCGCGATGCAGGACTGTGCCAGAATGCAATGCTAACAAGAAATATAATAATTTCTCTCTAAAAGGAATTGGGGGCTAGTTTTCGCGCATTAGTTCTTTTTATATGCGTGGTCATTTCACATCCATGTGTTTAGGCGTAACAAAGGAACATTCGACAAGTGTCACGAGGCTGCCGCGTCTGGTAGGAATAGATGATGACTTGCAGAAAAGCAGTGAGTTCGCTAAGAGTTATCGATTTATTGATTTTCTCTTAGATCATGACATCGGTTGCTTGTAGAAACTCAGAAACCTGCGCTGAAGCCAAAGGAGAGCGAACGGTTACCGCCAATTAAACGAGCCGAGTTGGTACCAGTAGAGAAGGAGACGAAGGAGGAGCAGCAGACAAGAAGAGGTCCAGTGGACGTCAATGGCGGTGGTCCATCCACAGCCTAGAGAAGGACGCCGCGCAACTGCACCACACCCGCTGTCACAGATGTTTTCTGCTGCTATTACGCTAAATCTAGCAGCTTTTATACCCAATTTTAAGGACTTTTGACCAAATCGGGAAGAAAGCGCCTAGAAATAGCATTCCGGCGGCAGACGACACCGTTCCCGGCGCGCTGTGCCCTTCTCGAGGCAGCGGATGGGCCACTGCTATTGATGTCCACTACAAATATTAGGTTGAGGAGAAAGTAATGGAAGAATTCAAAACTTTCGTATTCCTTATTGCTGGTGATTCGATCAGGTCTTGCACATGGTAGGAAATTTCTCAAGGTATTACCATGTAGCTAATGGAGGATCAGAAACTGCTTGTCGCTGCAGTTACGCCTTCAAATGTGAAAGGACTCTTCTGACCCAACCTCTATTATGAGTTGCTCTGCAACACCTTGGCAAGCACTGGGGTCATTAACAACATCAATGCATTCAAAGAGGGAGTGGCCAAATATTTCACAGTATGCGACCGTTCCACTTACTTCGAATCTCGAGATATGGGCCTTTATTAGGAATCACGCTTAGGACGCCCTCACGTCATAACGGATGTGATTGCTGTGATTCGAGTAGCTCCCACAAGGTAAGACTGACACGGCTACCATATGGGTAGGCCAGGTCTGGAAAAGGAGGGAAACTTCTGCAGAAAAACGACAAAAACGGAAAACCCTGCACCACGCCACTCATTTTACATGCCAATTTTCCCACATTTTTTTCTGTCCCAGAGAAACGGAACTGTCCTGCACGCTGGTAACTTGTTATTCCTACGCTCCTGCCTTGTCACTCTCTGATCACTATCTGTCCCACCTCTCAGTCTCCTCTTGGGGAAAAAAAGGGCCCGTTGGTTTTGACCATTTTTGAGCGGGAGTCCCTTTGTATGACCAGCCACAGCCTGCACAATTCTGAGGATAGAGAATCGGCGTTCTACCCATGCGTTCTCAATTTGATGGGAAAACTCTCTCAAAAGATAGAGATAAAGATCTGACTTGGATGCCGTTTCTTCCACTACTTTCTCCTCGACCTAATATCTTGACGAGCAATAACTAGCTGTTAGGAAAAGTATGTGGCATGGTGAGACTACTCCAACCCACTTCGGCGGCTACATGGTCCTGTAGCATAGGCTGTGCCGATTTCCGCAACGCCCACTCTTACTTGGCATTGTTATCTGGCACAGCTCATCCAGTAGGACTTTAGACTCTATTTCCTTTACTATATGTATATCCTCTTATATAAATCACCAGTCTGGCCGTCCAGCTACCTCCGGCCTTCCAGACGTCTTCTAATGCTCGCTTCGCTCGCATTAATTCATCACACACCAATGTAACATATTGTCCTACCGATTTTCCTAATGGAAAATCAACGGAAAATGTGGCATTGCATTGCTTTTTCTAGCTATCTTTCCCCTACGCTAGTGGATACGCTACAAAGTATTAGGTGCGTGTAAAAGTTCCGGGGCAGTTGGTGGTATTTCATCGTTTGATGTTGTTTTGCTCCTTGCGGTTTCCATATTCTGCAGCCTTTTTCATATGTTCAGGTAGCCTGAAACCTATGCTACCTGTAACATTTTTGGTTCAGGTTTAAATCACAGCGCTGCTGTATTTTAGCCATAATACTAATGTTAGGTACAGTCAGCAAATTTGTGGAATTTTGCTTTATGAATTCAAATTGGGACGATCTGCGAGTGGAGCAACCCAATGTATCAAGTTTTCGTTCGTACAAAGTATCTTCTCCAAAATACCAGCAATTCGTGGGTTCTTGTGAAATCTAGACGGAAAGAAGAGCATGGAAAATGTTTCAAGAGCTGGTCAATAACTTGGTTTTCAAACAGGCGATCGGAAGGGCCACGTTGAATCAGACCCGGTATAAGGAGTGCAGGACATTACGAGGTAATGTCCCAAATATGTCTCGTCACTTGAAGAAAATCGCTAACAAGGGAAGTGCAAGAGGCCATATTCGAAAATCGGGATGAAACCTATCTGGCTTGAATCTTTGTTGGAGAGGGTGTTGCAGTATATATTTTGTTACTGCCCTCGGCTTCAAAAAACAAAAATCCCACCACAGTACTATATGCGTTGCAGCACTCGTCCGTCAGCGACGATGTGGCCGAGTGGGGAGGATGCGGACTGATAGGCAGGAGGTCGAGGGTTTGGATCCCGTCATTGACACTCGTTTTGCATTTTTGTTTTTTATTCCTCCTATGTTATTGAAATCAATTTTGGAGGGCTAGAAGACAACACTTGTCTTTACTGACGTACTAGCTATAGAATAACTACTATGCTATGAACGTAGTTTAGTGATCGTACAGCTTTCCCTCGAGTCGCTAGAAAATTGTAAAATTTTCATTCAAAACAAAAAAAGGATGGTCAATGAGAAAGCATTTACTGGCAGCAACGGTGCACACAGACAATGAAGTGTTCAAAGCCCTGCCGCCTTCCAAGGGTAACGAAGCATAGCGCGGAAACGGGGAGCACGGAATGTCCAATATACAACAGAAAGAATTTTTAAAATGTTGTCTCTCTTTGAGACAACAAAGTCAATGTTGTGCGATTTTGAGTTACAGTCGTGAAAAGTGACTGCTACTTTATAGCTAATCGAGGGAGAAAAGCAGGTTTTATATAACGTAGTTATTCCGTGCCTAGTGCGTCAGTAAGGATAAGTATTATCTTCTAACCTTTTAAATTTGATTTCAACAACACAGGGGGAATAAAAAAATGAGAGAGCAAAACAGGTAGGTGCGCATGACGGGGTTCAAACTCTCGAGCTGACAGTGCAGCATCCTCCCCACTCGGCCACATCGTCGCTGACGGACGAGTGCTGCAGCGCATATGGTACTGTGGTGGGATTTTTGTTTTTTGGAATCGAGGGCAATAATGAAATATATACTGTAACACCCTCTCCAACAAAGATTCAAGCCAGATAGGTTTCATTCCGATTTGCGAGTCTGGCCTGTTGCACTTCCCTTGTAAGAAGAGGAAGACGAGTAAACAGATTTTGTGTGAACTAAGCGAAGAACACCAGTGTCGCCATCTGGACGACTGCATATATTTGATCTACTGATTTTTTAGCAAGCTGTTTCTTGGACGAATTCTTATAAGTAATGCAGTGTGGGTCATGTACGTTAGTAGGAAAAGGTCGTTCCAGGATCTGGATATCAGTGACATACCCAAAAAGGGGACAAACCATCGCCACAGGTTTACAAATTTTTTCGCTTTTTTTTAGTAATCCGCAACGATTTTTTTCCAAAAACTTTCACCATTACTGTTGAATAATACGCTCTTTTGTGGAGAGTGACATATAATCATATAATCTCTGGACCTGTCCCCAGCAGAATGTCCTTCTTTCCAGCTTCTAAATGATCTCATCCGCTGTAAAACTTTCAATGAACAGACCCTACTCAAAAACGATGTGTGCAACCTGTCAAACCTGTCAAATTGAAGGCTTCTGCAAAATCTTTTTGTGATGCGTTGGCAACATTGCATTGGTGCCAACGCTTCTTGACTTGATCAGAACTGTTGAGTTTTAGCCGACCTATGGCGTTTCAGAAAATTAGGTGAAACTGCCCTGGAACTTTTGCACGCACCTAACAGTAATATCCTTAAGGATAAAGGATAAAGTGGTCGGCGTTAATCAATCCCGTCACAAGGGATGCGCCACGCATTCGACTTCATCTGAGCATCGTAGAGGCGTTGAATGCGTATGTGCCCTGTACAATGACTTGCGGGGGGCACCCGATGTACCAAGTCAGTGCTCCATCCTCCCAGACTCCTCTGGTACCAATCTACCGACCCCGGAGGGATGGAGGGCTTGGCTGGCCTCGGGCGGGATCGAACCATCGATCGTATGCGTGCGCAGCGAGCCTCTTACCACTGCGCCACACGCGCCCAGTAATATCCTTACCCGTAGTAAAGTGTCCAGTGCGATCATCGCACATCACCTTAAGGGCGATGATCGCACTTCGCGTTGGAGAGGAGTATGGTGATCATCGTCACGGTGAGTCGGACGGGCGTACATGAAAAGTGATCAAATGTATAGTGCTGTAGATTGAGAAGGATCTCCGCAGCGCTTGTGCTCCCCCACGTCATTATCTCTAACAAGAAGACCATTGATTGACATGTTAGGCATAACTGCATATCACGGTCGAACGTTGTCTTCAGTCATCTCTAACATGGCGATCCGTGACTTGCTTGCTGGAGATAACGACGTGGAACGACGTGGAGGATTCTAAGCTTTGCGGAGATCCTTCCCTCCTGATCTACAGGACTGTACGTGCTTCACCTATCCCCACATCACTTCCGGGGCGATTTGGTATGTGAGACAGTTATGATATAAAAGTTATAAAATGCGATTAACCAACTAGAACGAGTACGAGTTTTCAGAAGCACCAGAAGGACCTCTGTGCTTCTGACAAGTCGTACATGTTCGAGCTTTTACTGTGATGTGGGGCGAAAATCAACAAGCCTGAGTCCGTAGGCTCAGATGCATTATGTGCAAGTCGCGCACCTGATCATACGTACCTTCACACCATCACCGTACTCCGAGTGAGATGCTCACTCGGATCATTCATCACTCGGCGTCTCTTCGCTCCGCACACTATCTAGTCGCCAAAGGATGGCGATCATCGCCCTTGAGGGTGATGAGATCAGCGCACCGCACATACATGCTCACAGCACCGCCACAGATGGTGATGATCTTCCATAGTGTTGAAAGGTCGTTGCGCGTGCGATAATCGCCCCAAATGTGGCGGCGAGTTGTGCAGGCAGCTGATGTCACCGCCGTGACACTTTACTACGGGCCCTTGTTTTGGTTCAGTTTTCGGTTGATTTCAGCAGCCACCTACGACCAATTTACTGCGGAATGATGAGAGAAAATGGTTCCCGCTTCTTGCATGTTATGGTTGGTATAGTAGGAAGGGTTAGCATGAGTATATAAAAGAGGGCGGTGGGGTATGGTTAGGTGAAAATGAGATAGAATCAACAGTGGGGGTGGTGGCAGACGGAACAAAAGATAGAAGCACACATTGTACAACTATTATAGGGTGCCGTGGTTTGACGCTCACCAATATTGGGCCTCGATATGGCCATCACTTGGAGGAGAACACGTTGTATCCTGTTCCTCTTCCAAATTGGCGCAGTCGCACTTCTCCACCAACACTTAGTCCCACCTATGGTGACGCGACCATGGCTGTGGCGTCAATCCTGGGTGGAGCTGCCCCAGCGTACAGATGTGCGGAGTCGCCGGCTGACGTGTCCAACAGTGTGATAAGAAGATGTGCTGAAATATCCCCACGTCTTAACGCTTTCAAACTTTTAGGCGCCGGCGCACCCTTATCACAGCGCGGACCCATCTCCCCACTTCTGGATGCTGGCGCACCCTTATCACAGCAGTGGACCCGTCTCCCTCTCTTCTGGGCGCCGGCCCACCATTATCACAGCGGTGGACCCTCTTCCGGGCGCCGGCGCACCCTTATCACAACAGTGGACTTGCAGGGAGTCTGCTAGGAACCTGGAGATTGATGATATGATTGGAATAGGATACCAGCCCTACTCTCCAAAACATGATGAACGAATTTCGTGACAGATGGGCAGACAAACAGACGGACAAACAGACACACAGACACAGAATGAGCCTGTTATTGTAAGTCATGATGGCAGTGCAACAGTATTTTCTAGGTGCAGGCGGGGGGGGGGGACCAGCACGTGATCGCATGCTTTCATCATAGGGCTCAGTTATAGACAGTGCTCGTGAGGATGCGAAGGTGACGGGGTATTCGGAAGACGTTTTGTCATAGGTGCATAGACGTAGTGGAGGTCGGGTGCATTCAGGATTTCGCGGTAGGACCAGAGGCTAGCTTTCTCGAGCTCTCCGGGCGAGATAGTGTTTACAACGAGCAGAAATGCACAGAGCAGAGTAGCCCCTCTGCTGGAGCTTTGTAGTTGACTCCACTCAATTTTGAAACACTGGATGACAACTACCTAGAAAGGATGATGGCATACCGTGAAGGCCGTAGCTATAGGATTCACTCGGTTTCCTCGCTCAGGATATGCCCTTCGCGCACCTCTCGTAGAGGTCCCATGGGCATTATGCAGCCTGAGGATTTGCCTGTTTTTAAGAAGGACAGTACTATCAAATAGACTGCATTAACGAATGAAGAACGCGTTATCATAAGCTGTTGTGACATTTTCTGAAACCAGTTGTGCAATTGGTCAAACTTTCTAAATATTCCCTAACTTTCTTCCATTACTCTCGAGATTCACAAAGAGTGCGGGTGCACTGATGAGGGACAGATATGCCGGGGCCCCGTAGTTCAGGGAAACATCAGGATAGCACCGATCGAGAAAGGGTCCGCCGTGGCCCAGTAGTAGGACGACAGTAGGATACGGGTCCATCGATGGAAATTAGCTCTGCCCGGCATATCTGTCCGTCATAGTGGGAAAAGCGCCAGGATACGGTTGCACTGATGGAGAATGGGTCCACCGTAGCCCAATAATGGGGAAAACGCCAAAATGCGCATCTGCCGGTGGAGTAGGGGCACGCTATGCGCTCATACGTATCTCAGTCGACTCATCAGTTGGACAATCTCAGTAACGTGAAGCTTAAATCATTTCAGGTGATTACTCGCACGGGATTGGTTGCACTGTATTGTTCATAAGTATTAGATTGGTGCAGAAACGTTTGCGTTTTTCGTTGCTTCATCGTTGGTGCAGAAAAATTCCGGTATTTCTTATCACCACTACGAGAAGAGAAAGAAGAGCGACCAAATAGTCGGTCGCTTAGTAATTATTCATGAAATATAGGCTCTCTTCGACAAAATGAGGTGCCTTGCTCAACAGTTTGACGAGGAAGGTGCACCGAAACACTCCCAGAAACCGAAGCAACACCAAAATAAGGTCACAGCGCCTTTGTGGTGACCTGCTGCAAAAATTGCTCACTGCAGCTCATTCGTTCTTCCTAATCTGGTAAGTGCTTTCAAGATGTAAATGAAATAGATTAGAAACTTCACTGTGTGACCCCAGCGTTGCTCAATAAAATGGACTCTTCACTCCTACACGGCACCCTCCAGGCACACTCTGCACGACAGATTCTTCACAGGTGGGAGCAACTGAGCTAGAAAGCTCGGACTCCTACATCATAATCAGCAAGCTTCTCGCTCTCCGACTACCACTTCCCAAACCACAAACCTGGACGACTTCTTCCGGGAGAATTTTCTCGAAGACTAAAGTGATACCAAAACTGCCCTCCGGAAGTTAGTCGATTCTAGAAGGTCCTATCAGAACTGAACGGTAGTCGGAGAATATCTGCCTTATTGCCAAAGATTTGCGGACTACAGTAGTTCTAAGCCCTTTGGAAAAGATCGATCAAAGAAGTTATGAGGTTCGGAATCAAAGGCATGAAAACGCGCATTATTTTTGCACCAACCTAATAGTAAAGCCATGTGAAAGATGCTCCTGTGCAGAGTTGGGAGAGGTTGGTCACAACTGGTCCAGGCATGCAAGAAATGTGAAAATAGGAGTAGGTAACATGACTGCATTGGATATTAGCCTTACATGTCGATGCGTGATCAAGAATTTGCAAGCAAGGCTAGGATCGCGAAAAGACTCGAGACCCAGACTTGTAGAATACACAATCTATAGGGAGGGTTTTGTATTTGAGCTCAGCTAATGATTAGTTTTGCTTATTTGCTAATTTTTCTAGGATTTTAGTGTGAAGCTTCCTCACGTACCCGAAGTGGCTGCCCCACCCCACTTTCTGGCGTCCCGAAGGGGCGTTAGTAACAATAATAGGTGTTACCCTGATGAGTTTCAGAAGAAACCAGAGGTGCCACGAGAGACATGAACCGTCCCACGCACATTGAGAGGAAGGAGATTGAAGAGACGAAGGACGTCAGAGAGTATGCAGTGATTGGTGGGTTTAGAACAAAAATGTTCATGGATTACAAAATAACTAGAGAATCAAAAATGGCAACATAATATGATTGCCGTTTGCGTTGGTAATAATACTGGACATTGCGACCCGTGTCGCCCTTTAAAGATGTCACTACATGTCTCTAGAAGTATGGCACTCCGCTGGCTGGAAAGCGGTTATACTGGTTTTGTTACACATCAATTGCGCCTGGCTTAACGCTGGTGTTTTCGAGCAGCTATCAATAAGCACTAAATCGCTGCGCCACAGCGAAAACTATACAAGTTAATAGGTTAAAGGTAAAATTTAGACGTGTATTTGCCAAATATTTGCGTTTTTGTTTTGCTAGAAACGGAAACTAAACTGTGGCCCATGGTAAAAACGTGATCTACGCCAATTTGGTAGGCTGACCCCTTCCTTTAAAGACAAATCACTTCAACCTTGGGAAGGAGGAAGTGGTACCGTCTACGAGAAGAAAGAGATGATGAGAGAAGTCGTGACCGAAGGCTCTAAACCACCCTCATGGCCGGAAACTGGACGCCGATCTGTGAGTTATTGATCGGAATCGGTCGATCAGCGGCATCAATTAATAGGTCTTGCAGGGAAAAATGACGAAAGAAGTGGTGCGAACATACGAGAAAGTTCGCGAATACACGCGTATAATCGACGAATACGATCCAGATTTTGTGGATTGATTTGCACAAGTCTGACCTACCCTTTGACCAGTTTATTACAAATGCGGATTCAACATTGCTTGAGATTTAAACTAGGTAAAAGATCTCACTTTTGCATAACTCTGATTGATTCGATCAATGTGTGTTGTTACCGATGTTACTATAACTATCACAAATGTGCTTAAGTGCGTCTTTCAGCAAGCTTCTAGATTGTGATCTTTGTAGTCTTTCAATCACTCATAAATGAACGTTACTGTATTCCTGTTCGTTCCTCTTCAAACATCTGTTGCGTTTATAAAATTCCTGTGTCATCCCATGTTGGTCGGGTGTAACGCTTTAGTTTTGACAGAAACCGTCTTCTTGAGCGGACTTAGGGCACCATGACTGAATAAGTCTTTTGCTTCGATAGAAACAGTCAAGTTTTTTTCTATGCAGGGCAAGATGCAGCGACTACATTAAGCATTCTCAGGGCATGCGTGGAACGCAGCCCCTCCTTAATTCAACGGTTTGACAGGCCGAAAGATTCACGCAGAATCCACACGCACCATTGAAAGGATGAGTGCCTGTATGGGTAGGTTCTGTTACGTTAACGCGTTTACCGCGGGTAATCTCAGTGGTGCATCTGGGCCCAGGACTCGTCTGCTTCGTCTAGATGGACCGGCTTTCAGTATCGAACGCAGTGGGTATTCGCAATTGCTCTATACAATAACTAGAATTTTGTACAAGTTCATCGATGGTTGTTTTTCTTTGTCATCATTTTTTTGAGCGCCTGTCGCTGGATACAAACACTGGCTTGTGGAACTTCCTAAAATGTGAACATGAAACCCAAGATTTTCCTATGTGAATCAACGTGAATCACACCAATTACACGAACGGTTTTCAAGTTTCATGTAGTTACTCGTAACTAAGGCATATTCCGTGCGTTGGTATTGAATCATTGATTTTGTCAATGTATTCTCAAGGTTTTGCTGTGCTCAGACCCTTGATCACGTTCAGCATACTGGATACCCTTATGCACATCTTTGTACCATGCAGAGCAAAAAGCATGAAAAATCAATAATGTCAATAATAGTAATTCTATAAAACGGTTGTCAAATTCGAGATTAGCGTGGTGAGTGATCCCGTGAGCATGCCTTAACCACGCAGGAAGCGACGATCTTTCATAAATGGTATAAAACTGTTGAGTTGAAAGAATTACCTATCAGGGGTGGAATAAAATACTGTTGATTAAGAGTAACCGACAACATGATCAGAAATATGAGAAGCAGGGTACTGTATAATTATCATAAACGGAAGGAAAAAACAATGAACGGAGGTAAGCATGTTGGATTGCTTTGAGTGCTATTTGTTATTCTCCTTGAGCGCATTATTATCGAGATCATTGAAAAGGCGACGAATGAAAGCGGTTTTTCATATTCACTTAAGCCTCATTGCTGTTACAATAAATTAACAAATAGCTTAAAACGAAAGCCTGAAGATTTGCCCGCCATTGGTATGAGAGCACTTCTTCCACTCCTGCTCTCCATCACACCATGTGATACGTTTCACGAAGGGATTAACTCGGACTCGAACAACGGACACAACGGACACGCTACCTTGGGCTCAAACAATCCAAATTTCAATATGGTACCAAATGACGGAATCCGCACCATAGACTCGAATGGTCCAAATCCCAACATGTTCCCGATCGTTTATCCGAATAAGCCACGCCTCAACATAAATTACGGTAACGGATACCCCATCATGGATCCGAGAGATCCTAACCCTAACACGGTACCGAATAACGGATACCCATTTATTGACCCAAATAATCTATACACCAGCATGAGCCCCGAAAACGGCTACTCGTTCGCTGGCACAAATAACCAATACCCCGTCTTTCAATCAAACAACGGAGACCCTGCTATGATATCAAGCAACGGATACTTTACTAGGTACCCGAGGAGACCATACCCCAACATGGACCTCGGTAACAAATACTCCTTCACGGACGAAAACAACTACTACCGCCACCCCTACATAGAACCGAGCAATCCAAGCCCAAACAGATCCCCTAACTATGGAAATCCGACCATGGACTCGTACAATACAAATTCGAATGGAATCCCGGACAATGGAAACGCCAACGTCGACTCGAGTAAATCCAGTGTTAATGCGAATCTGAATGGTCCATACATAAACCCGAGCAATGGCAGCTCCAACATTGATCCAAGCAATCTACACATGGACGGAATCCCCAACTATGGAAAACCGATTATGGACTCGAATAATATGAACCCAAAGGGAATGCCGGACAATGGAAACGCCAACATAGACTCGAATGATACAAACCCCGAAACAATCCCGGACAACGAAAAGACCACGAAATCGAACAATCTAAACTACAGCCAGGTACCGAATAAGAAAAACTTCGCCATCGACTGCAGCAACTCAACCCCTAACACAATCCCCTGGGATGGAAACACAACCATGGACTCGAATAATAAAAACCCCAGCATGTTCCCGAGCAACGTATTCCCTATCGTGTATCCGAATAAGCCACGCCTCAACATAAATTACGGTAACGGATACCCCATCATGGATCCGAGAGATACTAACCCGAACACGGTACCGAATAACGGATACCCATTTATTGACCCAAATAATCTATACACCAGCATGAGCCCCGATAACGGCTACTCGATCACTGGCACAAATAACCAATACCCCGTCTTTCAATCAAACAAGGGAGACCCTGCCATGATATCAAGCAACGCATATTTTACTACGTACCCGAGGAGACCATATCCCAACATGGACTTCGGTAACAAATACTCCTTCACGTACGAAAACAACTACTACCCTTACCCCTACATAGAACCGAGCAATCCAAACCCAAACAGATCCCCTATCTATGGAAGTCCGATCATGGTCTCGTACGATACAAATTTGAATGGAACCCCGGACAATGGAAACGCCAACGTAGACTTGAATAATACAAATCCCGAAACAAGCACGGACAACGAATACACCATGGATTCAAACAACATAAACTTCAGCCAGCTACCGAAAAAGGAAAACTTCGCTATTGACTGCAGCAACTCAACCTCCAACACAATCCCAAGGGATGGAACCACAACCATTGACTCGAAATATACGAATCCCGAAATAATCCCGGACAAGGAAAACACCCCGAATTCAAACCTAACTTTCAGCCAGGTATCAAATGAGGAAAACTTCGCCATTGACTGCAGCAACTCAACCTCCAACACAATCCCAAGGGATGGAAACACAACCATGGACTCGAATTATACAAATCCCGAAATAATCCCGGACAACGAAAACATCACGAATTCGAACAACCTAACCTCCAGCCAGGTACCGAATGAGGAAAACTTTGCCATTGACTGCAGCAACTCAACCTCCAACACAATCCCAAGGGATGGAAACACAACCATGGACTCGAATTATACAAATCCCGAAATAATCCCGGACAACGAAAACATCACGAATTCGAACAACCTAACCTCCAGCCAGGTATCAAATGAGGAAAACTTCGCCATTGACTGCAGCAACTCAACCTCCAACACAATCCCAAGGGATGGAAACACAACCATGGACTCGAATTATACAAACCCCGAAATAATCCCGGGCATCGAAAACACCACGAATTCGAACGACCTAAACTCCAGCCAGATACCGAATGAGGAAAACTTCGCCATAGACTGCAGCGACTCAACCTCCAACACAATCCCAAGGGATGGAAACACAACCATGGACTCGAATTATACAAATCCCGAAATAATCCCGGGCAACGAAAACACCACGAATTCGAACAACCTAAACTCCAGCCAGGTACCAAATGAGGAAAACTTCGCCATAGACTGCAGCGACTCAACCTCCAACACAATCCCAAGGGATGGAAACACAACCATGGACTCGAATTATACAAACCCCGAAATAATCCCGGGCATCGAAAACACCACGAATTCGAACGACCTAAACTCCAGCCAGATACCGAATGAGGAAAACTTCGCCATAGACTGCAGCGACTCAACCTCCAACACAATCCCAAGGGATGGAAACACAACCATGGACTCGAATTATACAAATCCCGAAATAATCCCGGACAACGAAAACATCACGAATTCGAACAACCTAACCTCCAGCCAGGTACCGAATGAGGAAAACTTCGCCATAGACTGCAGCGACTCAACCTCCAACACAATCCCAAGGGATGGAAACACAACCATGGACTCGAATTATACAAATCCCGAAATAATCCCGGACAACGAAAACATCACGAATTCGAACAACCTAACCTCCAGCCAGGTATCAAATGAGAAAAACTTCGCCATTGACTGCAGCAACTCAACCTCCAACACAATCCCAAGGGATGGAAACACAACCATGGACTCGAATTATACAAACCCCGAAATAATCCCGGGCATCGAAAACACCACGAATTCGAACGACCTAAACTCCAGCCAGATACCGAATGAGGAAAACTTCGCCATAGACTGCAGCGACTCAACCTCCAACACAATCCCAAGGGATGGAAACACAACCATGGACTCGAATTATACAAATCCCGAAATAATCCCGGGCAACGAAAACACCACGAATTCGAACAACCTAAACTCCAGCCAGGTACCAAATGAGGAAAACTTCGCCATTGACTGCAGCGACTCAACCTCCAACACAATCCCAAGGGATGGAAACACAACCATGGGCTCGAATTATACAAATCCCGAAATAATCCCGGACAACGAAAACATCACGAATTCGAACAACCTAAACTCCAGCCAGGTACCGAATGAGGAAAACTTCGCCATTGACTGCAGCAACTCAACCTCCAACACAATCCCAAGGGATGGAAACACAACCATGGACTCGAATTATACAAATCCCGAAATAATCCCGGGCAACGAAAACACCACGAATTCGAACAACCTAAACTCCAGCCAGGTACCGAATGAGGAAAACTTCGCCATTGACTGCAGCAACTCAACCTCCAACACAATCCCAAGGGATGGAAACACAACCATGGACTCGAATTATACAAATCCCGAAATAATCCCGGACAACGAAAACATCACGAATTCGAACAACCTAACCTCCAGCCAGGTACCGAATGAGGAAAACTTTGCCATTGACTGCAGCAACTCAACCTCCAACACAATCCCAAGGGATGGAAACACAACCATGGACTCGAATTATACAAATCCCGAAATAATCCCGGACAACGAAAACATCACGAATTCGAACAACCTAACCTCCAGCCAGGTACCGAATGAGGAAAACTTTGCCATTGACTGCAGCAACTCAACCTCCAACACAATCCCAAGGGATGGAAACACAACCATGGACTCGAATTATACAAATCCCGAAATAATCCCGGACAACGAAAACATCACGAATTCGAACAACCTAACCTCCAGCCAGGTATCAAATGAGGAAAACTTCGCCATTGACTGCAGCAACTCAACCTCCAACACAATCCCAAGGGATGGAAACACAACCATGGACTCGAATTATACAAACCCCGAAATAATCCCGGGCATCGAAAACACCACGAATTCGAACGACCTAAACTCCAGCCAGATACCGAATGAGGAAAACTTCGCCATAGACTGCAGCGACTCAACCTCCAACACAATCCCAAGGGATGGAAACACAACCATGGACTCGAATTATACAAATCCCGAAATAATCCCGGGCAACGAAAACACCACGAATTCGAACAACCTAAACTCCAGCCAGGTACCAAATGAGGAAAACTTCGCCATTGACTGCAGCGACTCAACCTCCAACACAATCCCAAGGGATGGAAACACAACCATGGGCTCGAATTATACAAATCCCGAAATAATCCCGGACAACGAAAACATCACGAATTCGAACAACCTAAACTCCAGCCAGGTACCGAATGAGGAAAACTTCGCCATTGACTGCAGCAACTCAACCTCCAACACAATCCCAAGGGATGGAAACACAACCATAGACTCGAATTATACAAATCCCGAAATAATCCCGGGCAACGAAAACACCACGAATTCGAACAACCTAAACTCCAGCCAGGTACCAAATGAGGAAAACTTCGCCATTGACTGCAGCAACTCAACCTCCAACACAATCCCAAGGGATGGAAACACAACCATGACTCGAATTATACAAATCCCGAAATAATCCCGGACAACGAAAACATCACGAATTCGAACAACTTAACCTCCAGCCAGGTACCGAATGAGGAAAACTTTGCCATTGACTGCAGCAACTCAACCTCCAACACAATCCCAAGGGATGGAAACACAACCATGGACTCGAATTATACAAATCCCGAAATAATCCCGGACAACGAAAACATCACGAATTCGAACAACCTAACCTCCAGCCAGGTACCGAATGAGGAAAACTTTGCCATTGACTGCAGCAACTCAACCTCCAACACAATCCCAAGGGATGGAAACACAACCATGGACTCGAATTATACAAATCCCGAAATAATCCCGGACAACGAAAACATCACGAATTCGAACAACCTAACCTCCAGCCAGGTACCGAATGAGGAAAACTTCGCCATTGACTGCAGCAACTCAACCTCCAACACAATCCCAAGGGATGGAAACACAACCATGGACTCGAATTATACAAATCCCGAAATAATCCCGGACAACGAAAACACCACGAATTCAAACCTGAACTCCAGCCAGTTAGTGAGCTCCACCATGAGCTCGGACAATTCGCACTCCAATTTAATCCCGATCGAGAACAACAGTGACATAGTCTCGAGCAGTCCGAACCCGAATGAAATCCAGGACGATAAAATCGCCAACATAGACTCGAATCATACAAATCCCGAAACCAGCCCAGACAACGAAAACATCACGAATTCGAACAACCTAACCTCCAGCCAGGTACCGAATGAGGAAAACTTCGCCATTGACTGTAGCAACTCAACCTCCACCACAATCCCAAGGGATGGAAACACAACCATGGACTCGAATTATACAAATCCCGAAATAATCCCGGACAAGGAAAACACCACGAATTCAAACCTGAACTCCAGCCAGTTAGTGAGCTCCACCATGAGCTCGGAATTCGCACTCCAATTTAATCCCGATCGAGAACAACACTGACATAGTCTCGAGCAGTCCGAACCCGAATGAAATCCAGGACGATAAAAACGCCGACATAGACTCGAATTATACAAATCCCGAAACCAGCCCAGACAACGAAAACATCACGAATTCGAATAACCTAACCTCCAGCCAGGTGCCGAATGAGGAAAACTTCGCCATTGACTGTAGCAACTCAACCTCCAACACAATCCCAAGGGATGGAAACACAACCATGGACTCGAATTATACAAATCCCGAAATAATCCCGGACAACGAAAACACCACGAATTCAAACCTGAACTCCAGCCAGTTAGTAAGCTCCACCATGAGCTCGGACAATTCGCACTCCAATTTAATCCCGATCGAGAACAACACTGACATAGTCTCGAGCAGTCCGAACCCGAATGAAATCCAGGACGATAAAAACACCAACATAGACTCGAATTATACAAATCCCGAAACCAGCCCGGACAACGAAAACATCACGAATTCGAACAACCTAACCTCCAGCCAGGTACCGAATGAGGAAAACTTCGCCATTGACTGTAGCAACTCAACCTCCAACACAATCCCAAGGGATGGAAACACAACCATGGACTCGAATTATACAAATCCCGAAATAATCCCGGACAACGAAAACACCACGAATTCAAACCTGAACTCCAGCCAGTTAGTGAGCTCCACCATGAGCTCGGACAATTCGCACTCCAATTTAATCCCGATCGAGAACAACAGTGACATAGTCTCGAGCAGTCCGAACCCGAATGAAATCCAGGACGATAAAATCGCCAACATAGACTCGAATCATACAAATCCCGAAACCAGCCCAGACAACGAAAACATCACGAATTCGAACAACCTAACCTCCAGCCAGGTACCGAATGAGGAAAACTTCGCCATTGACTGTAGCAACTCAACCTCCACCACAATCCCAAGGGATGGAAACACAACCATGGACTCGAATTATACAAATCCCGAAATAATCCCGGACAAGGAAAACACCACGAATTCAAACCTGAACTCCAGCCAGTTAGTGAGCTCCACCATGAGCTCGGACAATTCGCACTCCAATTTAATCCCGATCGAGAACAACACTGACATAGTCTCGAGCAGTCCGAACCCGAATGAAATCCAGGACGATAAAAACGCCAACATAGACTCGAATTATACAAATCCCGAAACCAGCCCAGACAACGAAAACATCACGAATTCGAACAACCTAACCTCCAGCCAGGTACCGAATGAGGAAAACTTCGCCATTGACTGTAGCAACTCAACCTCCACCACAATCCCAAGGGATGGAAACACAACCATGGACTCGAATTATACAAATCCCGAAATAATCCCGGACAAGGAAAACACCACGAATTCAAACCTGAACTCCAGCCAGTTAGTGAGCTCCACCATGAGCTCGGACAACTCGCACTCCAATTTAATCCCGATCGAGAACAACACTGACATAGTCTCGAGCAGTCCGAACCCGAATGAAATCCAGGACGATAAAAACGCCAACATAGACTCGAATTATACAAATCCCGAAACCAGCCCAGACAACGAAAACATCACGAATTCGAACAACCTAACCTCCAGCCAGGTACCGAATGAGGAAAACTTCGCCATTGACTGTAGCAACTCAACCTCCACCACAATCCCAAGGGATGGAAACACAACCATGGACTCGAATTATACAAATCCCGAAATAATCCCGGACAACGAAAACACCACGAATTCAAACCTGAACTCCAGCCAGTTAGTGAGCTCCACCATGAGCTCGGACAATTCGCACTCCAATTTAATCCCGATCGAGAACAACACTGAAATAGTCTCGAGCAGTCCGAACCCGAATGAAATCCAGGACGATAAAATCGCCAACATAGACTCGAATCATACAAATCCCGAAACCAGCCCAGACAACGAAAACACCACGAATTCAAACCTGAACTCCAGCCAGTTAGTGAGCTCCACCATGAGCTCGGACAATTCGCACTCCAATTTAATCCCGATCGAGAACAACACTGAAATAGTCTCGAGCAGTCCGAACCCGAATGAAATCCAGGACGATAAAATCGCCAACATAGACTCGAATCATACAAATCCCGAAACCAGCCCAGACAACGAAAACATCACGAATTCGAACAACCTAACCTCCAGCCAGGTACCGAATGAGGAAAACTTCGCCATTGACTGTAGCAACTCAACCTCCACCACAATCCCAAGGGATGGAAACACAACCATGGACTCGAATTATACAAATCCCGAAATAATCCCGGACAAGGAAAACACCACGAATTCAAACCTGAACTCCAGCCAGTTAGTGAGCTCCACCATGAGCTCGGACAATTCGCACTCCAATTTAATCCCGATCGAGAACAACACTGACATAGTCTCGAGCAGTCCGAACCCGAATGAAATCCAGGACGATAAAAACGCCAACATAGACTCGAATTATACAAATCCCGAAACCAGCCCAGACAACGAAAACATCACGAATTCGAACAACCTAACCTCCAGCCAGGTACCGAATGAGGAAAACTTCGCCATTGACTGTAGCAACTCAACCTCCACCACAATCCCAAGGGATGGAAACACAACCATGGACTCGAATTATACAAATCCCGAAATAATCCCGGACAAGGAAAACACCACGAATTCAAACCTGAACTCCAGCCAGTTAGTGAGCTCCACCATGAGCTCGGACAATTCGCACTCCAATTTAATCCCGATCGAGAACAACACTGACATAGTCTCGAGCAGTCCGAACCCGAATGAAATCCAGGACGATAAAAACGCCAACATAGACTCGAATTATACAAATCCCGAAACCAGCCCAGACAACGAAAACACCACGAATTCGAACTTGAACTCCAGCCAGTTAGTGAGCTCCACCATGAGCTCGGACAATTCGCACTCCAATTTAATCCCGATCGAGAACAACAATGAAATAGTCTCGAGCAGTCCGAACCCGAATGAAATCCAGGACGATAAAAACGCCAACGTAGACTCGAATTATACAAACCCCGAAACCAGCCCAGACAACGAAAACACCACGAATTCAAACTTGAACTCCAGCCAGTTAGTGAGCTCCACCATGAGCTCGGACAATTCGCACTCCAATTTAATCCCGATCGAGAACAACACTGACATAGTCTCGAGCAGTCCGAACCCGAATGAAATCCAGGACGATAAAAACGCCAACATAGACTCGAATTATACAAATCCCGAAACCAGCCCAGACAACGAAAACACCACGAATTCAAACCTGAACTCCAGCCAGTTAGTGAGCTCCACCATGAGCTCGGACAATTCGCACTCCAATTTAATCCCGATCGAGAACAACACTGAAATAGTCTCGAGCAGTCCAAACCCGAATGAAATCCAGGACGATAAAAACGCCAACATAGACTCGAATTATACAAATCCCGAAACCAGCCCAGACAACGAAAACACCACGAATTCAAACTTGAACTCCAGCAAGTTAGTGAGCTCCACCATGAGCTCGGACAATTCGCACTCCAATTTAATCCCGATCGAGAACAACACTGACATAGTCTCGAGCAGTCCGAACCCGAATGAAATCCAGGACGATAAAAACGCCAACATAGACTCGAATTATACAAATCCCGAAACCAGCCCAGACAACGAAAACATCACGAATTCGAACAACCTAATCTCCAGCCAGGTAGCGAGCTCCACCATGAGCTCGAACGATTCGCACTCCAATGTGATCCCGAGCGAGAACAACACTGACATAGTCTCGAGCAGCCCGAACCCGAATGAAATCCAGGACAATGGAAAGGGCAACGTAGAAGCGAGTAGTCCACTTCCCAACATGAACTCGAACAATCCATATCCTAAAATCCCCTTGAACCCAAATAATCCTTACTCGAACACAAACCTCGTTAACCAATACCTCCCATATCCATACCCAATTGTCAGAAATGTGGTTGGGTTTCCACGACGACATATCCCTTGGAGGTGCGTGGCCGCGAGATTCTCCATTACTCCTCGGTGTGGTGGTCGATTCAGGAGGTAAACTTATTGTATACTTTATTGTTAGCACAAGCTGTGAATGTCAATCATCCCCTTCTTAGGTACTTCTACGATAGTTCAACACGTAGTTGCCGAGAGTTCGTCTACGATGGTTGCGATAGATCTCCAAACAACTTTAAAACGCTTCAGCAGTGCATTAATATGTGCATGTCATACCACTGATCTTCAATGAGAAACGTGCCGACGGGAATGTTTCACGTGGTTCCTGCTGGTAATAAATATTCTGAGACTTTTTCCGATGTGCAGAAGGGTTGAAATTCGACGTGATCAGATCGCAGCTGTTAGACACTCAGGAAATTTTAACTGGATTCGGCCAGTTTTTTAGAACTAACCGAAAGCAGTGCAATGAGCAGGATGAGACTGTATCAGTGGCGGACTCAGAAAGGGGGTGGGGGGGGGGGCGTGGGAAGAAAAGTAGGGTCTCCGCCGCTTTGGGGACCCAGATGGGAAATAAAATTGATAAAAATATTAATTATAATAATAAATAATAAATAAAAATTATATTAAAAATAATAGTAAAAATAAACAATTAAAAATAAGTTAATACTAGTTAATAAGATTTTTATTTGTATTGTAAAGTAATTTCGAAAATTTGGCGATGCATTCATTTCTTCCCCCCCCCCCCCACCCTGCGTCCGCCACTGGACTATATCTATTTATATCTTCGATGTTTTTTCTGCCACACAGGTTGTTATAGGAACAGTTATTTTCCGATGTTTCGACATGATGTCGTTTTCAAAAGCGTGGGAGTGGATAAATTTTCTTAAATCAGCGTTCTAGCTCATCAAAGGCCTCCTACCTGCACATTCAACTCATTGTGGCAAAACAGGGATGAGCACCGACTGTGAAGAGAAAACTCACCCAGCGTTCCACCAATATGTTGGATATTTTTCTGACGCTACTGCACTTGAATGTCACCAGCGGTTGACTGAACGCTGCTCACTGGTTGTGCATAAGCTGGTTTGTGATGACACATTTCTTGGCGTTCTACTGTGTGCTGTCTTCTCTCCCAGCAAGTTCAGAACTTTGGTGAGGTGTAGCAAATGAATGCCTTAAATCAATATCTGTCTGATGTGGGCTCATCGCATTTCTTACCCAGGCAGCCAGATAGTTAGAGGTGCGGGCCAAGTACGAATTTCGCGGTTTAAGTTATTGGCATAACAGTAGAGTGGTGCAAAGAAAGGAGCAGGAAAGGAGAGGTCGGATGGTTAATTGAGCGGAAGGAGCTCATCTTGTTTTTGTCTTTACCGACATTATTGCTCTTCGGCGAAGAATCTCATCAAAAGACACGCGGTAGGCCTCTGAAATTCGAGTTGACCCGTGGAAAATTCGGGTTGACCTGAGGCTCGGGTTCTTGATAGTAATTCCGCGAAAATTTGTACCAATCAAAATGAAGACAAAACCATCACAGGGACCACAATTACACTACGGATCAGTTGCAACACTTCACCACTGCTGGTATGAATAGAACTCTCGACGCCGTACACTGCTCTACGCAAGCACGTTACGCTCGCGTTCGAATTCAACGACGACCCAATGTGGCTGACGCGGTGTGACCACCTTTCGAGGATTGGCCCCCTGGTCAAAGTCGAAAAAATCAAGAACTTGACGAGCGATGTAAATGTTCCCGCCACCATTAAGTTTTGTAGCAAAGACCTCCCGAGAAGTGATTTCTTCAAGTAGATCGTCTTAATGCTCTCAGCTGATGGCAGCCCAAAAGCACTACTGTCGAAATCCTCAACGATGGCTTAAAAACGACACCCGTCGAAACTTTCGACTCCGAGTAGAATCGGCATAAATCATGACTTATCTGCGAAGGAATCCAAATCACAATTCCGAGCCCTGCTTCGCTGCACGTGTTTTTGAAGAGACCACGCTCCAGCTAACAGGGGCCCGTCACATTCACGAGCGCCTGTAAGCGCGCGTGTATAGTGAGACTCATGAATGCCAATAGAGTACGCTGAGGTGACGGAAGGCGGCACTACGATTTCTTTTATGTTTCGTGCTATTGCACTGCTGGATATGAGCTATAGGACCCTCTCGCACACGAACACTTGAGGCAGGGCTGCCTGTAAAGTATACATTGGTATTCGAATTCTTGTTTCTAATATTGCACTGCTGGATATGAGTTATAGGAAACTCTCGAACACGAAGACTTGAGGCGGTGCTGCCTGTAAAGTATACATTGGTATTCGAACTTTGTTTCAAATATTCGTATATTCGAATAATCGAATATTTCAATTTTTCGCATAATTCGAGTATTCGAATAATCAAATATTTTAACTTTTCCAATTATTCGAATTATCGAATAAACAAAATTTCACGTTATTCAAATAAATGAGTGCCATTGTTTCAGAAGTGGTTTTTGCGATGCACAGAAAATGGGTAAAACAGTCCTGTCATATGCGAAGAAATAGGAATACACGTTTTCAAATTAACACTTCTGGTGGTGTACGTTCAAAGCAAAATCTCATCTCATTTTCCATCTAAAAGTGTTGGGATGGGGAATAAGTTCCAGCAGTTTTTCATTAGCACAGAAACCTCTATTTTCCAGGAATAATGTCAATAACACCAAATGAGTTGCGAAACTACTTACCTCTCCTATCAATGCTGGCAGAAACAGGGCTGCTTTTCACCTCCATATATACGAAAAATTGCGTTGTTTGGTACCACTCATTTTGCAGCCCGCCATCACAACTCTTGGATCACAGTTTATGAAATGAATAGGTAACTAAACAAAGTAGGATGTATATGACTGCATCAGACCTGTAGAGTCGGCAATGGTGAAAATCCTCCACTTCGAGTATCTTCCTCGTCGTTTTGGTGAAATTTGCGCAGAGAAATTGGGCATACCGGATGTGAACGATCACCCTATACCGGGCATTTTAAAGTTTTCAAGGAACGCATTAGCTAGACGTCAAGAGTTAGCACAAATGGTGACTTTTTCTTACGTTTCAAGCAACTCTAGCGAATAATCTCCTCTATGTCTCACAGGCTGGGCTGCCAGAACGAGAAGCAACTTCAAAGCCAAATTTTCCCTGTCTAAAGTGGGTATACCATTTCTGTGCTGTCTTTCCAACAGTAAAGCTTCTTCTGCAGACGTTATTGATATCTTTAGCCACTTGAACCACATTTGATCCACCATTGAAGTCGAGCGGCAGCCCGTTGTCTTGCCGACTTGGAAGGTCATATTTCATGCAGTGGAAAACAGGGTGAAGCGACAAATGAGGGACGCAGTTGTGTTGCCGGTAAAGAGCACATCAGGACAAACAAAAGATCCATGAGGCAAATTAAGCGATGTTCAAATCACCATGAAAAAAAAAACCGCACGAACTTATTCCCCAACTCAATATCTAAACTATCAACAGATTCTTGGTTTTCTTGACACGCTGTTCACAGAATGTTTCAAGGTGCTTTTTGAACCGTCTTTCAGGACGGTGTCTGCGACACCCTGCTGGACAGTGCTCTTACCCCGTCATTAGTTTTGTTTTGTCGTGCTTCTCGCGTTACTATGCCCTCTTCTCTGGGATCACGAATAAAGACAAGCAAGAAAAGCTGTTACCCTTCAAAAAAAAAGTGACAGAGAATGTCACCATGGACTGCTCCAGATTGGTGTTAATGGGATATCAATGTACCTGTGGCGGACGCAAGAAGACGCCCCTTCCCCTTCCTCCGAGAATGGGTCAAAGAATCGAAACGATCCGTTAAAGTGCTCGGACAAACACATTCTCAATCCAACCTCGATCTAGGCCATACCCGAAAACCACGAATAACTCCAACGGCAACTCACTCACCTCTTCATATGTTCGCCGAGCAGGTGATGTCTTTGACGACGGCAGACGGAGAAGAGTATGAGTCTTTCTGCCATTAGTCATATCTCAAGTCAGATCTTACATAGTGGGAGATACGGATAAAGCTCACTGGTGATGGTGGGGCACTTCTCTTTGCGGTTCATCTTCGAATTTTTGGCATGAATACAAAAAGCCTCAACATTTTGCGTGTCGATATCTTAATTTCAAATGCAAGAATGGTTGCCTCTGCTTCGTAATCGACACCGCCATGTACTCGCATTCGATGAACACCCAAAGGAGTTGACAAGCGAGAACTTAACACGTTCGCGACCGCGTGCGCGACCGGTCGTGCACTATCAATTTAGTGTCATATCTTTGCGAAACGTCCGCAGTTAGCTAACTCTTTCGTAGTAGCGTAGTAAGAGAGATGCTAGAGTATCACACATGCAGTGGGCAAAGCAGACCTTCTCTCAAACTTTTTCATCAGATTTTTCTTCCTATAACAGATAGGAGAACAATAAACTTCCGAAATAATTCTAACAACGACAAATCACTAGACAACATAAATGAAAGGAATCTTCGAGAACTACAAAAGAAAGGAAAACTCTAGCGAAAAAATCGTGGTTTTTATATGAGAAGGAAAAAATGCGACCGCGTGGGACCACGTGCTCGACCGGTCGAGCACGGGTCCGAAGAACGCAAAAGCGCATGTGTCGCGAACGTGTTAATTTCCCTCCATGATGCTCTTCAAATCCAACGTAGAGTGATCGTGCAGTTTCACCAATTTATTCATCCCCACAATCTCTACATTTGATTATGTACACAGTGCAAGCTTTAATGCAATCACCATCCATGCCAAATGTAGAAATGACACAGTTGGGCTTTACGCAGAGGTGGTTGTACAAGCGGTTTTAAACCAAATGATGTTGCAGATTGTTTGATGGGATTTCAATGATCTTCACCAGTACTGGCACACACTACCAGCACATCACAAGTATACGGAGATCACGAAGAATGATGAATCACCTGCGAAGAAATCCAAATCTCAACCGCGAACACACATGCCTTACACGAACACAGCTGCCTTGCATGCGCCATCGTACATATACCGCGGACACTTGCACAAGCACGTGTGTTCTCCACGTGGCGGGAGCCATGAGTGTCAGTGGAGCGCGACAGGACACATCCGAGGGTTTTTCGTGTGTTTGCGCTATTTCACTGTGATGCAGTGGCTGAGAACGTTAAGTTAGAAGTAAGCACGTAACGGATATCTCTGCTATCTCTGTACGCTTTAGGCGACAGCTTCACCATAAAAAGAGTTGAAAGGTTGTAAATCTTACCAATTTGCCCAACATTCTAGTTACACTTCACGAATAATGCCAAAACTAATCGTTTTTGTTGCACAAATTCCTATTCGTATTAACACGAGATGGAGCCGTCATGATTCTGCAATTAGGTCTTTGCTTTAAGTGTGCAACCGCAGAACATGATTAACATGACAGAACTAGCAACGATTCTTGCATTTGAAACTGAGATATCGACACGCAAAATGTTGAGGCTTTTTGCGTTCATGCCAAAAAGTCGAAAATGAACCGCAAAGAGAAGTGCCCCACTATCAGCAGTGAGCTTTATCCATATCTCCCACGGTGTAAGATCTGACTCGAGATATGACTAATGGCAGAATGACTCATACTGTTCCCAAGTCCAATATGTTCTGCCGTCGTCGAAGACACACCTGCTCGGCGAACGTATGAGGAAGTGAGTGAGTTACCGCTGGAGTTATTCGTAGTTTTTGGGTATGGCCTAGATCGAGGTTGGATTGAGAATGTGTTTGTCCGCGTACTTTAAAGCATCGTATGGATTCCTTCAGGCTCTAAAGAAAGCGAAGTCGCCAGATAGTTGGCCAATAAAAGACTCTGACATCCACAGTCTAACATCCAAGTAGTTTAATTCAGAAGACCTCTGCGAGTGCGGCCTTTGAACTGGTTTTGAGACCTACTATCTGCCCGGTTTTGGAGAGAATCTGGCTAGACCAGAATTACCAGAATCAAAAGCATTTAATGAGAAATGCTCCATGACAGGTAGCAATACCCTGGTGACATTTTAGCACCACAGGTCATATTACTACTATCACACTACTTCGACTCGAACAAAAGTAAAGTGGTTACATCGATTTGGACGCAAAGTGTTTTCCTAATTAAGGAGAAATCAAACACAGCAGGGTCATGAGCATGCATTTGCACTACAGGACGTTTAGCGGGATTTGTTTCCGCAGTTGAAAGAGTCCACTCGATAGATGAGATCAAGGACCATAAATTGAGTGCTCTCGAACAATGTGGTCCTTAACGAGGATGGAGGCGTGGAGCTGCTCTGCACCTGCCAGCATTAATAGAGAACGATTAAAAAGTTAATAAATCAATTCAATTATGGCTGCGTGTGGTGTGGACCAAGGCACCAGCAGGCTTCTTGGTGGGCAAGCTGGGCTTTGCAAAGGGGTCGAAAAGCAAAGCGAGCTCTGTACGGGATCCGCGACGGAGCCCTAGAAAAAATTTTGGGGTGTTCGTTGGTTCAAAGAAAAGGAATGCGTTGGTGAAGGCGATGAAAGACGAAAAAGGCTTGCAAAAGAACTGCTCGTAGCTCGAGCTAAGCAATAGCTGCGATCCAGGTTGAGAAGTTCGATTGGAGCAGATTATACAAACATACATACATATGATTATGTACAGGTTCCCATAATCCGGAGGACTTATACGACTCCTGCGCTGCGGAATCTGCACGGATTGAGTTGGGATCTCCAGTGAGATGAGAACTAAGGGAACACTAGAAGTTTCTGAAAAAGACAATCTGAACCTATGTGAGCTAAAAAATGTATGCTCAGATCCTGAGTCTGAGTGATTGCGGGGCTCTCCCGTTAAGTCGCGACTTAACCGATCGACACCAAATTTGGGGTGCAGAAGCGTTATGCCACTCAAAATAAATGTATGCTATCAGACCACAAAACTTATGTGAATCCAGGAATTGTGTGCTCGGTAATGTTTTCGACAGGCTGGCATAGAAGCTGAGCCTGTCGGGAGCATAATTTCCCTATCATGACTTACAATAACGGGCTTACTTTGTGTGTGTGTGTGTGTGTGTGTGTGTGTGTGTGTGTGTGTGTGTGTGTGTGTGTGTGTGTGTGTGTGTGTGTGTGTGTGTGTGTGTGTGTATAGAACGAAATTCGAGGGCGTGGCTTAGAGTGATGCCGACCACTCCACCGTTACATGAAGGGTGCACCGGCGCCCAAAGTGGGGGGGGAGACGGGTCCACTGCTGTGATAAGGGTGCACCGGCGCCCAAAGTGGGAAGAGACGGGTCCACTGCTGTGGTAAGTGCGCCGGCGCCCAAAGTGTGGGTAGACGGGTCTACTGCTGTGATAAGGGTGTGTCGGCGCCCAAAGTGGGGGGAGACGGGTCCACTGCTGTGATAAGGGTGTGTCGGCGCCCAAAGTGGGGGGAGACGGGTCACTGCTGTGATAAGGGTGCGTCGGCGCCCAAAGTGGGGGGAGACGGGTCCACTGCTGTGATAAGGGTGCGCCGGCGCCCAAAGTGGGGGAGACGGGTCCACTGCTGTGATAAGGGTGTGGCGCCCAAAGTGTCCACTGCTGTGATAAGGGTGCGCCGGGTGGGGGGAGACGGGTCCACTGCTGTGATAAGGGTGCGCCGGCGCCCAAAGTGGGGGAGACGGGTCCACTGCTGTGATAAGGGTGCGCCGGCGCCCAAAGTGGGGGGAGACGGGTCCACTGCTGTGATAAGTGCGCCGGCGCCCAAAGTGTGGGTAGATGGGTCCACTGCTGTGACAAGGGTGCGCCGGCGCCCAAAGTGGGGGGGGGGGAGACGGGTCCACTGCTGTGATAAGGGTGCATCGGCGCCCAAAGTGGGAAGAGACGGGTCCACTGCTGTGATAAGGGTGCACCGGCGCCCAAAGTGGGAAGAGACGGGTCCACTGCTGTGATAACGGTGCACCGGCGCCCAAAGTGGGAAGAGACGGGTCCACTGCTGTGATAACGGTGCACCGGCGCCCAAAGTGGGGGAGACGGGTCCACTGCTGTGATAAGGGTGTGTCAGCGCCCAAAGTGGGAAGAGACGGGTCCACTGCTGTGGTAAGAGCGCCGGCGCCCAAAGTGTAAGTAGGCGGGTCCACTGCTGTGATAAAGGTGCGCCGGCGCCTAAAGTGGGCGAGTGGGGGAGACGGGTCCACTGCTGTGATAGGGGTGCGCCTGCGCTCAAAAGTGGAGGAGCGCCTGAAGATATAGCTACCGATGCAGGAGGGGTGCGCCGGTGTCCACTACTCAGGAAAATGTCATGAGTTAGGCTCATATTTGTTAAATCGATTCGATGGCGTCTAACATCAATCGTAAAAAAAACTAGATGTCAGACCACTGCGCGGATTAGTATGCAATCCGTGTGAATCCTTCCTCCTTACGTCCCCTCCTCTTCTCATTTGTTTATGAACACACCGCACCCTCCACTTTTATATGTTCTAACTGACTGTTATCACTTGACCAGTTATAACAAACAAAGAATGATAGACCATTTTATGCGGTCAATCCAGGTTGAACCGGTTATATATAGTTACAAAAAGCTATTTCAGTTGAGCAAATGATAAAATTGCTTCGAGAAGGTTAATCCTCTTTGATAAGTGCATTTTTACATGAGAAAAAGCTATTTGAATGAGGAAGGGATGAAGCCACGCGAGCGAAGCGAGCATTAGGAAAAGTCTGGAAGTCCGGCGTCAGCCGGACGGCCAGACTGGTTCAAATATATAAGTTTCAAACGTATAAGTTTCTACCATGCACCCTATACTAGTAGGTATGTGCTATCAAACGCCCCAAATACTATTATATCATTTATCATCTCCTATCTTCTGAGTATCTGTCCTTCTCCGCTCGCTCAAAGGACTATCGCAGGTCATTTAGTGGAGCGCTGCTGCGCTCCAAAGCAGACGCCCACCCAATCGACTCGCTGTGCAGGAACTGAAATCATTTGAAAGCTTATGAAAGCAATAACTAGCTTCTTTCATCGAATATCTTCTTTACGAATGTTTTTCGTCTCCTCAACTTCTCCGTTCTGCGAAACATCACATTTATTCCATTTTTTAAACTACTACCTACAATAATCCTCGTACTGGGAAACCAGTACGACCTATGGGAGCGTTTGGGGTCTCGGATGTCCTACGGGAGAACCTTCCGTTGGAAAATCGCGCAATTCCGTTACCTGTGCTTGGTTTGTTCTATTTTTTGGATATTGAATTTTCAGTGGCGTCGAGCGACCGAAATTATTTTCCACCATTGCAGTCGAATAGTGTTCCTAACCATGTGAAGGTGACAGTGACACGTACGAATGTGTTTGAAGACTCACTCCAAGAAATTATGCGGAAGAATGCTGTAGATCTACGGCGCAGACTGTATATACAGTTCTGCGGGGATGAAGGACTTGATTACGGAGGAGTGGCTTGGTGAATTGAGATTAAAGATTGGTTTTACTGATCTTTTCAATAATCATAATGTATTCCTCAACTTTTTAGGGGAGCTGTTTTTCCTGCTTTCGCATGATGTACAAGGTCACGGAAAGCGATGCTTGTCGAGACAAACTATATTCTTCAAATCAACCCTGCTGCCTCTGTAAATCCTGATCACCTGAAGTATTTCGAGTACATTGGAAGGTTTTCTGCCATGGCGAGTTTCCCTTTTCCTTCCTCTCTGTTGGCTCTGTCACTGAAGGGATTGCTGTAACTACTGTTATGAGTGGCGCTTCACTATGGTGATTCTTTTTGATACTCTTTTGATAGTCTTGTACTTTTACTAAATATATGAAGGAGTAATAGGTCTAACATTCCTACTAATCAGTGAATGTTTGCGTTTTGCTGTCAACGTAACAGATTGATTTGTTTTGATCAGTCTTTCTGATAGATGCTAAGTTCAGTCATAAGTTTTGGAAATTTTTCTTTTTGATTTCCTCAGAATTCCTTGGCATAGACATCAAAAATCGGGCAAGATAATAGTCAGTAAGGTTTTGTAGACCACATAATGAACTTGTGCTTGGTGGATTCCTGGAGCTAAACGCGTCTAAACGTGAGGAGCAAGTATAGATGTGAGACATAGTCGAGAAATCTTGTAGATTCTTGTACTCTGCCCAATTTCTTTCTTGTTTTGACTCATTTGCCTATGATCTTCTCTCTTTCATTTTCTAAATTGGCGGAATTGTAGAGGAATCAGTGCTCTTCCTGACTAATTTGATCCCCCTTCTAATCTTATCAGTTCGGAAATGTGGTCAGTTAGAGTACCCCAGCCTTCGCCAGCAATCGGGGTGATCGCCACTACAGCCGGCTATCGTCGCGACTGCTGGCGATCAGCACATGGATAAACTGAATGAGGAGACTTCAGAAGTGAGAGAGATGATAGCTGATGTGGCGTGGTGATCGATAGGCATCGTTCCCACTGTCGCTATCACTCACATTGCCATTTCATTTTTGGCGCATCATCGAGAGTACAGGTGATACAGGTGATGAGCTCCCTTTGGCAGCGATCCACGGCAATGTAACGTGGCAATTGAACTGGCGAAGTCTGGGAATACTCTTATGATAATGAGGCACACGGATTAAAGTTGTTTTGATGAGGACCAACGTGTCCACAAGTGCTCCAAATTGAGACTTTTTGCCATTTGTATTCCCCATTTTCATACATATTTTCCCACGCAGTGCTTTTAGGAGGGAAATGCCATGCTATTTACAAAGGGGGGTTCGTAAAATCTGAATTCTTCAAAGGTGGCTTCGTTTTGGGTCCGATTCTACGACAGGCTCGTGCTGGGGCCTGCGTGAGCCAGCGGGGCAGCTTCTAATTTTTACATTTTCCTTCTTCCATCGACAGACTGCTGATCGCCCGTCGATGCCAAGCCGCAGGCAAAGTTACGGACGCACTCTCTATGATATCCGACTATGCATGCAGCTGTGCGATCCACTGTCAGCTGTGCATGGCGGAAGCGCGAACATGATACACTACAAAAAAGTTCAGCTGCTCTTCATTCTAAACGTATGCCAACAGCGTGACTGCATTTCAAAGCAAAACACTGGAGCATTTTTTTCGATAAAGATTTGCGAGAAGTGTTGTTGAAGCTTGGACAAGGAGTCCTGAACAATTCAGCGGACCATGCATGTAGCATTGCACTCCTCCAGTGTTTCGAAATTGTTCAGAGATGGATTACATCCTCCGTATATGAATTCTTCACATTTCTGCGTCACAGGATTGTAGGTGTATCTGAAATGATAACTGCATATAGCTGATCTTAACGAATTATGTAGTCACTGATGATTCTGAGGACATTACCTTACGAAACTTGCCATGCATTGAGGTCCAGGTTTATACGTCGGGGCCACACATCTTTGTGGAATTCCACCACTAGGGTTCGTCGAGATAGGGTTCATTCCGGGTTGCAGACTCGAAGCCACATTAGAACTCAAAGGAATAAGGCTTACGCTATTTGGTGGATTTGCAGGCACGGTAGCTATTCCACCATTAGGGTTCACAGGAATAACGTTTAAGACATTTGGTGGATTAGCAGGCATGGTAGCTATTCCACCATTAGGGTTCACAGGAATAACGTTCACGACATTTGATGGATTAGCAGGCATGGTAGCTGTTCCACTATTAGCGTTCGTATTACCAAGGTTTACGTATCTTGTTGGAGTCTCAGCTAATACATTTCCGAAAAGATCTGTGACTTTGTATCCAGGCACAACTGCGGTTACCATTTTTTCTACCGTAACCGTACGGATTTTGAGCTGGCCAGTATTTGGATCCACATAGATTGTCTGCTGATGAGGGGTTGACTGACTTCCATAGACGTTGCTGAGACCTCCTTGATATCCATTGTTCCCGATCCCTTGAATAGATATGGCGGATGGGTTTTGCACCGGTGTTTGTCCCAAAAGTCGCACCCCAGTATTGGGGGTGATCACCTGACTAATGAGCGATGTCTTGACCGGGTAGTTTCTTATCGGTGTTTCAACATTCGTGGACGACGTTTCATTTTGCCCGTTGGTACCAGCAAAGGGAAACGTCCTCGTTCCTGCTGGCGAAGATTCACAAATGTTGGCATAGAGCAGGAGCAGAAGAAGACTCTTCATGTTGGCTGAGGGATGCAGAATGTGAGCATTCCACATTTTTAAAGCGCACAGCTTAATGAATATTCAAGATTACATCAATCGCTTTTTCCCTTTCCTCTCCATTAAAATCACCACGTACACGCGAATAATAATGATAATCGCTATTCACAGGAAGTTTTTTTTTCTCTACAGCGCTCACAATTTTATATTGAACATATGGTGTGTTAGAATTATTTCATCCTGAGAGCATTCGAAAATCGAGAAGTCATAGCATTCGCCCCGTCTTACCACGGCTTTCTTACCGCTTTATTCTGGCTTTTCTACATATTCTTAGAAAAATGGACGGAGTCAGGAAAAAATGGGGAGTTTTCCTTGCTGGCTTAGAAGAAATCAGGGAACTGTTGCTGCTACTGTCAGCACCTCAATCTGAATGTCTAATTTTGTTAGCATTACTGAAGTTGTGAAGCTTTAGTTTTGATAATTTTTCTAATGTTTCACAACTTTCATAACACGCCAAAACTTTGGAAGCATTTGTTCTTGCGTTAGGAATCTGCTTGCAATGTACCGTAAATATAGGGCAGTAAAATACCGTAAATATAGGGCAGTAATCAGAAATTAATCCTCACGTCAATAAAAAGAAAGAGTTGCGCCAAAGTGTTCAAACTATGGGAATTTCTTACCGTTGTTACTGAATCCTTGCTAGAGTGAGAACCGAAAAAAAAATTAAAAGCGCGGGAACTTGTTCGAGGAGCCACTGTTAGTGTAAAAGAGCGAGCTGAACTGAAAGTTTCTCGTAGTTTTGTTCCCCCTTACGAATCAGCTGAGATAGAGCAAATAGCTCGTGCTGATTGTTACGGCGTTGAAATGAAGGGGTGAAGATAAAACGAAACTCGTCTCGCTTACACGAACTATCAGAAACAAATCAATCCAGAGTTATCACCATGATTATGTATGATGACTGATTTCGCACAGAATATGTAAGACCCGAAATAAATAGAATCTAGTCCTATAGCATGTATGATAAGGTGATTTGTAAAGATTTAACGTATTCAACGCCGTCAATTTTAAACTTCTAGATCAATGATGCAAAGTGGTGCAAAACAACCCTTGCCTATAAAACCTACCTATTCAGACTCTGGAAGGTCTCAATAGTTTTAGTTGAGGTGGACAATTGGTTCAAAGGCAACACCTCTCCAGAACTTCGAGTTCGTGATTTTGCCTTTTTCCAATGCAAAAAAAGGGTGGGGGTGGGGGGGGGGGGGGGGGGAGCTGCAGCTCATATCTGTCAGGCTGTTGCGAAAATGATTGCCATTTTGCGGTATGCACAAATAAATATTCCTCTTCTGCCTAATTCGAGCAACTCAGAGCCAACTTGTATAACTGTCTTTTGCTCCACTTTCAGGTGCTGCCCCAAAAATCCTGGCTATATCTTTCCTGCGGCATTTTAGAGAGTCGCGGACAAATGATGAGCCGAAGTAATTATTCAAGTAATAATGGTTAATGATTTCAAACTCTATCAATCTTTTCTAGAGGCAAGCCTGCGTTTGCTTTGCATTGGAATCATCTCGCCAAGGGCGGTAAGATACTGGTTCGCAAAATTTCCTCCCGGCGATTTTGAATTTCTTCTGATGTTCCCTCCCAGCGACCCTAAGGCAACCCTGGTCGTGATCGCAGGTAGTTCTTGACGATTAAGTGTTGAGGACAGTCGTGGAACCCAAACCGAATCTTACCATTCGGACCTTGAAGGCAGGGATCGATACTTACTATACACCAGTTTTAAAACATTTGTCTTCAATCTACAAGGTAAGAAATGTGTGGAAGTGAACACCCCACGATCTGAATGTGAAACGAAATCTCTTCTATCTTAATTTTTCGTGCAAAAAGAGATGCATTTCTAGACCATGTAAGTTTGTGTCAGGAGTTCGGTGATGCTGCAAAGGTGTGATCCCCTGCAGCCTTCTTCAGCCTATTCAAATATCGAAAACGAATTTCTTACATAGTAATTTCGAGTTAAAACCCTCAAATTTGCTTCAGATGGGGAGGGGGTGCGCGAGTGTTAAAAGTACTTTGTGAAGTAAATTAGACAAAAACCTTGTGTTGTCATATTTTTAACTCCTCATTTTCATTTTCCCTGTTATATTTGTTTTGAATAACTTGACATTAAAGCTAATATTTTCATTCCCATTATTCCTCTTCTGAGTGGACTTTCAACTTTTTAATAATCACTACTCTAAAATACTCGTGAAGTGTCACTGTGAAGATTACGAAACGGAAAAAAAAATGCTGTGATCGCGATATCCCACCTTAATAAAGTTAGAAAAACGTGGCATTTTCACTGGGGTGCTGGAGGTATGTAGCAGTGACAATCCTCTGGCTTTTCTCCGTTGAAATTTTGAAAATTTCTAGCTAATATGCTCCTTCTAATTTCTTGTCCATCCCGGCACATGAACTTGAAAGAAGAGAGGAGCAAATGAAATGAGAGAAGGAAGGCATTACAAAATAATGTGATAAAATATTCCTTCACAGCTAATGCCGTCGCTTTTCGCTGGAAAAGCTCTCAGAGGGAAAATGTAATTTTAATGTACATATGTATAATACAAAATTATAAGCGCTATATAGATTAGCATGCAAATGTGATGATTCTTATTATCCGTGGGTGTATTCGATACGAGAGGAGAAGATTGGCAAGAAGCGAATAATGTATCCGTGAATAGCTACATAGCTATGCGCTTTTAAAAGTAGGGAATGCTCAGATTCTGAATTGCTCAGCCAAAATGAAGAGTCTTCTTCTGCTCCTGCTCTATGCCTACATCTGTGGATCTTTGCTAAGAGGACAGATGACGTACTCCTTTGCTGGTAGCAACGGGCAAGCGGGAGTGTCATCGTATCCCTTTGCTGATAGCAGCGGGCAAAATGAAGTGTCATTAGTATATCCTAACACGCAGATGGTAAACAACGAGGTCAACGATCCGAGCACTAATCAGCTGATTATCACTAACCCCGGCCAGGGGGTTTCGAGAACCACAGCTTTCCAGGATCCATCCCCTATATACATCTACGGGAATCAAGGAGGGCTTAGACGTGCCTACAAAAGTCAGACAATCCCTTATAAGACGATATATGTGGTTCCACCGTATGGAAATAGAATACCAACGTATCCACAATCTGGAGTGACCGCTAGCCCTACAAATCCTAATGGTGAAACAGCTACATTGCCTGCTGATCTACAACCCCTTCCCCTGCACCATGATCCTGAAATAGTAGATAGATGTTGGCCCTCGACGCTTATTTCTGGACCTGTATGTGACACATATTCCATAAGGTATTCTTCCTAGAGTCACCAGTGACTGTACCGTTAAGATCACCTTTATGAACGTGCCATTTCAGATACAAATATAACGCTGTGACAAAGGAATGTGAAAAGTTTGCACAGCGCGATTGTGTGCCATCTCCCAATAGTTTCGAAACACAGGAGGAGTGCGTAACTACATGCATGGTCGCTGACCTCTCCGACAATTCAAGTCCGTTGTCCTAATAACATTTCTCGTGATTCGTCATCGGCAAGAAATCTTCGCTGTACGAAATGTGATCAAATTGTTGACAGTCGTTTAGAATAAAGGAGCTGAAGTTTTTTTTTCGCTGTGCATCATTCATGGTCGGGTAGTTTAAAGAATGCGCCTGTGACATTGTCTGCAACTGCGACAGTGGCGCTGCATCCGCCGGCTGATCGGCTGATTCGATACTGGGTGGGCGCCGCAGGATGCTCCGATATGAAATTTCACTAAGCAACAGTGGGAAAGCACTAAAATGGAAAGAGTCACAAGGTACTTTAAAATAGCTTGTAACAAAAAATGCAGCGACGAATTACAGCCCCCTCTGTGTGGTGATAGCGCCAATTCCGTAAATTATGTGTAACTATGTGTATGAGGAACATTATAAGAACTATATTTTGCAGGATTTCACTACATTACGAACGGAAAATTGAAAAACTTGTCTTCCTACCCTCTTTTCTCCTACGTTCCCATACAATTTCATGTTTCCCTTACAATTGACGTCATCCTGTGATGGGAAATAGCACTATTCGAGCAGTACAGCTAACAAAAAAATCCACGAATCCCTTCCTATCATTCCTCGAGCGTTGTATGACTCCCTCTTTGTGGAAAATACATACAATATCCTCGCTGACTTCTTTTAAAAAGCATATTCGACGCGCGAAGTTGCATTCTTTTCATTCCATCCCCGAAAATTTGCTGGAACACAGTGTACTGAAAAATGGGACCGAAGACAAGAATTGTGGTCGACCAAACCCCAGCCCCATGTGAGGTAGGGTCACAATTTTTGGCTTCAGCACTAAATTTTATGTGTTCTCGCTTTGCCAAAATTTTTTTCGCTCATCACATGAGTGGTCGCGGGCCGTTCGCGACGAAATCCTCCGAAGTACGAGACGCTCAATTTTCACGACTTTTTTTTAAAATAATGGCCAAATTGGTCCTTGGTAGATTATCCCGTCATTTACAGTTTCCAAGATATATTTGGATCTCCGATGCACTGCATTTTAATGAATTTTAGCGATGGAACGAAAAGAATTAATGAAATTGGCGAGGGTATTGTATATCTAATGTCCCATTCTATCTTAATTCTATATTGGCCAGCAGACCATCTTATTTAGGTCCTTCTTACTGTGTCGCGTCCATTTTCAAGCACTTGGAAGGAAATTTGTACCCACCGGTCTTCCCCACACCATCCAGGGAAGTAGCCGAAACATTTATCGTCGTTCATATGTTGTTTCCCATGCCGGCCAAATTGATAAATACACTCCGGGTCCAGCTTCATGAGAAGTTTCGAGCCATTCCTCAAAATGAAGGCAAAATTAAACTGATAAGCTTCGGCCGACGTTTAACAGAAGTCAGCGCTTCATCATTTGCTTGTTTACAAAACTGCTGTTCACCTTATCTACTAAATGTTCTCCTTCAAAATACGTAAACGCTGACATGGAATGATAATCTGGGTAAATAGTGAAGAGCTATAAAAGATGTGCTGTCTAGTCAGAGCATATCACATTTTCACCTTTCGTGAGGTAAACTACGTGAATCGACACCGATTCTTCATTGTTTAAGCTAATTTTTAATGCTTGTAATTGATTTTAACCTTTATTAATGGCAGCTAATGTTAATGCAGCTAATTAGCTAATGCTAAGCAAATAGGGTCTCTTTTCAAATGCTCAGTGCTGATTTCTTGATTTTAATCGAGTGACGTTTTGGAGGATCTGTGAGTTACACATTCTATTTCAGGAGAGAAATGGTCGAATTCTCAGTGTGTGGATTCCTCCTCAAGCTCATCTTTTGCCTTGTCATGCCAGTGAGTAATCATTTATTTTTAATAAACTATGTAATTTCTAGCTGTGCCCTACAGTCCGTGTACAAAAGTAATTTTTACTACTTCCAGCCGATCGCCGTTATTCTCGCCAAGGGAGGCATCCTTCCAATCATTGCCTCATTTGTGCTAACTATGTTATGGTGGATTCCTGGTATGCTGTACGCTCTATGGTTCTGCTTCCTGAGACCATCTTAATGTACGCCCTATTAATAGACTTTCCTGTACCATGTGCATGTCTTTGTATATTTTGCACGATTTTGTTCATTTTGTGGAATCATCATGTATATGCCGCTCAATTTCAGTAATTGTAAAAACATAACTTCCTGTCTGTAAATTTTGTGATCATCGCTTGAGTAAATTTGTTCCTCTCTTGTAGAGTTGGACGGGACTGTGGGACTTGTTGAAGCCGCAGTACCTTCGAGAATTATGCAGTAGTTGTATCGAGGGGGGCAGTTTTAGAAAATTGAGCACAGGGTGATCCTACAGAGCTTCCAGAACTTACTGATCACATGGAACTGTCGAACTAAGCTGTTTACATCTGTTTACACTTTCAAAGATACAAATAGGTCAAATTGCAGAGGAGGACAAATTGATTTATATTCCCTTATTTTATAGTGTTTAATAAAATATTGAGGGTCCAAATGAAGGGAAAGATAGCTGGAAAGCTCCCCAAGCACCTGCAAAGAACCGTTTACTCCGAAGCTCAAACCACCTTGCGTTGAATTATACATGGGAGGAATACAACAACTAACGAATACGACCGACGGCAATTTTTTCCTAATTTATCTATTCCGAGCAAAATTACGTGGTCCCCATAATTTGTATTTAGAGCGTGAAATTGTGCACGCCCTTCAACTGGGTGACATAGCGAGATATTCTTCATCACCCACCTATTCTAAGATATGGGATACCACCATTTTACACCACTTTTCTGGAATGATTGATATGCTATAAAGGGTAAACTAGAGAGCGTCATCATGCTTATCCGAAAATTCAATGACAAATTCAATTAGTATAGAGGTGGCAAGGCAAGGAAGTGAACAATTAGCCATTTTTCATTCAGTGACATCTCTTGCGAATGAGCAACCGTGCCGAGCCATTACCACATTCCCAATACATTAGGTTGAGGAACTATAAATGTCCGTTTGACCTTCAAACTAGAAACACTACCACGACAATATTACAAGAACTCCATCCTAGGGGTATTTCCAAAATTGTTGCATTACCCTTCTACTTCCTCCACAAAATAAACGAGTGCCCGTGACAAATTCCGTGACAAAATCATAGAGCTTTGAGACGTCGTAGCGACCCGACCAAATTTTAGCTCCACCGCAGCTTTTGGAATTCTTCTCCTTCAAAGAACGCTGCATCGGCAGGAACAAGTGTTAATCTGATAGTGCCGATCCTGGACTAGGAAGCGGGTGAGGAAGGACTCCTCACGCTTATTTTTTGGTTCTCTTATAGGTCATTTTCGCGATGTGTCGTTTGGACCTTGTCGTGGATAAGTTTTGTAGCCGCCGTTTCGATAGCACGACGATGGAGGTCTTGGTCTAAGCGGTCCTGATATTGCGCAGAGAGATCAGGAGTAAACTTCTGACCAGGACTCATCATCCTTGAGTAGAACGTTCCTTTCATATTTTACCGCAAATGCAGTGTCACCTTTCATTCGTGACCATCAGATTTACGTATTAGAATAGGCTACTGTACGTCGCTGAGCAGGTGTGGTTTTCTGTCTGCGTGCTCAAGACACACTCTTCTACTATCTGACACTATAATGATTTTTGAAGAAATGGCGACTTTTTACAAGGCAGAGAAGGATTCGGCCGATTGGCGGCTCGCGTATCTACAATGTCCGCCTTGAGTGGGTGCGCCATCAATTAAAGATAATTTTTCAAAAGCAAAACATTGGTGGATACCAAACAATTCACATATCTTCTGGAGCGCCATGAAGTGTTCTTTCGCAAGAATACACATGCCCCACCAAAAATAGTGACACCAGGGAAAATAGAGGAAGAAAGGAGAACGAATGCAGCGGACATCTATAATTCCTCAACCTAATATATATTTTCCCTTTTTTTCTGATAAATGTCATTGCCATTCCGGATACTTTTCAACCCACCCTCGTACATGACGTCAACCAACCACACAACCGCGACCATTTTTGTTTCACAACACTGTGTTCGCTTAATCAAAATATTGTGGTGCATCGTTCATTTATCCATACAAAAGAGAAACAACACTTGCACATTTTGTACGGGTACGACTAGAATACTCGGTCGTATCATATTATCTCGGGGAAAGAGATGTAGACAGAAATAAAAAGAAGGATAGCACAAAAATCCGAGGACACCTAGAAAATGGGTCAGCCGGAAGCGAAGAACAATATTTGAGGACCCAGAAGAAAGCAACCGCAGGTTGCACTGCTGTCACCCTATGTCAAGATGTGATTTATCTTATTTCTCTCTTTTCCCCATCTTTTTTTCTTCTTTCTCATCTTTTCTGCTCCTCTATCATCACGACTCACTATACAAGTATCTATACTTCCTTTATGTCCAATGTTGTTTTCTTAATACAATGAAATTCTTTTGGTTTTGCTCAGAGTCCAGCAAGGAAGCTCAGTGCAAAAGCAGCGTAGTGAGAAATACTAGTCATTCCATTCATCTCGTTCATCTCGTCTTTATCTTGGTTCCTCTAGTCCGGAGTGGTGGATCGAAACCTGAGTGGCACCACCGATCCTACTAGTAGCCCGTCTGAATAATGAAGGATCTTGCTCAAATAGGAGGTTAAGAGACGTTTAGGTTTTCGCCGCCCAACTCGTGGAAACAAACCAATGAATGCGGAACCCGGAAAGAATCTTACAATTTTTGAGTAGAGGGACGCCCACAATTTATAAGTGAGTGCAGTAAGAACAGTACATTTTTCAGGATTTTCACGACATTTTCCTTGTTGCTTCATCTCTATTCGAAGTTTGGGTATGTTCTTTTGATGATTGCATTATTTTCTATTATATTATAAACATTCTTTGAACGTGCTACCGTCAAGCTGCGAAAAAAGCTTTGAAATGCAATGAAAATACAGAGAATCTTGTAGGAATAAATTAAAAAAGAGGACGCCCGTAGGCGCATTGACATCTATTCTTATGTAGATGATTACATACAGCTGCGCTTTAAAAAGGAGAATCTCATATTCACGATGTTACATCAATCAGCTATGAAAATTCTCGTTGTGCTCCTATTCCTCATAACCATAGCTATCTGTAGACCTAGAACTTACGTGCTCAAAAGATCCACTGAACAACTGACGAATCTTGAGAGGTGCAGAGCACCCACTCATTCGCCTCCTTCGTCTGGATTTCATTGTTTGAGCCTCTCCTGGAGGTAATGTTCCCTTTCCAAACTTTTGATACTTGTCATGTCTCTCCTCTGTGACAAAAAATCAACAACTCTTAGTTACGTATTCAACCCGAAGACTGCGGATTGTGAGGAAGTCGTCCACAGTGGATGCATTGCACCTCCACACTACTTCGGGACCATTGAGGAATGCAGAGCGACGTGTGTGATCCATTGAATAGCTCAATAAAGAATTTCACTGTCACTAGGTTGAGTTGATTTGTTAATTTGAATACTAAATTTTATCCATCGTTATGCTTGAAGTTTAACTGAGGTCTACCTACCAATTTTAAGGCATTTCCCTTTTGTATTTTTATATTTATGTATAGAAAGTCCAAAAATTTTACCTTGGGAGAAGCAGATGAAAGCTTTGTCTAACTTGAGATCATGCAGGGAATAATTGGAAAGTCTGTACAGAAGTACAACAGACAAAAATTCCCAAGGTTTTTACACTAACCACTTTCAGGGGTTCATATTAGATAGGAAGTGTGGCTATCTTGAGACCCCGTAGACATGGGCTTTTCAGTCAAGAGTCCCCAAGAATGTCTCAAAAGAGCTCAATACTGTACTAATAGAGGAGATGCAAGAGGTTAGGCTCGCAGATCGGAATGAAACCTATCTGGATTGAAGCCTTGTTTGAGTAGGTGCTACACCAAGTATTTCATTTCTGCCGTCGACTCCAAGGAACAAAAAAAGAACAAGAATGCAAAACGGGAGCTCATGACGGGCTTAAAACCCCCGACCCTTTGCCTAACAGTCCGGTATCTTCCCCACTTGGCCACCCAATCGCTAACGGAGCGCGGGAACTCATATAGTGGTGTGGTGGGATTTCTATTTTTGGAACCGAGGGCAATAATGAAACATAATATCATACATGGTTTAGTACCTACTCAAACAGAGATTCAAGCCAGATAGGTTCCATTTTTCTGCGTGACGGGCCTCTTGCACCTATGTTGTAAGCAAGATGTGAGTTAGAACGTGAGAAGGTGCGTGACGTGGTGAATAGAAGGAATTCCCATGTTATCCCTACATATTTACTTCTTTCACCCTTAGAGAACAAGGATTTTCGCGTATTGGTAGGTTTTGAGGTTTTCATTTTCATTTGCTCGGCTTAGGATTCCACCTCCATCATGATGAGTACTGGGCTAACCAAATCTCTATATGATAGAACACTCTGGGATGAAATTCTTTCCAATTTTGGTTTTTTTACAAGAGCCTGTGACTAGTGATGCAAAGTCGTAGGCCCTACTTTTCCATGACAGCTTTTTTTCCACATTCGTGAAAACTTATGTAGTTAAATCATCAACAAAAATAGCCATGCTCAACGAAATCATCAAAGGATAGCCATGCTTTCACTCCTACACATACGTGCTGATCAATGTTTGTTCAGTTTCCATAAGGTTCAAAGTAAATAAAATGGAATGGAGTCGTACAAAACAAAACATGCAACGTGTATTTGAAGGCACATTAATACCAGTCAAATTAGGATTTTCTCAGGAAGCAGAACCAGAAAGCGTACAACACCCCAGGAATCCAGTAGAACTTAGTCAGCACTGCTGCGATCACGATCGGAAGAATACCTCCCTTGGCAAAGAAAACGGCGAGTGGCTGAAAAGAATGAGAATGAATCGTGCGGCTCTTCTGCTCCTCTTTCTCTCAAAAATAACAGAAATTAGCGGTTTGCTCAAAATAAGCAGTAGAACTTTATCTTCAATTGGAAAGCTGCTCTCATACCGGCATGAAGATACAGAAGATGAGCTTGAAGAGGAGTCCGCATAGCGAGAACTCCAACACCTCTTCTTTTCCTTCCATATCTGCAATTAGGAACACACTACTTACATTACTGCATTGCATAGTACATTTCTTTGTACACTAAACACCATATTTCTAATAATCAGGTGACAATCTTATTTAGCTTGAACTGTAGAAAGTGGATGTTACTTTTTTTTCTTTTTTAATTGTAATAGATCTAATTATCAACTTTTTTAAATAAATATCCTAAATGTATAAATATGAAAGGTAGCAAATACTACGTTTATATAAATGTGAAAGAATAAAGTCTAAAAAGGCTGTTGTGTTTGCGTGCTGCACAACCGGTATTTCTTTTATACTGGTAACTCGTTATTTACCCAGTCTTTCGTTCCGTGTCACTACCCATTTTTAAAGTGAATCCTTTACAGATAACGTGAGTGACGGTTTAGTAAACAACAGAATGGTGGAGAACTACATGCATATATGTATACTGTGTCCATCACAATGAGATACTTCTCAAGCGGTTTTCTTACAGGTTTTAAACAGCAAAGAATTACTCAGCTACTCGAAGTCCAGGACGATAAGAACAAAGTAAAGAATTCATTATTTGGAATCGATTAAACAGATGTTTCTTCAATTATCGCAAGCTGCCCGTGGTTTTGCGACAAATGAGGTAACATCTCTTTTCTGATTAGATCGACACCATGGTTTTAAATGAAGCCTGAAATTCCACCACATACTCGAGTACGTACTCTCAGGTTCTGTGAGGACGCGCAGTAAATTTCTCTTCTCACGGCTCAGCGTGACGTGCTCTCCTTCCACTTCATTTTCATTTCTCCTGTTCTGAAGCTTTACATCTGGTAATGACGGCGTGGTCGTGGTCACTGATGACTTAGATCGACCAACATAGAGTTATGCCGCGTCGGTAACGTTCAACACTCTTTTTTCACCATAAAATGCCGAAGAGCTGACGTTCTGACCGCGATCGTGACCGGCATCATCGAAATGGGCCGGATTTTTGATGTTCGACAGGAGTTGCCACGATGGACGCGGGTGGGGACTGAGACCTCGGTTTTGATTGGGCCTTCGGGTTTTAACGGGATGACAGTGTGAGATTGGAATTTAAAATATGGTTATGCTGCACGGTGCCTCAAACTGATGGTAATATCGTCGAGTTTCTTCGGCTTCATCTTTCTGTTCACTTATTTATTTATTAATATTTGTTTGGAGACGCGGACCAAAGCCACACTTGGATAAATGCAATATCACATCAACCACAAGTGACATATCTCGGTATATGAACACAATCCTACATTCACTGGCTTCCAAACAAGTTCTCCTGACAAGTCTTCTGGAAGCGTACAAAGACAAATCCATGACAATTCCATCAGACACTCATTTTCAGATGGTAATAAGCGGAGCTCATTTACAGCTCTGTAAGCGAAGAATTCCGACTTAGCCTGCGAGCTTGCAACTGTGACATAGAGCTGAAGCTTTCCTCCGCTGGATCTCGTCAGCGGAACACCAAAAAACATCTATTAGCTTCAAGGAAAGCCTTCCTTTCGGAATCTTCAACATTACTACCAAATCAGCATTTGTACTTCTATTTATTTCGCAAATTTGGTAGGCCAAGTAATTTCGCTCTCTTCTCACCATTGGGTACTAGAACATATTTCATCCCGGAGCATTTCATCATTATTTTCCTTGTCAAACTGTTTTGAAACCTATTCAAGGGATTTATGTCGTTCTTCTTAGAAGGACTGAAAATTGCTGTTCCACATTCCACTATTGGCCGTGCGAAGGTAGGTAGGATTTACAGGCACGGGAAAAGACTTGAGAATTTCTAGTTTTCAAGATTCTGAACAAGTAATAGGTACAATTGTACAGTCGGGTCCGGCAGCCACTGCAAATGGGCGCCGGCGGGCGCCGGCCGCCGCCACTCTCCGGCGCACCGGTATTAATTAGCTATAAATCACTCGAGCTTGGGAGAAAGCGAAGAAAAATACAATTTTAGTCCAGTGCAGTGGATATGTTAAGGCTATAAAGCAGGGGACCATTTTCACAACTTTCACGTTTTTTTCATTTTTCTGATTTTCATGGTTAAAGATTTCTGAATACACTATAAGCGAAGCCAACTCTTCCATTTTCTGCTATAGTACACTGCTTCGCGAAATGGCCGTTATTCTTCTATATATGGACACAGTACTTCAGTTATCCCATCTGAATAATAAAGCTCATCCAATTCGGGATCCTCAGAAATAATTGAAATCCGTATAAATTGTTCCATATCCATTGCGAAGTAGTTCTACCGCTGTCATTTATCTTTCGTGGAGCAGGCCTTTACGGCGGAGTTACTCTCTCCCGGTTTCGCTCAACTTTGAAAAAGTGGTTTTTCACTATTACTTACACTATTACTATTACTTACACTTACACTTATCGTAGTTTATCTTCGAAATTTATGCAAAACGTTGCCGGATGCCTTCCTGGACTACCCGAAGGAGATCACGGGGGACGTTCCAAGCAGTGAACCCCAAACACTGCGATACTTAACTCTGGATCTCCAACGGAGTGGAACCAGCGATAGGGACAGATTGCAATCTGCCACTCAAACCACTGAGCCATCCGGGCTACTTTTTATGTTGGAGTTTGTTAGATAACTGCAGCAGTCGTAGGCAGCATACTATATGTATTTGCAAAACGGGTGCACAGGGCAGGATTCGATCCCCTGACCACCACAACGTCGATCATTCGGTCAACCCACTGAGCTATGCGCGCATGCGATGCTACATACAAATAGTGTCCAACCTTACTTACACTTACACTTATCGTAGATTATCTTAGAAATTTAGGTGAAAAGGGAGTTGGGTGGGGCCATCTTGTGAAGCCTAAGCCTAAGCCTTAAACCCATTCTTAAGCATAGGGTTAGGCTTATCTACCCTGTCTACTATGGACTAAAATTGTATTTTTCTTCGCTTTCTCCCAAGCTCGAGTGATTTATAGCTCATTAATACCGGGGCGCCGGAGGGTGGCGGGGGCCGGCGCCCGCCGGCGCCCATTTGCAGTGGCTGCCGGACCGGACTGTATGCCTTTTTAGCTATAGCTCTGTAATGGTTATCAAGGCTCAATTTGTTTCTTATGAAAAAACCAAGGTCTCTTATCTCTTGAACAGGATTCATGACTGATCCTCTCAATGTACAGGGTGGTGAAAAATTACGGAGACAGGAGTACACTGCTCGTTTTTCTACTGAGCTCGAGTTTTGGCGTTTCGTATCCCATCTTTTTGCTGCTTGTCTGTTCAAACAGAAGATTTCTTCCAAGACCATGACCTATTCGACTGATTTTGGAAATAACTGAGTCAATCATTCGTAGTTTCAGCACACTTTATGCTCGTTGCGTAGCCAAGGCGTAGTGATTATACTAACGAGAAAGGTTTTGCAAAGCGTCGCTTACTAGTACATCGAAGCATGGAAGGAATGAGGAAGAGTAGAACATCAAAGTGATTGCGAAACACCACCATGGTTTTGATATCCAAGGTTGGGTATTTCGGGGTATCCAAGGAGGATACCCCGAAATTTACCTTGCTCTGAGCATGCATTCAAAACGAATTACTACCACTTACTGTAAAATGAGGGGGATTCCCCTTGGAGTTTCAAGGCAGTTCCAGGATAGGAAGTTGGTAGAACTAATAAGCACCACTCTCTTAGCTTAACACCGAAAAAGAAGCGAAAATAGCCCCAACAGAAGTTTCCAGGCTAATTCCGAACCGAAATCCATTTTCGCTTCCTTGAAGTTGCAATTCTCAGCATTCATTCATGTGGATTCCTTTGTAATGATGTTCAATCGAGGACGAAACCTTACTTGGTCTCCATGAAGTTGTTCAGCCCTTGTGGCAGACGCTTCCAGAAACGTGGGTCTTCTGTGCAGAGATTACCTCCGTGCCACCGTAGGCGACTACTTCGATTTCTTTCTCGCCGTGATAGGAGACCTCATAAAAAAAGGTGGATTTTATTTACAGGTGAGTGAAAAATACCATGATGGGAACAGAACCGTCAACTTGCTTCCTAACATTAGATATTTATCTCTTGATGAGTCTCCGTAATTTTGGACCACCCTGTATACGAGGGAAGGCTGAACGTTTCTTTATTTCTGATAACCAGACGTATACAGGAAATTCCAAACGTACGCAGACAAGGGTCGGGACCGCGGAGCGGCTCTCTTGGGCAGAGACGCAAGCGCTTAGCATGCAAAGCGCCCATGTCTCTGCGCAAGAGAGCCGCGCCGCGGCCCCACCCCTTGTCCGCGTCCGTTTGGAGTTCCCTGTAGTTTTTTTTTTCGAATGCAATAGGTTGTCTCCAATAATCACGCCATCTATCTATGTAATCAATATAGCCTGTTTCACGGGGGAAGATGGTTGAGGAAACGCCTCAGAGAAGAAAAGGGCGAGAAAGTGCGCAGAGAGTGGAGAGGGTGCAGAGAAAAACAGACACTGTGCACGAATACTCAACTACCGTCGCTGGCAAAACAGACTATAGCTGCTTGAACCTGCGTACGTTTTGTAAACTGCTCCAAATTCAGAGATTGGACAACATCAAATCTTTTTATTTGGGGTTGTTACTTCTTTTTCAGAACCACAGGTGTTAATTCGATTCTGCCCTAGAAATAAAGGCACGGTCCTAATCGTGTTGTTCACAGCGGCTTCGCACGCAACTGCTTCACAGAAGTAGCCATGCGTGACGTCAGCCGTAGATCAAACAATCGACGCTGTCGACGCGATATGATCGAGGTCAAATAGAAGCTGCAAAGGAGAGGTCTCGATGAGACATATCCATGGCCTTATCACTTTGCTACTTTCTCTTACCTTGCTAGTGAAATCGTCGAGGTCATTTCCACTGCTTCAATGGAAGAATGGTAAGTTCTTGACAATCACTTCTTGATAAGTTTTTTTTTTTCATAGCCTTCATGAAAAAAAGAACTCTTCTATTTCTTAGGAGGTGATCAACTTCTAATTTGATGTGTTTCCTTTTTTGTGTCACCCGACTTCATTTGCCTTGAAGGTATGAATGAATCGACCTGTTCAAGTTTAGGGTCCCATTGGCGCGTAACGTATCAAATAGTTTTGCACAATACTGGTCCATTTGATATATCTCTGATAGTAATGTCATGGTAGAATGGGCAGTAGGCCTACCAAATCATGGATTTCTGTTTCCTTTTTCTTTACTTGTGTTTTCCTTCATGTTCTTGTTCATTTCATTTCCATTCCTTCCTTTTTCTCTATCTACTCTATCTATCCTTTCTTCATATCCATTTCTTCGCCGAAGAGGCTTAAAGAAAGAAAATTGAGATTCGTTTGAAGACGGAAGCACAGCAAATCACGTTTTTCTTCATTATTTTTTCCTTTTTCTATTGTTGTTGGATCTCTCATTTTGTTGTTGTAGCTTTCTGCTACGGATTTTGTTAAAAATGTAGTTGTCGTTAATAGTAGTAACGCAACAACTATCGCCTTTCCTCCCTGAACTCCTGAATTTTTTCGTAAATCATTCATGATAGAATGTATGTACATACTGTACATCGACGAAAATTTCGGATCCTCAGAAATCCTCCAAGAACACACTCAATTTCCCTGGAACTAATGAAAGCTCTTTGAAAACTTGTACAACTCAATGTGCTAAATTAATCATGTATTGTTTCAGAAGTACATAAGCCGAACTATGTAGAACTGAGCAAACTGCTAGCGTCGTTGCCTTTCTACCCTTCGGAAGGTCTGATTCCTAAAGGTAAGATGAGTATGGCTTTCTGACTTTTTTTTTACTTTTTTCAACCAGGATTTTTGCCTTTTCGCTTTTTGCTCACGGCGCGAAATCTTGTGTTCATTTACGTTTGCGAAATTCCGCTTCATATTCTAATTATAGCTGATTCGTAGAGGACAAGGCTTATGAGGACTTATACATATCTCATCCGATTTTTATTGAGCATTTGATAAAATTACGTGCAGATTTTAAAAGCATTGGTAACAATTGTACGAAGCATACATACAACAGCGCTTTGGAACACTTCTCTGATGTTTTCGGAAAAAAACATTTTCTTGATCTTTTCAAGAACAAAAACAGAAAATCGTAGCGTTGTCCTGTCTGAGATCCAGTGACTTGACTCATAATTCTTTTCCCCACTGAAGTTAATTGTGCAAAACTAAGACATAAGCCTTTAAACTTCTAGGTTCAATAATCGCTTGTAGTGCAAATCTAGACCTCCTGCACACTCTCTTTTTCCAAAATTTTCAGGATATGTTTGACAGATGCTGTTCTCTAGATTTCCTTGTAAACGTACGAATGTGCCCTTTTCAGTTGAGAAACTAGAGTTGTATTACCGCTGCTTATGAGCAAAATGCAAGCGTTTCCATCAGTGGATAAAATACATTTCTCTGAGGGAAATTTCAGTACATTCACATTTTATTATAGCACTTCACTTAGGTCTTAGGTCCCAAATTTTGCCAACACTTCTCCAAAAGCGCCAAATAGGTCATGTATGTATGTATGGATGCATTTATGTGAAAATACTTGGTCACTGCTATTGATTTTAGTTACGCACAAAGTTTGAAAATCATCTTAACTGTATAGACTCGATCCTCATTATCTGTCTCCTCCCGGTTTTTATTTTGCAGGTCTTCGACCCTAATTCTTCATGTGGTACATCTTGGGCTTTATCACCTCGCTAATTTTTGCACCTGTTGATGCACGAATGAATAGAATAATTCTTTCAACTTCAGGACCATCACGACAAAGCCGTTTTTCACCATCGCCTGCCTGATAAGCTCAATCCATCAGATTATCCCTTTCTTTACTAATAAATACATGGATTTGTCGCCACGTTGTCACTGATAATGCACATACAGTTTTCCACAGCGCTTCCGTGTAGCAAATTTGTATTCCACTCCACACATCCGGCAGATATGGAAAAGTGCAGTTGCGGACGTGGACTGACGCTCAGGAATATTAAACTGTAATTTATTGTCGGAAATTCATTAGAGCACCTGGATTTGCCTGTGGTATGCCGATGATCGATACGAATAGCTTCTGTTGCGGAATTCTTCTGGAATTCACAGGAAAAATGATTCGATAATGTGCCACGTTGCTCCAAAGTCCCATGCTTTTGCGGTAAATCCTGTTCAAATTCCAGTGTCAATATTACTAAGTTTATAGTCGGGTAATGATTCATTCAAAGCCGATTTTAAAAAGAAATGTTCCAACTCACTACGTACTGAAGTGCATGAAAATAGAAGAAAACAATTTATAAAGACATGAAGTTAGAAGAAAACAATCTATTCCTATGACACAACACTATTCAATGAATCCTTGCTCGATCTTTGTCAGAAAATGATAAGTGGGGTGTCCGGTAAGGAAGTCGCTGTCATGCCGGATCAATTTTAATCGGATCTGCATAGCAACCGCGACCCTGCACCGCTGAGAAAGCGGTCAAGAAATGCGCCGCGACGCGACCGCGCCGCAAACACATGTTTCCTAGGTTCAGGTGGTTCGTTCAAATTTAATACACTGATTGGCATCGGTCACCAACTCCTTACAATTTGTGGGTCCCAGTAGCATTGCTCCAGTGTCCACTCAAGCTTAGAAAACTTGCTGGCTTCCCTGCAGCACTGCTCTCACCTTTAGACACTGCAGCGAGCGACGCGCACATGAAGTGACGAGTCACAGCCCAGCAGCGTGTCACTTGTCACGCAGCCGCATCGCTCCGGTGGTGTTTCGTTGCGCATTCTTACTGGTCCTAGCATGTCCTGACACGCACTACCTGAAAGAGATAGAGGGTTCTGGTAATCTTCAACTCGTCTCAACTCGTTAGAATTCAGTGGGTATTTGTCAGAACGTGTTCGGACCAGCACATTGCCTTAACGAACAGCGGTTGCGAAGCAGTGACAGTGAGCTGGCTAAAATCTTCACAGCGATCGCCATACCTGTAAAAAATCCAGCCTAGTGAAAATTTGACGGGATTTCCGGGTTTTTCTAGAAACTGGAGATACAGCAGCTTAGCTTGATATGAAAAAAAAGAAGAAGTTTATTCGAACTGGCTCGAAAATAGGGAAAACCACCATCACTACATACTATCGTTTACGAAAGCAGTAAGAGTTGCTGTCAATTTCAGCAATTTTGAGTGTTGGACACGTTCCAAAACCGAAACCGTTGGGGGTAGGTACTGCGATGTTGGCCCACGTCGAACATGGAAAGGAATATATTGTCCACCAGTCACTACTGATACAGAATAAGCAAATGGATAAACAAGTAAATAAATTAATAGCACAGAAAATTGAAGTTCGGCTATTCCCCGCTCTAAACATTCTTCGAATACGAGCCAGTGTTTATCTAATGGTGTCGTTAACGTGAGTGTGGTAGGCAATTTTGGCGCAATGCCAAACCAAATACCACACGTCTAACCTGTTTGAGTTGATGATTGCCGGTTTAGACTGGCGAAGACATGTTTATTCAAGCTTATACAGGAAGGATCTGGCGCTTTTTCTCTGGTTCATTGCGCCTCTACTTTGTCCAAGCAATCCTTTTTTGTGAGACTCACCCTCGCCGTCTAATTCTGCACTTGGTGCAACTCTTCGTGGAAACAGTGTTTCCAAGACCATATCTTCATCGCCTTTCTTGCTGTGAAGTCAGCTCGGTCTTGCAGGAGGCTGAGCCTTTTTCGGCGTCGAGCAAACAGACGCTGGGTAATGACACGAGACGACGGGTGAGAAGAGTCACCCGCACTGAATAAACATACCAACTACGGTACTTCCGTAATGAATTCATCGTCGGCGCCACGTTATGTGAGAAGGATCCACCGTATTGATCCGTCGAATATTCGAAAATCCTGGGAAAGTTAGCGAAAAAGAAATGCCCACAAAACATTCTTGCGAGGCTGCTTTTCTTTGTTGAAATGAATGCCCTGAGACAGCTGAAAATGGCCTGGAAGGATAAATAGTAAATAATTCAATTTTTTTTGTCTTTTCAAAAGTCAAGAAGCCCTAAATATTATAAATTCCTGTTCATTTATCTCTGAAGACTATTTTCTAAATTTTTTTCTTGTTTCAACGTCACCTTTTAAGTGAGGTACGTAGCCCATGACGATGTCTCCTAGGCTAACATCGTGTTCGATAGATGACCAAGTATGAAGCAATGGCTCTACCTTGAACAAAATCAATAAATGTTGCAAGGTAATCGATAAATCGATTGATGACTGGCATCCGACTCCGCTGTGTTTACGACTTAAAAACAGGACTTATGTTAATTAAATATCAGTAATGGTCGGGGGTAGAAGGCAGCACTTTTGAAATTACTAAAAAAAAGTGGTGAGGTCAAGAGTTTTTTTCCAATTCCTTCTTCTCTCATTTCTTCAGGATAGCTATTACTTCTTGATAGAGCTCAGAAATACTCCATAATAACTCCACCCGTAAGTATGTACGCACCGTTAATTATTGAGTTTCAGCCCTTCCATGGATGTTTCTCGAGAAATGGTGCTCCACTCCCCGGGGAGTTGTGATTCAAACTAAAAAAAATTTCTCCCAGAAATTCCCTTTTGATGCTCTGATAACTGGAATGATAACCACTTCATACCCGAGCCAAGTTTCTATAAGGCTACGGTACCGGGCTGGTCCCCCTCTGTATGGGAACGGATTATGATACCAATCCTTTTCATCGGGACCTTCAATTTTTCCTCAAAAAATTAAGGCCACGAGGGGAAATTCACATCTGAAATGAAAGGATATCCTCCTCTTGTTGGAGTTATGTATTCTTGGATATCCGGTCTTTACTGCTGTCCGAATTATGTTTTGGAAAAATCTTTGAATCCAATGCTTGCAGTTAAAATGCGTGCATGTGCCTAGATGAAGAACTATGGTACATATAGCTCTACTTTCTGCAACCTTGTTCTAGTATTTGCTGCAAACCTTATGTACATATCTTTGGGTGGAAATAAATCCAGAACAAATTGGTGGTCTCCAGCCCCAGTCATTGCTAAGAAGTACATAGTGTTAGAGATTGACATCATATTTTGCCAGGAAAACTCGCACACTTTGGGGAAAGCGGGAAGTTCGGATCCTTTCCGAGAACGTTCAACAATCAGGAGCTTTGGCCCAATTCAATAATAACCAAGGGGGCAGTCAACAAAATTTCCGAAAAATTGCAGTTTTCTGTTGACTGCCTACTACTTCTGGGACACAGCACTAGAGTCGCTCCAGTAAGAGGATATCCAAACCCCCTAGGTTATTGTCTGGGATTGGCATTGTGACATTCAGGATTTTATTGTTCAGGTTCCAATAGAGACATATAAGAGTCTCTACTTTAAGTGGCTCACCTTCAGAGTTTATACCGTATCCTTAGCAAGTTCCTGTATCACCTTTTTCCCACGCGTTTTTTGCTGGCGTTCGCTGCTCAGCAAGTGCTGTTCGTCGTCGTCGCCGGCGTCGTTCTCGCGGGGTTGTCAGTCAACCTCAACGCAGAGGTAGTTTCGGCTCGTGGAACGACCTTGTTCGCCTTCAAAAGATCGCACGACATCGAGAGACGCGTTCATTGAAGCATCGTCAGACGCAGCAATGGCCGCCTAATGTAAATGATATGTTGCGAGTCAATTGATTTGGGACATGGGAGCCGTTCGCGAACGGACCCACTTCGCCGGCTTAAGTGGCGCCTTTGCGAACGACGACGCAGCGTTCGGTGTGATTACAGAACGTAAGTTTTTTCGACGTCTTGTCGTTCGAACATGCAAAACCTTCTCGTTTGAATAGGCCGTGTTTCTCTCAGTGGATTGTCCTAGAGGACAATGTGAGGTCACCTACAGTAGGTCAGATTTAAGAGGACGAGACCTATAGGTTAATGAGATTCAGCTATTCGGGGACATGAAGCTATGAAGAAGATAGGATGTCGCCAGCTACCACATCTTCCAGTTGACTTGAGGGTTATTGGGAGCTCAATGGAGTGACAGTGTGGCGGATCACCAACGAGTAGACACGAGTTTTTAGCTAATGAGAAGCCATCAAAATTAATAACGCGAAAAAGTGATTGTGTGCTAAAAAAAGCTCCCTACACGAAAAACACAGCACATTCTCCCTGAGTTTTGCACACTTGTATGTAGAGGTCCACTGAGGTGAATCCTCAAAAAACAAATTTAATAAAGGTGTTTGCGGAAAGGAGCACGAAACGAAAACAAGTCGCAGCTAGCTTGAATAATGCTTCCACAAATACATCAATTTTATCAGGTAATTTCTAGAAACATCTTTGTGCTAAGGCTGCAGTAAGAGATTAACATCGGGAGCCTGAAGACTCATAGCTCATATTCCATTTTTTCAGTGGCAAAACCATAAGAATTTTCTTTACCCATGAAATGACCTTCTTGTACATTTACCTATGAACCGAAAAGAACAAAACCAATACCGACTCTATCTGCAATTTCAAATGGAATTTGCTAAACTACTTCCATGTATCGCTAACAAGGCGATTTTCGGTCCAAAAAATGGCATAAAGACCGGGGGACTTCTTTCTTTTTCACAACATCAGTTCAGATTCACTGCCGAAATTTCTATAGACCAAACCGATTTGCGATCTACAAAAAAAATCGCTGTAGTTTTTTGAAACTTTACTAGGAAAACTTTGAAACATACTGGGCAATTTGCCGACGGCTACATGTATGTATGCCAGCGAGAAGTCGAGATAATGGCCCCCTTGGATAGTTACTACTTGACGTACAGTATGCCTCAAGATAATTGGTGGATGCTGCGCGCGACGAGAGCTACCAGGTTTTCTGTCCTGGTCCATGCTTTATCTCATCCTTCGTTTAGATCCAACCGTTCTCCCAGGGTTGCGACACTAATGAGCAGAGCACGCAACCCGACAATTATTTCGACGCAGACTGTACATATTTCACAGAAGAAAAAACATGAAAAATTTAAATGCTTTTTTTTGGAATTTGGAGGTTCTTGCTGAGATTACTTTGGTACCCTCAATATTGGGCTGAATTTTTGACAGTCACACAATTTCTCACACTTCCATGGAATACTCTTTTTCAATTTGCTGGGAAAATTAAATGAGCACTGTTATGACGGAAAAACACGCCCCTGACCCCTGTTTTCCGGAGATTCCCTTCAATAATTGCCGTGGATCTCTTATTTCTCCCGTTAGTACTGCTCGCATCCTATTTGCTGTTTCAAGCAGGTCTCTTCCCCTGTTGTAGTCTTCCTTTACCGATCTCAACCAGGCATGCAAACCGCTAAACTCTTCGAGACAGAATGCACTTATCTTACACACTAGTTGCTAAGTGTTCAATGACCTCTGACTAAAATGGGACAATCACTAAAATTAGCAAAGCGATACTCGTACTGCAAAACGGATGGTAGATTCATGGCCAGCGTGCTCTATAACCCCTGTAGGCACTTTTGACGCCAGATCAGAGCAAAACTGCCCAGCGAGAAATATCCCAGCACCTCCATCTAATCCGGATGGTGTTATTCCATGCTTTTCGGTCCAATGCTTGCTCCCTCGTTAACAAATGTTCTAGTGATGCCTTCACAACGTTTGAATTCTGCGCCCACGCGCGTCGTCCAGATTTAAAAAAAATATCGTAAGGTTTGCTTTGTTTTATATATAGATGAAAAAAACGGGGAATTTATATTTTATTTTTATTTTTATTTTGTTTGTTTTCACTTATTTTTTGTTAATTAGAGGTTTTCGGTACGAGTATCTTCGCGTCCAATTCTGCTAAATTTTGAAAGGTCACGCAATGATTGTGGACTGTTTATTTTGAAAATGTACAAACGAACGTGAAATCATTTCGTCCACCATTTTTGAATCAGTAGAGTGAAATTTCCTGCAATCCACTCAGGAAACTTTTTGAAAGCCAGTCATTTCCATGTTAATATAGCAGGCGGTAGCAAGACTGAGCTCTTTAAAAAGACAACCTCTAATCGCAGAGAGTTTGCACGATTTTTCCTGGTAAAAGATTATTTTGTTTACCTGTGTATTTTTTTCGTTTGTAGCAGTCTCGGTGCGCCAACGAAATTACATGGAGCGGTAAGGTTAGTACTGCTACATCTTTATCATCTTTAAGCAAATCAAAAAGTGTAAAACTGAGACATGCTAGGAAACAAAAAAGGGGAGAAACAAGGTTAATAATGCTCATAGGCTTGCCAAAAGGTGATGCTATTTTGCAAAATTCTCAGAGGGTACAACAAGTCCAGGAAATTTGTCACCGCACTAAAATTAGGGTGGGTTTATGGTTAATAGCGGTTGAAACTTCAGTCTTGCCATCCACTGGGTAGCAACTGCTCACCCATCACTAACTGCTTAAATGAAGTCCCTTGGTTTCTAGCTGTGAACTTACAATAAAGCTCCCATAGTACTATTTTTATGAACGATTGTGGGAACAAAAAGAGATGTCGACCACTATATCTCAGTTGAAATCCCGTAAAAAAGTTGCCGTTAAAAAATTGGGGCCCATTTTAATGGGCAGGACCTGTCAAAAAAATAGATGAGGTACCGTTCAGGAGTCGAATAGCACACCTGAACCAGGATTCCTGAAATAACTGTTATTTTGAGTAATTTTACCAGTCTGCGTCGGCTATTCTAACGGTCATAATGAATGAACTCGCACTAACACCGTCAGAAAGCTAACTTTGCAAAGATAGTTACGTACAAAAAAAAAAGGAGTACTGGAATCCTTTTTGCGTTGTAACGCCTACAGTAACAGTCATTCACAGTTACATTACCAGTTTATTACAGTTTTTATTCCAGTAATAATGAATAAATTGTCCCACAAAACGTGATGAAATATCTAACTTTCACTAGTTCTAGTCTTATCAGCTACTCAACGTTCTTTATACCTTCACCACCGATCACTGATCCGTGGCGCTTTCACACGATTGCTGCTAAATCGTTCATGAATCCGGATGAGTGCTTTCTGGTTCGTTCACTGGTTATTTCACCAAGCGACAATGTTTGCTGTCTACTGTACGATGACTAGTGTGCGGGTAAAGAAGAGCGCTGGCCAAAGGTAGTGTGGGAAGGTGAGGAGAGGTGGGTTGTGTCCGTGTGTATGTATGTGTGTTGAATGCTCCATAAAACTAGCCGGAACGTGAATGGGTATTCGACGAAACTCGCCCTCCTCGTCGCTCATCAAACAAAGCTTCTTAACAACCATTTTATTGGATCACATAAGGCACGCTGTGAGGACGACGACGACGACGACACACACCACCACGTACTAAACCGCCGAAAAGCAAGCGAACTGCAAATAGAGGACATGTGCTTTTGCAGAGGAACTAGTTGCTCACTAGTGATTGCCTGGAAAGGTGGGGTTAGTCACCAGCGCATGGTAGAGGAATTCTGATGAGCTTCATCGAGTCGTGCGCTCATCTCAGACGTCTTACAGCACTTCCATAACGAATCGATGACTGATGACGTGGTTGGCGGGCTTATTTCTAAGTTTCTTGTACACTGGGCTGGTAACCAGGTTGGAGCTGCCGTGCTCTATCATGAAGAAGTTCATTTCAGCTTAGGCTGGCTGAGTCAGCCAGGCTTAGATCCTAATCCCGATTCAGGCCCGGATGCATAAGTGAAACGACGGGTAATCTCATACCCAATCAGTAGCAGCTGGATATAGGCAACGCCACGTGGGTGTTCATTGATGAATTGTAAAAATGGAACAACTCGTTTACCATGGGTAATTTCAGTGAGGTATCTGGACCAAGTAGAGTCGCACATTTTAGAGTTCAAGCTCCAAAATAACCCCACACGCTCAATGAATTAACCTAAAAAGGGTTATCCAGAATCACTGCCTCAGAGGAAGCAGGGTCATCTTTGCGAGTTCTTTTTTCGTCTGCTCTTTGTCGAAAAAGAACTGTAGCGCTCACTGTTGCTAGGAATAAAGTTCAGGAAACATGGATTTTGAGTCACACATATAATTTGTTGCTCGAACGGAAGAGTACGACGCTGCATACCTATCCCACTTTATTCGCGGCTAAGGCTAGATGTTGAACGTTTGGAAAATATGCGTCAAAGGCTAAAGATTCAAAAAAAATTAAATTTTACAATGGCAACTGGCACGTTTACTTTCATTCTCTTCAACAGTTTTTTTCCCATATCTGGGCACACTTTCATATTGCAGAAAGAAATAAAAAAGCAATTAAGCAGACAAAAACTATGCTGAATATATGCAGGACGGCCACATTAGAAATTCTATTCACAGTTTCCATAGATGAGGGATTAATGGTGAACGTAGCCTGAAAGAAACTATACATAATGTGTACCTAGTACTCCTATAAGTTCTGTTCTCCTACTAGTCAGGTGTAAAAAAGTGAATGCTAAGAGTTATCTAAGGAATAAATCTGATTAAACCTGTCGCATGTGTAATTTAATTTACCCGGGGTAACTGTGTTGGTGCCTGTGTTGACCATGGGTGAATATAAGGAGTGTTAATACACAATCTCAATGCGACCCCTCCTACTGTCAAAATTTATCTGACAGTCAGCCGTTTGAGAAAAAACCCGGTCAGGATTATAGCGTAAAGACCAAAGTCTCTCTCGAAAAAGACAATACCGCACCAAGTTTTGCAAGCTCGGGGCTTCCCAAAGGAGCCTGGCTAAAAGAAACGTTTATTACCCGTGGAAGTACTAAAACTCAGCTTTGTCAAACGACAGCATGGCCTAATCACTAGAAAACAATCTGCCTAGAACGGAACTTCATTTTACGAATCAGTACTGAACTATTTGCAACCGGACGTGGTTCCTTTCAAGAGCGATGGAGTCTGTGGAGCTCTGATACAGTGGCGTAATATTCATGAACGTCTTATATGTATACAACTGGTTGATGTGGATTCGAAGCAATTTTATTTAACTTCAGAAAAAGAGCTACATATATGGGCATACAGTGGACGTCGATGGCGGTTGTCCATCCGTGGCCTCGAGAAGGACGCCGTGCAACCGCGCCGCGCGCGCCGGAGTCGGTGCCTTCTGCCGTCGGTATGCTATTTCTAGACGCTTTTCTTCCCGATTTAATGATCATTTCCCGTATCGGGTGAAAATGCTGCTAGAAAAAGCATAACGGCAGCAAACAACATTGGTTCAGGCACGCGCGGCGCGGTTGCGCTGCGTTTTTCTCGAGACCGCAGATGGGGCACAGCCATTGACGTCCACCGTAGCTTAGATTCTGCCTAATAATTCCAGAATTCAGTAAGCTGCCATAAACATGATGACGTGCGCCGTTTATTTGCTACACTTTATTTTTGAGCGGAGTTTTATGGCTGGATTATTAGGTTCAAAAACCGGTGAGAAGTGTGCACAATTTCGCTCGCAAACCTTAGAAATTTTATTCACTTCTGAAAATTTTGCAGTTTCGAAGAAAATAAAGAGATTTGTATTATAAATCTCAGCGTTCAAGCGTATCATTAGCAAGGATTATATAGGATCCTGTTTAGGAACGTGCACATTCTTAAAAAAAAACCTTTCAGTCCTTTCTTGAACATTATTAAACAGATTCCAAATTTGAAGCCGAAATTATCTCTCTGTGAGCTCCCAGACTCCCCCCCCCCCTGTCACTGCTTTTGCCGGTCATTTCATTGGGGAAGGTAGTTGGAAAGATGTCAGAGAGAAAAATGGTACGAAAAAGTATGCAGAGGGAGTAGGGGGAGCAAGAAGAAGAACAGACAACGAGCGCGAAAACCCAACTCTATATGTATCATCGCGCTCAAAACGGACTATAGCTTATATGCACCGAAAACTTGATAAATTTGGAATCATACAAAATTATGTATTCTCCTCTGCCCAAAAACGAGCATAAGAGAGCGTCTATGGTTGTGGCCTCTGCGGCCTCGAGAGGGACGCAGCGCAACCGCGGCGCACGCACTAGAATCAGTGTTGTCTGCTGTCGTTGTGCTATTTCCAGCAGCTTTTCGACCCGATTTCAAGAATTTTCGAAAAGAAGCAGTTCAATTTTCTCTTTTTTCAGATTTAGAAGAAAAAGGCCTAGAAATCTGGCACGCGCGCTTGCTCGGCGTTATTCCCGAGGCCGCGGAAAGGTCACAGTCATGGACACTCACTGTAGATCTTTCACTTTCCGCGTGGGGAATTTCTATCATAGTACGTACAAGTCATAGCGTAACAAAGAGTGCGTGATATGCCAGAAGAGAAAGTCAGTTCAAGAATCATATGGCTCGCATGCCACACAAGTATAAGATATTCTACTATTTTGAAAGCGACAGCGCTTCTAGTGATGTTCCAATTAGATTTGTTCTTGTTTGTATTATGCAAGGTTCAGATACAATAATGTTGTATCAATGCTGTTCTTCTTGGAGTTTTTTTTTTACTTTTATAAGTAATTTTGGGGTAAAATGGAGTTGGGGGGGGGCACTTGGTATTTGTCGATAATATGACTTGTCCTACGCTTTCTGACTAGTTTGCACTTTAGGTAACCAATGTACGTTAGGTGAGCTAACAAGTCAGAACGTGAGGGACAGGCCAATTTATCGAATTTTGTTAGGTGCCCCCCTCAACTCCATTTTGCCCTAATTTTGGTATGATATGCCTTACGCAACCGTATTCAATCAATATATAAATGAGATAAGTAAATAGAATAGTGGCTCAGGCACTCTTAGCTCATATCGCAGCTGAACTTTAAAAGTTTCTCAGTCATGACATTCTTTGCCTGTCTCTCTCTCTACATTCAAGAAATTGGCCACAATCAAAACTCGCTCACTGGCTTCCTAGAGTCAATGAATTTAACTAACTTCTGTTGCATGTATTCTGTTTGCATTTACTATGTATGTGGAGCCTCATACGCGTTGGTGGGCTATGTATTGTCTACCGCGTGTGCATTTGTTTGTACCTTCGAATGAATAAATAAATAGATAAATAAATAAATATCGATAGCAAAGACATGTACCATCAAGCGATGCTTACAAAAACACAGTATTACAGCCTCATATTCTTACAACAACACAATATTGACTACGCACATATCCAAGAATTGATAACAATCACTTGCCTCCTACAGCGCCCGCTGTACGTATTATTTCTAAGAGCCTCTTGAGGTACAGAACCCGCCGCGGAGATTGTTCGCTACGTACATAGGGGATGGTACTTGTGGGCAGTGCGCAGTTGTCCTGTTGCTTAGTTGCTAGTGTCAGAATCTATTGTCACTTAGCTTGGTTGTTGGCCTGGCCTAACGAGGGTATTATTGTACCGAAAGCTAGCCAATAAAGTGAAAACGTAGAAGTACTCAAATCCAAGTCGAACAACATACATAGTTACTGTTAACGTGCCTAAAAAAATTGACCACGCTTGGCAGCTTGACGTAGGAGTGGCTGTTTTTGCAATTAATGAAAAGACCTCATACCATTTTACGAATACATTCAAAAATTTCTTCTCATGTTCTTTTTTTTTTCCTTGTGAACTGTTGCTGTCAAAAGGAGCATCATTTTTGATGTAATAATAAATAAATAAATAAATAAATAGATATAAACACTTTGCAGCTATATATTCCACCTCAGTAAGAATTCGGGCAACAAACATCCATAAAAGGCTATTCGATTTTTCATTTTAATTCAGAATCTGTTAATAGTTTTCGTGTCGGGAGCTATCCTCTATTGAAAGCTGCGCACCATTATAGGTTTCCTTCTGCATATGTAATACTAACGGACACAAACATATTGATATTTAAACTCACATCACTGGACCAGAAGTACTAGGTGGCGTCCTTCTCTTGGATGCTTGAAGAAGAACGAGGATTACTCTTTTGAGATGTAAACAAGTGGAGGGTGTGATTAGTTTCATTTATTTAATTATTACAATACGTTCAAATGCCTTTTCCCCTTACTGATGAGTGTATTCAAATATTTAGAAACCGAATAAAGGTAAAGCACGAAAGGAAGTCTAAACATGTATACAGTAGCGATATTGCGGATGGTGTCAAATCACAGATTTCCATTTCTGCGAGAAAAGATTTTCTTAAAAAATAGAAGGTCTATGGAATGAGGAGGTTTTGACAAATTCCTATCTCTTATGAGTACTTACAACTTCCAGAAAAATTTGGATCTCCATGCTTTGCTCTGAAAGAAGTTATGGACGAAAAACCAAAAGTTGCAATCTTTTTGCTCGCTGTTGTAGAAAAATAAAAACCCCAAAGAAAATGAAAATAGTAATACCAGAACAACTTTCTCTTCTTTTACATATGAAAGGAGATAGGCATGTTGTTAGCGGTGGTGATGTGGTGATTCTATTTAACTTTATGCCTTTGACATCTGGTAATCTAGCGCTACCCACTTCTAGATAGCTCCATTCGAGTTTCCAATCAGGGACCCCAGCATCGCCATCCTGATATAAGACAGTGCAGCCGTAAAGTACATCACCCTTGCACAAGCGCAATCCACAGGCGCCAAACAACCGCGTGAAGCTAGTGAAATGAGCTGATACACTGTTCATAAATTGCCTTCTCCGGCAGTTACCGTAGTTTGTGCCAGCAGTGCCGGGCCTGGCTGGCTGGCTGGCCGGCAGTTGACGATTGATTGAAGTGCCTGGCTGGCTGTGCAGTGGCGGCCGTCCAGCAATCACATCGCCGCTATTCACCAGCATTTTCGGCTGTTTATACAGGAGAAATGGGAGACGACGAGCCGAGGCAAGGTGGGCTTTAGTGCAACATTAAGGTGCTTGAATAGTGAGTGAGCAATTAAGCAGCGATGCTGGCTGGAGAGATGTCTTAAGAGGTTCAACTGGGCCGTGATAGCTTCGGATTGTTGCATATCATTTAGCCCGAAAATGTACAGTTGCACAGTGTCGCACCTAGTTCGGGATTGTAGGAATTTCCACAAGCGAATCTATATGTAACCAGGATTTATTCTTGATCTAGGGAACCGACACTCGAGCATTCCAGAGACACTTTGTACGAGTTTCACCAGCTCCACCCTCCCCTCCCCTCCCACGTTCTGCATAACATGTTTTTTAATAATTATCTGGCATTCTTGTGCATGTATATTCATAGCAAAAGGCTAATAAAGCTGCAGATGTTCCATGACTACTCCTACCCACTACGCAATGTCCCACTCTCAAGAATGAAGTAGCTATTCATGTCTATCACACTTAATGAGGCAAAATTCTGGGCGAATTGACCATTAGGTAAGAAAAACCAGCAGATAGATGGAGCCTCAATGACTCAGCCCAATTCGGATCTATGTATGAGCACATTACCATACATTTGAGTGAGAAAAATACTGGCTTGCTTTTTGATGACGTCGTGAGGGTTAAGAGCTCTGTGAAAAGCTTTTAGGTCACCATTTTCCCTATTAAGATTTATGTCCACTATATACTCGCTTAAGGGTAAACACAAACTCACCTGGACAGTTTATGCAGCCCTGTTTAGAGTGCGCCAAAAAGTTGCCTAAGACTAGCTGACACTATAAACTTAACTAAAACTGACTAGGCTTACCTATAATTCTAAGGATTTAAAATGTTTTCCGATTAGTGGTAACGATGCTAGTGATTTTTGCACATGACTTTTCAAATTGTACGTATCAAATTCCAAATTTGGTCTTTCTGAAGGTAACAGCATAGCATGTCAATCTGAGGAGATAAAGAATGCAGAGCTCAGGGCTCTACAGACGCCGTCAGCTCTCTGCTGCCTAAGTACTAAGCTTAAACAATACTTGTACCCAGACAAGAGGAAATTGTATCTCTGCTCTCTTGAGCTAACATAGTCGAGAATTTCTGTGCTTCAGACTAGCCCAACGAGGCAAATTCGATGGCATATAGAGGAGGTGGTGATTGATGAAAGGTAAACTAATAAGGACACCAGAAAGTTCGGGAAGATTCACAGTATGCATTTTAGGAAGCTCCCACTTAATTACAGTGTTTCTAACCCAGTATAATTTCTTTTATTCAAGCATTCAATATATGAAAATCTAACGACTCAGGACTTGTCATCAAAAGGGATTTCCCTGGAATACAATACTGATTTTTAGCTTCACTCCTCTTTAGAAGCCCTATTGACTACGCCTATAGGCACTACAGCGGGCATGGATGCCCCAAGGAATAATCTGGAAAAAAATCGATTTTCTATGTTCTCAGTTGAGTTTTCATATGGCAAACGACTAACTAGGCGCAATAAAACGAAAATGGCATTGACGACGACGACGACTCCGACAACGACAGCGACGGCAGAGGCGGTGATCGCCTCCGTATTCGCTGCAAGCGCTGTGGCGACAGCGTTGAAGTGTCACACGCGTATACAGTATGACTGACGAGATGACTGGCCATAAATGGAACGATATTTAATCCATAAACGAGCGTGTTGGATACACTTAAACATAAGTATGTACGAAAACGGAAGCTGATTTCGTCGACGGGAATCGCCGCCATTTGGATGCAAAAATGGGGTTTTGTCGATACGGGACGTGGTTTATGCGTTTTTGCGAAACTTCGTTTTCGTTGCTGCTTAAGGAAGAACTTGCTGGGATTCTTAGGACTTGGGGTAACTTCTTGCTGGTGGACCAGCACATAGCGCAAGGATATCTACATGGGCTATCTATGGGAACCCTGAGCTCCAATGGAAGCCCCTTTCGTGGTGCTTCTCGCCCAAAATGTACTCCCCCAACGGGCAGCTTTTCATCGTTTTGACGTTTCTACGTGTGTGCAGCCGTCTGTGGTATCGGCCGGCCCGCCTTTCACTGCACTGGCTTCTATTCAACTGCTGCTGGGAGAGCGGCAAGTGTCTTTTTCAGGCCACCGACGCTTTCCCGCATACGATTACCTCTGCTGTTCTTTTGCCAACCCACGAACGTTCCACCCACACTTTGCATAGTTTTTAGCCTATATAGCAAGCCGACATCGCTATAGTACGATGTTTACGAGCTCACCTTGTGTGGAGTCATCACTCTGAGATTAGCTGTGTTAGCGCGTTAGGGTCCCTAGGTAGAATTAGCCTTCAAGGTTGATTCCTTAGTTCCTAATAATTTCTTTTAGCTCAGTCCATTATCCTTTATTTCTTAGGCTCCACTCACTCAAGCTTTTGGGGAGAGGGTGGGAATATTCTCGTTCTATTTGTCCTTTAGCTTGTCCATGTTTCACTGGTGTATTATTAATTAATATTATTATTATTACATTTTATGAGAAATCCTGGAACAAAAAATAGCCAGGACAGTCCATACTGCTCGTATCTGGACACCGTGTTCGCTTCCAAACCCTCCAATCCAGTGGCATTGGGATCAACGCTTAACGATATAATGACAACTTCTCAACCTGCCAAGTCGTAACTACTGTCTTAGTTATTCGTTCAATGTGATTTTACTGGTTTGGTACCAGTTCCCTCACTTTTTCTTGCTCTGAACCTCTTCGAAAACAGGCATTGCGCTTAATTTTCTGGAGGCTCACCTCTTCTCTTGCACTTTTCGTACCTGTGAATGGAATTCCCGATGTCGGAGGGGTTCCCACGTCGTCCTGGTTCTGGATATTTTGCTCTGTAATTATCTCAATTCCATTGAGGGTTGTAGTAGTATTTGTCAGGGTACCTATTCCTGGAAACATCCCTCGAATGAGCCACGCATGGACTTTCCCAGGAACGCTCACATCTCACTTCCGAGCTCAAACGCATCCAGCATTTTAGGAAATCTATGAATGGCCAGCAAGATTATACCCTTCTTCACATCTGAGGGATATCAAGGAAAATTTAAAGAGTTTTGTAGCGTTCGTCACTCGTTGCACAATTTCAGGCTGAAATGTAGAATGTAGAACAATGATTAGTGCTTGAAATCTTTCGTTATCCTGGTCATATTATAACAACACGGAATGGCCCTACCGGAATGTCGTTAAGACATATAAGAGAAACCTCACTAATGTAAAGAGTGCCAAACGTCTGTATACGCTCCCAAATCCCTCTTACTACGCAAACCTGCACAAATCGCTGTTGTCACCCCTCCCTCACACAAGTTTGCCACCACTTTGCCGCCTCAGCAACCTCGATGGCCTTACTCGTTTCGTTTCCGCCGTCGCAGCGTACCCCATCGCTCACACATCCGTCACTTTCTCCCCTGCTAACAACCTCTCACTAACAGGTCTTTTGCGGGCTTCCTCGAGCGGTAGTTAACGGCTTGGGACCAATGGTCCGCAATTTCGTTTACCACAGCATCTAGGCAGCTGGCACAGGCCAGCTGCCTGGATGCCGTGGTGGTGATAACTGGACGGATATTGGTGGCAATTTTGGACGAGTTCGTCGCGGCGTGACGAGGTCGAATTGATGGTGGTGGTCGCCGTCGAGAGGCTGTAGCTGATCAATATTGGGGGGTGAGGTATGTGGAAAGGAGTGCGAGGTATTTTAAAGGTGTTTTAGGGATTTCAATGCCTTAAAAAGGTTGAGGATTATGGGGAAAGCTAAATTTGATGGCGTAGACGTTACTGCATCTAGACAGGTATCAGTTAAATCCTCACTTGTGAGATGAGTGCACAGTTGTAAGATGACTTAGCCCTCAACTCTCTGACTCTAAAAAAAGCCTTGTTTTCTTTGACGGCTACTACTTTTATTGTATTTACAAAGAGCCGAAGAATTTGAGTGAACCTCTCTTGTTTCTCCAGAAATCACACTAGATACTACTGTCTTTTTTTGTTACTTGTAAGTTTGTTTCCTCCTTATTCACTCGACATGCGCGCTAAACAGTTTGTCTACCTGTAAGACTCTCAAAAATGGAAAAATGTGAAAATCGCCTTCTTGCCCGTTAGGTTTTACTAAACGATAAAGTTAAACATAAGTTTTTAGAGCACATTTAGCGTATTCTATGATTCCCTAGCTCCTCTTCTGAAACGGTAATATCTCTGGTTCTTTACTATTCTAGTTAATAGGCTTTTAAAGTTTGAAACTCCCTTAGAAAGCGGTATTTGAGAATGCCTCACAGTTAGTCACCTAGAGGTGAGGGTAACTCGTTAAAGTATTTCAGGGAACGGTCCCGTAAATGTTGCTGCCAGAGATGGGACAATTTTAATATTGCCCTTCAAAAACCATGTGTCATAAACAGGGCAAATGATGACAAAGGGATCGGCCCTTTATATGGTGTGTTGTGACCTGAAAGCCGCCCATTGTCGGAAAATGTCCTGGGAAACCTAGCCGACTATCTCGGGCTGTGATCCCGGCCGCATTGTGAATTGCGAACACCACATTGGAAAGAAGTCATAAAACAGACAACCAACAGAGAACCAGGGACCCACCGTCTTGCCTCCGGATGAATTTTGTAGATTCCCATGGAATACGACCGAAAACAGGTGACTAAATTACACAGCAGCGATATGGGCGACGTTGCCGTCCGTGCACAGAGGCCCACAGGAGGAGGGAAATTTACGGGGGCGTGGCCTCACGGGTTATTCATAAGTTTCCACGATGCAACGCATTCCATCACCGTGCACGGGGGTGCCTTTTCCTGGCGGCTGCACGTCGATATGGAGGTGAAATGACCTGGAATGGTCGTTGGCCCTACGGAATGGTTGCATTAGGTAATGGCTGAACTCAATTAGGAACAGTTTTCCAGTGCAGCGCGTCCCCTCCTGGCTCCCGTGCCATGATCCCGAGGCCGTTGACCCCATCACCGTTCCTCTCGGCCATATGAACTCAAAAAAAAAGACACTACAGGCCAGCAGTGCACCTCGCGACGAACTACCGTAATGTAGTCGATGTCGTGTCAGTGAGTGGAATCCACTGCCGGGCGCGCTCGCCCGGCGCCCGCCTATCCAACCAATCAGCGCCTGGCCACGCCCACCGTGGGAGGGGCCCGGCTAGACGGCGCCGAGAGAGCGCGCCGGTCGGAGAGGGCGCAGAGTCCACGACCGAACACAAGAGGAAGAGAAGGGAGATAGTCCATGCACATGGGGTGTGCTGTCAGTCAACGGAATGCTTCACACACATACACACACACCGCGCCGGACTCACTCACTAGGCACACCGTGTGCGTGGGATACGGTAGTCGGCGCGGTGAAGTCCGTAATCGACTCTACTGTCTCTTAATTGTCGCTTGATTTCACTAATGATTGCTAGTTCATTACTGTTTTCTCCGTTTTCTCGTAGTATCTTATTGTTTCGGAACAGGTAGTAACTCCGGACAATTGTCATAATTGTCCATTCTTTTTAACCCCTCAATATGTATCATTTTTGGTTTTATAGAGCAAGCAAAAGAACAAATGCAATTCCAATGTGAATTTTTGTTTGCATTCTTGCCCTGAATATCTTACATTATGTCTCAGGCTTATTGTAGGCCATTCTTGGTTCATTTTAATTATAATTTTAAGTATATATCTCCCACTATGCAGAGGAATATTTTCTTACAAATGTTGGCACTGCATATTTCGCCAGATTTTCTGGGATTTCCCACATAAATATGGTTATTAATCCCTCAAGCTTTAGACCAGAGTAGAAATCAGGGCGTAGCTAAGATTCGCTCCAATTTCAGTGCAGTTAACTCTGTGAATTATTGCTATTTTTTGTCCTTCGTTTTTCCAAAGCCATAAAGAGGCCCACCGATTTTGGCTAAGACAGCATCCTATATGTATTTCTCGTTTTTTTTTCTGCATCTCTTCAGAAGAAACCAGCTTGATATTACCCAAAAAGTTGGTGAAATGTGTTTTTTTTTTTTGATAAACTAGTGAGTTAATTAATGGGAATTTTATAAAGTTAGAGAAGGAATCCAGTGGTGGCTAACCAAAATTCAATGGGAATCAATTACATAGCTCAGTGTCACCTTATTTAGCTACGTATCTTACCTTACTAACTCGTTTTGTGAGGTTTTTTTTTGGATTTGTCACGGCAACTAGCAACTTACATAGATAGTTTTCTTTAAGTCAACATTTTGAAGTATTAAAATTCCACATAAAAAAATTCAAAATCCAGAAATTGCGACTGTTTTCCACGGCTAATCAAATCCTATTCCATGGAGTGTTTCTGGAGGAAAAAACAGATATAATTTTTTATTTTTACGTCATCAATCTCGTTTTCCACTCATTGCGCTCAACATACTTCCAGGAAAGGCATCATTATTTGTCCATCCATGCCATATTTCTGTCTGAGATCTCAGCGATCTGAATTGACGAACAGAGCTGACTTCTAAGCAATGCACACCTTCGAAAATGCACTTAGACGAAGTGATTTTATCTATTCAACAAACCGTCTTACTGTACATACTGTCTACTGTCAACCAGTTTGATTCGGTGAGAAAAACTCGCCGTTCACAGTGACTTTGATGTAACTAACATGCTATTTTGTCACTGTACTGTTCAAACACAGTCACACTGTTCACGGGCGCATGTTTCGTAGTCATCGCTGCCGTTCTTAGGCTAAGCGATACTTCTGGAAACGTGGAAGAGGGGGGGGGGGTTGACGCTGCTCGTTTCAAGGATATTGGAATAATTCCTTTTTCTTTTATTTTCCTCTTTCTATGCTTTTTTACATGATATGAATTGTACGATTTACTTTTGCATTCGTTATTTATGGAGGCAGATTTATGCTTGCGCGTGTTTCTCTTTTCTCATCACGGAGTTTTTAAGGAAAATTATTTAAAGGAAAATTTTCTTCCCTGGCAGCTGGCAGTTTCTGCTGTAAGACTATAAGGATTAGGTGAGATGCAAAGTAAACAATTGGGTAGAAAAATGAATAGCTCATTTCAAAGTTTTAACCCCACCACCCCCATACATAGTTTCTCGCCAAATGCTTACTTATTCATTAAGATAAGTTAATTAGTCTTATTACCAGTATACAGTAGAAAAGAATAGTTCTAAAAGAACTGCTTACCTAGACATGCTTTTTTCCCAAGAAGTAGTCAAGTGTTCTATTTTTCAATTTTTTTTTTGTAACTGCTAGCATTATACATGGACTTACAGACCACTCCTGTGATCTGAGGCAGACGTTTCCTTTTCCTGGAATATATACGGAGCAAAAATAGGTCAAAAACTACTATTGTTTAGTACTTTTTTGTACAGAGAATTTTCGTGTGAATGCTGGTCAAAAATCAATTAAAAGCTATGTATTTTTGTTTGCGAACATAGCACGAATAAATCAAATAAATAAAATGTACGTGAATAAGATCCATATATTTATTTGCAGGCCAGTATCAGTGCACATATTCATACATATGTTTCGGCTTTCTTGTAGTAATGTCAATTTCACAGACGAACCTTTGACACACAATGAACTTCATGGCTTTTAGCTAGTTATTTGTCCGAATGTATTTGTCCAGAAATGATGAAAAAACTGATAATTTCTAGAAAAAACCGCGAAAAATAAGAAGTCTTAATTAAAAAGTTGAGGTGAAAAACACCGGTGGCAATCACTCTGACTCTACAAGATTTCTACAACTTTGCCTTTCACACTGCTTTTTGGGTGATGTTCCAGAATTACTGTTTCATTTCTTCAAGGATGCTTTGGAATGACAAAACTACTGCACTGCACCTTAATGTTTTTGTTAAGGAATTACTCTTAAGTGCCTTAATTCCAATTTTTTAAAAAATTTCAACTCAATTTATTACATGGATATACCATGCGAATCATCAAACAAACGAAAAAAAACATCCATAAAACATCCGCGGAAACTCGGATACCGAAAAAAAAAACAAGCCAATTAGTAGCCAGAATTATAAAAGGAGGCTAGGTATAGCCGAAGCTTGATAAACTTGATTTAGGAAACCCTGGAATGTCCTCTTAGATATCTGCCAAAAACTGTTTTGAATTGTTGAATTCTAGTGGGAATTATGTAGTGTTTTGATGTTTTAATGTCCAACATGCAGCAAAAAAAGTACAAAAGCTCCTTCCGCTTAACAGTGAAATACCAGGAACGCTCATGGATAGGGAGGTTGCTTTATTTCAAACCTTATTTTTGCAACTTCTCCACAGCGCAACGCAAACAAGACATAATCGTAAGTATTCTCTACAAAACAGCAAATTTTTTTCCATTTTCTTCCGGACAAAAAAGCCCAGTTGCAGGAAAAATAGCAAACGAAGCTGAGATCATTGCGGTGCACCATTCTTTTTCTCATATTCATACAGTAACAGAAAAATCACTGCTGACAAGTGCACCGTAATGCACTGCAGACGACATAATGGCGTTGAGAATACGACAACAAATAAATTTCCGATACAGAGAGAAGATGAAAAGCATAAATTAGCGCTGCGTTGGAACACTGTAGAGCGGCAGTGAATTAATAAGGCTAGAATGCCGGAGAACTATTAGGAATCGAAAGGCGCTTCAAGAAAAGAAAATCCGTGATTGACCGATTATTAGCTTTGATCCAGAGCATTCAGCTTTCACTGTTAAGTAGTTACAAAATGTTTAGTCACTTAGTAACCTGAAAAATTAATCCAATTAACTTGCTGAGACTCCCGCGCAAATTTTATTTACCTAGGGTGAAGAAAATTAGTAAATATAATGAAATAATAAAAGATGTTTTTCTCAAGAGACAAAACTGGCGTAAATATTGTACCAGCATGTGGGCGTTCCACCTCAGCCTCTATCTGCCTTTGAATGAATCCAATGAATGGATCAAAAATCTGAAAAATGCAACCTGATTACATCTAAAAAGAGATCTGGAGGTCTGCAAAGTTACATTTCATAAAATTCCAAATTGAAAACCCGAAACAAAAGAAAACACTAAAATTTGAGTGGAACTGAATTAGATAGTGGAGGATGGGAAATCCTAAAACCAACTATTAACGTCCTGCTTGTTTTCTTATGCACTGCTTCGTGCATCCTGAGGCCCTATTATTTGCAGAAGCTCTTACTCCTAATAAAGACGCTCTGACTTCACTTTTCACCATATAGGTACTATGTGTTACTACTTTGTAGGGTAGAAAATACTAGTTTTCCATTCCGACGATTTTTTTGGAGGACGAAGGCTACCGAAGTCAGTATAGTTTGAGTTCTCCATGGAAACAATTAATAGGGTTCTAGGATATATTTGAAAACTGAGAATCTTGCGCTTTGAAATCACTCCCTTTGGAAGAATTTTACCAAAAAATGTGAACGCCTGGGATTCCACAACAAGCTCTTTTGAGTTTCTGGAACTTTTCTGGACTTATTGACAATCGACATTATTGAAAGGCTGGATAACCTCATTCACTGTGGTAATCTTTGTAGCAGCTGAGCAAAGAAACGTTACGTATGAATTAGTATGTTGATGGGTGCTGGGTGAACGGTAAGTTTAGGCAAGTCCTACGTTTGCCATGGGTAAACCCAATGATGCGCCTGGATCCTCGTTCTTCCCTGGAAAAATCACTGACTTCAAAGTGAAAAAAAAAACTTCTCGTAAAAGCGCAAGTCGCAGCGATGTTTACAAAAGCTGCTCGACGACTGACGCGTCCGTGCACTCATCTCTCAAGAGCTGTCTAGTATGTAATAATGGCGGTTTTATCTCTGTCCGATCGCCGTCGCCGCCGACGTCGCGCCCAACGGCAGCGGCGGCGACGTTGACGTCGACGCACTCGCACGCACACACTCACTTGCCGACTCTCTGTGTTGCTTCTGCTGCTGGCGGTGGTGGCGCTGGCGCTGCCGCCGATGTTCGCTATGCTTTCATAACAACATATATGTGTATGTGTTCAGCTCGGCTGTGTTCCCCCCGCTAAGTGACACTTCGCCGCATCGTCGTCGCCGCAGCCGCCACGCATTACGACACCACTCCTCCACTGCGTTTATAGCGCTGTTTTAAGCCCTTTTTAGTGACTTTAAATGACTTTTCAAGTGATTCCTAGTCGCTTTCGCTGTAGCCACAGTCCCCAGGCTCCACCCAAACTTCGGACGAGTTTTCCCGGTCTGCTCCATTACGTACGCTAGCAGGTCCCAGCGCTAACAATCCCACGGCCATCTGCCCATGGATAGTCCATTCTCTCGCAGACTCTGAATCACACGATGCCCAGCATTGTTCTCAAGCGCGCGCATGGTCACAACGCTTACTTACTACCAGGCGGCTCCATGGTAGTGAACGCCACTAACTTGCTGCTGACGTCATCAATCTTAATTTCTGAAATATCACTTTATTGTCTTCTGTGGCGTTGGTTTTTTTTTACTTACCCGATAGATTTACCAGTTGGTCATTGTTCAGGTAAGCACGAAAGCATGAGTCATTCTGTTTAGTGGCCATTTGAACTTCTTGGTTATTTACGTGTCTTCTCTCCTAGGTTATTAGATTCACCTCAACAACTTCTTTGGTGCCAATCCCCAGGCCTTTCTAGTTCCTGATTTCTTACTCTTTCTAATTTCAGCTTCTATATGAAGTAACTGCTCTTTATGTATAACTAGGCGAGTTATACAGTGGATGCATATGTGAAGTAAGTTTTGGAGCCACATAAATTGAGCGCTTTAAATTACAGCTTATCAGTTCCAATGATTGCTTAATTTGGAGCAGCAGCTACCACCAAATGATTCTTCTTGAAATCAAACACGAAACATTTCATTAATTTAATGAACAGCTTAGGAACGGATTAGTTGAAATATATTTCTTCGAATTTTTTCAAGCATCCGAATATTCGAGATAGAAAGCCTTTTGACTCTTCTTATGGCCTCTGCATGATTGTGCTTTCGTCTGTTGTGCAAAAAGCTTTTTGACTTATTCGAAATCAAACGATCGAAGTACATTATAGTCGTTTGGCCCCAGCTTTGAATGTTATCTGGAGGTTATCTGAGTAAGTTGACTTCTCATTGACGAATTATGTACTCTAGCGACTTGTTCATGGAGGATTTGGTGCTTTATGCTTTACACCGTCTTTTTGAGCAACTCCCTCTGGAACTCTCTAGTTTAATTACAGGAGTCGGACTCTCAGGTGTTTGCTTTAATTGTTCTAGAGGCAATTATGTATGGCCATGACCATAAAATACCTGCGTTTAATGGTTATCAGTGTCGATGTCAACGTTCGTAAGGTTAAGCACTGTTACTACGTACTCACGAGTAAATTGTATAGTTGCAAGTGCCTGACGCATAATAATTTGAAGACCAGAAATGGAAATTCAAAAATAGAGTTGCTGAACACTAGATCCTAGGTTAGAGTTTTTGAAATTTATTTTCGAACGAGTAGTAATAATGAGGATTCAGGAAGTCCCCCCCCCCATCCCGGTCCGCCACAGTTACTTACTTGTCACTGAACATTTCCTTCCAGTGAAGATCTCACCGCATTGAAGAGAGTTAGAGCTGCTTGGCCTGGGGACTAGAACCACAGGATCGTGTTTATCCCGCTTACCAGACCTCCTGGGCTAAAAAAATGTGCCGTAACCCTAACCACCCTGTAAAACGACTACTGTAAAAGTGGTCCATCTGATAACAATTTGTCATAGTTCACATGTATCAAGTGCTTCTAATAGCATAAATTCTTCTAGCAGTGACACTGAACGACAACATCAAGGTGACCAGTGCAGAAGAATTGCAGTAAGTGTCATCCTGTTTGCACCGACTGACTATAAATAGCAACATAGCGCGCTTCCCCCGGTCACAAATACCTCGACGATGACCTTATATGACAACATTTCTCATAATAACTGCGGAAGCCTCGGCGTCTTCTGATGCTTCTGATGCGCACTTACGGCGTTGTCGATGTTATGTCTCTGTATAGGCGAACTAGTCAGCCAATTAAACGCCAATGATGAGCGCATGTCTTCATTTTTCTCGTATTGAAGAACTGTCACGTATATGTGGGTCCTGAGAAGAAAACAAAATCTCTGGAGGGTGGATTTTTCAGGATTATGGACACCGCTGAGAAGGCCCGTCAGTCCGGTCTGTTCCCGTTCCCGTTCTGCGTGCCGTCATCGTCGCCGTCGTCGGTGTTCCCGTTGCCGATGTTCCCGCCGGGATTGCAGCAGCTGTACGCCAATTTGGTGCAACAGCAGTTTCTACAAATGGCGCAACAGCAGCAGAGTCCAGGAATTCGGGCAGGTAGGTAGGGCCTAAAGTGCCTTAGGCCTGATAGGAACCTTCTAAACTAATGAGTTATTTTTAGACCAATCTCCCTGCCTCTCTGATCGCGCCTCATCACGTGAGGACTCTCCATCAGTGAAGAGTGAGCTCATTTTTTTTGTCATTTTAATTGCTCTAGGCCCCAGTTAGGCCCATAAGGCCCACTCATCTGCCCAGCGCCTGACCTATACAGCTGGCTGTGGGGAAGATGGCCGGCGTGTGATGTTGCCATCAATGACTAACCATCCGACTGGTAACAGCACCTCATTGGTATTTGTGTGTGTAGAGCCGCTCGCTACACGCACACACGTCTTCTCCTCCCAGCGTACTATTACGATGAATGTCAAACGCATTCGCACATTTGAAACAGTTGTGTGGAGAGGTCGTGCTGAGTAATCCGGAGAGTTTAAAGGGCAGTAGTGGGATGGTGTTTGTTGGTCCAGGATGGGAATGTGACCAAAAATGGGAGGGCTGAGAGGACCTTTTGCAGGGGTCAGAGGGCTGCAAGGGACTTATGCGGTCTCGAATGTGTTAAATACTGCCATGAAACGGTTATTATTGTTATTATCCCCAGGATTACAGCTTCAGTGTGATGCTAAAGGCCATTATTAAAGGTCCCTTGATATTAAAGGACTCATATGTCAAGCCCACATCAGTTTACTGTATTTTTCCTATGAGAAGTTTGTTAAAATGACGTGCATATTATGGTTTCCAGAGTCCTTAATCCACATTTCCTTAGCCTAAGCTAGCGATGACGTCATCACCTCTCACCATTTTTAAGCCTATGTACATAGCTATTCAAATGTACAGTCCCCATTCAGGTGGTAAGGTGACGTCATCATTTTTGGTGGCTTACGACAACTATTCAAAAAATGCTTGTGACCCAGCTGCTTCGTACCAACGTGAACTTGTGCTAGTCCTTTAGTAGCATAACCAGTTTGCTTGTTGGGAACAGTCACTAGCCAATATTTCCTGCAAACTAATTTTTTTCTCAGAATTGACAGTGCTCGGGCCTTTTCAATCCGTAACTTCTATAATTCCAGGACATGCGTAAATTCCCAAATTTTTTTTAAAACCACAATTTGAGTGAAAGTGGGTCTGATTTGGGGGGGGGGGTAGTGTGGTCTCTCACGTGCCTGGTTTTAATTGTGCTAGATGTCCTAAACTGTGACGTCGCTATTATCATTATTTTTCTGCGAGTTTTCAAAAGTATTACATCACCTACAGCAATGCTTAAACAGTGTGAGCACCATGTTTGTGTGCATAAGAGAAATAGCGTAAATCAATAAATCAATAAAATCAATGAATTGAAGTGCTTAGTTACGGAAGTCGCTATTTCTTCCATCGCTTCTGCCGAACTATTTTTTTTTCAAAGAGTCTCCAAACCATTAAGCCTGCTTATTAACGAGAACATAACCTGAAGAACAACCTCACTTCTCCCTATGACGTCATCGTCTACAAATTCATGTATAATTCGCTCCAAAACCTCCATCTTTGATAGCTATTAAACTAATCAATGATTTCTGAAAATTCTACGGAAAATGTAGAAAATTCTGGAAACAATTCCTCCACACTGCATCACACTCGCCTTAGAAGACCTAACCATTAATTGATTGATCATAGCCATTGATTAGGTTACAGTATGACTGTGAGTTAAGGAATGACTCTATGTATTCTTCGCTATTCAAAGGAGTTCTTGACAGTTCCCATAAACGATTCCATGACTTCGGATGATTCAGCGATGACGGCATCGTCGGAAAATTACTTGCTAATACACCTAACTGGTACTTGTCTTCCTGTTGACTTGGGGAAGTTAACCATTTCCATCCAAGAAATTTATAGAGGGTAGCGAAACCCCAGAAAACTTCTGGATAATTTTCAAACGAATCAATCGATACACGCATGGCTCAATTACTCAAGTACAACCGTTGAGTATGAATCCCAGAGTACTTTCCCAGAGTACTCTATCATGTGTTTGACTGGCTGTTGGAACTCGCAACATGCCCTTTCTTTGGTGGTCAGCCGCCGTCGGCTCCGTCTCTCGCCCGTTCGTCTCCCACTACCCGACGCGCCGCCTGAAACAATGCCGCGCACCCCGTTCGCCAGTGTTTTTTCCGAGCCTTCCAGGGCAGACTCCGCGCTTGAAACTTGCCACTCTTCCCAGAAAACTGAGAGAGCAGTTTGAATAGGCACCCGCCGAGTGAGTGCTGGGGAGTTCGGTCGAAAACATGGTGTGCAGCGCTGATTCAAACCGTGGCTTGTAGTCAGGGGTTAAGGGCCATTAAAGGCAGGGATCCGTAGCCCTTACAGTCACTAGTAGGGTAGCGAGACATCTCATTCAGTAGGAATCCTAGGCTCACAGTTATCGAAGCGAAAAAGATATTATGAATACACCCGGAGAGGAATAGTTTTGATTTCTACCACAATCCATCCAGCAAATGGAGATCGGAATCATGTAAACTGCCGTTGTTTGCTAGATTTATCCAACCAACGCATGGTCGCAGGGATCAAACCCTTGACCTTTCTCATTAACGATGGATCCTCAACCCTCTACACCATGTCAATCCACGAAGAATGCCTCTGAAACTACACAAATACATTAGAGAACAAGATAAAATCTGAGGTAATCTCACCAAGAGTTCCATAACTTCTTTGCATTGTAAATTGCTCCGATAGTACTAATATCGTCCAACCATTCTAAAAACAAAATTATAAAAGTTGACTCGGGATCGGATTCGCATTCATTGGAAATTCTAGCCGAGATCTCTCTTGAGGGGTTATTCGGTGCCCTGATCACGAAAACCACACTAATTTTCTATTCTAACCACGATTTTGTAACGATCTGGTGAGATCACAGTAGGAAACAAAGAGAATATGTCAATTCTGCAAGGAAACAGCAGTCTTATCAGGCACTTTCCCGCATTTCTGCTCGAAAATTCCGGAACATTTCTTCACTAATTGATTAAAGGGTTACTGAAGGTGATAAACAAGAGTATCGTACTCCTTTGTACTGTAGCACCACTTACGTTAGCCAGGCTACAACTAGTGGCTCTGCCACTACTTCGATTTCCTTGTCGAAGATTGCATTTTATTTCACTCTCCTACATTATTTCCACCGTAAACATACGAAAATGGGGTTAGGATAGAAAACTAGTGCAATTTTCGTGATCAGGGCACCTTCAACTCCCATGCGAAACTCTTCAGCCCTCACCCCTACCCAGTTCGGCCTCTACGCCCTCCACTTCTTCCGCCTCCAGTGATGTATGTCCGATTTGAACATACCTGTCGTCGTGTGCATACGGAGTGATTACAGTAAGCCTCATTGAGGTTGACTGGGGTGTTTAGGAGGGAGCAGAGCCAGTCATGGCGTCGTGATTTATGACCCGCAACACCGGAAGTTCACGTACACACCGACAGCCCGGCGTACATACGTACGACACGACGTCGACGCCAGCGACAGTACGCTACGGGGAGACACTGAGGCGTGAAATCGCGCTCGTGCCTCATCACATAAGCGCGTACCATTAGTTGGTTCAAAAATGGACCCAATATGTTAGCTGCATATGGTCGGGGTGGAGGAGAAATGGTATAAGGAAGGTAGGAGGAGGATGAAGAGGTGAGGAAATGAGGGAAAGATGGGATAGTGAGGACTTGAGCATCCAAAAAAGAGCTACTTCCGGCGTTTACATTTCTTAGAAATTTGGTTTTGTCTTCTGCTCTATTCTGCTGTTAAAAAGCTGTAAAATCGAAACTTAAATTGAAAATTATTAATCTTTCAGAGAGCACCATAGTTTCTCAGTATTTCTCCTTTTTTCTTTGCATGGTTTTCTCAGTATCTTCCTCATTTGTCAGTAAAAAGTGGAAACCATATACCAATTAAACCCATACACACTTCCTAGTCCTTCCCATACAATTTTCGAAATTCTCCTGGACCCGTATCCATAATATTTGAACTTGGAAGGAAAACAGACAGCGATCGCGAATCGATTTTCACCGGTCTTCACCCATCAACCTATCTGGTGTGTTGTAATTTATCCATCCAGGTGCTTGAACCTTTCGATCAAGCAATGTGTATTGAGATTTAAAAAAAAACTACCTTAACTGATGATAGAGCGAATAAATATCTTTGTCACTGGCATGGAACTGCCGCTACCGAGGACCTTATTTCGGAACAACTGACGGATTGGTGGAAAGCAAAGTTGAGGGTATACCATAGGATAACGGTTGGATCCATCGCAGCACAAAGGCCCAGGGTGAGACATTTATTCTTTCGTACATTTTTGAGGGGAGGCAATGCATAAAAAGCCCCTCAATATACCCATAAGGACATACATGTCCTTTTCTGCCATGGAATCACCGCAATACCTGCAATTCAATGCAAATTTCACTTCACTCTCCTAGAATTTTAGAGGCTACCAGGAATTTCCTCGTGAAAAATGACAAGTTGCCAACTAAATAACCTTTTGTAGTGCTTGCAGAAAAACATGCGGCTACATTGTTACTGTTACTAGGTATAATCTCGGATGAAAAAATCTTGTTCTTGTGTAGTCATACTTTGATTAACCTAATCCAGAAAACCAAGCCAAAAAGTGCGAATTTGAGCAGTAATTCTTCCAGGAGTTTCATTGCCTGATCATCGGTCGAAAGCAGCGATTTCAGTTGGTGTGGTCCGTCACAAAAATATAATTAATTTTTTTCCTGAATTTTTCACCATTTATTTCCAAATTCCTGTTTCGGACAATATATATAGATCTACTACGAGCCGTCATGCTAATAGGCTCGCCACGTGCATGGCAGGTAGGGCGCTCCATTTCTGCTCTTCTGCTCCTAGGAAGGACTCCACGAAGACGTAATCAGCGGGATTGCTGTCCGCAATTCTGCGTAAGATCCTATACTTCCGCCCCCCCCCCCCTCCAACATAAATTATCACTAGGCAACTTCCGCAGTAGTTCCGGTACAAGCTGCACATTCCTAAATATTCCACACACCACCGTCCGCGGGCCTATTCCCGCGGACGGTTCGTCGTTGAACTTGGCGCAGGTCGATTTCTTATTCAAATTTATTCCATACTCTGGAACAGTACGGAGGGTGTGGTGCGACCGCGACACGGTGAGCAGCTCAGGGATCATTTTATGGTTCGTGGGAGTCACGACGGGGGTGAGACGTATGTTTGGAGAGTGTGGGCTGTGTGGTACTAAGAGACGCGCACGCTGTTCTGCTAGTGAACGAACAATGACAGATTACGACTTTGTACGACTTTTGTGGGAAAATCGCAGAGTGTACGGCTGTGCGAGAGACGGCAGAGAGCGAGACAGCGACGGCAGTGAGCTGTGACGGTCTCGTCGAGAAGGTCTAAGGTTGAGGACGTGGTTAGGGTTTTTGTATAATTAAATAAGGGATTTTTGAGGATTCAACAGCGATTTTTCATTTTGCCTGATATGGTTGGAGACGCAGAGGAAAAAGATCAAATTGCACATATTCCCCCCCCCCCTCCCCAAGTGTTAGAATGATTTTCTTCACATCATTATTTTGTTTTTGGCCAACTTCTGCTCTCAGCGACTTTATTTTCTTACGACAATGGATTTATTGGATATCGATCGGCTGCTGGGAAGAGTCCTGCTGGAAACTAGCAAGAAAGGAAACAAGACTGCACCCATGGAAAATCTCTCAATTGTTCCCCTTTCCTTTAGAAACCCGAGTTGCTTTCTTCTCCAAAACCCATAGAAGGACAATTTTCCCTGGAAAAGTGACCATAAAAAGATAACCAAGTTCTCTTGGTTGTTTTACATTTCAAAAATTAGGAGCCTTCCGTTTAAAAAATGACCTCTAAATCCTTGTTATGTTTTCATAATTGTAACCTACTTCCTTATGATGTTCTTCGGATAATTTGCAGCAGCTCTTCGCCAGGTGATCCGCAATTGCGGAAAAAATACTTCATTCTCAGCAGGTACCCGGGAATACAGTGTCAAATCTTCTACTGAAGCTTAATATTACCTCTTAGATAGTTTTAGGCAACTATTTTCTAATTTTTTGGTGGGTTTGAGACACTTTGATTTCCACGCATTGATTCTATACGTATCGATTGGAATTTTGCTGCATAGCTAAAGACATGCAAGTAGACCTCCCTACAGCTATAATTTTTCTAGAAGATTGTACCTGTGAGATCCCTTCCCGAATAGTTGCAAAAATGGAGAAAAATTTCGGATTTGTCGCTGCCGAGCAGAACCCTCAAGTCAAAAGTTCCCGTTTATAAACAAATATTAAAGTATGAATAACATTTAAACACTGAAATAAAATAAAACAGATAAAATCAAATTAAATTGAATAATAAAAATTGAAAGCATCATTAGAACATAATGCCTAGGTTTGGAGAAGAAAACTCGTAAAAATTATTAGAAGACATGACGCACAGGGTTTTCTGTTCGGCTTCTAGCTCTCCTTATATGAGTTCTGCGTCAGAATCACTGGAAGAACAAGAATAAGTTGATATTTATTACTTTCCCTCTACAGGGGATGTTGCAACTCGTACCGCTTCTCAATGGCTGGTCGAACACCACAACCACTACAGCACCTCGCTACTATGTTCACCACCGTCGAGGTCATCCGGCTACCGTATTCCCCAAGCACATGAGTGGTGCAGTTTTTCTACCTAGTACATATCGGGGTCGTCATATCGTCGGGGCGCTCGCGCGCGCTCGTCCGCGTCTATAACGACGCGAACGACGACGACGTGAACGAGTCGAGCGAGGTGAACAGTGCGGGCGAATGTGCTGCTGTGTTTGCCGATTTCCGCCGCTTCACGCACGGACAACTAGCACAAAACGTGCATGCGTGTGTGTGTGCGGACGGATGGCGTGCGCAACGGTGCGTAACGTAACATCAACGTGGCATCATTTCCTCTTCGTACTTGGTCGTGTGTCGTGTACGGTTTTGTACGTAGGCGACACATACATATTGTCCGACTATACTCATCACACTCCGAACAGGCTCGCGAATGAGGAGGAACGGAAACGATTTGTTCTGGAAATGGGGCGTTGTGTCGGTGAGATGGTGGGGTTTCCGCGGGAGAGCGGGGGGGGGGGTGTCTGGGTAGTGCTTAGCAAATCCTCCGGGTTACAGCGGCCCTGCTACGTGTGCAGAGCGCTTAATAACACTGAAGTGTACTACTTTGCCTACACTAAGGACACCTGAAATGTCTGACGTACTAGGGTAGGTGTGTTCCCCGTTACCTAACCTAAAATAGAAACAGGAAATTTTTCATTTTCTTTTCATCCGTTTCATGTTTCATGACTACTTTTCTCTACTTTAATGGCGTAAGAAAACGGCTCCTGCCCTTCACTTTTTCTATGCTTAAGACCGAATAAAATTTAATACTGCAATTAATTCAACTATCAGTTTCAAACACCATTCAAAATTTTGAATATTAAAGAAGAAAAGGCCCGGCACCTCTTTTTCATCATTCCTTGGAAGCGTACATCTTCCTCATTTTAGAAATACGAAATTTCAAGTCATTAAAAATTGAATTTTCGAATTGGAATTTATCTAGTGCAGTATTCGGTCCTTATTATATCTAGTATACTATTCAGCCTATTTCCATAACAATTTTTATCTTTATATCACTACAACCCTTCGATATTCGGTCCTTTTCAACAACTTTTTCAATGAATTTGTTGACATTGAAGTTTTTGGAAAAACTCTACATCAGTTCTGTTCAGCTTTCCGTCGAAGGCAGCACCTTTAATTCAAAAAAGTGATACTATGCTGCCACACAAACGTTTCTGTGGACAAAAACGGTATCATATGGGGAAAGAAGAAAAGGGAAAATAGTACAAACACAACTCTTATTAAGTGAGAAAGGAGTAAAGTAAAGGTAGGAAAGTGGAAAGTGACAAAAGAAAAGGAAGAAGAGAATGGAAGCATATTATTTCAGGATTAAGCATTGAGAGTAGGTTTTAGACCAGGTGAAGTGAGGACGCAGAATTCCCAGAACAAGTTGTCTGAGCGCATCTGGAAATTGCTCGACCCAAACCTCGTTAGCAACTTGTTGCTCTCGCGTCTTCTTGTCGACAAGTTGTAGGCCCAAAGTTTGTTGAAGATTTACGAACCCAACGACAAGCTGTTTAGCAAATTGCCGACAAGCTCTCAGCCGACATAATGTGACCAGGGGAAAGCAAAAGCAAGTTGTCATGGAGCTTTGGGTCGAGCAATTTTCAGATGCGTTGATACTGTAATCTATTTCGTGACGCTTTACTTACCTACATAGTTATTTGTCCAACACGGCTCAAGGATGTGCACATAACATAAAAAAAGGTCATCACACCCATGTAACACTTACGATCTTCAAATGTATTAGGCATTCATAAGTGTTGACTGTTACTGGTGGAGAATAATATAGCAAAAAAAAACTGGAGTAGTGCTAAAATGAGAATGATATTCGCGCTTATTTTGCATTATTTTAGCAAATCTGCACTCTCCAGAAGTACAATTTTCGTAGGATTATTAAATTTAATTTTGCATAGTCAGGATGAATGAATTAATAGGCTTTTTGCTGGCTTGTCTTATGCTCAGGCATGGAAATTATCATGGATGTTGCCTGTAACCACCTGAAACTTTTATGGCTGGATGGGTGGGATCAGTTTGTATCAAAATAATTTTCTAGGAGATGGCCATTTAAGTGACTGATTCTTATTGAAAATTGATTAGCATTTTTTGTCCTTTTCTTTTGGGCATTATTAATTGTCAAGAGTTTTGGAAATTGAAGAAATTCGGAATATTCCAGAAAATAAGCACCGGCTCAGGAAAATGACTCCCTACTTTTATAGTATCCCTCCTCTATAAATTTTAGGTCACTTTGCGACCATAGAATTTTTTTTGCTGGGCCTCGTTCATAACTAGTTAATTTTTTGGACCCATTATGTCACCAAACCCGTGCTAGAGGTCCGCTCCAAGACACTCAAACCGCGGGCTTGGAGCACCTGACGTCTTCATGTTCTTGTGTTAATACACGTCAAACGTGTCATCACAGCGTGTCATGTCAATCGATACGAGAACTGCTTGACTGTATTGTTATCGCACAGTATCGATGACAAGTATTTTATGTGTCATCACCTGGTCCGCGGAACAAAAGCGCGTCAAGTGCTCTCCCGCTCAGCCCGCATGCAGCATGCAGCTGTCTAGCCCGCGTTGCGCAATTCATGCACACATACTGCATGGAAACCCATGTTACGCTTGTCAGCACGCAGCTGCTCCTCGGGGTTACCCGCGTGTTACCCCCAGCAGGGAAACGATGAGTTTTCAGCAGGTATTTGGCGCAATTCCACGCTGCTCGTTAACGCGCGGCAGCTTCAAACGTCGTCAGAATGTGATAGAGCGCAAATTGGATGTGCTACCTGCAAGGTCGGATCAAAGGCGCTGCGCCGCGCGAACCGGCCCGCCAAGCCGCCGCCGCCGACGCGTTCCCGCAACGAACAAGGAATCACGTCGTTTTAATTTAATTAGGAGTTTCGATGGGAAACGAGCCTCAACGCATGGTTAGCGTCTCGACGAACGAGGGTTAGTAGCAGTGAAACTTGCGAAAGGGCCTATAAGCGGCAGCACGGAGCAGAAGCCTGAAGCGGGATCTGTGCCTGGGCGTTTCACTAGGATTACCCGGAGTAAACGTGTCGGAGGTTGTTTCATTGGTGGTGACTAAATTTGCGTGGTGTTAACACGCTTACCCTGGGTAGTCAAAGATGCATGTGGCTGCAGTATTTATCGTTGGGATTACCAGTGCTTAAAGTATCAATGTGCCCAAGATTACCCTTTGCCCTGCGCTCACCAACTCGTTTACCAGTACCTGACGTTACCCATAACCTTCTGCTACCCTTGGGTAATTGTCTCTATGGCTAAGAGATTACTCAATCTTATGATTATGCATTCGGACCCTGGAGTTGGTAAATTGATCAATTGTACAAGCCTGCTAGTCAATCAAAATATTTAAAATTGTTATTCAAGAAAAAGGCAGAAACAATGAACATCCAGATGCCCGACGCATGATTGAAATTACCCAGGGCAAAAATAGAAACTTACCTGTTGTTAAGACGGACTTCAACCCGTTTACCTTGAGTAATCTCAATGGTGCATTCAGGCCTACAATACTAGAAGCGAGGGGTCTCTCTCAGCTCAGTTCACTAGGGGAGCGGAAGCAGCACTGGCAAACAGCGGAGAAAATTTCATTCCTGGGTAACTAAACCACAAATAACGTGCGAATAATGTCCCCGATTTTTCTACCGCCTCGTCAGAAATGTAGATCAATTTTCCCAGTAACCGTTCTGTCAAGGAGAGTATTGTTATTTTTTGGTTTAGTTCACCTTTGAGTGTCAACAAACAAATTACAAGTAGAAGCAATAGTAATAGCAATACCAGTAGAATTCCAAAAAAAAAACTTCAAAACTTGAGGATCAGCTTGAGACTGATTCTCTAAGAGAAAAATGACTGTTATGCAGTAACTGCACCTCTAATAGGTTTGCTTTGGAAAAAATTTGGCTCGTAGTTTCTTTATGCCCTTTACTAACCCCAATCTTTGGCCTCGACTTTGCAAAAAGATCACAGGTTCTCACACAAACAAATCTCGACATGGCCTAATTTACCGCAGCTCCTCGTAGGTATCCAGGAAGGCGGTGTGGTGTGAAGCCGGCGGCAGCCGCGCTATTCGCCGCACGCGCGCGCCGGCCAGCCAGCCAACCCCAAGGGATCGGTGAGGTCGGTCGACATCAAACGCAAAGTTTTCCATTAGCCGCGAAGCCGTCGATGGCCGGGCTTTCGTTTTATTTACGACTCCCGCCATAGAGTGTTTTATTAGTGGACTGGGAGGCACAAGAATTATGACTGTTTGTCTTACCCTGATTTCTTATCCCGAAGAGACTTCACGCGGTTGAGCGCCGACTGCCCGCACATTCTGCTGCAAAGAAGTGCGGGGACAAATGAATTTCGACACGAGAGTGACTTAGCCAGAGGGGACTTACTCTGTTTGTGGTACTTCTGTGATGACACCATCGTGGGAGGTTCTCGACCAGGGGATCAGCAAAGAATCACAGCACATATCTGCGGCTTACCTAGTGAAGGACCATTTTGGCGATATTATGACTAACTCAGAAGACTCACTAAAGGAGTCTGGGGAGCCTACAATGGCAACTACTTCACGAACTTTATAGAATGACTGTATAGGCCTCGATTTTCTGATTAAAAAAATCTCACTTGAATTCTGAGGAAACACTGTCTGAACTGAGCAGCATCTGCTTAACTTCACGGTGAAATCAGCAGCTCCTCCCACAGCTTTCCTGACATCCTTTCCCATAACTCAAATATTGAATATCAGTTTAGAGGAGCTGAAACTGTGGGAAATTTTGCTCTGCAATCCTCATGTAGGTCAAGGCAGTGACAGAACAAGAAAATCTTCTCTCCAACTTTCTTTAGGAATTTTAACAAAACCGGGGGTATGGTTTACCAAGAGCATCTGATTGGGTTGTCCACGAACCCCTGGATGAATTACACACATCCGTCCTGCATCATCTCACTGATCTAATGGACTCTCTGGATGTAACTAGCAGTACGCACACCCTTTCGTTCGCGAGGACCTTATTTATTTATTCATTTGCTTATTTATTCATTTAAAATACACCAACAAGGTGTGTGATTGAAAACTGATCGGATAACAAGTGACGCAAGAAGGCCAAGAGCATATAGAAGAAATAAGAATAGTAATATTAACTCAACAGCTCAAACTATAAGACTATAACTGAAGGTAATGAGTTGAAATTGAAAAATTTTGCATTTCATGAAGTTGTGAGGCATGAAATTTTTATTTATTTATTTAGTTTTCCTCGCCTTAGTGGCTTCGAGATGATACGTTAAAAACAGGTACATGGGTGTGAGATTGCTTATTGAAAAAAGAACTACTACATCATCGAATATATACACAAATGCAGACCAATCTAGTTGGTTAAGGTGATAGGGTTGTAGACGAGGTTGTTATTTCATTCATTAATGGTCAATGTTTGACAAGTAAGAGCCTGAAAGGGTGAACTAAATGCGATTTTGCTAACCACCGCCCACAAAATTTTCTGATGCTGTTTCCGGATCACAACCTACAAGAACGTGCTATATAGACAAACGTTCCATGTAGTTGATACACTGCGTGGAGGATTAAAGGCGGCCACTACTACATGGCGTAAGGATAGCGAAATGAATAAGATTAAAAAGGGTTTTTTTGAGCACGGAATCAACATTCGCGTGATTGAGAGGTAATCCTCCTTGTATTCCGTTTTCGGATTCTCGGCTTGCATCCAGAATGTTTCGATAATAACTCCTCAATCTGCCAAGACATAATACATGGGTTAGTCTGGTATGAATTCTCTGCAAATGACATGGAGGGTTTTCTATGAAACTGAAGTACTTTGGATGTCTCCTCATTACCATATTATCGTATGATTACTAATATACCTTTCCTCTCATGGTCTCATTTCGTTCGAGTACATGTAACCACATATGTACATTCACAAATGGGAAATCTCCAGAAGGGTTACACCTGACCTCGTATGGGTACGCAGGTTCTGCAGCTTTACCGACGACAACTATTCCTTTTCGGGGATTCTACTTGGTTCCCAATCGCCATGGAGTATCTTGGCTCACCAACAGAAACACACTAAACTTGGCTCCTCGCCAATGTTCTCCTTACATGGCGAAGTCTCAAAGGGTTGAATATAGGTTTTTTCTTCTGAAAATTTCCAGAAAGGGGGGTGGGGTGCCTCTGTAGGGTTGGATGGGGAACACTGCTAGACTGTAGCTCATCATGGTTTTTTTTTTCGAAGCTGCCAGAGGTAAGAGACCGCTTATTTCTTTGAGCAATGCAATTCCACAGAAAAATTTCTTCACTCGATGGATAGACGTCAAAATTTTGCGAATGAAGGTTTGGAAAATCTAAGACATTGGCTGACAGACCGTTTAAACATTACAGCGCTAATCAACTATTAGAAGTGAACAGAAAAGTAGCCTTCCACTTTTGGCAATATCCTGCGAACTATGAAGCTTCCATTAAAGTTGGTGTTGAATTCAATCCTATCATTCTGAAGAGTTGACGTCATTAAAGCACCATCATCTCCACTGTTCAGATGACCCAATAAAACTGGGAAAAGTGCAGGCGACGCAGCCCTTCATACTGCTGCCACTGGAGGCTAAGTAGCCTAGCTGAACTGTTTAATTTCGCGCTACCCAGGTCGAGTTTTATGTCCTCATCTATTAGCTGCGTCTACCCCTGGACGAGTTTCATTTCGCGCTGGCGCTTCCCCGACGAAGTGCAGGCGACAATTAAACGCACTGCATCCCCTCGACTACGGTAGCTGTTGTTGGCGCCAGTGATCCGCCAGCAGCCAGTAATTATCCGCAGCCAGCCCCGTACCGTAGTCTGGTGGTGGTATGTGGCCACATCGCCGAGTCGAGTTTGTTTTGCGGGTCCCGACGCGATGATTTCCCGGCGGAGTACGCGAAGAATTACGACTTTAATGTCACTTGATATGCTGTGTTTATAGCTGCGCACACGGCGGCGGCCAATGGTATTCATTTGGTTGGCGGGAGGTTAGAGTTAACGAGTTACGAGAGAGAAGGGAGGGATGTGCCTCGTTCCGGATCTTGGTGATCCTTGGAATGAATGCTGTCTGAGGGGTTTAAGATGAGGTGGGAAGAAGATGGAAGATACGTAACGGTGCTGGACAATGCATCTTCAATTGGTTTATCCTTGAAAATTACTTGCTTTATAAAACTTAGGACGCTGTGAGATTTAGGACAGTTATGGATTCATGAGGGGTGAGTGCCGATTCCTGAATTTGCTGGCAAGATTTTCCTTAATTTTTTGAAGGATATTTGTGGAAATTCAGCAACAAACTGGTAAACTATTTACTCCGGTGGCTTTCGCAGCATTTTCCGGTCTTTGATGGATTGGATATTTCTTTAAGGAACGCCTTTTTCACCTTTTCTGCGTGGATCCGGCACCTCCTTTCAAATTAGGATAGGGGTTTATTGAGAATTTCTTCTCCACATAGAACCCGAAGATATCATCCATACCTATTTTGATCTAAGCTTGCGAATTTTCTCTTGATGGACTAGTGCAGCTCCACAGCTGTCATTACTGAGTAAAAAATTTGATCAATGAAGGGTAAATAGAGTATAAAATTGTCTATGTGTGTATATTTACGGATTGTTCAACTAATATTTTCTCCGATGTACTTTTTGGAATTGCTCAAGTGCATAGGTGGTAGACGTCATGACCTGGATTTGCTCAGATCTTTAGCCGCTGCCCTTTTAATCTGTTTCACCACATTTAGCCAGTTTGCCGTCTTTCTGGGCTCATTCAGGCGTTAAAAATTCAGACCCTACCCTAACTGCGATCTGATGAGAGGATTCCAGTATTCTGAACATGTGTACTTGTACATAGCATTCTTTTGGGGAAGTACATACTTGTTATTTCCACTACAATCAGGCGGCTAGATAGTCCGGAAAGTTTCAATCTGAGCCTCAAAGTCATTGAGCAGTTATGTGAGGGTTTTATTCAATTTTTTATAGCTTTCTTACCATTATCGATGCTTCATTTGGGGTGTAACCCCCCCCCCCCGCAAAAGTATGGTTGACAGGTTTTTCAATAAACACCAGTGCAATTCAGGATATTTACTTCTTTGGTACTCCGCAAAAACCATACTCTCCTAGATAATTATTTCTCCTGGTACATCCTATGAACATTCCAGCTGACGTTTTTGAAGCGCTGAGCTGTGCAACATTCACGGGTAACTCCGTGGACACTCCTTCGGTGTTTCACACTTATTAGCTGAAAATCCATATTTGGATATGAACGCTCGAATTACCCATGGTAAACAAATCAACAAACCCAGATTTATAACTTACCAGGCACCCATCAATATGTTTCCCTGTACATAAACCTCGTCTATACCCAGCCGTTACCCATAATTACAGAAATGAGATTATCCATCCTTCCACTGATGCATCCGGGCCCTGTTTCCGTCCTGTCACAACCTCCCACAGGGAACGACCATTAGCAAGTCAATCTGTCCACGATCGCGAGAGCTGCGGCTGTGCGCGGGTCTGTGCGTCCGTCGTCTGTCATTGCCTATTGCAAACTAGATAAATGGTTGTCGGCTCGGATCAAAGCCACCCGTACGGACACCTTAGCACCCGTCCATTTATTGCGCGTCGTCGTCGGGCGTCTCGCATTAGCGCCATCAAGTCACAACAAAACATTAGGGGGAGATGATAATGGGTGTGGATTTCAGGGGAATCCTGGTGGAAGCTGTTTTTCAAGGAGTTTTCTAGCTGGTTAGTGGGGCCTGAGGTTAAGGAGGAAAATAATTCTGCATAGGAAAGGCCTTTGGAGAAATGCCCTAGGGCTGGATAGCCTTGTTGGTTAAAATTTCCCAATCCACTATCCCCAAAAGCTGGAATAGATGCCCTGAACCTTGATAGACGTCCCACTTCCGGTAAGAATCGATAAATTCCAAACTAATCACACTTCACCCCGCCGTCAAGGCCTCAGCTACCTCACCGAATCAGGTTCCTCTCCTCAATCACTTTGTCCTTCGTGTTGACCTCGAGTTATACAGTAACCTCAGCTAGCTTCTTGGCAGGAACCACCATCGCGACTGCGCGTCAATTTAGGAGGCTAGATAATATCTCATCAGAAATACTGTGCTTTTCTGTGTATCCAAGTGCATTCATTAAGTTTTTTCTTCCTGGATTTCCAGGCGTTTTTAGAAAGGCTGCTAGTCCATTGCTTTACACAGTTGTTCCTGGAAGAAAGTAAATTTTCAGGATTTGAATTTTCAGAAATGGATCTCGGATTAGGCGGGGGTGGAAGGGTTAGAGCAGCGGTGTTCATGAAAGACACCGGCTGATACACTAGACGGCGCCGGCCCCCGAGATCATTTGTTATTTGGGCGATCGTAAAAATTTGCATAATAGGTTACGAGGCGAGGCCGCCTGTGTAAATCTTCCTATTGAGGCAGGCGACGACGAGAGCTGCACAGGGACAAGTAAACAAAACTCGTCCGAGGACATCGTTGAGGTGGTTGGCTGAGGGGTGGGGGGGGGGGGTGAGGGCCGTGCCAGGGGAGGGGAGGGGGAATGTTGTTGAGTAGGGAATCGTTGACTAGCCCATGTTCCAAGTGATCGAAATTACACTGGAGAAACTTATATTTACTGCACCTGAACCGAGTGAAAGTCAATTTATTTTATTCATTTATTTGTTCATTCGTTTTTATGCTCTGAATGTCTACCAGAAAAAAAAGTACAGTCGGGTCCCTCAGCCACTGCAAATAGGCGCCGGCGGGCGCCGCCCGCCGCCACCCTTCGGCGCCCCGGTATTAATGAGCTATAAATCCCTCAAGCTTGGGAGAAAGCGAAGAAAAGTACAATTTTAGTCCATAGTAGACAGAGTGCAGTGGATATGTTAAGGCTATAAAGCAGGGGACCATCTTCACAACTTTCACGTTTTTTTCATATTTGTGATTTTCATGGGGAAAGATTTCTGAATACACAATAAGCGAAGCCAACTCTTCCATTTTCTGCTATAGTACACTGCTTCGCGAATACAAAAATATCCGTTATTCTTCTATAGATGGACACAGTACCTCAGTTATCCCATCTGAATAATAAAGCTCATCCGATTCGGGATCCTCAGAAATAATTGAAATCCGTATAAATTGTTCCATATCCATTACGAAGTTGTTCTACCGCTGTCATTTATCTTTCGTGGAGCAGTCCTTTACGGCGGGGTTGCTCTCTCCCGGTTTCCCTCAACTTTGAAAAGTGGTTCTTCACGATTACTTACACTATTACTATTACTTACACTTATCGTAGTTTATCTTCGAAATTTATGCAAAACGTTGCCGGATGCCTTCCTGGACTACCCGAAGGAGATCACGGGGGACGTTCCAAGCAGTGAACCCCAAACACTGCGATACTTAACTCTGGATCTCCAACGGAGTGGAACCAGCGATAGGGACAGATTGCAATCTGCCGCTCAAACCACTGAGCCATCCGGGCTACTTTTTATGTTGGACTTTGTTAGATAACTGCAGCAGTCGTAGGCAGCATACTATATGTATTTGCAAAACGGGTCACAGGTCAGGATTCGATCCCCTGACCACCACAACGTCGATCATTCGCTCAACCCACTGAGCTATGCGCGCACGCGATGCAACACACAAATAGTGTCCAATCTTACTTACACTTACACTTATCGTAGTTTATCTTAGAAATTTAGGTGAAAAGGGAGTTGGGTGGGGCCACTCCTGTGAAGCCTAAGCCTAAGCCTTAAACCCATTCTTAAGCATAGGGTTAGGCTTATCTACCCTGTCTACTATGGACTAAAATTGTATTTTTCTTCGCTTTCTTCCAAGCTCGAGTGATTTATAGCTCATTAATACCGGGGCGCCGGAGGGTGGCGGCGGCCGGCGCCCGCCGGCGCCCATTTGCAGTGGCTGCCGGACCGGAGTGTACATGCTATTATCAGAATCAGTGCGCCAGCACCTTGAATTCTCGACTACTTAGTTAAAAATCTTCTCTTCCAGAGTTGCTTAGTACTAATAATTATCGCAGTATGAATGGGTTTAGGAGGAGTATTGGTATTTACTTTATGTAGTGTTTAAGCTCACGGTTTTGCAAACAACCGGAAAGCATTGGTTGTTAACCTACATTTTTATCAAACTTCTCCAATTATTCGTCTCCCGATCGTCCTCGAATTGACAGACGTGGCAGAGTCACAAAACGGAAAACTTAGTAGAAATCTGCAGGGCAGCAACGACAGGATTCAAGGATGACTAGATGGTGCCATACGGTCCTTTTCTGTGCAACAAGCTCGGTCTTTGCTTACATTAGTATTCGCAAGACACTTTCTGCTGCTATCCCTTTGCAAATCCTTTATAGATTTTAGGACCTTCCTGCAGGACCATACTCAAGAAACCAAAGAGAAGTTCGGCAGCCTCTTCTCTAGTAGCTAATAAGAGTCTCAAGTGACGATGATGACGTGGCTCTCATTGAGAGAGTGTTGCTTGAAGAAGTGAAACATTGTCAGGGGATTTTCGTAGAAGCACCATTTTTGGCTTAGCTATTCTTTGTTTTTATCTCCATGAATAAGATTGCGAACGTGACAGCGTACCATTGAGTCCATGAGTCTAGCATGGAGGCACCGATCATGTTTTCCATGGCTCTGTCAGAGTATCCAAATAATAAAATCCTTCAAAGAGAAGTGTTCCATCACACCTAGCGAAAGTGCAGAGATAAGCAGTTCAGGAATGTGTCGTTTGCAATGGAGAGAAAGAAGTTGTAGAAGAGATAGCTTTATTGCTGACTTACAATGAAACGCTATAAAGTTTTGTGTTTAGTTTTTTTTTTGTTGTGTCATTGATTGGTGGTGTCATACATAAGTTATATAAATATAGATCTAATAAAAAGGAGTTTTTTTTTAATTTTAAGTGCAGTAGACGGATGCTGCAAAACAAGGATATGTTCTGTCTCTGAGGGGTGTGCTTAGATATTGAAAAGAAGTGCTGTGACGAATGACACTTGTAAAATTCTCGGAGAGCATCCACCTAAATTCACGCCTTTTTTATGTGACCTCTGTTAGCATATACTCTTTCTTTTCGGAGACATTTTTATGTATTATATGTATTTATTATTTATGAGGCAGAACATTCATGTAGGGGAGGACCGTTCCCATTACAATGGAGAACCACACTCGCTAAACATGTGAAGTCACTGATAAAACAGATAAAACTAACACTAACACAGAGGAAAGAAGATAAAACAAGATCGGATTGGCATCAGTTACGCATCCAAATGAATATTTAGGGTATTTATAAGGGTTTAAGTGTGCTTGAAATGACTTTTTATTGTGTAGCCTAAAATATTAACTACATGCACGGTTTCTGAAGGAATGAAGCCTGCAGTTAAATTTGGGTCAGATCACAAAGTATTTGATGGAGTGAACCCTCGTGCGAGAAGTTCTTGACGAACAAAATGCCTCAGGTCGGAATTTGCAGAGCCCGTTAATGGTTTTATGAATTAAGATTATGTGGATCAAATTAATTTTGAATTTCAATTGTTCTTTTCTTTTTCTTAGCTATAATATACTAGCTATTGAATATGCGCACCTATTCACCAGTGGCTGACGTAGGGGGGGGGGGGCGCTCACCCCTAAGAATGAGTCGCCAAATTTTTGAAATTACATACTTTGCAATAAAATAAAAACCCTTTCTTAGTTTATTTTCAATTGTTTATTTTTTTACTGTCTTTAAACTGGCTTTTATTAAACCATTGACGACCGCGCCCTTTCTCGCGTTTTTCTAAGTTTTCTCAATTTCTGACTCCTTTCCCTGCTTCTTAACATTTAGAAAATCCTGTGAAGATTTTATAATCACACTGACTTAGAAGTCTTATTACGTCACCCTCTGAGAAAACCGCTATGATCATTAGGGCCTAGTGATCACTCAAACTGGACAATGCGAGGAAAGGCGCGGCTCACGGGTGAGCCACACGGTCGTCAATGGGTTAATTATTCACTGTTATTTATTTATTTATTTATTTACTCATTTATTTATTTATATATTTATCTATTTATTTATTTATTTATTTATTTATTTATTTATTTATTCATACACCCATGGTGCACCAAGAAAAAAACAGAACACTGAAACTTAGGTGGAATAACTTCATCCGCATCTACCTTGTAATACACTAAAGACTTGTCCCAATTATAATTACATTATTGATTATAATTTTTGTATTATATAGAATATGTTTATTAATTTTATTTTCCATATGAGTCCCGAAAACGACGGAGACCCCACTTTTTTCCACGCCCTCCCCCCCCCCTCTCTTCCCCTACTTTCTGCGTCCTGCACTACTATGCACGTATCCTATATATGAACAATTAAATAAGTAGATTAATGAGTAAAAGGTTTCTAAAAGAGCCAAACAACCCTTTAAAGCTTTAGCACTGAATTTTTGACTAATTATTGCATGACTACACCTTGCTACGTTCTTCAACGAGAGTGTAAAGAATTCGAACTCAATGCTGCGACTTCGATTAGGCTCCTGATAAAGTCTCCGCACTTGATAACAAAGTAGTCCGAAACTCTACTCCTTATTTCGATGACCAAGTTGCTAGGCGTCACCGCTAGTGAGTTCAGTTTTTTCTTAGGTTTCGTACTCATCAAGGCGTTTACTAGTTTTTCTTCTGTATTGTGATTCTTCAGAAGATGTCTAGCACGTGCTATCAGTGGTTATTATCAGTGAAGAAGCTAGACACCTGTCTACTTTGTTTTTTTTTCTTCTCAATGAAGGAATTGTAGTTCTGTAGCGAGATGAATTCTCCCTTGATTGTGGCGTGGAAAATTTTTTTTTGCATAGGCTCTTGGGAGAGATAAGGATTCCTATGAGAAGGGCTTGGACGAGCAGAGCAATTCGTTTCCAGAGCACTCCAGCACTCATTTAGGCACCTTGAACTAGAGGGAATTTCCTGGAAAATCGGAAAGAAATAACTAAAACATAAAAAATAGAATAACTTGAGTTAAACCTTGAAGAAAATCAGGACTGACACTATTCTCTGTGCATTCTCGGTCTGCCATAGTGGCATTTTCCTTAGAAAGACACATCACCCCGGATGAAAAATAGCCGTAGAAAATATCCGTAAAAAATCAAAGAATATCCGAGGTTTAATTCTCAATTTTCGACTAAAATTCGCTGCACCGAAAAAAAAATTGAGTGGAACCTTCGCATAGTGCTATGAATGACTATAATGATGTTTATATACGTAGAATAGCTCATACCAGTAATAGTAATAATAGTACAAAAGGAAAACTTACTCAATAAGGAAAAAACAACAACAGCTTTTTAGGTTACCTATCCTTACGACCATAACCATCCGACCTTCTTCAGTCTATTCCTTAATTGTTGTTTTTTTTTAAACTCTTCCAGCTTTTTTGCTTCAGCTATGTAGGGGTTTCCTCTTTCATATTGAGTAAGTTTGACATGTTTAACACATGAATAGTAAGTAACAATTAATTAACAGCGATATCAACTGGTTACTAATAAGTTCTGGAAGCTTGAAGTCTTCGTCAGTTTGTTGTTAGCGGAACCAGATACTCAAGATAAGGTAGTAAGCCGCTTTGCAAACAAATTCCATTTAAGCAGCGTTTGAGACAAAGCACCAAATGACACAACGAAACGATGCAACAATATTACTAGTAGTACTTTTAAGTCATAGTAAGAAAGTAAACTGTGAAATAATCTCTTTTTGTATTTCAGTTGCGGTGTTCGTGTCCGTAGCGGTGGTAATCGCCTCACTCGTGCTCAACATCATCATTCTGACTCGAGTCAGCAACATCAACAATAACATCTCAAACTCCTCAGATTATACTGGTACAACTGTTAGTCCGCAACCTACGGTAACACCTCCACCACCAGTCGTCACCAATGACACGAAGTTCTGCCCGAATGTTGGGCCAGCAAGCACTTCGCCAGCATACAAGGTGAGATCCTGAACATCTGGACCACTGACGCCAGGATTAGAGATGGAATGGCTTACGGGAAAACCTGCTGGATACGCCATTAACACTGCGGTAGGACTGCTGGGGCTTCATAGTTTCGCACCTGCGCACGGATCCGTGAGATTTCCACGAAGCTGGCTCTCATTTAGACCTACTGCCTAAAAAATGGGATTTCTGCAGTGCGTAGGAACTAGTCTGACTTCTCGCTAAAACTCCTTGAATAACCTTAGTGGGAGTGACCAATCTATGCAGTTAATGAAATATTTGATGAAAGCTTTGTGATGCTAAAGGGAGTCGAAAAGCACACACCTCAAAGCATTCTACTTCCATCTCTGCAATTTTCAAATTCCACGCAGGATTGCTTGAGAATTTCACAAATCCAGAGAGTTCAGCGGAATTTCCCACACTCTATCCTCGTGACATGACAGTAGCACTTCCAGTTGCAGCTGAAGAAATCATAGCGAAAATGTGTTCATGAACATAAATTTAACTGTTACCCAGGAGGAAATATTTGAGATACAATAGTTGCTTGGAAGCAGTCGCACAAATAAATTTGAAAAAAAAAATAAAAGGGAGAAGGGGTAGCTGTCTACGTTAGGCCCTTTTGCAAGTAACAACATATGATCACATGCGTGAGATTCCTCTGGCAATGAGTGAATCTTCCCACTAACCACATGCTCCTTTGCTGAATTGTAGTTTTGCTAATTTGCCTGAAAAGTTCTCTGGAACTAGCAAGCATTCGCCTAATATTACATCCGTGAAGTAAAAATTCGACCATGGCATTGAGCCTTGACCTCAAGGATAATTGCAAATAGACGCTCAGGCCGTCTAAAGTTCTCTGGAAACTGAATGGATATGCAAAAGCTTGCGGAAGAGGTCAATTTTTTCCAAGCCAGAATTGCAATGAATTTCCGAAAAAAAAATGCTGATTTACGCCGAATATAGCGGTGTTTTTTTAACTTCGGAAAGGTCACCATACTGAAGAATGTTATCCGAAATGCCTTCTTTCCTGATTAGAGCGAGGATGGCCTCAGAGCACCAGAGCACTGGGAGTCAAAGAGGATAATAGCTAAAATTCCAAGGTGTAATAAGCTATAGTGGCTGATTCAAGTGATGTCCAGAAAGTTCTCCAATAGTGAATCAGTAAAGTCGGGTCATGGTGTTATCCGAGCCGTAAGAAATTCAGTGAATGAGTGACTGCCACGCTAACAACAGTAGGTGTATATTTTATTAAAGTAAGCGTTTTTACATATTTCAACCAGGAACATCAACAAGAATCGAAACTGATGCGTTACGGGTGCATTATATTTTTGAGAAATCCTCTTTTTTTCCTCAGGCCGCTGCAACCTATCTTCTAAATGGTCTCGATCAGAGCGTGGACCCATGCGTGGACTTCTATGCTTTCACGTGTAATAAGGTGAGTTTCCGTGTAAAACTCGATCCAGGTGGTATCAAACGATTTCATTTGCCAAATGTTAGCGGTATTCGTTCTAGCAACCATTTGAAAGCAAGAATCTGGAGTTTATCTACTGTTCAAGTCCTTGTACAGTCACAACACTGAAGATCTTTAGCTTATAATAAATCTTATGTTGGACTTCAAATCGATTGCTGAGGTACAACAAGAGGTAAAATCGCCCTGAAAAGAACGAAAACAACTTCCGCTCTGGAAACCTTCTGTAGAAATTTCGGACCTGCTTTTCAAAATGACTTTGGCTGTTTTATCCTGAGGAGGACGATATTTTGACTTGGCAGTCCAGAAAAGAATAAAGAACTATCCATCTCTAATTCCAAACAAGTTACGATATTTCAGTTTATCGCCCAAGTGAACCTCACAGCCCTCGATTTGAATCGTCTCGGTACGTACGACCAGGCTCAAGCGCAGGTGAATGCGCAGATTGTGGCAAGTCTAAAGTCCGTAGACGTTAATGACGATAAGAAATGGTCAGCAACGGAAAGGATTACAAAAGCGGTGAGTTATACATCTGAAAATTCCACGTGAACTGTTGTCTCCATTGTGGCTACTACCTCCTGTTTAGGCGTTAGACGCTTGCGTCATCAACAGTAACCTTCAAACCTCGCTGGACAACTCAAAACAGATCCTGAGCGACCTCACGACCTGGTGTTCTCCACGAGAAATTAACCTTATGTTCGAAATTTGAGTTAATCAGAATTTCCAGGTTCGGTGGTGTGCCATTCCTAGGTGGAACGATATCCAAGAATGCCAACATCTGGGCCACAGTCGGTACAATCGAACAGACTCATGCTCTCGGTACATTGCTAGCATCCTGGGTTTCTGTGGATTACAGGAACGTTTCCCAGAATGCGCTCTACGTATCTCAGGCACTGTCATAAGTTTACACAAGCTGTACAATTAGAAAAAAAACATATTTTTATCAGACTCCTTTCAGCCTGCTCTATCCATGCCTCGTGAATTCTATGTGCTTCCCCAATTTGTGGATAAGCTGAATGATCGTGCAAAAATGATTGAATCTATGATGCTCTACTTCGCAAATGATGTTCTTGCCGATCCGAAACCCTACTACGACAAAATTAAACAGGTACATGCTCCACGAACAAGAGGGATTTGCCCATAGTAGTTTGTACATTTTAGGTTTACTTTACCGTTCCAATTTTCTTTTGGGTTTTACTCATTACGTGTTAGGTTCCTGAAAGTGTTGAAGCACACAACACTAACTATGTATGCATCTGCTTAGTGAGAATATGCTATTATGAGGGTGCTGGTGCCCTAAAACTTGCGTATTGTTTCCAAGAATATTCTGAAGATTGCACATCTACATATGAAGGTTAAGTCCAATAAAGCTTATGAGCAGGCTATAGAAAAGTAAAGTTACCCCACATTAAAATTATAAAGGTTAGAAGGAACACCTACTCATCTATGTTATTAAATGAGTTCATGTTTTTTTTTCTCTGAAATCTTGAAGTTTTATAAAAGGCAAGGGGTAATCGGTCTGTGTGTCATCGTGAGCGAAAACGAACCGGATACTTCCCGCCCTTCACGATCAACTCCTCGGTCGCATTCAAATTCTGCATGTTTATGCATAGTGGAATCGCGCGCTAAGGGAACGAGTCAACCGTTGAGGGCGGTAGGAGGATTTTAACGGACCAATCGCAGAACCATGCCACGCCCCGTTTTCCCTCACGATGACACACACCCGTCAATGGTCATTGGGGACATTGGATATGGATCAAGGAAAACCGGGGGAAACTCGTGTGGGCTCCTCCCCTTGCATTTTAGCTCCACACATTCGATTTTTTTTTCTGGGCGTCTGGGGCAGCTTAGGGCAGTTTTGAGCGGTGTTTTCAGGTGTAACTTACTCTCCTTTTTGCGAACGTTTTGAGGAACGTCAATCGCTTTTCCACCACAGCTAAACGCTAAATAAGGCATGTAGATGAGTTTCTTTCTTGTCCTGTAATGACCAACGCAGGCGAGGCTAGCTACTCAGAAAACGGTCACAACTATCTTATAGGAGAAGAGGAGCGCTTTCAAATGAACATACACTCCTGGTGGAAAATCGAAAACTGAAGGTAAAGTAGTCATTTAAAGAAAACGCAGAAGAAACTTATATGACAAGCTAGTAGTGCTTCCGTTCTGCTCTTATCATCAGCGGAAACCTCGAAATTACCAAGGCATCTTCAAAAAGTTGTACAAACTACTCCTGAATGGTTGCAACACGTATTAGGGTCATGCTGAAGTTGTCTGAAGAACCACTTGGCTGCCCGTCAATTACGCAATAACTCGAGACCTATAGCAAGTGTAACGGCACAATCCAGATTTGAAGCTATTCAACTGCAAATGCATGGACGATTCCACACATGAAGACCTGTGATATTTATTCCTACATGAACGGAGGGCGCCATTCACAGCTGCCTTTCTGGAATTGTACTAGTAGTTCAACGTCAGTACTAGGCCATCTATGCGTATCATAACAGAGAGATTAAGGTTCCCCCAAATCTACTTTACTGCAACTTGCTGCTCTTTGGGCAATTGATGGATGATTTGTACCACATCTAAATAGTCTTCAAAATATCATCAAAAATTTTACTGTCGTTTACATTTTCATTATAATTACGCGGGTTATCAGTTAACCCTGACCTTCGAGACCTCATTTCTTGAGTCTACATACATTTCTTACCTCTCGTAACTGTGACGGTATTCAGGTATACTATGGAAGGCTACTCTCCAATACCTCATCAATACAAGGCTTTCAAATCAGAATTTGCTACCATACTGCTCCAAAACCCTCACATGTTCTACTGAGAAATATAATAGCTAGAATTTCAGGCATCTCATGATGTTGCAAACTTCGAAGTACAGATTGCTATGGCATCCTGGCCTGATGACGAGTTGAGGTCAGCATTCCTTTATCAGTTTTTCCTTGAAAAAAAGTGACAACGTACACATGCTGGAACAGGGCTAGGAAATGTTACTTGCAAAGGATAACAAAAAAAAGCTCTGAACACGAAGTGTTCTTTTCACTTCACCACAAATATTCTGAGATGTTGGACGTGCAGAAATAATAATACTGATAAGGAGCGGTTTGAAAGCTGTTGAATCCACAACTGTTTTCAGGAATTATGACCAGCAATACAACGCGTTCAAGCTGGATACATTGAAGAAAGCGTATCCATCGATTGGATGGAGTGATTACCTACAAAATCTCTTGTCTTCAGTGGAGAAAGCTAGCGATGTTGTCAATGACCAAGTGAATGCCTTTAACAATCCAACGCTCCTTAGTGTACTGAAGGACTTAAAATTGTGCAAAATCATTTTAAAAAAGCCTAATTTTAGGTTGTGCTCTCTCAACCGTCATACTTTGCCTGGCTGAACGCGATATTTGCTGGGGACACAGTGGATCCAAATACTATAGTTAATTACATAATTACTCAATTACTTTTTGTAAGTTGTTACGCTGAACTTTAAAAAAATCGCGACGCTTTTAAACGTTTCGTTAAGTTCCTAAGGCAAAAATCTGCACTTCTCGGTTGTGTCCTAACCGTAGAAAAATAAGGTCAATGTGCAACGTTGTTCGTACCATGATAGCGAAAGATAACGCGCTCCAGTGCAGATAGTATATAAAAACTCCTGGATGGGAATTGTAGCAGCGTTCCTTGCGCACACATTGGTTTAATTAGAAGACAAGAGGTCTTTTAATAACTTCATGAAATGTAGTTTCTCTGTAATTCAGGATGACGCCGAGTTCCTGGGAGGATCTATGTCTAAAGTGGCACGGCAGGCCGATTATGTTGCTTATGCCCAAAGAAGGGGCCGAGGAGTGTCGAGGTAACCTCTTTCCAGTAAATCCTGGAAAACACGCATAAGCAGAGAAATAACTGTCCTGTTTTCAAGAGTTGGCCGACGGCATTCGAGAAAATTCGACGACCAAGATGATCCCGCTATCGGATGCATGGATATGATCATGGCGTACATGCCGTATGGACCTGGTAAAATCTAGGATTTCCTTCTCACCTGTCACTCATGAGCAAAAAAAGGTTGCTGGATTACCTCCTTAAGGTTACGTGTACGTCAAGGCCCAGGGAAACCGAGCTGATGTGGTTAAGGACGTTACGCACCAAACCGAACTCGTAATAGCCAACTTCCAGGTGGGACCACAGCCTTCCGCTTCCACTTTTTACACATCCTCGAGACTTTTCCAGAAAATGATCAGCACTTTGGACTGGATGACTCCTGAGTCGAAGGCAGCTGCCAGATACAAATGTAACAACATAAAGATTATTGATGTACTCTTATATAAGTAGCAAGAAACCGTTTTAGCTGACAACATCTTCAAAAACTATGGATGGCCGGCCGACCTTTACCAGGATTTCAAGAATTCCACAAATGTCGATGCCTACCATAAGGTTAACAATACAGCTTTGTACGTCTAAGAGTCTATTTTGAAAGTTTTCAGGATGACTACCTCCCCATCATTGCTGCGTACAACAAAAACAAAACGGATTACTACACAATCCTTAACATGCTAAAGAAGGGTCTGGAAAACCGCGAGGCCTTCCGTTTGCTCACAGTAAAGGCCGACAGGTAGAACCCCTCCAAACCACGCTAATGGACCAGAATTCAGAGCTTGACTGTTGTTTCAGGTCAAACTTCCTCCAGTCACCAGCAATGGTAAATGCTTGGTATCAGCCGGAGAGGAATTCTATCACCTTCCCTTACGCTATTTGGAATCCACCATATTACAAGTGAGAAGAAAAGTGGAATTTTCCCAGTTTTTCCATGATGATAGGTATTCTCAGCCTTGCTTATCCTCAAGCTTATAACTATGCTGGTCAGGGTGGAACAGGAGGCCACGAGTTGACTCATGGATTTGATGATGAAGGTGGGACCGGTTCTTTCTTCAACTCTCCTTAATTTATTCTCACAAATTTTTAACCATTTGTTCAAAAACTCTTCTTGCGGGAAACTCCTATTTTTTTGCTGCGAATGTACTTTGTCAAGATTGTTACGTAGGTCCCTATGTGGTTCAGTTATTTAGGCAAATATTGTGAAGGTACAAAGTGCTCACAGCCTCTCCTCAACCCATTTCGATGTTCCACTCATGTCCAGATAACGTTGCCTTACAGGCTGAACTCTAGACCGCTATTGCTACTATGTACTCTTGCAGCGATCCTTATGTTACCTATGTTATTTATTTGCTTATTTATTTACCCATTCATTTATTTATCTATTTATTTATTTATTCATCTATTCAATACGCCGAGAATGGTCATAAAAAATACCATAATTATTACAGTATAGGGATTTTACATGAGCAAAAATCTGGTAGGTGAATAAACGCAAAATAATTGATATTACTTCTCCGGATGGCACTAACAAACTGGTGGCAGGAATAGTAAAAGAAAGAAGCTCGTTAGTTTTCCATGTCCATCTCGAGAAAGACACAGTAGTTCACAGTGGAAGCAAAAGACGTCTGCGGGAATTCTGTCCTGTGTTGATATATGTCAGGAGAGGGTCGAGCATAGCCCTAGTGATACTTTGGATCCTATTTTCTTGAGCGTTTCTGTAAGTAGAAGCTAGAATACGCGTTTTTTCGAAGGCTTGAGCAACACTTTAGCTTCAGATAATCCAAAAATTATTCTACCCTTTTTTAAAGATATAGTGTTTCGTGTCGCACTGACACTTTCACGTATTCAAAGTTTCTATTTTGTTACTAACACCACTACCACATATCTTGATGTTTTGGCCCACCTTGAGTGTAAACAATAAGCAAATAATTAAATAAACAAATAAATAAGTGAAGTGAAGTACACGCTATAAATTAGTGATTCCCACACGATTTGATAACTATTGAAGAATTCGTCTGCATAATTTTGCTTTAATAATTTTGAGCGCTTTGTAAAAATCATCCATTATAAAGGGTATAAGCCGATTCAATCTCCAGTTAATGGATACAGGATTTTTTTAAAGCAGTGCGAGGTATCACACATACCTAACGAAAAAGTTCCTTAGGCCCGCACATTTTAGCTTTGTCGCTTTGTTGGTTTTGTTTTGTACATACTTGTTCTTTTCATCTTTCCGCCAAATTACCGCTGGATCCATTTTACTACAAATGTGATGCAGCCAATTACTGAATAATACCTAATTTCCAAATCTTTCGCTTCTTCCTTTTCTTTGATTACTGTTCCCTCTCATTTAAGGTGTTCAATTCGGGTGGGATGGATCGCTTACAAACTGTACATGGAATCAGTGTGGATGGATGGATAGCACATCGAAAACTGGCTTCACCGATATGGCTCAGTGTGTCGTTACCCAGTACAGGTACAGAATTAAAATATATCCTTTATGTACGTATCTGGACGTTTGTGTGCCAAAAAAAAAAAGACTGGAAAAATTGATGTATTCTTTTCAAGCACACAATGCTGCCCAGAGAAAACTGGAAATGTCCACTGCTGCAACGGAGCGACCACCCAAGGAGAAAATATTGCTGATCTTGGAGGTACCTCTTCGAGTGTTTTTTTTATTCATTTTATACTTCTTATCGAGATTGACGGTAGGAAAGAAGGTGATTTTGGTTTCTGTACTAGTTAATTTTATTTATATTGCATGTATCAGGTCAACAAGCCGCATATAATGCCTACCAGGATTACGTGAAGGAATTAGGCCATGAAGAAATGAGGTATATTTGCCCACATTACCACTAAGTACATAATGGTATGCTAGTATCACCACGTTTTCAAACTCCGTTTTTAGATTGCCTGGCCTGGAGCAATACACGCCTAATCAGATTTTCTGGATCACCTATGGTTACTCCTGGTGCATGAAGCAGAATGACCAGAATCTTGTTAACCAGGTACATATTGTGATTCGTGCCAGGGAGTGGTCGATAGAAATGAGTAATATTCAGCTACTTACAAATCCTCATGCGCCTGGATCATGCAGAACTAACCAGGTTATGCAAGATATTCCGTCTTTCGGTAAGGACTTCGGCTGCAAACCGGGATCACCCATGTATCCACCACCAGATCAGCGATGTAAGGTGTGGGTAGGATACTGAGTACCTCGTGGTGTTGTGGATCTCTTTGTTTGCCATCTGCTCTTATTGTTCAAATGCAGTATACGACATAGATAAAGTATTAAATTTTAATGGTATGAGTAAAGTATTAAATTTTAATGTTTTAGTGTAGTGGAATGAATCCTTTTCACTACGCAGCGCATTTTTCTGAGTCTCAAATTGAATGAGCTGAAAGGAATTCGCATCACAAATTCATTGTGGCAAGAAATCTTTCGGAATCTATACTCATGGAAGTTAGGAGAAATGTAGGTGCTCTGAGGAAATCGTTACGCTCCCACTAGACCTTGATTAAGCAGAAAGAAGTCCTGAGTCAGGTGCCGATGTAATCTGTACGCTGCGTCTCCAGATGTCCGCTTTCTGTTCTCGCAATCCCAGATAACAATTACGTACTCCCTAAAAATGGTTTAATTTTTTTTTCATTTTGCCATTATTTTTATTTTGCACTTTTTCTTTTGTTTTGCCTTATACTCAATACTCTTCGAAAATTCTTGAAATTTGTTTTTATGACATCATTTTCAAAACTAAAGCAGTCTAGGTACTCTCTCTGGCGGAGATCCTCGCTTTTTCTCTCGTGCACCTTCTCCCCCCCCCCTCTCTCCATCTTGTTTGGTTCGGTTAGAAGTAAAAGAAGTGCATATTTAAGAGAACAACTCTCATTGCAAGGTGGACGTTTAACTTGTTAACGTTTTTAGTTGTTAACGTTTAGCTACTATTCATACCATAATGGGGCTGGTCAAACCCTTGGTATATCTACATACACCTATACAATTCGCTGTGACAATTATCGCAGGAAGAAATCGTCGCGATTTTGTTGATAGCACACATGCTTGAGCATAGCAACATCGCTGTGGAGTAAACCCAAGTGCCCAGAGACTCTGCCAGGAAGACTATCCGGAACTGACACAATCTTCAAAAAGTTTCCGGAAGAGGTTCTAGTGTAAAAACGTTTGTGGTTTGAGGCTGGGTTGATCATCCACCGTATTCATCAGGTTTGGCTCCATCCGAGTTCCAGCTATCGAACATCACTTCAACAACAACGAGTCCCGAGAGCCTAAGGGTCTGCATCAACAACGACGAACGTACTACTTTTTGTCGAAAAGTCTAGAATTCTATACTCTTGACATCGAGCTGCTACTGTATCGATGGCGGAAAACGGACCACAACAATGACTAATCTTTAAAATATGTTCTTAAATAGTTCTTGTTGCTGGTGAAGTGCGAATTCTTCAAGTACATCGTAGAACCTTCCCGAATGACCCAGTAGGCGCAGCATTACCTGCCGGTGCACGTGTTTAAGTCATCACTTTTGTCGCTTATGTGAAAGTTATCAAGTAGAACAGATACAATTTTAGTTTTTCTCGTCGTGACCAAATCGCTGTTGTCGAAATTGTACCCCGAAGCCTTACGTAAGACAAGGAACTATTCTCTAACGGCCTTCTTGATAGCAATTTGTGCCTACGCACTTGTTTTATCAGTGGTGACAATACAGCTAGTGATGGTTTATTAGATAATGAACGATCCTTCACCAAAAGGGAACTGATGATTTGCTTTTCCGCAGAATACATATGGCCTGCTAAGCACAGTACACATACACTGTGCGGGTACATTAACCTATGAAGTTAAAACTTGCTGGATATAGAGAAGACCGATTAATTAAAAAGATCCTATAACGTGCAGACTGTTAATCTGTCATAGTTTTTTCATTGTCTTGAATGGAACTGGAATGATAGTAGTAAAGATAGCACTAATCACCGTCTATTCTTTCTGATGACTAAACAACAGCATTCAATTACGATCAGCGCGTTTGTTTTAAGTGAGTTCGTCCTCTAACTAACTTATTCGCACTTCGAAAGAGAGCACTTGAACATGTTGCTAGTAGCAAATTATTGACAGATTCACAAACATGTAAAATGAAGTAGATTCAGCTCAAGAATTTGTCCCATAAAGTGAAATATTAAAACTTTCAAAGAAATTGTTCATTGAAGTGAAATTCTTAACATAAAAGGTTATTTATGTATTTACCTACTCCACTTTTCCTTTGTAGCTCAAAAAACTTTAACTATTGGCAACACTCATTAGTGGTAATCACTATTCAGTTGTAATAATTAAACAAACACTTCAGCTGTTGTCGTCGCTTCACTGCTACTAGTGGTTGCATCGCTAGTTTTGAGTATTCTTACATTTGCTCGAATAAATGGCGGTGAATGGCTGTTGTCAAGGGTGAACGTGAAAATAGAAGAGCATCAAGAATCGGTACAAACCCAGGAACAGTGCAAGAAAAAACAATTCGCGATCCCTCTTCCTGAACCGATTCATGCCAACAATAGTATTTTCTGCCCAACTTATGCTCCAGCAAATAACTCAGTAGCATGGCAGGTCAGTTCCAAGAACTTTCTACTTAATATATTCTGGAATAGGACTGAAGAAACATGCTATGCTTTTTGTAAATTCAGAGATAACTAGATGAGCTGAAATGTAATTAAAACCTAGCCAACAACGCATTTACTCTTTAAACATTGTCTGGATAACAGTTTATTCATATTAAGAGAGAGCAAGTGATTTAATCTGAGCCAAATGAAAACAACGGTTTCGTTTTTCAAAAAAAAACACTAAATGGTTAATTTCAACTATGGGTACATATGTGGCAGTTTTAAGTTTGTTGCCCTGTGCCAGGATCAACAAGGGGTGGAGCAGTGAGTCTTTCGCTCTCTGTGTCCTCTTCATGACTGTAGGCTCTCTCATCAAGCATGATGAGAACAGACGAACTTCTTTTGATTCTATACCCGCTCAGCAGACTGTCTCAAACTTTTAAGCAACACAAAATCGCCTAGCCTTTGTCGTTCAACATTAAAGTCCGTACATGTCCTTAAATATGACATTTGTTCACCTGGACTTTAGTGCAAATAGTAATGTTAAGGAAGCAGCAAGTTTCCTTCGCAAGGGGCTTGATCAGGAGCAGGATCCATGCAAGGATTTCTACGCATTCACATGCAATAAAGTACGTTATTCACTTCCAGTCTTTACTTATTTTCTTAGCAAAGCTTGAAGAGATGTATTTTTGAAGATCGCTATCCGAAAAATATGAGGCATACGTAGAACTCTACTGCTCTTTTTAGTTTTTGTCCGATCTGAATATCGATGATTTGGAGATTGATAAGATTCAAATAACCGATCTTGCTCAAGCTCAAGTTAATGCTGCCATCGCTGAAGCTCTTGAGGAAGTCAAATTTAATGACAACAAGTGGTCTGAAACGGAAAGAATCACCAAGGCGGTTTGTTCAGACCGACTCACCATTTCTTCGTTTTTTTATTTTTCATGTTTGATTCTTTTCAGGCCATAACTTTAATTAGACTTCGGGTCTTAAATGTTCTGTATTTTGGATACTAATTTTCATTCTTGCACTGCTTGGGTGTTATACCTTTTGTTCCGAAAATTCTGCTTGGATATCTCTTAACTCGCAATTTTTTTTCCACTGGGACAGACGCTGCCTACGATAATTTGTCGAGCTATTGCCGCTTCATATCGCTGCTTTAGAAATATTTGGGCCTGAAAACTACAATTTTAGTTGCACCTCTAACTACTACTCACTTTCAGTAGGTAGTGCACTTTGATAACGAAAGAACTTATGCCGAATTTCGGCGTGGCCGCTGCCAGCCAATTTTGGCCGGCCAGATTTCGTTATAGAGCTGCAAGACACGCTAGAATCTTTTGAATGAATTACTTTGGGTTTTTTAATGTCTTTTTCAAATGTTTTGCTTGTTTTTATTTATTATTTTGTATTAATAATTATAGTAATTCCTAAGTTCGAGGTTTTTAATGTAGTAAATTTTGTTGGTTGGGAAACAACGTTGATTTTTATAAATTTGCTTTTTGGAGTAAATTTTCTCACGAAATTCCATCAAATTTCATAAATAAGGGTTATTCGATCTGTTGAACACACATAGATGTCGTATTTATTTTGTGTCATACCCTTGCTTTGGGGAGAATACGGTAGGTGGTGGAAAACGTACATAATCCCGGCCCCAAATAGCCAGCCTTTAATGGCCACGAAAGAGGCCACATTTGGCCGCCTTTTGAAAGGAGTTTTCTGGAAAAAAATTTGGCAAAAATTTTACATAGAGGGGTCATTTCAGATGTTGTACCCTAAAATCGCATCCGTTTAGTACAAGAACCTCATTTTAGTAGGATTACGGTAGCTGTGCGGTAGGTATGGCATACTACAGAACTTTCTGAAACTGTGCATAGGCGATTATTTGCGGTACTGAATACGAATATCAATGTAAATATTGACGCTTTCCCGCTAAAATCAGCAATTTCTTCCGACTTATGGACGGTCGAACGTGGCTAGCCGCGGTCACGTCGGAATGAGGTCTCTTTTTCAAATTAAACTAAAAGGATTTCCATGATATCTAAAATACTCTGAATATACCCTTGAATTTTCTTCCAATACCATGTGATATTAATTTAATACAATTCTAGACTATTACAGGTATACGATGCATGCATCTTAAGTAAAAAGAGGAAACATAAACAAAATGCTTCGAAAGACATCTACCAGTTCCTAAAAAATCTGTGAGCACTACTCCTTCCTAGACCTTTGGAAGTATCCAACGGCTTCTCCACTTTCAGAAACGTGACTGTCCCCTTTTTCAACGAGGCGCTGAGTAATGATCTCGACATCTTCGCTGCTTTTGGTGCTATTGAAAAGACCTTCGGATATGGAACATTGATGCAAACAAGGATCGATGTAGATTACAGGAACATAACTCAGAATATTCTGTACATATCACAGGTGCATCTACATAATTTCTTTTTCTACGACACATTGTAATGGTATTTTTATGGCATTTTGGCCCCAAAATGAGCGATTTAGCCAATTTTACCATTGCCACGTGACTTCTTCGTGCTCCCCCACAATCGCGGATACAGAACTAATCGTTCTGGTGATATGGCGGCTGTTTTGACGGTGTTCTCTATGGAGTTAGCTGAGGATTTTTGGAAAACTGAAGAATTGATCTATGAAGTGAGTCCTTACATTCTGCTCAGTTAATGCAACGGAATCTGTATGAGATTGTCGAATAATTTTTAAACAAGATGATTGGTGATTATGGTGTGTTTCACCGAGGAACATAGCTGTGAAGATATTAGAGAAAGAGAGAGCGCGAGAAATAGTGTCGTATCCAGAGAGTCAAGCGATAAATGCAGATGATAGGCACAGATACTCACCTATCGCTGTTTTTGGAATGTATTATACTATATATGAAAGAAGGCATTCATTCTCCTCATTCCTCAGACCTCGCCCTTGCTGAACTTCACTTTTCACAAGTTCCAGATGCAAACCTGCGACAACAGCAGACTGCTGTTCTAGAGCGTGCCGAGATTGCCTCCCAAAAGTTTTTAGATATTTGCGATCTCAGTTTTGATTGTGGTGGCATATAATTTTCACTATATTGTTAGGGAAGATTAAGCAAATTAAATGGACATTGAACTGAGAGAGATCGTTGTGTTTAAGCTACGTTATACCACTTTGAACTGGAGTGTTCGTTTTGGCAATTAATTTCGCACCAACCAATATTATACATGAAAGGAGGCTCATGGAATTCAGGCAACCGCTGAGATAGCCGACCTTGAGGTGCAAGTTGCTAAAGCATCATGGCCTGAGAGAGAAATGAGGTACGTAAATGCAACATCTCTCTCATCTGTCTTTTAATTCACTTGAATACCTAAGATTGAAGTAATCATTTTCTAATGGTAAATCTCCCAAGGAGACATAAAGAGCAGTACAACCCCTACACACTTAGAAGTCTGGAAAAGGCGTACCCGTATATAGGCTGGAGAAGCTACCTGAAGAGCTACTTGTCGTTGGAGAATCTCAGCGAAGACTCTATGGAAAAGGTAAACATAACGAAATGAGTGCAATTTACATTTTCTACATCCTCCATGTAAGAATATTGCGATCCAGAGAGCCAATAATCCATGATCCACATTATCCATGACTACCCATACTTCCAGATTGTCATCAAACAACCTTCATATTTTTCTTGGCTCAATTCAATGTTAGCCGCACAGGAATTCCATAAACGTATCCTAGTGAATTATGTGATTGCATTACTTGTACTTGTAAGTGAATTTACTGTTCCAGATTTCCTTAAGATGACCCTCATATCTTTCATATTATTTATGCAGGTAGTAGTTTGCTTTGTTGATCTTTAAAAAATATACAAATGACATGAATTTTTTCAAACTCTTTGCTTTTCTTTCTGGATTAAGTTTGTGGTACATTCAGAACAATCGTGAGTTCGTTAACAAGCCAGAAAAAACAGCTGGGTCGTGGGAGGATCACAACACTTCACCTCAATCCATCATCCATTCGCATATGAGGTACAGTCCGGTCCGGCAGCCACTGCAAATGGGCGCCGGCGGGCGCCGGCCGCCGCCACCCTCCGTCGCCTCGGTATTAATGAGCTATAAATCACTCGAGCTTGGTAGAGAGCGAAGAAAAATACAATTCTAGTCCATAGTAGACAGGGTAGATAAGCCTAACCCTATGCTTAAGGATGGGTTTAAGGCTTAGGCTTAGGCTTCACAGGAGTGGCTCCACCCAACTCCCTTTTCACCTAAATTTCTAAGATAAACTACAATAAGTGTAAGTGTAACTAAGATTGGACACTGCTTGTATGGTGCATCGCGTACGCGCATAGCTCAGTGGGTTGAGCGAATGATCGACGTTGTGGTGGTCAGGGGATCGAATCCTGCCCTGTGCCCCCATTTTGCAAATACATATAGTATGCTGCCTACGGCTACTGCAGTTATCTAACAAACTCCAACATAAAAAGTAGCCCGGATGGCTCAGTGGTTTGAGCGGCAGATTGCAATCTGTCCCTATCGCTGGTTCCACTCCGTTGGAGATCCAGAGTTAAGTATCGCAGTGTTTGGGGTTCACTGCTTGGAACGTCCCCCGTGATCTCCTTCGGGTAGTCCAGGAAGGCATCCGGCAACGTTTTGCATAAATTTCGAAGATAAACTACGATAAGTGTAAGTGTAAGTAATAGTGGAGAACTCTTTCGAAGATAAACTACGATAAGTGTAAGTGTAAGTAATAGTAATAGTGTAAGTAATAGTGAAAAACCAATTTTTCAAAGTTGAGCGAAACCGGGAGAGAGTAACTCCGCCGTAAAGGACTGCTCCACGAAAGATAAATGACAGCGGTAGAACTACTTCGCAATGGATATGGAGCAATTTATACGGATTTCAATTATTTCTAAGGATCCCGAATTGGATGAGCTTTATTATTCAGATGGGATAACTGAAGTACTGTGTCCACCTATAGAAGAATAACGGCCATTTTTGTATTCGCGAAGCAGTGTACTATAGCAGAAAATGGGAGAGTTGGCTTCGCTTATTGTGTATTCAGAAATCTTTCCCCATGAAAATCACAAAAATGAAAAAACGTGAAAGTTGTGAAAATGGTCCCCTGCTTTATAGTCTCAACATATCCACTGCACTCTGTCTACTATAGACTAAAATTGTATTTTTCTTCGGTTTCTCCCAAGCTCGAGTGATTTATAGCTCATTAATACCGGGGCGCCGGAGGGTGGCGGCGGCCGGCGCCCGCCGGCGCCCATTTGCAGTGGCTGTAGGACCCGACTGTATAGTCACAATTGATCTGGTTTTATACCAGTTTGCTAAATGACTACCAATTTGCAATGAAGCAATGTTCCAGGGCGAAGAGTGATCCAAGGATGATTGAAGGATTGAATGATGAATCTACTCAATGCATGAATATTCTAACTGATTACTTGCCATTCGGTGCAGGTTAATTTATGGCGTCTTTGTCTCTATCCATGCCTTTGTTTTCACCATCATTATTGTATTATAATATGTATCTGAAAAGCAGTTTTTTCATCACCTGGAAGCTCCTTTTTTTTTGCTGGTCCAATAAGAAATATTTATTTTTCTAAATCCTCACCGCAGATACGAAGCGAGTTACCAGTCATAGTTCTCCACGATTACATATGAAACGAAGTTCGCCACATATCAGCAAGACGCGTCGCGTGTCGACGAGTCTACTTGACTGCATTCGACTGTAGAAGGTCGTCACGAATTTAAAAAAAGATAAAGGAATCTCAGATGTTTAATCTTTCTACTTTTTGGCATCGTTTTTGTACAATTTAACCAATTCTCTAATCTGTATTTTTATTACTATACTTATGTTTGTTATACTATGTATTATTGGACCGCTTCCAGGATATGTTTACGTTAAATCCTTGAAAAACAGAGACAAACTCTATGACGATGTAAAGAATTACACGGATCTGATGGTGCAGAGTCTCCAGGTAGGTTAATTTTAGGTTTCCTCCACCTTGCAAATGAGTCTTCGCGAGTGCTACATAAGCTATTCCTTCAGGATATTATTAAGCATCAACACTGGATGACCCCTGAAACGAAAGAAATTGCTCTGGAAAGAGGTGGGAGCAGCTTTGGGGCTTTGATAACAGCTCGATAGGAATGAGTGTAGAGCACTTCATCCGATCAATCAATATTGAGAATTGCAGCTGATGAAATCCAGAAAAATTTGGGATGGCCGCGTGAACTCTTCGGAAATTTCGAGGATTCCGTCGCAGTCGACACCTATCACAGAGTACAGTGACAGTAATAACTTCAGCAATTGTAATATCTACGTTGTGAAAAATGCTACTTTACTTAGGACGACTACTTCGTCATTATTGACGCCTACAATAGAAACAAGGAAGATTTCTACACAATAATGAAGATCTTGAAGACGGGCCTGAGAAATCGCGAAGAAATCCGGAAGCTCTCCGAGAAACCAGACAGGTTGAACAAGGGCTGGAACAAACCAGAGACATCGTTTGATGAAAAAGAAGCTATACGCCGAGCAAACATTGATATTTAGAAGGAGATTCAACTATTCGCCAGCTAGAGTCCAAATAAGTTACCAGAGCGACAGAAATTCTATTGCAGTCCCATTGGCTAGCTTCACTTCCATTTTCTACAAGTAAGTTTACTCGAACTTAGGTCATTTAGTAAAAGCGCTTAGAGACGCGCTGATTATAAAAGAAACCAAGCAGGAACAAAACTAATGCAACTTTCGTCTTCCTGAAAAGGATTTCTTCGAGGAAGTAACTAATGATTATGCACAGTTTAATGGTAAAGGCATATCTAAAGTCGTTTCTTACCCACGAATTTTCTCTTATGATTAGTTTCAGAAGCTAAAACAGTTGAGTATGAGAGTCTATGGTTGGTCACTTTCCCTCGTTTTCCTCTGCAAACACTGCGCAATTTCCCATGTTCTTTTCTTCTCTACTTCTCACCGATTATCTTCCTTGTGAAACGGGCTCTGGCTCTTGCCATCCGTACATATGGGATAGACATTTCCACGACTTGTGAGCCTTTGGAACACCATTATAAGTGATTTCCAAAAAAATGTGTCAGGACCTCTTGGAACCATGCTTTACGAGCTGGAACGTTTCCTCTACTAGCGCTTTTTTTTCTGCGGTCAATCCTATTCTAGAAAAAAGTGCTTTTTCTTTTCAGTTGTTTTGTTTGTATGGTATAGTTAAATCTAGTCTGACAACTGACATCAGATAAGAAGCTCCAGGAGTGATATCACGATCAAGATCTGATTGAGGGTTTATTTAGCGCCTTTATCCAAGAAGAAAAGTTCATGTTGTTATTATAATAAAATCGACGTGGACACTAGTTTTAGGTGGATACGTTTGAATTCCGTTCCGTGCATAACCCATACATTCATTCGTTATTCGTTTTCGTTTTCATTCCTTACATTACATTCCCATGCATTACCCATACATAAGTCCATGCATACATTCGTACATTATGAAGTCTGGACACTCTAACATTCCTTTTCATTTTTATTTTATTTGTATTTTGAAAGACCACGACGAAAAACTGCTTGTTGCTCAAAGAAATAGGCAGCAAAAACAAGGATCTCCAGTAAAATTACTTGCAGCAGCGACTATCCGAAAGCATATACCATTGCCAACAGAGGGATTGCAATAAGCCAAGAGCTCTCGAAAGCATTTGATGATGAAGGTATTTCCTACCTAGCATAAAATTTTTCGTGCAAATAGGAATATTATTGAAAACTCCAACGTGGAATCTCTCTTTTCCTAGATAATTCACATTCAAGGCTCTCAGTTTGACGTTGATGGTTCGCTCTACGGTCCCTCTCGATCCTCGAATTCTTGGATGGATCTCGAATCACAAATAGGTCATTTTAGAATGAGGGAGTGTGTTATTTCTCAGTACAGGTGGGCAGCAGCTAGCTCAGATTTCTATATTGAACACACGGAATTTAGTAAAACAATTTCTAGCTCACAATGCTGTCGAAAGGGAAGTTATATGTTAAAGTATAATCGGACCCGGTGCAGCAACGGCGAAAACACTCAAAGACAAAACATAGCGGATAATCTCGGTGATAGGGATTCTCTCTTAACTTTAACCTTCGAGCTGTTCTCAAATTTCACAGATTTTCACAATATTGTTTCCAGGATTGATAGCAGCCTATGAAGCCTTCAAACGATATGAGGAAAGCGTGCATGAGGAAGAACTAAGGTGATAAGCAAGTAGCGTAATCAGATCATACATCAAATATCGTCTGAAAATTCGTGCAACTGCACGATTTCATCGCGTTCGAATATCAAACTCGTGCACAATCTATGATATATGAGAGTAGCACTCACGAGGCTAGCTGTTGTATTCCAGACTTCCTCGGCTGGAGCAGTACACTCCCAATCAGATTTTCTGGATGACGTATGGAAACTCACTGTGCACCCGGCAAAGTGAGATGAGCTCTACAATAGAGGTGTTTCTTTCTCTTGGATATCTTTAGATCAAGGGAGCGATGTCCATACAATACCTTAATTCAGTATCAGACCGGAAGCCACACGCCAAGTGAGTGCAGAGTGAATCTACCGCTGCGAAATATTCCAGAATTTACGAATGACTTCGGTTGTATGCCGCTATCGGATATGGCGCCAACGCCCAACAAACGGTGCCTAATATGGAGGGAGGAATGATAGTTAGACAATCTTTCATTCAATAGAAGTATTCACCACTATTGTTGTTTCTGAGGAAAAAAAGACTCGGACATCTGTTAGTTCTGTGAATTTCTGGGATGTGCGTTTTGTAGTGACAGTCGCTAGGAAGAAAACATGTATGCAATACAATGCAATGAACACATTTCGGTGATGTAGAAGTGCAGCATCGCCTGTATATTCTGTTCAGATAGGATGTTGACCGATGTTAGTGAATAATACAGTGTAATCCCTATTATTCTTGAAATAAAAAAAAACACTTATTTTTCTTGTTCAACCGTTTATTTCTCTCACACATTAGTAAATACAAAGACATTCAAAACCTCCAACATTTTCTTATACAACATTCAACGTCTCGAAATCCTAAGCTTTCAGAGGTGCTAGCACTTGAGCATCTTCAAGATGCTGGTGCTCCATGAGACATCCAGAATCGCAGCTTGGCATGCAGGCATCCATGCAATGAGGTGCCACCGGCACAAGTGCTGGAGCAGCCATAGCACATCTCTGCTGACAAGACTGATAACACATAGGAGCACATGTGCTGGGAATGGAATGAGCAGCACATGAGCTCAGACAAGACTGCTGACAGAACGAGGGACACTGTTCCGGAAATACAATTCTCGGAAGTGCTGCTGACATTGGAAAATCGTGCAGCGGCATACACGATTGTGCACAGGTGTTTCCACACAAAGACGGACACGTCAGCGATAGTCTACTCTGGGAACATGTGGATTGGCAGCTCTGGAAGCAGGAGGCCTGACAGTGTGAGAGCTGTGCTTGAACGGCGCAACCACAGGACGGAGACGGAACGATTGCTTGGCAGGAGCAGGACGGACCGGCTTGGCAAGAGCAGAAGTTCGGAGAAAGTTGCGCACATGGACAGGATCCTAGCAGGAGCTGAAATCAGCGTTGTTTGTTTGCTGTGTTCTAATTACAGATGTAATTTATGGGCGGGGGGGGGGGGAGGGGGGAGGGGGTGTTATTCCCGAGTACCTGGAATGGTGGTGCGGCCACGCCCTGCGAGAAACCAATTAATCCAGTTCAGCCAATCACAAAGTTCCCCGGCTCCGCCCCTTTTCAGTGGAACGCTCCACGCCGCAAATTTATTCATTTACTTGTGGAGAAACTCAAGGTGCGCAGGCCAAGTAAAAGAGTAAATCTGTGTAGAATAAATGGAAAATTAACCTTAATATGCAGTGGTCAGTAAAACAGTATAGGCAGGGATGATGGGGGATTTTTCAAGAGAGGGGGTTGGATCAAGACCGTTGAGTTAATGTTATTATTAATCATAAGTCAAATTAAATTACTGATCATATCCACAAAAATTATTCAGCTGTAACAGCAACAGGCCTCAGTAAGGTTGTTGGCCGTAAGAAGCTCGTTTTTAGCACTCTTAACTTCTTAGTTTTGCTTTGAACTCGCAATGCTTACTACATATCCGAAGAGCGCGTATGAAGCAAACTTCCATGAACTTTAATTTACCCCAAATGTATGGCCAACTTCGTGTCCATTAGAATAAAAACCGTCATAGTTGACTAGTACATCTTAAATAAGATACCTGTTCTGTGGGTGCAGCTAGCAGTGCAATTCCAAGCAGGAGAACTGAAGACATCATTACCGAATCGCTTAGATCTCATAGTGCCGTGGAGCTTTTATACACAGGCTCGAACATCCAGACACTCAGGATCAGTGTGTTTTGTCTTGTTCTTTTCGCATTCGTACGATGAGTATGCAAGTCATACGTTCCCTCACGTACGTTGCACTTGCTTCGCAGTGAGGTTAGGCTCAGTGTTTCGTCATTATTCAATATAAGATCTCAAGATAAATGTACTTAATTTTAAAGCAATTTCTGCAGTTGATTGAGTAAACAACCGTGGCTCAGCTTAAGTATTGCCACAGATTTGGAGGCTTAGATTATGCTAGAACATTTCGAACTGGTGGCTTACAAACCCATCATGTTAAATTTGGATCACATTTTATGGGCCACGTTCCTGAAAGGAGAAGCAATGGAATAACAGAGGATATGGATTATGGAGGTTCCTACCTCTGGGGTTTTGCCCTACTCTTAGGCTTACAGGGACCTATAACGAAACCTGAGGAAACCCATAGATTCGCAGATTTGTTTGTGCTTTTGGAGGATCAAACGAGATTCCTTCCATTCACATCCATGAATGCTCCATGTAAGAAGAATTGATGGGCATATGCAGGATCCTCGTGGTTAGATATTTTCCCCGGATCGTCCGTGAACTACTCTCTGTTTGGTTCCTTTCCATATATCGGTCACCTGTCTTTTTGTAACTCCTCTTCTAAAGCAGTGAACCAACCTTCCCTCCACGTTGTATTGTACTGTATTTACTAAATGGTCAGCCATGCATAAAACTATAAAAAGAGAACAAAACGAGGTAAAACGCAACCATGTGAAACCAGTAATCACTACATGAATACGAGATAAAATCGCGACGTCAAGTAAGACTTCAGCACTCTCTCAAATGAGCACTCTCTAAGTCATTCGTTTCTGGACGGTGTTCGTAGCATTCTCTGCTGCAAACGACCCTCAGGCAATCATTAGATTGGTTTATTCTATCTATTTATTCTTCCTTTCTATTCATTCTGTCAAATCATTGTACTATGCATGTTGTCAAATGTATGATTTACATGCTTTACCAATTCTATCGCTACTCTTTTCTGAGTTTACCCGATGACTGACTGATATAGCATGAGGGTAAGATCAATAGTAAAAAAAAGAAGAATTGAATAAGTTTTGTCATCCCATTTCGTAGTTAACAACTTGGAAATAGTTGCCGCTTCATGCTAGGAATGGAAGAATCAAGGACGCGCGAAACCTCGATATCTCACTTTGGAAACGAATAGGTTCCAAGTAAAATCTGGAATTATGCACAGTGAAAGTGCGATGAACAAAATATCCAATTAGTTCTACTAGTTTCCACAATGCTGTGCAATGAGAACATAGGATTGATACCGTTGAGCCAATACTTAAAAAATACTCAAGAAATTTTTTCTCACTTCCGTTTTGGGACCAAGATTTGTACCGGTTGTCCATCAGTAATTCCCAAGTAAGCTACAAAAATAAAGCGATGAACTAAAATGATGTCATGTACTGAATGCTGCAAAGCTATAAATATTTAATCCCAAAAAATTACCCAAAGTTCGCAGTTTCCTCAGTATCCAACTTTAGCCTACCTACTTCTGGTTCTCGCACGACCCGACCCTTTCGTTCATCCTTCGGCCGGATTTACTCCTGCGGGTGAACAGTTTATGATATTAGAGTTGGTTCATCAGTTATGAGCGGACTGATGAGAATTCATCTGGTAGCAAACAATACTAAGAGAGAGTTTATGGACGCTGCGTTCCACTTCGGATTTTGCACATATCTAAAAAAAGGAGCAAAGTCTGGAGCAGTAGGGCATTCTAAGGCCAAAAATCACAAATTCAGAAGGTGCCTTTTTGAAGTACAATATAGTAAGTGCAGTAGCAAACAGTTCATCGAGAACGTGCCGGCCGTGGCTTCGTAGTGCTGTTTTTATGGTACGAAAAGAAGCAGAACTGATAGGAATAATCGCCTCGTATTAGTTCGGATGACTAATTGGCATTTAACTCTTCGTTCTGATGAATAAACAGCACTCAACTGCGAATTGGTCGTACATTTCTGGTGAGTTCAATGTGATGTTTTTTTGCATACATATCAAATTGTTGATAACTCCCTATTAGTAAGCTTAACAATTCAGTTGTCCTTAGGATGGGTGCGCTTATTCGTTATAGGTGGACTATTTTTCATCCATTTAAACATAGAAGAAAGAAAAAAATCAAATAAATAAAGTATTATTGAAGTATTACTATCATTAAACCATTAACCAACTGTTACTGTTGAAACTATAACTATTATTAAACTATTATTCAATTCTCTTACAGCTATTAAACTGCTAGATTTCAGTAGTGATGCCTGGTCGGAATTTAACGCGATTCCATAGAGAAACGAAGGCTTAAAGTTTGAAGCTTTCAAAGTTATACACAGGCATCTTTATAGTAAATGTTGTATTTTTTGCTTACTTGTTAATTCAGTGCACTCCACGTGAGCACATGTTAGAAACAAATTTTAAAAAAATGGAAATCGAACCCACGGATCTCCCTCATACGAGGGATCCCAGCCGGTTAGTCGTGAGGCTACGTGGCGCGTCCCCAGGTGGCGGATAGGGGGCTAATCGCGGACCAAACGCGACCTTGTGCCTGCCCTGAGACGCGGGTGGATTCAGGGGATGGACTCCCTGTTTCTGCAGTGTCGGAACGATCTATACCTTCTGTCAGCGCGTGGGCATGTTCATGCATGCGTGCATGGGTGTGACTGCGTGTTTGCAGATTGTATCCTGCACATCTATCCGACCAAAAGCCCTGCATTCAAGTGACTGGGAGGTACAAGGGAGGCGGTTCGGAGTCGCCTCCAACAAATAAGCTCCATCGTCCACTCCCGGGAAGCCCGGCTAACTTCCCGGTGAAATCACACTCCAGCCTCCCACGGGGGAATCGAGCCCAGCAAGCTATCTCCTGTGGGCTTAAAATTCTTCAAGCTCGACACAGCAATAATAGAGAGTGTTCCCCTGATCTCGGAAGAGTCACTGGTACGGCAGCGCCAGTGAGGACGAGGTCCGAGGGGTTATCTAGGCTGCCTAAAACCAGAAGGACTATGATGACGGTCTGTACCTTCAACGCACGCACGCTTGCATCGGAAGCTTCCATCGAGGATTTGATGATGCAAGCCAGGAAGATCAGGTACGACGTCATCGGACTGACCGAGACGAGGAGACACCGACCACTGAATGCCACCTTCGACACTGGAGAAGAGCTGTTCCTTGGAACCTGCGACAGTAGAGGAGTTGGTGGAGTCGGTGTCCTCGTCAACACGAACTTGGTCATGAACATCGACTCATTCGAACAGCTAACAACCCGAATCGGACGTTTGCGGTTGAGAAGATGTGGATCAATACCGGCCTTGACAATCTTCGTCGCCTACGCTCCAACATCCAGCTACGACGAAGAGGATATTGAGGCCTTCTATATGGACTTGGAGAAGTTCTACAGGGAAGACCACACATTCTACAAGATCATCGTTGGCGATTTCAACGCCAAGATTGGTCCTAGGAGAACGCCTGAGGAACTTCACATCGGTACCCACGGCCTGCAGTGGAACGAACAGGGAGAGAGGCTGTCTGAGTTCATCATGACGACGAAGACCATCCATGGTAACTCTCAATTTCAGAAGCCAACCTCCCTACGCTGGACGTGGGAGTCACCCGGTGGAGAGTACCATAATGAAATTGACCACATCATCGTCAATCGAAGGTTCTGCCTGACCGACGTCGGTGTTGTACCAAAGTTCTACACCGGATCCGACCATCGCCTCCTTCGTGCAAGATTCTTCTTTTCACGCAAAGGAGAGAAAGCCGTGAAGTTTAAGAGAAGGAGTCCCAAACCCGTCATCAATTGGGATCTTTTCACTACGCTAGCCGGCTTTTGGGAAGATGCGGTTGTCGACAACATCGACGAAGAGTACGATCGGCTTGTACAGCATCTCCGCGACAGCGCAAAGAGTGCTGAGGGTTTAAGAGTCACCAAGAGACGATTGTCTTACGAGACCCTCGAGCTCATACGCCAGCGTGGAGCCGCGAGAGCCGCAGGCAACTACCAGCTAACGTCCGAGCTCGCAAAACGGTGCAGAGAAGCGATAAAAGAAGACCTCAAGGAGAGACGAGCAGCAGTGTTGGCTGAAGCCGCAGAGGCAGGGAAAAGCATTCGCTGCGCCCGCCGAGACTTCGCCAATCGCAAGACCAAGATGTCCGCCCTCCGGCGCCCGGACGGAACAATTTCGTCATCAAGACGGGTAATGGAGAAGGTCATCTACGACTTCTACTCGAATCTCTTCGATAGCCACGTCCACCTCCCTCAATGTCACCTTAGGGAGGACGGGTATGTTGTCCCATCGGTTCTCCCTTCCGAAATCCGACATGCCATCAAGTTGGTGAAGAATCGTACAGCACCGGGCCCCGACAGGATTCGACCGGAACATCTGAAGAACCTACCGCCAATTCTCATTACCATCTTGGCTAGGCTTTTCACGCGGTACCTGTCGGAGTGCAAGGTACCTAACCAGTGGAAGACCAGCAGGACCGTGTTGCTGTACAAGAAGGGAGACCCGCAGGATATTGGCAATTATCGCCCCATCTGCCTACTGTCCGTCGTCTACAAGCTTTTCACGCGAGTGATCCTCAATAGGATCGAAAGGACGCTAGACGAGGGACAGCCGTGCGAGCAAGCAGGGTTTCGAAAAGGATTCAGCACGATCGACCACATACACACCGTCACTAGACTCATCGAAGTATCGCGAGAGTATAAGATGCCCCTCTGTCTCACGTTCATCGATTTGAAGAAAGCCTTCGACTCTGTTGAGACGGAAGCGGTGTTGGAAGCCCTGGGCAACCAGGGCATACCTACTCAATACATCAAGGTATTTCGTGAGCTCTACAGCAACTTCACGACCAGGATTTCTCCATTCTACGACGACATCATCATCGACGTCAAGAGAGGGGTTCGGCAAGGCGATACCGTGTCGCCAAAACTATTCAGCGCCACTCTTGAAGACGTCATGCGGAAACTGGAATGGGATAGCATGGGAGTGCAAGTTGATGGCCGGCGACTTAGTCATCTTCGCTTCGCTGACGACATCGTTCTTATAACACCAACCATCAGCGAAGCGGAACAGATGCTGGCCGACTTCGAGGACGCGTGTGGAAAGGTTGGTCTCCAGCTGAATCTGACGAAGACGATGTTCATGAAGAACGGATGGGTCCCGGATGCCCCATTCTCGCTCAACGGAACGACCATATCCGAATGCTCCAGCTACGTATACCTAGGTCGGGAAGTCAATATGATGAACGACCTCGCTCCAGAGCTGGGCAGGAGGAAACGAGCGGCTTGGGGAGCTTACAAGAGCATCGAGGACGTAGTGAAGAAGACGAAGAACACCAGGCTCCGTGCCCACCTCTTCAACACAACCGTTCTCCCTGCTTTGACCTACGCCTCAGAAACCTGGGCGTTGCGCAAGCAGGATGAGAATGCGGTTAGCGTCGTCGAACGCTCCATCGAGAGGGTGATGCTAGGAATAACCCGCCTCACGCAAGTGAGGGCTGGAATACGGAGCTCCACCCTCCGTCAACAATCGAAGATCAGGGACGCTGCCGCTTACGCCAAGTTGAGTAAGGTTAGGTGGGCCGGGCACGTGATGCGTTTTAACGACAACCGTTGGACAAGAGCCGTCAGCGACTGGACTCCACGGGACGTTAAGCGCACGACAGGAAGACCACCGACCCGATGGTCAGACTTCTTCACGAAGTCCTTCAAGGAAAGATACGATGCTCTCCGTGTCCCTCGAACGGACAGAATCCACTGGACAACTCTGGCTCGCGAGAGGGACAAATGGAAGGATTGCTGGCGCCCGCTCGGTATACCCGAAGATCAACGGGAGTCAAGGTGATCAAGGTGATCAAGGAAATCGAACAATTGCAGGATTATCTAAATCAAAAGCAAAGCAAGTATTCAGGACCAAAAAGAAGCTTATACATTAGGAAAAAACTCAGCCATCCCCCCATTAGAGTTCTGAAACTACACTTGAGACGAACCTTGATTATGCACAACTAAATCCACTGAAAAGTAGAACAATTACCACCATTATTAGATATAACCAAGGCAAGTTCAGTTTTCAGCCGAACCTTGAAATTCTTTCTTTCTTTATTGGGCATGTGAAACAAATGCATGAATCAAATAGAACTTTTAAAACAGAAAGCATAAAAAAGCAGTCACACAAAATGCATAACACGCTTTCGAAATAGGTTAAGCTTGACAGAAAAAACATTGGAACGTAAAACAATATTAAAGTTAGAGCAGTTTCTATAAGTGAAAAACTTCGATCTGACTTGAGATCTGGCTGTAGTTGCGGAGATTTTAAATTACTTTGGCTATGTCTAAATGAGATAATATTTGTCTTACGTCGGCTGTTTTTTCCTCTATTCACCGCTATTTTTCAGTTCCGGTGACAGCTTCACTACTACTCGTGATCGTCTCATTAGTGTTCAACGTTCTCATTTTTGCACGAATCAAGAATGATGGAAAACAATCAGCAAATAGCATCATTTCTACACCAAATGATATCAGACACGTAGAAAGTCAGGGATACTCTGAATTCTGGAAAGAATTCAAAGCACATGGATCCTCACAGAACCACAACAACACGGTTTTCTGTCCAAACTACGCACAGGCGAATGATTCACAATCGTGGCAGGTAAATAAGGGCAGGATTTTTTATTCGTATTCTTTTTCTACCTACAAGTACTTGAATTGCACGAGTGGTAAGGAACTATAGAGTAACAAGGTGTTTAAAATCCCTCATTCAGGAAGCAGCAAATAACCTGAGAAATGGTCTCGATGAAAGTGTGGATCCATGTGAGAACTTCTATTCTTTCACGTGCAATAACGTAAGTACCACAATTTGTATGCTTCTGCAATCCACGAAAATAAGGATTCAGGAGTGAAAAATATTCCAGACTATGTGAGTTGGTGCACTATATTTCTTTCAGTTCATGTCTAAAGTAAACATTACCAACTTACCCTTTGACGAGTTTGGAACCAGCAGCTTGGCTCAGGTCCGAGTTTACGCTGCTATAGCTGACGCGCTCAAGGATGTCGACGTTAACGATACTAAATGGTCTGAGACGGAAAGGATCACCAAGGCGGTTCGTTTAATCACATACAATGGGAACTTTTGCAACATTTTTCACTATCCCAGCCAATTTTACTTCTTCTTGAAAGAATTAAGGCTCAAAAGATCTTAGCAATTGATTCAAAGTAATTTCTGAAATAATGTAGGCATATGATGCGTGTATGATCAACAAAGCGCTCGAATTTGGACAGGATGCTTCAGAGGACATCTACAAATATCTTCAAGATCTGTGAGTGCTAGCTTTTCATTTCCAAAAAGCCGATATCCTAAGGAAAAAATGAAAGGCAACTATGATTTTTCAGAAATGTTAATGTACCATTCCTCAACCAAACAGTAAAAGATGATCTCGATATTTTTGCTGCTCTTGGAGCTATTGAAAGGACTTTCGGGTTTGGCACACTTCTGCAGTCTTCCGTTAACGTGGACTATAAAAACATCTCGCGAAATGTTTTATACGTATCACAGGTATAGCTAATTTCTATTGCGACTCATAATAAAGTAAAAATAAATAGTAATAGCTCTTCAGCCTAAACTACCAATGACGCGAGACCTCTACGTGCTTCCACATTTCGTCGGATTCCAAAATAGTATGCGCAGTGACAAAATCCACAACACCATGCTAGCGTTCTCCATGGAATTAGTGGACGATCCGTCGAAACTCGAAGCTTTGATGCATGATGTGAGTGCTACGATCCTGAAGAAGGAATGCCTAGAAGGAAATCCGAGCAAAAATTTAGTCATGTTTGCCCTAAGTACAACAAGCCATAACTGGAAGCAGCTTATTCCTAAAATCACTGTATTGCATAATTATCCGGCATTTTCCTAGTACCCTTTCCTACTCTTCTGTTCATAGGAGAACAGATGTCTAGACCTTATAATTCGGAAACAAATTTCACATCTAATTTGGAATTTTCTTTATTCAACTTCTTGACTTTTTTCTTTGAAAAACCTCATTTGCATAATATACTATGTTCTTTTCTGTTTGATTCCATCCATGTACTCGACAGGCCAAAATAATAATGAATATAAGGGTGAAAGCAGGTAGTTAAGATTTCAGGCTGCAGAGGAGGTTGTCGATTTTGAAATTCAGATTGCCAAAGCAACATGGCCTAAAAGAGAAATGAGGTAATTCATTTGAATCTTCTAGTTGTTTTCTTATTGAATATGAGCTTTCTTGACCAATGCTATCTAAGCAAGCACACAGAACAATACAATCCCCACACATTGGACAGTCTGGAAAGGATTTATCCAAATATAGGATGGCGTAGTTATTTCAAAAAGCTGCTGGGGTTGAAAAGTCTGGACGAAAGAGCAGTGGGAAATGTAAGAATTAATTATTTTAACCTTCACATTTCATATTTTTAAGAAAGTCCATGAAAATAGAAGGCTCGAGATAAGCACTTTCAACCACATAACTGCCATACTTTACCCCTTCCTTCAGGTTATCGTCAACCAACCTTCGTTTTTCGCATGGCTCAACTCCATGTTAGCAACACAGCAATTCGAAAAACATATTCTAGTTAACCACATGATAGTTCAACTTCTTTTCGTGAGTTATTGCTGCTAAAGATCCCAAACAACGTTAACAGCATTGTAAGGCAAATCTGGTCCTTAGCAAAAACTTAGAGAACGATTGGATGCCTCTATTTAGGATGCCTGGTTTAAACATTTGCCTAGCAGTCACTGCAAAACAAGCAGAATAACTGGGCATTATTTGGGATTTTTACATGAGTGCTCTGTTTTTCATTAAGCAAACTACCCTAATTGGTTTCAGGACAATATCGACTTCCTTTCTGTCCCTCTCAACTATGATCATCAACAAATAATTTCCGCTGGATTACATCCAAGACGTGACCACAGAAAGCTGAGGTGGGGCGACTCTTGAAAGGCTTCTTCAAAAACTACTAAAAAAATCTCGACGAAATTGTTTTCCAGGAGTCTCAAGCGTCATGTGAATAGATTATTGGATCTGAAAGAGAGCTCCATTCACTGTATGGAAATAGTGGTTAACTATTTGCCATTTGGTGCAGGTAAGTTTCTAAAATATAATATAATGTATCTGCCAGTTATCCAGTTTTTGGCTTTGCTTTGGAAATGCTTCGAATAAACTATGTGCCAAGAAAAAACGTGGTAGCATGAAATTATCTCCTTCTTTAAATGGGTCTTCTCTTTCCTGTATAAAATCCATAGGCGAATAGGTCTATGTAAGAATTCAATTCTGCAGAAAGTTAGGGTTACATGAACACATATGGAGAGTCGAACAGACAAACAGTGAAATACTCAGGAAGATTTTCTGGAAACAATTATAGTAAGAATTAGATTTTAAAATTTTCTGTGTAGTACGCAAACGGTGTCCTGCTTGTTTCTTGGATTTGATGTCGACACTGACGCCATGTTTTTCTGACCTGAAGACCCATAACCAGTCACAATTTGATATTCCAACAAAAAAAATAGCTTGTGAAGAATATCGATAGTTCAATAAAATAGCTATAAATGATAAATATTCGTAAAATAACCCTTTCACAATAACTTGACAAAACAGCAGTATAGAAGGAAAGTCCAAAGCCAAGAAAACATGAAAAATAAGCTCGTCTGAGAGAAAGCACTCGCTTTTATACTGTGCACTTAAATTAATGACAAAAATAATAGTTAAATCAATGACAACGTCAAATTTGAGTGAAGAAGCCTTCGTTAACCTGTGGACTGACCAAAATGCTCTTCACTCAAAGCATTAGGTAGTTCTAAGCCCGGAAACATACGCAAATTGCAGCGAAAAAAATGAAATTTCCTTTGATCCTGGGAAACGTTTGCCGAACGGTACTGGTCCAAAAGTTTAGAAAAAACAGGTGTTGAATTCCTGCAAAAAAAAAGTAGATTGAGGTAGATAATCATCAGAATAGGAAGTCCAAAATTTTCGAATCCTAAGAACCTCATTTGTCAGGCTATGTCTATGTCAAATCTATGGAGGACAGAGACAAACGTTATGATGAAATGGAGAATTATGCAAGACTAATGATAAAAACCTTCCAAGTAAGGCATGAGGCAGTTTATGGAAAGCTTTCTTTTTATTCAGCTCTATTTCTACTATTCATACGTAGTTTTGTTCAACAGTACAAAGATTTCAGGACATCATTAAGCTTCCGAACTGGATGAGCAGTGAAACGAAGAAATTTGCGATCAAGAAGAGTACGCATGTTGACATCCCTCTGCTGATAGTGAATAGACAATATTATCGTTATTATAAAAACCGCGAAACACTCATTCAGCTGATGAGATTCGAAGAAATCTTGGATGGCCACATCAGCTTTTTGGAGATTTCAAGAATACATCCAGCATTGACGGCTACCACAGAGTGAGTGGAAGATCCTACAGTCGGGTCCGGCAGCCACTGCAAATGGGCGCCGGCGGGCGCCGGCCGCCGCCACCCTCCGGCGCCCCGGTATTAATGAGCTATAAATCACTCGAGCTTGGGAGAAAGCGAAGAAAAATACAATTTTAGTCCATAGTAGACAGGGTACAGTGGATATGTTAAGGTTATAAAGCAGGGGACCATTTCCACAACTTTCACATTTTTTCATTTTTGTGATTTTCATGGGGAAAGATTTCTGAATACGCAATAAGCGAAGCCAACTCTTCCATTTTCTGCTATAGTACACTGCTTCGCGAATTCAAAAATGGCCGTTATTCTTCTATAGATGGACAGGATGGATACAGTACTTCAGTTATCCCATCTGAATAATAAAGCTCATCCTATTCGGGATCCTCAGAAATAATTGAAATCCGTATGAATTGTTCCATATCCATTGCGAAGTAGTTCTACCGCTGTCATTTATCTCTCGTGGAGCAGTCCTTTACGGCGGAGTTACTCTCTCCCGGTTTCCCTCAACTTTGAAAAAGTGGTTTTTCCCTATTACTTACACTACTACTATTACTTACACTTACACTTATCGTAGTTTATCTTCGAAAGAGTTTTCCACTATTACTTACACTTACATTTATAGTAGTTTATCTTCGAAATTAATGCAAAACGTTGCCGGATGCCTTCCTGGACTACCCGAAGGAGATCACGGGGGACGTTCCAAGCAGTGAACCCCAAACACTGCGATACTTAACTCTGGATCTCCAACGGAGTGGAACCAGCGATAGGGACAGATTGCAATCTGCCACTCAAACCACTGAGCCATCCGGGCTACTTTTCATACTGCTGTTTGTTAGATAACTGCAGCAGTCGTAGGCAGCATACTATATGTATTTGCAAAACGGGGGCACAGGGCAGGATTCGATCCCCTGACCACCACAACGTCGATCATTCGCTCAACCCACTGAGCTATGCGCGTACGCCATGCAACATACAAATAGTGTCCAGTCATACTTACACTTACACTTATCGTAGTTTATCTTAGAAATTTAGGTGAAAAGAGAGTTGGGTGGAAGCCTAAGCCTTAAACCCATTCCTAAGCATAGGGTTAGGCTTATCTACCCTGTCTACTATGGACTAAAATTGTATTTTTTTTTCGCTTTCTCCCAAGCTCGAGTGATTTATAGCTCATTAATACCGCGGCGCCGGAGGGTGGCGGCGGCCGGCGCCCGCCGGCGTCCATTTGCAGTAGCTGCCGGACCGGACTGTAGCTTTCAAGAAATTCTCAATTATATATCCATTAATTTGCAGAAAGACTACTATGGAGTAATAGATGCTCACAACGCAAACAAAGAGGATTTCTACATCATAATGAAAATTCTCAAGACTGCTCTGAAAAATCGAGAAGACCTCAAAAAGCTTGCAGAAAAACCAAACAGGTAGAATTTTTGGGGATTCTACAGTTGCTCTCGAGAAAAAAAAATACTCATCCAAGCTACAAATATTTAGAAAACGATTCGAGAATTCTCCAGCAAAAGCCCAGATAAAGTACAAGTTCGAGAAGAATTCAATTACAATTCCACTGGCCACCTTTGATTCTGTACTTTTTAAGTAAGTCAATTTAACGGTGCATCAAGTGGTATTGTTTGTGATGAAGCTGTGCCTAGTTTTTTCGGAGTTTCCATGATAAGTTCTTCAAAAGAAAACCATATTTCAAAAAACATTCACAGAATATGTATGTGCTTCTGGAACTGTAAAAACGTTCACAATGCCTCAATTTGAATTTTATTCTCTGATGATTTGGTAGTGAAAAATTCAGAGCGAGTTTTGCGGTTTTTTGTGTAGACAAAAAGTCCTACAGACAGAAAGTCTTAAGAAAGAAACTCAGACGATATTCGTTATTATCCTTTCCCTATCGGTATTAGTTATTATCCTTTCCCTATGTCTGAACAGAAAATTCATGGAACTTCCCGTACTTCAAAGATGAGTAAAAAAAATTTGTACATGCTATTCAAATTCTTTACGAGCTCCCTGCTAAGCCTCCTCCTTTTTATCCTGGTCCATCGACTTAAAAAAAATTAAAGCATCACACTCATCCACACTCACTTTCCATGCAGATGTTAGATTTCATTTATCACTTTTGTATTATTGCTTTTATTGCATTTTTTAACAACAGTATTGCAAATTCGATATAGCATACATACCATATGCAATTTTGAGAATGTAATTATTCCAGCAGTGATTATCCGAAGACGTACAGCATTGCCAGCAGAGGTACAGCAATCGCTCAAGAGCTTGCTAAAGCATTTGACGAGGAAGGTATCAATTTTCAAAATTATCTCCCATTATAAAAGTAGACAAGCACATTTTCATTACGGCAATCATGCTCCTCTTGTTTATACCTAAGGAATCCAATTCGATGTGGGTGGCTCTCTCTCTAGAAAATGGATGGATCAAACGTCAGATTTCAGATACATGAGAATGAAAGAATGTGTTATTTTACAGTACAGGTCAGTGAGTGTTAAGGATTACCCAGTACCTTCAATTACCTTGGTTAAAACTTGCAAATTTGTAGCTCTCGCTGCTGCCCAAAGAACTACAACGCAGTCCGTTGCAACAAAGGTGAAAACACAGAGCGGCAAAATATAGCGGACATCGGAGGTGAAGATCCCTTTATGAATTTTTTTCTTCCTCTTTAACCTGCAGCGGCATGCCTGGATGCACCACAACCTTTTTCCAGGGTTGCTAGCGGCGCACAAGGCTTTCAGTCGACAGATCAAAAAAGGAGAACTTAGGTGAGTACTAATTACTACCATCATTTCAAGCGACCATACCTTGAAAATCCGTGCATGTGCACGATTTGATATCCTCTGGGTTGGACACTGTACGCAGGCACCCTTGGATAGGAGGAAGCTTGAGTCCCCGTGTATTGCAGGCTACCAGGATTAGAGCGATACACACCAGAGCAGATTTTCTGGATTACGTATGGGAACTCTTTATGCACTCACCAGACTGATCTCAACCTCTTCTTAAAGGTCCATATTCAACTGTATATCCACATGGTGAAACAGAATATAAGAAAATACGTTTTCTTTTCAGCTCCAAGAAGGAAGTTACTCGCCTAGCCAGTGCCGAGTGAATCAAGCACTCCAGAATCTTCCAGCATTTGCGCACGATTTTGCTTGCATTCCGGATGCGCCAATGGCTCCCACAGCGGATAAGCAGTGCCCTGTTTGGAGAAATGAGTAAATAGGTTAATCATGTAAATCTCACTCATTATGGGGACACGATAACCTATGTTCCTCTAGTTATAGCACAAGCTTATATCTATGTGATGAGAATGGTCATAATCTAAAAGTGGGCGTTGGTGCCATCAACTTGGTGGGGCTGAAAGTTTTGCGCACTTGAGCGTGTGCAGGAGCGTAATCGCGCCGCGCGCTGGAATCGCTATCTTGGGTTGTCGTATTAGCGTAAAACAGTCGAATACATTTAAAAAAATCACTAAACAAATAACGAGATAGCACTCTCAACAAATAAAATAGTGAAATACTAAACTTGGCCGGCTGCTGGACATGCTCAAGGCAGCAAATTCGTCAGGTTCATCGACGCTTACTGTGAGTAATTGAATGAGTAGCTAGAAAAATATTGTTTATTGCGAGCGAAATCGTCTGAAACAAGCTTGCAGAAGGACTGCAGAACGTTAGAGGAACTTTTCGATGACCCGAAGAGACTTAAAGGCAGTGTTTCAACTCGTCCCTTGGGTTGTAGATATCAATAGGATCTAGACCTCCTCGTTACGCTGATTCCAATGATATACGTCAAAGTTCATGAAAGTGACAAAAACACCGTTTTTGGAAGGTCCAAAAGTGCAGTTCACGGACCACTTGGGCGGAGCGGTCCGTGACTGTGCTAGCTGCCCACCGCGGCTGCAGCGTTGGCCAACACGTGTTGACGTGATCGGTCGATAAGATCAACGGCTTCACGCGTCCGCTTGGCCCGACAAACTGTTCCAAAACTCGTCCCAAAACTGATTTGAAGGCAGTTTTTTAACATTTTATTATGTATACCGCTGGATTCAGCGTGTCGAGATCCAGAATCTGCTAGAAGCCCAAGCACGAAAACGAGGTGACACACTGCCTTTAAGTTGTCCAAACATAACTGCCCGTGACTTCTAACTTTCTGCTGTATTCCTTCCGCACCTACGCACGGTAAGAACGCATCAGGAAGCATTCTTCTGTGGTTCTTCCGCATCTGATTAGCCCCACGCCTATTGCTTCCTGACGGGGTGCTCGAAAAACTCCGTAGTCTTCTGGATCCTATCGATCCGATGCACTCATGGCCATCGTGTAACGCTGTCGTCGGTGTTATCCTACTCTGTTGAAACACATTAACAAATATTTGCAATTGGATAGTGATACGGTCTGGCAGCACAGAGAGAGAGAGAGAGAGAGAGAGAGAGCCGATGGTATGACTTCGTCTGCAATTACGACCTAATCACGATGTCGACCAACTGATCGTATTTTTACACTTTTTTTTGATATGTATATGGTGTGATTCCTTCCATTTTAATGTTTTTGCACTAACATTTAGTTGAATCTCCTTCTTGAAGCATCCTGCGGCATGCTCTCATCGATGTAATCAGTGCGGTCGTAACTGCAGACAGAGTCAATTCACCGGCCCTCTCTGAGCTAAGAGGCCATACCCTGAGTGGATGAGCTCGGCAAAGTGTAGTTACATCTCCACGCTATTATCTCGACTATATCCAGTTAATTAGCTTGTTTGCTCGACCAGAGACCTTGACTTTGCCTAGTAACTCCAAAGTGAAACACAGTTGAAGTTGAACAAATAATTTATTAAAACGAGAAGCATTTCTCTGCTACGAGCTTTACTTCGAGAATAATCAAGGCACGTGCTACTAGAATGAAGAAGTAACTACAATCTTGTGACAATTCTATACATGACGCCAAACATTCGTTCAAAAATATATGAACAAGAATACAATTTCATAGATTAAGTACAAAAAAATCTGTACACCCAATGTTAATATTACAAACATAGGAACTTTGGCAAAATCAATAATCACAAAGGGTAGATTCATCGAGAGGTACTACTTATCACTGTTTAGAGTTTGCTAAATACTAATGGATCAGACGATACATACCAGAAAGCGTCGTCTCTACACGTCCATCCTTGATTAGTTTGTTTAAATGTAGCCTCACATTGTTCAGGGCAGCAAGGCGCACTGACAATGGTGCATCCTGAATGGAGAAACTGAACAATAGTCAGGAAAATTGAAATGAAGAGACAGAAGTTCAAGTTACCGTATATACAAGAACTGTGATATCCATGCTGGTGGCCTCGTGAAGCTTTCGTAGAACCTCTACGATTTCGTTCTCTCGTTTCATACGATGCTCAACGTACTCATCGACTTTTTCATCACATTTCTCGACAACGGGACCATGACCTAGAAAAGAACATGGATAAGATTCTGAAGAAACTAGGATGAAGCAGTGGACCAAGAAGGTGGTTAAGGAAAAGGAACTGGTAAATGAACAGGGACCCAGGCTTGGAAATGCCAATAACCTACCAATATTTGTCGATCAACTTTTGAATTAGACATTATACTGTAAATTACTGCTTCTTAAAGTGTTAGCGGTAGCCTTTGAAAAAGTTTAAGGCTACCGCGACAATGTAAGGAAAGTGTAGTACCCTACTCTGCCGTCGCTAGCGACATCGCTGCGGCATGAGCTTCTGATAATCGATACGCACAAAAATCGATGTAGCTTGAGTGACGGCTACACAGGGTGCTACAGTCCGATCCAGAAACGAAGATAGTTGAGCATTTGGGCCTGAGATCTGCATTTCTCGTCCCTCTCTCTGGACAAGGCCCTATCTCTCGCTCTCTCTCTCTCTCTCTCTCTCTCTCTCTCTCTCTCTCTCTCTCTCTCTCTCTGTTTCCTTAATATCTTCAAAACTATGTTCCCCACTGGAACACACTGTACACCTGACATTATGCAGAGCAGCAGCCTAGCAGGAAAAAAGGTGTTCCAGAAATGAATCCTGGCCAATGTCTGAGAGTTACGAGATAGCACCCTCACTTTCACAGTTTTTTTTTTTTGCCAATTTATGGCTTACTGGGTGAAACTACATGGGAAATGAGTGGGTGATGGATCGTACAAATATATTACAGGAAAACATGATACTTATATTCCTTAGAACTTGTAAAGTACGAGAAACTCGAATAACAGAATGACGAATAGCTAACCTTAGAGCAACTAACCGGGATAAATTCGTTTTGGATGAAAACCCTTGATTTTCTCCAAACTTTTCATATAATCGTGTAGGTCCTCGAAAACAGTGGTTCCTTCGCCAAGGATACAATCACCACTGAAAAAAAATTATATTTAAGGAAGCTGTTAAGATGAAAACCGTCCATATTTCCAGAATTTCAGGAGATGTCAACCTGAAGAGGGTCTGCTCTTCTTCAAGCCATAATGAAGCATGATCGCATGTATGGCCGGGGGTTTGCAAAAATCTAAAGGATAGTTACATTAATTGAAAGAAAATGGTAATTCTACCCAAAATAAGGAAGAAGTAACAACATAGCGAAAATAATGGAATATCACTAACTTCAATGTAGCGCCTTCTACTTTAACTTCATGGCCGTCGTGCACGTAATGGAATCGCGACGGATCTTCATCGGTACCACGTTGAATTTTGTAAATAGGAACCTGGAAAATAAAGAAAATGAGAGCCAAGTACTACCCCTGATGTATTCAAAATGAGGATAGAGTATCATACAACTTCTAAACTGAGTGGAGTTGAGCAGATTACCTCATGACCGATGACCTCGTTCACAACATTCGGAATGCCACCCACGTGGTCGTTGTGCCAGTGCGTTATGATGATCGAATCGATCTCACTTTGATCCTCCTGGAAACTTCACTTTCCTTTCCTGATGTCCACAGAAATCGAGTTAAGAAGAGATGTATTGGATAAAACGAATATTGCAAGCCATTGGGTGATTTTTTTCTCAATTTGTTACTCAAACCACCAGTAATTCTCAAGGTGAGTAAGTGCAATATGGTCACTCTCGGGAAGATTTGTATATAAACAGGCGATCATGACCTAAAATGGACACGAGGCTGTTCAATCACTACTCAATCCCAGAGAAAGAAGTAGGTATTTAATATGTTCCGACCGGAAGAAGGACTCGAATATAAAAACGGAAGAAGAGAAACCTGACTTAAAGAGTGAAGGCAGTATAGAAAACCCCAAAGTAATAGAAATAATGCTGAATGAGGAGAAATTTTGAAACCACCACAGACACCGGCAAGTTTCGTTGTTTTCCTCCTGCTCAATTTTTGCTATTCATGAAGAGAATGTTATAGGATCAAAACTCGTAAAACTACATTGCCCAAATATTAGAAATTGTAATCCAGCCCTGGAAGAACCTATCCCTTACGAAGGTCTCTACAGCATCCGCAAAAATGCAGTAGACATAAAAATGAAATCCAAAAAAAGGCAATAGCGGGGATAGTTTTTCTAAACGGACTTAAAAGGGGTTCTCCAAGTACTGTTGACCACAAAAGTACGCGTACAAACAGTGTACTAGATAATGTAAGCAGCCAAATAATAGCAAAATTAACAAAATCCTCTTAAACTAACGTCAAGAGTTGCCTTGAGAAGAGTGACAAATTCTTGGACATTCGGTTCACCAGTGTCGATCAGGATCTTCCTAGAATGTGCGAGTGTTTTTTTTTTCAAAATAAACTACAGTTAAGAGTTAAACACCTACTTCTTCCCACCTCCTACTAGATAGGTATTCGTGCCTTGTAGCGTGAATGGACCAGGATTCTGTCCAAGAATTCGAATCACAAGGGGACTTAGGCGTGAGACGGCTTCCAGAGGAGTTAGCGTAGGCATTGCCCTGGAAAAATGCCAGTACATATGTAGTAATAGTACAAATAGAGGTCTAAATGTAACAGTGAACACTAAAGTAATCTGTGGTCACACTGTACATGTTCCAACAAGGACAGGATGGTAGCGGCAAGTTCTTATCTCAAGGACACATGGATGACGTAGTTGCAGGAATTGGCCAACATTGACGGCCATTGGGAAATCGGAAAATTGGCAGGAAATTGATGCCAATAAGAATCTGGGGGTGACTAATTCTCTCGGATGATAAAGTATGATGAAATGAGAAAGGACGACTGATGTATTCATATTCATAGTGATGTATTGCGAAAATTCCATCTGGAAGTACTTTTTTTCGGTACTATTGTACTTGAGCGGCCCCACTATCGACCTCAAACTCAAAATCATGGATTCCTCCGAAAACTTGCTTATAGGGGCAATTCGAGGCGCTGATCACGAATATCATATTCATTCCGCGTGATAGCTTTGATTTTATTGATTTTATCGTTTTTTTCTAAGTTCGACTCGTATCTCAAATCTCCCTGAAGAAGTGCATCTAGAGGTTTTTGAAGTTGCTGATCACGAATACAGTAGCCGTTTTGCAATATATTCTCGATTTCATTGGTTTTCTCCAGATTTTTATCTGTAGGGCGGTGTAGTTACCGGCTTTACTGGAGTTTTCCCCATCAAGTCGAACTTCTCTTGCGAAATCTTCATGATATTTGTGACCAGCACCTTCAGAAACACCAGTAGGCAAATTTTCAGAGAGATCCGAGAGGAGGTCCATACCTGGGAAAAATCGATAAAATCAATAAAATCGATACTATCATGCGAAATGAATATAATATTCGTGATCAGTACATCGAATTATCCCTGTATGCAAGTTTTCAGAGAAATCCATGATTTTGAGTTTGGGCTCGATAGTGGGGCCGCTCAAGTACAATAGTACCTTTTTTTCTACCACGTAAGCAGTAACGTAGAGAGTCAGTCCAACCATTAAAAAAAAATTCTGTCAATCTGTGCCTTTGCTATCCGACTGACTATGAATAAACGAATAAACGAAAAAAAGGAGGGTACCTAAAATGAGGATACTACAACTACTCAAAACTTACTTGTGAGTTCTGCTGGCAAACAGATAGGCGCCCGCGGCTACCGCATAATCCTTGGCGAACCGAAGAGCGGCGGTGACCCCGTTCAAGTACGAGGTCATCGTATCTGGAATCATGTTTCGACTGGGCAACAGCAAAGATAGTGCGCTACGATAACGCCAAGTGTGGAAACATCACTGTCTACTGTTGATCACAAACACTCCAATAGGCAAAACAAACTCCAGTGGAGTGTGGTCTCGGAAAAGGAAAACTGGCCTCTAGAAGAATTACATGGACCAAGTGGAATTTCAACATGAATCTAGCTGATCATGTACAATTCAGAGGCAACCAGGTAAGCTGGTGTTTTGCAAGATATCATATTCGTAATACTAAAGTCAAATTGTACACCTTCGCCGACACCGTAGCCAAGGAGTGCGCGCGGTGGGACCCATTTGAATGCAGATTCTGTGGAGAGCGTTCGATTGGCGACAAAAAACGGACGGTGCGGCGATAAAAATGAACAATCTAGGAATCGGATCATGGATGAATACACCGACAAAGTAGATGTGTAGAAATATAGTCTGACATATCGTGCACTGTAAAACTGAATGGGAAGCGTCGTCACGACTGTAGGATCATAAGCGTAATAGATGTCGTGCGGTTTGTAATCTTAGAATGAACTTGATTTCAGGAAGTCAACTTTATATGCACCTACAGGCCAAGGATTTACGCTGAGCGTCGACGGAAATGCGTTTTTCGCGGACTCGGGAAGGGAGGTGCTGCGCCCGCGCACCACTAACGCTGGAATCGTCGCCGTAATAGCAAATCATAGGATTTTCTTGATAGCTGACATTAGAAAAGATTAAAAACTACGAAGAAAACCATATGACTTCGTATCGCAGCGGCAATTCCAGCGCGAGCGGCGCGATCGCGCTACGTGCTTTAGAGTCCGCGAAAAACGCACCTCCATCGACAGTTCAGAGTACATCTGCTATTCGCTCCAAGAAGTTCTGATATCCAGAGCGTAAGTCTGGTAATGGACAAGATCCTTGTGCCCATGATTTCAAATATGTTTATGGAAAGAGCGCAAAAGAGAAAAGGATATGTCGTACAAACCATGTATGTCTGGGGTTCCTAAATGTGAGCGTGCTCTGGAAGATACGTATATTAGCAAATGTCTTGCCTGTACACTGAGAAACTCTAGTATTCACGAGGACATGGAATTAGCTAATAAGACAGCTTTGTACTGATTACATAGTCATCATGGACAAACATATCCGCCACCACAGCGGATAGGTAAGTCCCGCCTCCTCTATGTGAGGGTCGTAATAATAGGGGAGTACAATGATCACTGATCACTCATCATAGAACGACATTTCCTTTGAACTATTACGAAAAAGACTTCTGAGGAGACCTGGAAGCACTTGGAACAAAAACAAGACTTTCGTCCACAGGATTTATTAAACCGTTTTCCAATTTCAAAAAAAAAAAGAGAACAAGTTTCTACTCCATGTAACGATAATTTCCTACTAAAGATATTCAAGTTTTCAGGTTAAGGTTTTTGAGTCTACTATTTTGGCTCAAAGAAGTCCACAATTAATCCGGGATCGCTGGAACATGTCAGGTTACAACACGAAATCGAGCAAATTCTTGAAGTTTCTAAGTTAACAGAAGCCGATAAAGTGAATACCATAGAAATCTATCTCACTGGGATTGGAGACATTCTCAAGAACATTTCCAACCTTGCGGTTTTAATTGAGACTTTAAATTACGCATTATCGCGCTCAACAAACAAGGTTTTTACATCGGGTGCTTAAAATAGAGCATTTTATCCAACGATGCTACTATAGAGTATCCTAGTAATGCTATGCTTACGAATGGAGATTTAGCAAAAGTAGAGAATCATTCGGCACTTGTCGAGAGTGTATGTTTGAACTCTTGCAAAAACTTCTCCAAAGATAATCAGTAGATCAAGGGAAAATCCATGGATGTTCACACACGCGCTACATAGCGTCATGATGTCACCACGTAGGATGAAACTGTCGTGGTTGCGCTAGAGAACTGCAAATTTGTTTAGTTTTATATTATTTTAAACTTGTTCTTGCGACATTTATGTCTCTTCTATTGCTATATTTTGTCTTGTATGTCTTTTGGCTTCGATCCATGTTTAGTTGCTGTTTGAATTTCTTATGAATTTTTTGCTGGAAGCGGCAAATTAGCTTTCATTTTTTTTCAAATATAATGTCGCAAATCCTCTTTTTTGTTTTTGTTTGATTCCGCCCACCTCATGGATTTGAATTTATGGAGAACCCTGCGGCTTCAGTGCTGACTAAGCGTTTTTGTAGCTATTGCGTCATTCTTACTCAATCCTGAAAATGACGTAATTTCCTGTGGCTTCCTTTTCTATCGCAGCTTCTGCACAAACAAGAAATTTCTTGTTTCCTGCACTTGTTGCTTGGTGATTCGTTCTCCCGTGGTTCACCTCCTTCGCTCGTCTTTTCGGGTTTCCGTCTTTTTATTTCTTTTTCAAGTATACAGTTTTTCCGAATACAGGAAAATATTCCTCTTGGGTCTCACAACGAACACTGTTCGGGCCGTATCCGTTCTAGTAGGACGACGTCTAGCGCCGTTCAACCGTTCAAAAGCCACATATTCACCAGCAGACAATTTGAAACGAAAAATGGTTGCTGAGGACTCGAAAGAGAACATCCCGGCTCAAAAGGAGGTGAGTATCCAGTCTGGAGTTCATGTAGGTTTTCACTGCTTGAGTTTTCCTCTTTCTAGGCGAAGGTGTCGACGGCACCAACGGAGTTGAATCCTTGGCCGGACTTCATCCAAAGACGTATCGATATGTGGGATAAGCTGATGGCTGAGTACAAAGCTGAAATCGCTGCTAAAGTTAGTTCAGTGCTAGAAATTAATGGATTCATTTCTTTTTTCCTAAATTTCCATAGCCAGAAGAAGTTATCATCCTTCAATTCAGGAGCCATCACCTATCAAAATCACCCTTCCGGATGGCAAACAATTCGATGCCGAAGCCTGGCGCACTACACCAATTCAAATTGCTGAGAAAATCTCCAGAGGCTTGGCTGACACAACTGTTATTGCCAAGGTGAACGGAGAGGTATGTATTCCCCGTCATATCTTCAAGCAAAATTTGGAGATTTCTGTGTTGATGTCAGGTTTGGGATTTGGATCGTCCGTTCGAAAAGGATTCCACGTTACATCTGTTGAAGTTCGATGATGATGAGGCGAAACAGGTCAGGTTATAGAACATTTGATTCAAGGCGCTCCAGATGACTCGCCACTTATCCTACGATTATGTTGAAGGTGTTTTGGCATAGTTCTGCCCACGTCCTTGGTGAAGCTATGGAGAGGTATTGTGGTGGACATCTATGTTATGGACCACCTATTCAAGAAGGATTCTATTACGATATGTGGCATGATGTAAGGTTTTAGGCGGTTGAACGTCTAAGCTTAGAAATCTTTTTTTTGCTGAAATTTCAACTTCACATTTTTTTGAATGAAACTATTTTTTCGTGGTTTTTGGGAAAGTTTGATATTTCTGACTTTGTCTTCTAGCGCTATGTTTTGTCATCAGTTCCTCGTTCTTTTCAGAACTGCACGATCTCTCCAGACGATTTCCCGAAGTTGGATCAGATCGTGAAGTGTGCAGTTAAGGTGAGTTTAACTCAAATTTCTCAATATTTCCTTCACCACAATAAGGTCCTTCTTTCAGGACAAGCAACCTTTTGAACGATTGGAGATGTCTAAGGAAGATCTCTTGGAGATGTTCAAATACAACGAGTTCAAGGTAAGGTTTTCTGAGTTTGACATTTGTAGATTCATTGTTCGGATGCCCTTCAATATTAAAAGATGACGTGGTGGTTAATCAGTATTGGCTTTTTTTTTCGTTTGATGTCGCACTGAATACGCTTTGTTTGGATTTTCCAAGTCAATGCTGTACTAACGTAATGTGAAATGGGCACTATTCCACATTAGGGGACCCAAGATTCTGGTGAAAAATTTCCCGCCAAAACTTTATATGGGGGGGGGGGGGGTTGCTTAAGGTGCTGAGCACGAAAATCGTATCCATTTTGTATCGCAACCCCATTTTTGTAGGGTTACGGTACGGTTACTGTAGGTACGGCACCTCGCGGGATTCCCTCAAACTTCGCACAGAGAGGTTATTTGAGGTGCTGAACACGAATATCGTATCCATTTCGTGCCGTAATCCCATTTTTGTTGGGTTACGGTAGGAATACTGTAGAAATTTGACAGAAGCTGCTGATTTCGGCAGGAAAGTGAAGGTTTCATGCAGACTGATGTTGGTATTCGTGATCAGCTCCTGAAATTACCCCTTTATGCAAAGTTTGGGAGAATTCTGCGATATACGGTAGGTACCGTATGCCTGCCGTAATCCTACAAAAATGGGGTTACGGTACAAAATGAATACGATATTCGTGTTTAGCACTTCGAATAACTCCGTTACGCAAAGTTCCCGCGAGAAAAAAAATTTTTTTTGGAAGTTTTGGGGCCCCTAATGTGGAATAGTGCCGTGAAATGTTTAATAATTTAAAGTCTCTAAAACGAAACTACGGTTTTTGAGTATTTGTTCGCAGTTACTGTTTTCGTCCTGGCTCTCCAAGTTCCTTATACTTGCCCACACTTCTTCTCTCTGCTTTTTCCGCTGATGAGGTTCATGCACGTTTCCGGGAAGGTCCTAGGCTTACTGCTCAACCAGAGTGGAAGAACAATTTTTTCTGCAATATGTGGTGTCTTGCTATGTTTACCATTCTTTGTCGTCATCGACGAAGACGAGTTCCTTGGACAAAAATTGCATCTATCGATTTTTTTGAGGGTCCGTCCTAGTGAAACAAACAAATATATTTTGTAGGTTCGCATCATCAAGGAGAAAATACACACACCTAAAACAACTGTGTACCGTTGTGGACCACTTATTGATCTCTGTCGTGGACCTCATGTGCGTCACACGGGAAAGATTAAGGTTCGTTTGCTTCTACCCATCTCTCTTACCTTTTTCTCATAAATACGAATGTTTAAGGCGTTGCAAATTACGAAATCCTCCTCCTCATACTGGGAAGGAAAAGCCGATGCAGAAAGCTTGCAGAGAATTTATGGCATATCATTTCCGGATCCGAAGCAGCTGAAGGAGTGGCAGAAGTTCCAGGTAAGGTTCGCTTTTTATCAACGAAGTTCCCGCGCTAGTCATCCTGCTCGTACAGGAAGAGGCCGCGAAGCGAGACCATCGCAAGCTCGGTCGAGATCAGGAGCTGTTCTTCTTCAATCCTCTATCACCTGGATGTGCGTTTTGGTACCCGAAAGGTGCACATATTTACAACACCTTGATGAATTTCATGAGAAAAGAATATCGAAAGCGTGGATTCACTGAGGTGAGATCAATCGCTTCTCAGACCTTATTTGTTTGTTTTATTCAGTGATGTTATGTCAAGGTAATCACACCGAACATGTTCAACAGCAAATTGTGGGAGACGTCTGGACACTGGCAGCACTATTCTGAAGACATGTTCAGGTGAATATTGTACGAAGTACGCTATTAAGACGAATGCGACGTTCCATGTTATCTGTAATTTTCTAAGGTTCGAAGTGGAAAAGGAACAGTTTGGATTGAAGCCAATGAACTGTCCTGGACACTGCCTTATGTACAGCCATCAGCCTCACACCTATAATGAGCTTCCGCTGCGATACGCGGACTTCGGTGTACTACATAGGTAAGTCGTTTTTGTTTTGTTTTTTTTTGTTTTTTTTTGTTTTTACTGTTTCTAATTTCATATAAGGTTTCCCGAATTCTTTCTTAAACAACGAGAATCCAAAAGTGTAGGATTTCCCATTATATCCCTCAAATTCAAGGTATTACCACTTTCTTCCTTTAATTCTACGTTTTACGTAAATAGAAAATTCATTTTTGCATATGTACGTGTCACTGGTAAAGTTTAATGTATCCTTCAGAGGGGAACTGGTTGGAAATGAACTTTTCTTTCAAGGGGGAGGGAGGTGGTAGCATGAATTTTTGCTTATCGACCTTCCTGTTCTTAATTTGTGTGTTTCAACGATCATCTTCCTTCATTTAATTGAAGCGGTAATGTATGAATTATCACAATTCCAGAAATGAAATGTCCGGTGCTCTGACTGGTCTAACCCGTGTGCGTCGGTTCCAGCAGGATGATGCACATATCTTCTGCCGTAGGGATCAAATTGGTGATGAAATCAGGGTTGGTGGTTTCTCATATTTCTAAAGTGAGGTGAGATACTCGTCCACATACCCCGCAGTGCTGCCGGTTTTCAACCATAGCGCAAACTTTAATCTGAAGAGGTTATGTGGTTTTTTTCGCCGCTGTTGATGCCGGGGTTTAAATATTTTCTGGACTAAAAACTAGCTTACTTTTGCACTTGTTTCACATCCTTCGTTTTATTATTGGGACCCGTAACTATCCTAGGAGGTGAGAATGTCATAGTTTTCGGGTATACTCCGTATTCCGTTTGTAGGGATGTCTGGATTTCCTCACATACTGCTACGAGACAGTCCTTGGTTTCACGTTCAAGCTCAACCTTGCTACTCGGCCTGAAGGATTCCTTGGAGATATCTCGGTTTGTGCTCCTTTTATTGAGGGATTCCAACTAGAACTGTGAAGTTCTTTCTTCCTTTAGACATGGAATGAAGCTGAAGCGGATCTGAAGGAAGTGTTGGATGAATCCGGCCGGCAGTGGGGATTGAATGAAGGAGACGGAGCATTCTATGGACCTAAGGTAGGACATTTTGCTCTGAATTTTCCCATTCCTTGGATTTTTAGGTCCTATTTATAGATTGATATTACAATCCAAGATGCATTGAGACGTTATCACCAGTGTGCTACAATTCAGTTGGACTTCCAGCTGCCTCAACGTTTCGATTTGAGTTACTTCGAGTATGTTCCTTTATTTTCCTTGATGTTTTCTGCTCTACTTCAAACTTTGACAGATTTCACTCTGATTTGTATAATACATTTTCTCATCTGAATTAGTGCAAGTATAGGCTCCTACTTTAGTGAAAAGGGTGAAAAACAGCGACCGGTAATGATTCACCGTGCCATATTGGGGTCTGTCGAGAGAATGACGGCGATCCTGACCGAAAATTATGGTGGAAAATGGCCCTTCTGGCTGTCACCTCGTCAGGTATCTACTAAATATTCATAATGTTTATTTTTTGCTCTGAACGTCTGATTTTTTTACAGGCTAAGGTAATTACTGTCCACGAGTCTGTGAATAGTTATGCCAGAGATGTTAAGAACAGGCTATATGGGGAAGGATTTGAGGTGCTGTTTTAATGCTAAAATTCGATGTTTCTCTAGTTCTGACGTCATTACGAGTTTTAGGTAGAGTTCGACGAGGGCTGTCCTGACACGCTGAATAAACAAATCCGTAATGCTCAGCTGGCCCAGTTTAACTTTATCCTTGTTGTTGGTGCCAAAGAAAAAGAAAACGGTACTGTGAACGTTCGTACTAGAGACAACGCGGTGAGTTACTTTTACTGGTATTTTCAATTTAAATTGTAGAGCGATGTTGTGGTTCTTCAGGTCCGCGGCGAAGTTCCTGTGGATGCGCTGATCGCGAAATTCCGTCGATTCGCCGCTGAATACACCAAAGATACGGAGAGCGCCGAGGAATTCGCTGCCTGAGGTGATCTGTCCACTTGCGCTCCATCCAGCTTTTCAGCTGCAAAGTCATGAAAGTTGTGTTCCGAATTGTTTGTACTCTCTTGAGGTCCCTTATTGTTCTGTTGTCCCTTTTTGACCGCTTTATATACTCAAGAAACCGGGAGTCCGTTGTTTGGTGTTATATTATAATCATATTGCATTCATGTGCTGGTGTTCCACCCCTTCCGAAGAATTGTTAATATTTAGTCACATTTTCTGGTAATAATTATTTCAGATATCCTGTTGTTGCTCCGGATAAAAACTTCCGCCCAGTAAATTTGTATGTTAAATGAACCCCATTACTTTCGCATGTAGTGAATTACTCGTGATAGCACATGATCCAGAGCTGCTGTTGTCTTTCTGAGGAGTTTAAGTCAACAATGTCGATTTCGCGTGGAATGTCCTTTGCCGGAAGGTGACACAGCTGATCAGAACAGGAAATAGTTCCGGATTTGAAATGGTGGTAGTACCGTTGATCAATGGTATAGATTGTACATTGTACGGTCTTGTCCTGTCTATTGTGTTCCATAGGGGGAAGGTACAGAAATAAACGGATTTGACTACCAAAAGTGGTAACTTTTGAAAAGTTAAAAATCCATTAAATTAAAACCTTATTAAAACTTTATTTGTAACTCTGAAAGTCCAAAAATGAAATGGCTAAGATAATAAGGTAAAAAAGACTAGTTTACAAATATGAGAGCAAATATGATTACATGTGCAGCAAAAAGAAACACCTAGAGCTAGGCGGAAAGAGTTGAACTTATGCTTCTGATTTCGATCCTTGTGGTACATCGATCTGCACCTCGATATTTAGAATTTAAAACCACAAAAATTTGACGCATTTGCTTCTTTGGGTCATTTCTAAGAAATGCACATCTAATGGATGCGATCGTTGGCTTTTTCATTTTCTTAACATCCGTCCCTCATTGCTGTTTTTTTTTTGACACCTTCAGAGTACAAAAAGGGAATAACGTCCCTACTGGGCGAGAGCCGACCTCCAGCTATTCACTCCACTGGAGAGATGTCAACATGTTGTCATGACCTTAAATTCTGTACAAAAACACTAACAGCCGATAATAACTTGACAGCTAGTCATCTTTGACTATCTTATAACTCTTCTCAGTAGATTATAGATGTTCTAGTGGTCCGAGTGTGGCTCTGTGCTCGAATGGATTTCACGATAAAGTATTCGTGGGACTGTGGACTTACGGATGGATGTATGTGTCTACATAAGGGATTTACGCAGAAAAGAAGCTCCCTTCCGAAGAAGGATCCTTTACCCCGTAAAAGTATCAAACAGCTGATTTGCCAGAATAGTCTGCCGGCTATCACACACATCACCCTCCTCCGTGCTGATAACACGAAATTGTTTACTGAGTGAATCGGCAGTATCGGACACACTGCACAAATCTGCCGCATCTCGTGATGTTGCGATTTTTTGTAGTAATTTTTGCCCTGATCCTGGCTATCCATGGCGCTGGTACTCTTGAGGTGAACATTTCTTTTGTGTAGAGCATCTCGTTGATTCCGGCTAACTTACTCGTATTCAGGATCGGATCCAGAGAGGGAGAGAAAGGCATAAACAGGTAAATACATACAAATGACAAGAATATAGGCATTTACCATGAATATAATAGTATTTGTTAGGCTGTGGGGGCACTCATCGATCACATATTCACATCCATAGAACAAAGAAAAGAGAAGGAAGCGGCTGAGAGAGACAAGTTGAAGGAGGTGGGTTGATCCATAACATCCTTGACCTCTTCTTAAGTTTAGGAGTCAGAGGTAAAGCACATAAGAAGCGTCGTCCCAACCTCGAAGCTCTGGAAGAACTCAAGACCTACTAGTCCAGGATACGAGACTGAAGAAGGGCGTGTTTAACACAGCCAAATTTAGCCAACAAGGACTTGTTTTGCCGAAAGATCCTGTCCAAACACTATGTCTATCTATAAGAATGTTTAACGCAGCTTGTAGTCACTTATAGTTCCAAAAAGTTTCCTGAACCACCAAAATTTGATGGGCTAATTTGTACATGTTGGACCACCCAGAATTCGCCTCCTAGCCTGGACCAGAAAGGAGTTAACGAATTTGTGCCTCACAAACCTAGGATGGGATTATTTATCCATCTATTTATCGATTTGTTTAACTATTGCTCCAAAGCATGAAGTGCTGCTGAATTGGTAGAAGGTTAAAACAGCAGAATGTCAGCAGCAATATTTTTTTTCAGCAAGTCTGGATATATTAGAGTGACGTCATTATTTGCCATCTTTGTCATTTTTGTCATCCACTTTATCAATGATTACTCATTGATTCTGTCCCTAATAAATGTGCACTGGATTCCAGCTGGCGAATCAACTCCAACCCTATTTTGACCGAACCAAAGCGAATAGCAAACGTGAACAGGTATGTAGGTCCCCCAACTTTCAGATAATTTTTTATCGCGGCAAATCCAGGAGCTCTCCGATCTTGACAATGCCCTGGCAGAAGCCCAAAATGAGTTGGCCCAGGAATCTGGGAAGAGCGAGGATGAACAACAGCAGGAAATTGCCAAGATTCGCGACGAGCTCAATAAAATTAGATATGGGCTGAAGGTAAGCAGAAATTCCAGGATAGTAAATTTTGTGCGGAAATGCCTAGAACTTCACGTTTTCAGGAGAGGCTGAAGAACATCCTTGGCGGAAAGAAGAATATTACCGCTGAGACCGAGACAAAAGCGGAATTCTTGAACAAGTACGGCATCAAAAGTCGTCTAGAATTTTACATACATCTTACATTTTATCCTCTTGGACCTAGTTTGAAGAAACCTTCACAACTGCCTATCAATCAATTTATTGAGATAAACGTGGATATACTGTGATTACAGTATAACTGGTACAAGTTCCTGGCAAGCGGCCACATGGTTACTGCTCGTCCTTTGCATACTACTTTCATTGGCTCTCGTTGGAATGGTCGTTCACCAGGTCTAAACCATGTGTAACCTATTCCGTTGGCTCATAATCGGGGGATCTAACCAGTTTTTTACTTGATTGTTCAGGTCTCCAAGAAGAGCAGCTACGAACGCCTCAAGAGTAGCAATTTGACATGAGAAGGCGCTGGCTACCAACTGTAATCGTTTATACTTTGGACCTTATGGAATTTGTTTGTGTAGTGGCAGACCTTAATAAATATTTTCATCTAGCGCTTCTGTCCCTTATTAATTGGCAAGGAACAAGGAATACAGAAGTGCAAAGAATATGAACCAAGGCTTAACAGCGATGCTATAAATCTCGTTCAGTTCTCCCATCTCGTCCATAGCTATAAGGTCAACTAAGTGGAGTTCCTGCAACTACACCTATGGTTTAGCCTTAAAAGGGTAATTCTAACTAAAATCCAGAAGAAAAAAGAAAATTCTAAAAGTTGCAAGAATTTGACAACCATCTGGCCATTTTTCATCACGTCATGGTGCATCTTTGTAGAAAAATTTTTGCCCTTCAATGTATATTTTAGCCTCAGTTATCGTGAAGGGATGTCACGAATGGATCCCTCAATTTATAAAATAATATGGTCCCTTTTTGAGGTCACGGCAACGTCACTAAACCGCATCCACTCATTATTGTAATATCGTATTAGCTCACTGATTGAATTAGCAATACATATGAGTACTTTAAATCTGTTACTATTACTAACACCAATTTTTCTCTCGTAAATTTCGTGTATCGCGCAGATTACAGATAATTAAACTGTCGTGGTTCACCTTGATTCACTAAAAATTCCCTTCACAGCTCATAGAATTCCATAGGTTCTCCTCCAGAACGAATGTATCGGCTGGTTAACATTGGTGCCATCAAAACAAATCGAAGGAACTACGAAGCGAGACTTGTCTCTCTGCTGAGCGATATGTACTTATAAACATATCTCTAGTAGCGCTTTCTTGCTATTATGGATTTTTATTTCTACAATGTTGTAAACCGTCCTTGTACATAATAGGCAAGTAGGGCACAGTTCAGACCGACAATTAAGAACGGATACCCAGTTACAGGGAAAGCCATACGCAAAGCAGGAATTTCCGCAGTGAATTTCAGGAGATCCTGGATGTGTTTTGCGCATCTACCAAAAAAAAGCCGGCAAATCTTGTAGGAATAAATGCTTGTGAAGGACGAAAATAATCCTGCACGGATTCAGGCACAGCACGGAAGCGAACGGCTAATCTAGGCCCTTTAAAGTGTTAACTATGTTATATGTAGTGGAGAGAGACTTTACTGGGCCCGGATGCATAGCTGAGGCTACTCGTGGTGGATGTGGATGTGTTAATGTACCCAAATTTACTCTTTATCTGGTACCCATAGACAAGTCCAGCGATCCTTGATGTTGTCTATTTCCAGCTGCTGCCTATGGTTAACCATACACATCGACATAACATTACCCATTTCTCCTTTGATTGACCCGTGTAATGGATCTAGATGCCTCACATGATTTTCTCTTCACAGTCACCATGTGAAAACAAGTGGAACACACAATATTTCACGATTGCCATCGCACTTTTCAAACATTTGAAGGGTGTACATGAGATCGGTGGCTAGTTTTTTCTAACGAATACGTGAGCGATTCCCTGCAATAGTCGAGAGTCATAGAAAGGCTGATTTTCAGGAGAAGGGAGAGCACAACCAAAATGATTGAAAGAAATTGCATAAACGTCCCTAGAGAACAATACATACTACAACCCAGAACAAACAGAACAGATTTAGCAGCTGAAAATGAAAATTTATAAAAACAACAACAAAAGGAGATATGAAGTGGTAAAATAAATCCCTACTTTTACAACGTAAACGTTCGTCTGTAACAAAAACGCCACATAGTAGCATAGTGCAATGTCATCTAACGCGACTTGATCTAACGCCAGAACACTGGGGAAAATTTATTCTAAACATAAAACACACGAAAAATAAGCGAAATAGAAGAGAAAAAAGACGGAACAACGGATTAGCATAGCACTGTACGTGACGAGTTGAATCCGGAGGTTGCGACACACGTGTCGAAGCAAGAGAGGACGTCGAAGAGGAGAGGAATGAACTGTCTGCCCATTCTGTCTATGAAAGGTATCCAAGAAACGGTCTGTTAGCCGCTCCCGCCGAATTTCTTCTCATGGACCTCTCGTTCCATAGGTTTGCTATGGTATAGTATAGGGCTACATTCCGCCATGCGATGGTAAAAATTGTAAAGAAAAACCTATAACTCAATTAATATACAAATGAGCTTTGAAGAGCTGGTGCAACGGCAAGACACAATTTACGAACTGCTATCAAAATTGCCGTTGATGTGCTAACTGGTATACGAATGGGAGAAGAAAGCAGTGAGTTGAACGAAAAAAAAAGAAAATGTAGAGAAAGCGCCAAATAATATGTAAGTAATAGCAGTAGGAACAGAGATGAGAACAAACACAATGGAAACAGCATAATCCTTGCACTTCAGAAATTAACTCCAAGAATTCTTTGTGCTGAACAGGCTGCAATGGTAGATGAGCTCCGTCTAAACGAACAATAAACTGTTACAGCAACAACAAGATGCATAGGTTTAACCTGAAAGCAACAATGAAAGCACGTAGAGTGACACCATATGAAATATAACACATATGGGAGGGGTGGGGAGATGGGAGGGGTATTGTAATAGAATCTGTGGAATTCTCAAAGAAATAACTGTCAGAGAACTAAGAGGCGCACTTCCTGCCATAAAAATTGAGGCGAAAAATTATACCAGAACAGATCGCAAAAATCTATTCATCATTTTTCATAATTTTTGAAATTTCCTAAACGGTATGTTAAACTACTCATCTTTTTACTTGGTACTTTCTCAACATGCGCAAAGATTATGTTCACAAGTAATTATTCGAGAAGCCCTCAGGTTCTGCAAGTAAACTGAGAGCTGATTGAGGGCGCATTATTTTCGCTCATCAACTGGATTTTCAATGCGAGGGTCGTATCTCAGAAATCATCTTATCTCCGAAACCTTCACACGAATTGATCCCGTCCAGGTGTAGGCCAGGATGAGGCAAAATGGGGCGGTGTCTTCCCGCCCCTCGGTGTCAACTCGTCCCCACTTACATTCAAGTTCGAATGGGCAAATTGCGAAACTCGCGCACAAGTTAGTGGGAGTAGGCCCAGAAGGGCGGGTCGAAGATTTGGTTGAACCAATCGCAGACACCGTGCCCACCCACGAGGGTCTGATTGAACCAATCACAGACACAGTGCCCACCCACTTTTGCCTTATTATGACTCACATCTGAGTTGCTGCGTGGCTCCTGCCAAATGAAGACTCATTTGCTGTGTAGGCACGGACTAGTGGTAGTGGCTACAATGGGTTGAGCCCTTTAGAAATCCCGGAGAGAAGTTCTGGCATTGGAGGAGACACAGCAACAAACAGGGAAGCTACTGAACAAGCAACAAGTCATAAAATGTCTTAAAAATAGAAAATAAAGACAAATTCGATTTTTGCAGAAGAAAACTACCCAATATCCAAATGAAGCGGTGTCTGTGGGAAGTATGGAGAGCATGAGAACTGGCCAAACAAAAGGAAAAAAAGGTAAAACGAGAAAAGTAATATCCGTAATTAGTAGTAATTGCCGAAACAAATTGGAGGAAAAAACGAAAAAAAAAGACAGTGCATCGTAAAACAGCTGATATCTGAGATTCTCCGCGCTCGTTGAAGGTCTTGCAGCTCTAGCGCAACCATGACAACTCGTACGCCTTGGTTTGTTACAAGTCCGGCTGATCCTAAGGGATGCTTTGGTATTTGCCGGTAGTGGGTGGTTTCTCTGTGATTTGTTTCTTGGAACTGTCCCTAGATCCAGGGAATTATTACATAGATAAAACTGCTAAGAAGAAAAATTCCATGGGGCTGCGCTTTAAGGTAGATAGATACTTAAAGGAGAGAAGACCGCATGAGTGCAAGTAATACAATCTTATCATGTCCAGAATTTGATCTTTTGAGGAACTCAAACGTTGACGAAGCAGACACAATAGATGAATGGATAGCAGTGGATGTGAACGTGGCACTCGTATGCCATATGGTCTCATAGCATAAATATTTGCTAATGAAGCGAAATGTAGTGCTCGAAGAATGGGGAGCGCACAGGAAACTCGGAAGCATGTAGAAAAAGTGATTGCAGAGAGATTTCCAGTTTTCACAGCATACCTTTTAATAAACAGCTCAACTTTGCACATATGTATGGAGCTGCACCCGTACAAACGTGTTTAGGTGGCCATCGTTGCAAGAAAAAGCTCAGAATATTGGGAGGTGCGATGGGCTAACCGGGAGAAAGAACACAACTGAGAAATACGGAGTGACCAGGTAAGAAGCAATATTGGGTAAATCCAGGAGAAGGATCCTAGCCCTCAGATCAAGATCTTTTACGAGTTTTCGCTACGGGTAAAGAAGCTCCTTGAAGACGTCTTAAAATCACTCGGGAAAGCAGGCTTTTCTTAAAAAGGATCAGTAAAACAGAAAATTTTTTTCTTCCTGGCATTTTGCCCATTGTTGTTGCTGCTTTTTTAAAGGAATTAGAATGCTTTGCCGCATCTCCACTCCAGATATGTTTCTACATTTTTTGGTTCTTAATTATTAAAACTAAAAAATAATAATATAAAAATAAATAAAATAACTGAAACAAAACTGTGCATTGCCTTGAATTTTATAATATTTCCCTCACACTATACATATACTTGTAATCACATGGGAATCTTATCAACGAATGTGTGACCCTGGTCTCCATCCTAATGAATGATGTACGTACATTGTTTATGTATACCTTGTTTCCCTCAAGTTCTTGAAGAATAGTTTTGCTAAACTTTCGTAGCTTTGGCCTTCACTGCTACGCTATGTATAGAGTGAGGGGAGAGGGCAAGGAATCACTCACCTAATCCGCTACTTTAGCGAAAATACTTCGCAAGATTTCGAGCAAATACTTTACCTTCCTGCCATATCAAATGCTAAAACATTTTTGCAGCTTTTGTCTAGTAAACATCGAAGAAGCTATAAACGTCTACTATTATGATATTATATAAGAGTATAATAATTAAAATTATAATAATTATAATATCCGTCTACCAGTGGCGGACGCAGAAAGTGGGCGGGAGGGCGGGGGGGGGGGGGAGCGTGGGAAAAAAGTGGGGCCCCAGCCGTCTTGAGGACCTAGATGGAAAGTAAAATTAATAAAAATATTAATTATACCAATAAATAATAAATAAAAATTATGTTAAAAAATAATAATGCCTCCCCCCCCCTCCTCCGTCCCCACTGCCGTCTACTAATACTTACCGATCGTCATTACAGAAATCAGAATGTTGGCCGTGGCACAGTTAACTAAAAAAGGTGCGCGATGCTTGGTGTTAAATTGCGAAACTTTTTTTTAGGAGAGGACATATCCCCCATCCACCGTTGTCGGAAAGGAACTGTACCTATTTACCAGTTACCGAATCCTGGAAGAGTTAGTCGTTTTGGCACTAATCCTGAGGCCCAAATATCTCAGAATTCACTGAAACTTTACCCTTGGGCTACTTATGATGACAAACGAGATATCGCGTTCATTTTGTACTGCGACCACATTTTGTAGGCTTCCGGTTACTGAACGGTAGATACGGTATCTTATAAAATTTTTCAAAATAAGCACAGAGGGGTGTTTACAGGCGCCGATCACCATAATTAACATGTCTCTTCATGACACTCCCATTTTACTTCTGGAATCCATAATTTCTCTCAATTCCATACAGTAATCTCATCATTATAGAAAAACACATGATTACGGCGCAAACTGGTTACGATGTTTGTTTACCCAAGCACCTTAAGAGAGCCCTGTGTGTAGAAATTTGAGGGGTTCTGTGGATTACCGTATGTAAGATACTTATGAGTGAGTAAAAACCAGTCATATTAATTGCTTGAGGCTCGCTACAAAAGATTCAAACATTCCGAAAAAGTCCTATAGCTTTGATCACCTTTATTTTAGACTAGTATTGCTCCAAAATCTGATTTCTCGACTTATTAATATCATACCTAGTGCATCCGATCCTAGGTACAATATCCATTGACACTCACCGTGGCCCTACAAAAATATAGTCACAGTACAATATGGATACTATGCTCGTATTCAGCAGGTCAAATAACCCGATTATGAGGAGCTCCAGCAAGGAAAGAAAACTCGAAATTACCGGAGCCAGGAATATGGAGTAGTGTCTTACCATCCATCTGCCACCTGCTCGGTTGAAAAAAGTAGACCCTAGAACTTGAAATCTAGGATTTCTTCTTTACTATCTTGATACAGAAATTCATTCACACTTTACCCTTCTTCTCTTCGTTATGCATTCTGAGGCAAATTTTAGTGGAAATCCCCTGCAGATTACTGGGAAATCCTGGAGGATTGCATAATTTGAATTGAACAGCGATAGTTGCCGCTGTAATTTACTTTTAGTTTTCCAAAGTATTTCAAACAAATTTCGGAAGCATCATGTGAAGTAGCCACCAAAATTAATCCTGTATTCAGTTTCCCTGCAGGACTCACCGTAGTTTGTGGTTTTATCGATGTGTGGTGTTTTATCTCTGTGTCCTAGTAAACATATGTATGTATCCGATAAGATTAGAATCACATGCAATCTATTTTTCAAAACCGTCGTCATTCTCTGCCGCCTGCTTGATGTTTTCTTGTCTTTTGCCATTTGAAACTTACTGAGGCTCGGTTGAAAAAAGTAGACCCTAGAACTTGAAATCTAGGATTTCTTCTTTACTATCTTGATACAGAAATTCATTCACACTTTACCCTTCTTCTCTTCGTTATGCATTCTGAGGCAAATTTTAGTGGAAATCCCCTGCAGATTACTGGGAAATCCTGGAGGATTGAATAATTTGAATTCAACAGCGATAGTTGCCGCTGTAGTTTACTCAAAAGTTATTAGATTAGTGCTTGCTTTTCAGCTTCTCAACTTTTTTCTCTTCCTGCTGCTCTTGGAGATGTACATATTTCGCAACGGGGTTTGTCGTGGAGGCAGGAAGGTTATCAGTAACTAAAGCCCTAAAAAACATGACCTATTCTATGTAAACAGCGGTCACGGGAGCAAAGCGTTCAATGTCTCTATTTTTGAATCACTACCTGGATGTTTGATCCATGTTTGAGATATTCCATGGCAGCTTAACGATCTAGTGCTCGTAGAGTGCTGCAGCTACCACCGTTGTTGGTTTGTTAACCCAGGCGTAGACAAGAAAAAAACTTTTTCCTATATGTCTTCGTTTTTCTGAACTTCGGCTCTAGTTACAAGGTGGAATTTTCGTCTCCTGATGTAGTGAAAAATTCAGCGGAACTGTCGCTGAAGAACGGTGGATGAGCGCAGGTGACAGGTGTAAATTCAAAGCTTTTTTCCTCTTTTTACTCCTCGTTTTCCCACGGACCAATTCCTGCACTTTCCTTGCAATACGGTTTTTCTTCCGCTTGCATCAGCAGGATTATAATTAAGAAATAATCTAGACTTCAGAAGCTTCTTAAAGTACGTGTAGAACTCAGTCGATAGGGTTATCTTTCATTTCTCATAATTCATCGCTGACAGTTGTTTTTATTGCTACAGACAATCCCAAGCACCAGACACTGTGCAGTAGACTTCCACTTTGCAGCACATTGTCCAGGAAACAATTCAGGATACGTTGTCAGACATTTCACTGATCTGCTTTTTGTGGACATTCCTTTCATTTTTACCACGCTAAATCTCTCTTTCCATCGTGATTCGTTTTTATGACCACTAAAACTTCAAGGTGCACCATTGAGGTATTTTAGAATGCTTAATAATTTAACCCATTTGAGCGATTTTTTCCTCGTCTGCAAGAGCAGACTAAATCGAAGAAAATTGAATAAAATCCTCAACTTGACAGAGATTTTAATGATATTGTAGGTCATTTTTCTACCTATCGTACCAATCATACTTTTCTATATTGGTAAGCCTATTCCATTAAAGTTTCAAATGTTTTCAGATGAGAGTAATAGTTACGCTCTGCTTACTTTCCTCTTGGACTGCAATTAGTTTGCAAACTGAAGATGCAACATCGTTGATACAGGTACATACATACCTCACTTCCCCTCATTAGTGCATACATATTGACATTCACACCTTCCTTCTGAACGTTCGAATTGTCGAATGGTGAAAATTTCACGTTATTCAAATGTTCTTTCGAAACTACTTCCTTGAATGCTGCACTCACTGTGTAGAATACATAACACTGCTAATACGGAATAATTTGCTAGAGAGATGAGACCATTATATTCGGGATAGTTCGGAAAACTGAATGCTCGAGTATGAGAAAGTGAAACATCCCAAGAAGAATGAGAAATGCAGCACCAACTCCTCTTTCAAGGTATGCAAATGTTCGAATGGGCCCCTAAATTAGTAATAAAAACAACAAAATTTTTCGGTTTTTATTCCTCGGTAAGTACTATATAAGATATATAATAAGATAGTACTATATAAGATATTAAATACCAGTCATGTAAGAATAGTGAAATAGTACCAATCAGTGGCACGCTGAGCGGCGCAGCCTGCAGGATGGGGGGGGGGGGGGGAGTGGTCTCCGCTGTTTTGGAGACTTGTTGGTCATAATTTCAAAAATAAAATCACAAAAATGTTATTTCTAATACTGAGTGACTGAAAAATTTATTATAATTATCAGAAAAAATAAACCAATGCAAAATTTTCCAACTATTTTATAAACTATTTTCAAGAACATTCCCCTGCGTACGCCACTGGTAAGTACCAATATTTAGTAGTTACTGCCCTGGAGAAGAGCTGTTCTCCAGAAATCCACTGAGCTTTCTAATTCCCCGAAGTATATCCTTAGTTTCAGTGAAAAATTACTCGCAGCCAGGAACTAAAACGGGCTCCCTGAACAACATTTCTTCATTTCCAGTCGATAATTGATTATTTCAGTCCATATTGGATGTCGATCGCGCTTTGGCCCAAGAGATACAAAACGACATTTCTCAAGCGAAGTTTGTTCTTGTTGTATAAGTTGGAATAAGCTCTGAATGTTTCATTGGACAGTACTTCTGTGTTATAGAGAGAAACAAGATCAATTACGAAATGAGTTCGCAAACAACCTCAACAACTCCGTACAACGGCTGAAGAACGCCCTTGGGGAGCGACTGACTAAGCTGAGAGACATCGAGCAGGTCAGTTCTACGAGAAAAACTACAGTTCAAAAAAATCATGAGTCCTTGAACAAGAGCAATTCCTATTCACTCTCGGATCTCCGCCAAGATTGGGATTATTTGACGTAAGTATTCCAGAAAGTTTGCGTAAGGATCTGGAAAGAAGATGCCGGAAAATTATCCATGAAAGCAAGTTTGGCGGTCTAGCATTGCTTTCACTAAGTACTGGCTTTAGAATATGAACTAGAAAGGTCAAATTGAAATTAAAACCTTCAATATCCTTTCCTCGCACAGCATGTACTTCATGTTGCCTACGTATTCATATTCTTTGCAAAAAGATAGCAAAGAACAAGAACTAACGATGAAATGAAACCTTTTAAAGGCCTACAAAGCTGAGGAATATGTGCAGAAACAGAATGCTCTGAACGAATGGAACAACCTCCTACAGGGAATCAACGAGACTAAAGCGGCTCTTGAGGAGGAAAAGGAAAAGGAGGTGCAGCAAGAGAAACAGGTGATTTAGACTCCTTAGCTTTATTTGCTCATATTGAGCAGCATACTGAGCATAGATGGGATTTTGGGGAATTCCACAAACTTTTCACCTCACTCAGATATGTAAGTATTAGTGTGGGACTGGTAAAATGTGTAAAAAAGTACTGCTGGATACGCCTGTGCACCCTGGATTGGAGGAAATTTTAGAAACTCTTCAAGAACAACACTCATTGCCAAAGAAGTTTGGGCTACAACGCCCTCCTAGTTCACTTTTCAGTCAAATGGTATTACCTCTGATACTAACTTATACTACGTTTTTGTTAGTCTCTTGTTTGATACAATCGTAGAGTGACTGATGTTTTGTTCTGCCATTATATTTAGAGTTGCTACTGCAAAAAAAAAGAACAACATATATGAGGCCATTACCAGAATGAACAGCGTATATAAAGCCAGTCCCTCAAAATTGGTCAAAAAATGTCTTAATTAATTAATTTATTTATTGGATACATCACATAGGTGTACCATCAAAAGTCGTGTGACACAATTCACCAATAAATAGTTAAACCTACAAACGAAAAAGCTGAACAATACCTAATAATCTGACCATTAGAAACGATATCTATTTCTTAAAAAAAGACATGATGGGAGGACGGCTGCCCAGCCCCTAGTTAAATTTCCGTGAAAAAAAGTAATGTCTTTGTAATCATAAAAATTAATAATGTCTCTGGTGTGGAGCTAATCAAGTTCTGAGTCCAACAGTTAAAGCTCAGGAGTTCTGATTCCAAACATCTATACGAAGACAGGATTTGGCTTGAAAAGATAGGAAAAGACAACCTTACGGCATTTTTCCCGAAGAACATCAATTTCTCGTCATTTTGGACACAAACACAATTGTTATATAGATATTCGGAATACGGAGCCTGAGAGTATGTTCTCAAATTTAACTTGGTCCACTTCCAGATTCTGATGGTTAACGGAGGATTTTGTGTAAATACACTTATTAAACTTTGGCTCTTTTCCCTCGTTATGGAGTAATAGTTGCATTCATTTGCTTAATCAAGAAACAGCCAACGAATTCAGAGCATTCGCGAACTTTTGAATCAGTTAAAGATGGCCTACCAGAAGAGAAAGGAACAGAAAGCTGCAGAAAAACAACAAGAAAAGGAGGTAAGATTTTCAGGTTGTCAAACGATATACGCTCAATGCTGCAATAATTCGTTGATTCAAAAGGGTTTAGCAAATTCGCCAAGCCTGGCAAAAAGCCAAGGAAAAATTCGACCAGATCCAGGCCAAACTAAACGACTCTGTCAACGCTCAAAGTGAGCGCAGAAAGGAGGTTAGCGGAGATTCTGTGGAAATTGCGGATTTGCTGCTCAGGAAATCATTAGACTTATTTAAATGCGGACTTTGAGATGCTGGAGAATATTCGGGCAACTTTGGGTGAAATCAGGACAATCATAAACCAGGAAAAAGCCGCGAGCGAGCAACAGAAGCAGCAAAGACGTGACGAGTACGAGGATAAGCTAAATCAGATTAAGAGTAACGTCGGCGTGAGGAATTTTTGCACATTCATGGATTATTGATTGTATAGCAAATTCAGATTTGGTTGAATTTCAGGCAATGAAGGATGATTTGGATGCGAGAGAGGAGGAATTGCGTCTAAAATATGCCGAGTTCAAACAGAAACAAAATGAATTTAAAGCAACAGTGCAGGTCCGCTTCGGCATTTCATGACCGTCATCACGGTAATGTCTAGCAGAGTAGTTTCCAGAAGGCTCTGCGAGACGGCGTCAAAGCTTCTGTGGTGATGGAGTTGGGGAACAAGCTACAGAGTGCCTTGGACAAAGTACGTTTGTAGTAATTTCGTCACTTTTCGCGCCTATTCCTGATATTCCTATGGAACGGCTGTGTCATTAGCCTAAATCCATGCGAGAATTTCCAGAAAGCTCTGGACACAGTATTGTCGGAAAGTATGGAGAGCCAGAAGCAAGCGATGGCCGCACCGAAGGCAACAGTACTAGACGAGTGAGCTATCCATAATATCTGTTCCATAGCAGTATTTTTTGGAAAGTCACACAGCAGAGACGAGTTTTCACGTCTTCATAACCTCCACAGTGTTTGCTTGCAACTTCCAATATTAATCATAGGCCAAAAGTGTCAAGTCGAATGTTGATGTGGAACCTTTCCATGAGATTTCTGCTGGTTTTTCCGGCTTTTCTTCAAAATTTCTGAGAGTTTTATGCCTTTCAATCATTTCACAATATGGAAGGCAAGCACAATCTGTCTCTGGTTTTCTTAAACTAATCTGGTTTTGTTTTCTTTCCAGAATTACTGGTGTGTCCTCTTGGCGAACCGTGACTTGGATTCTGTTGGCACTTTGTATTCTTCTCTGCGTGGCGTTAATAGCGTTGATTATTTACCAGGTAAGATAATACATGATGTACAAATTCTGGAGTGATTTCGCCTTGGAAGAATCCACTAGCGGAATCCGTGAATGCTCCCTGGAAGTTTTCTTTTCCAGCTTTCCTGAAGTGGACGAGTGTTCTCGCTAAAAATAGAGACATTTGAAGAGATTTACTCGTCTCAGCCAGTGACAGCAAGCAGTAGAAAAAATGTTGAAAACTGTAATCTTTTGCTCGCAAAATGCCTCCATCCTGGATGAGGGGGAAGCTCAGTACCCTTCTGGGAGGTTCGTGGAGCCGCTACAGAGAACAGTGCTGAAAGTATCATCTCCTAGTAGTTCCTTTCATATTTTATTCCCTGAAACTGTAGATATCTTCATGTCAGCTCTATTATGCACTATAATTCATTTTTTATAAAGGAATCTTGATGCACGAAAACGTGAGTATTTTCATGGCCACCGTGAAAGTTGTAAATATTTTTCCGGCCCCTGTGTGTTTTGCTGGAGAGTTCAAAAGTTACTTAATTTACACGAAAATCAGCGTCTTCACTTCGCGAAGGCCATAAATCTGTAATGCTAGCTAATTTTACTTTTCGAGAACTTTTCGTTTTCTGGCTAGAGCAACTTGTCACCACATTTTCGATTTCAACTTCTTCTCTCGCTTTTTTCCCGCCTTGGCTGAGCAACAGCGCTGAAACTGGTGCACTCGACGTCTGAACAATGCTCCATCCTAACTTTCTTTCGCTTATTTGCGTAGTTTCTCGGCGAATTGGATCCTGAAAAATGCAGATTTTCTATTTCTCTCCGATGACTTTGAAGTGAATGTTTATTTTAATGGCGATTTTGAACTTTGCATGGACTCTTTAGTGGATTTTTGCTGACTGCTCCACTGTTTTTTCATAATTAGGGAGCATGTTGCTTCTCTGATAACTATGCAGCACGAACGCAGCCCAAACGGCGCAATGGTTCGAGTAGAAACCCTAGTAGCAACGGTTCCCAGCTGCTGCTATTCTCCCCTCAATTGCTGCGGTCCCTCACCAATTGCTGCTAAAGGCAAGAAAACTTGAGCAGCAATTGAGGGGAGTATGGCAACAACTGGGAACCGTTGTTGCTAGTGTTTCTACTCGAACCACTACGCCGTTCGGGCTGCGTTCGTGCTGCATAGTTACCAGAGTTAGAGCTGGTGTTATGAATTCAGGATCTACGTGCTTCTGAGACATATCCATGACTGACGTACACCAATATTCATGAAAACAATGCTATATTATACAATATACAATGCGATTACACCATACAATCCAAATATTTTGAGGACATAATACATAATGGTAACCTCTCCAATGTCCTCACTGTGGTTCTCCAACTCTACTCTCGAAAATATAAATAAATAAATATAAACAATAAATAAACGAACATAATTTTACAACAGTGCATTCGGTTCCATGTATCTTCCTAAAAAGCCTACAACATTAATCCTCCGGAATGTAACGTATGATTTTTTTAATATTCTTTTGTGTTTTCCTGATTTTTTATAAATAAGTACTGATTTGCAGGTAAGTCAACGCAACAGGTATCAGCGCCTGGATGGTCAGGATGATGAGCGTGTGCCTATCGCCCAACCAGCTGCAAATCCAGGGTATGTTCGCAATTATTAGAACCTAAACCTTGAACCTCAGGGATGTCTCCCTTTCAATAGCATAATCCAGAAAAAGAGTTGGTGGTACGTGTGCACCGTAAGGAGGAATAATTATCTTCCGAATAATCCTCGCAATTATGTTAAAAGTTCATTACCAAGTACTTCATGTAAAGAAGAAACATTTCAGCACTACAAACATCTAATTCAGTAACTCAATTTGGGATCGAGTCTTATTCCTAACCATGAGTTTTCGACAAACTTGAACTTTAACCCTAAATGATGAAGCTTAACCCCTAACCCAATGATTTAAACCTCAACTAGACCACCTCCATTGTGATCGATCGATTACAAGCGATCTTTTGGACCGGAACCAAAGTTTTTTCCTCTCGAAAATGACCACTTCATCAACTTCAAATTAAATCAAAGGTGGCATATGTGTTTTTATAGAATTAATGGTGATCGATGTTGGCGAGAAAAATTGGAACATTTCATCATCGAACTGCTTTAAATTTATTTTATAGAAACTGAAATAGTCTAGAAACTCGTTTTGATGCATTCTCAAGTGGAATAAGTCGATCAGAGTTCGGATGAGGTCTTCCTATTCTCTATGGAAATTCATTTGAAAACGAAAATGACTAGTACTCCTTTCAAATTCTGCAAATCTTGCAAATCAAGCACAGTGGGCGTGATATAGCTACAGAAATACTGAGATCCTGCAAGAATCCTCACTTTTTTTAGGGGGGGGGGGTTGTGTTCGCTTAGTGAAGTTCCCGCACCCAAATGCAGTTTTTTCACCATTGTAATACTTCACACTTCTCATACTACTACTTTATCTCATACTTTCAGATACACACAGGAGAAAAAGGCATCGATACCTGTGTCGTCAGCACCAACAGTTCCGTACGGCGAAACACAGCAGTTCTAAGAAAGTTGCAGCGTCAACAAGTATCACAATGTACACATATTTTACATCTCTACTCACTTCGCATATATCATCCTCTTCACTTAATAAACATTTAGTTCTAGACGTTGATCTTCAGAAATGATATTAAGAAGTGTTTGATATTGGTAATCCAGGCGAGTGTTTTAGAATTCAGCCAATTTTGCTTCACAGTTTGTAAAGCCTGTCTACACTTTGCATGGGTTCATATGGGAGGTTCCGAGCTGAAAGTCCCGGAGAAGACCACAGAAACCTCAGGACATTGTGTATCCCAGAAGAAAAAAATAATGTGTATATCTTTATCACGCCCTTCTTGTCGACTCGGGTTCCATTCACAAGTGGATTACTTACTCTCCACCAAAACACACTCCCTATTATTTAAAAGTTTTCAAATGAGTAGTTGTAGTCGTGGAATACGTATATCTCTCGGAGAAATACTGTTACGGGTTTATACGTCCAGGATCAGTTACAGTTAGCTTCGTGAGAGGTACTGGGAGTCCTAGGGGAGTTAATTTTCCTTTCATTTGTTTCCGCCCTATAGTCGCATAGTCCAGTCTTCCTCTGATTATCATCGTGTGGACTTGTAGTTTCTCACTGGATGTATGAACAAACCAACAAGTAAGGAAATTTCGAATCATGTATGGAATTTGGATAATTGCCTCATATCGGCTAAAGACTGACAAAAAAAACTTGGACCTGAATCCTGACTGACTGAAACTGACCCATGGAGTGCACAACTTCAAAGGACTCAACCTGAGCGCACATGAGGGAGGCCCTAGAGTCTCATTGTATCGCAGTTCATATAGGGATAATAACAAGGCATTTAGCCTTCTCTTTCTTAGACATCTTCGGATCTACTCCTGAATGAATAGCAGTCCCCCCCCCCCCTTGTACTCTTGTCTCTTGCCGGGTGGTACATTTCACTAGCCCTATTTTTATTAGACTTTTTGGTGTTGGGGACTGTTTCAAGAGCAAATGTATGTGAATATTCTCACCTCAATAGATGAACAAATGAATAAATATAAATATGAGGTGTGCATGTATGTTCGTAGAATTGCACAATGTCTTCAAGAATAGATTATTGCCTGAAATTCGTGGATAGCCAGGGACTGTTTATTTATTTTTTTTGTGCAATCGAACCACACTTACAAGTACCTTTCCGTACTTGTACTAGTGCAAAGTAAAACTAAGGAGGTTCTGGTGTAAAAGAAGGCCCTTGGCAATGAATGAATTTAGCAGCCTCTTTTCATGATGCCATAAAAATCATGGATACCAACAAAAAACCCTGCCATTTTTGATGGATCATGGTTCCCCCGATCGTTTCCGACTACGAGATGTTTCGTGTTTAGCCGATTGTAGCCGCAGCAGACAACAAATCGCGATCGAGGAAGGTATCCAGGGTGCTTTGTGCAAAACATGCGCCACTTATTTCTTCGCGTAAGATGAATGTTGCGGGGCAGCGCCAGAGAACGGCCCGAAATCCTGTCATTTATCGACCGTTTCATGCAAACTAAAAACGGATCATCAACAACACAACAAGAAGCAGTCCATAGCCAGGCAAATCGTCCCGCAAAACCCGCAATAGCTGATTTTCTTTAGGAAACGCTGCATACGTATACGACGATGATAGCGATCTGCTCGACGAGTACTCTGAACAAATTCCTAGCGCTGGCCTGTGTGCTTTTTCTGCTTCCATAACCCACCGAACGACGTGGACAGCAAGTTCACGACGTGATAAGAATTTATTGAAGCCACACTGTTGATCAATCGTCGTTTTCTTTTCGCAACCGCAGAATTTCAGTAATTCTCCAGCAGATGTGACGATGAAGCGACAACGCTTGAGAAACAGGTATCTCCCCTGGAAATCGCAGAAAAACGCTTAGAAGCCGTTCAAACGCCTCTTAGCAATGCAAATGTTTCACGCAAAGCTCAAAAGAGATTGAATACCCTTCATCGCGTTGAGGTATTTATTATGCGATTTCTGGAAAAACCTAAAAGATATTTCGTCATTACGATATCACCACGTGGATATTCGAATTAGCAAATGTAATCGTTAAGATTGTCGGCCAGTATTCAGAAGTGTGAAGAATCTAGTTCAGGAGGGCGAAAAGTTTCCTCACTAGATGGAGTAGCTTGTATTCTAGAGACTGCTTCACCTTAACTTTTATTATTCTATTCGTACTACACCAAGGAAAAAATTGAACTTATAAATAATGTGAAGATTAGCTCCAGATTATAGTCAAAAGTTCTTTTATCCAAACATCTCCAGAAATAAGAATCCGCAAAGTACCAGGATGCTAAGAAAAAATCAAGTACTGATCGATATTTTGATGATAATTCTTCCCAATCTAATCTCTTTCTGTCATTTTCCCTATTTCTTGTCTGGTTCGCAACTAGTGAAAGGACATAAAATGGAGTTACTTACTATTACTATATGATAGTTTTTTATCAATACCGGCGCGACCGGGGCTCGGTTTAATCGCGGATCTCATAACCCGCGCCGGGATCTCTGTTTGCCAAGACTGCTTCAAATGCACCTGTCAGACTATTGAATACAGTGAAGCTGCATATTTACTTTCTTTATTAACTACTTTTGTACTCATCCGTCTCAACTCTACCGGCAGTCATCACTCATGATGAAGAGTGATGGTAAAAATACTGTCTGTGCATGTAGATGCGATAGCTTCCATGGAAGCAAAAGTTCAAAAGATTTGTAGATGGATGGTGCAGAAGTACGCTGTTACAACACCATGGCATGCCAGGAATCTATCGAAAGTTGATCTCGATTACTATTTTACAGGATCCTCTTGTCGTACATTCGCTGGTTTCTTCCATGAAGTCCATGAAGAAACGTGTGGAAACTGCACGTTTTCTATTAGTCAGCCATACTAGGCCGAATTGTTCATCAAACTGTAATTCGTCACACTTTATTACATTCTGGAAAGGGTCCAATGACAATAATATATCGCTACTGTTCTGGAAATTTGTGCTGGAACAGTATGACTCAGTTTGGTGACATATTTGTTGCGCAAGTGCAGTACGCCAGAGAACAAGTCGACATGGAGCTGATCCAGAAAATCGACTTGATTTTGCAGTCTCATTGTGGATAAGGAGATTCACCAATGATATATTCGTAACATCTGAGTGCCACAGTGTGATTGTTCGTCACAGTTTCACGATTTATTGCCCCATTTTCAGCTGCATGTCTCAGGATTTATTGCTCTGCAAATTCCTCCAGAACGGAAGGCGGGTGATATCGTAATAGCCTTATAAGGGCTAGGCCTTTTTCAATTGAAAAACGCCATACAATGAGACAACAGTGCCCACAATTTCACGTTGGTCTTTTTTGTTCTGCTGATCCAGACGAAATCCAGAATGCTGTATGTCAATGTTGTCTTCTCGGCGAATTGCCTCGAACTAAAACCATTCCAACGTGTAAGTGCCAGAGTAGGAACTATTTTCATTGGTTCATATTTGTAATAAATCGTAGGGCGTCGATTTTGTGTTCTAAAACGCGTGATTGATTTTTCGATATCACACTTCGTTTCGGATGTGAAGTGGAACGATACTTCCGGCATGGACGAGAATTAAAAACATTGAAAAAGTCCCGAAAATCCAGTCAGATTCCATCAAATCGTTGCAAGAGTCTCTGCGAGAGCGTCCCCCGTTGTCGTCGCCTCTGCTGTGGAAGCGAGTTGACGATTTTCTCAACGAGTAATGGGTAGTCACACGAAAAATGCCTGGAATTCTCTAGAAACTATGGCTGATTGAGTGCGCCGGCCGGCCGCGACTGCCGCCTTACGTCAATCCGTTGAACACCATAGAACCTCAGAAACCTGTACCGACGATGTACCTGTGATGCAGGAACACTTTTATAGACTTGGTTGTATGGGCGGCTCTGGAACTCGCACGAGTCTCGTTCATTTTATTGGGTAATGTTCGAGTATGCAACAGTTTCCACTAGATTTCGAGAAGTTTTCAGTCTGAATTCCTATCCAAGTAACATAACCAATTTTTGTCCCCGAAGTTTATCCTTTTCGTAGAAAATGTCCACAAAACGTAGCTGATACTAACTGGTTACCTAAATCCAACTAAAACTGCTAGAATTTGTGAGGGTCGTTTCTAAATTCGTTCTAGTAGGTGAAGACAAATTTGCACATTACCTCATGGAAGAGTGAGTCTTGAAGGCCAAATTTGGCCGTGATGAACTAACATCACTCCAACCTCCGGGTAATATATGCAATCCGAGAAATCTTCCTGGTACCTTGATCCCTGATCTCAGTCAGTTATTGCAGCTATTCTCAGTTGCAGCGCATTGGTAATGTGAAAAGATAAATACCATGGTTTTAGAGAAGAAAAATCAAGTTGTGTGGAAGGCATGAAGCTAAGGAAGGGATAATCTTGAAATCCAGGCATTATGAGTCAAAAAAACTTCTAATTGTCTCCGACAGAGAACGCTACGGAAGTACCGCGTTCTTCACGGATTCCAACGGATCATCGATGGCAGGTTTCCACTATCCTCCGCATGTAATGACAATATCAATCAGCTTAACAAAACAATGGTAATAATTTCCTGAATATTTGGTGATTGAGGCGGTACATATTTTCTTGTAGCTGATAAAGTTCAGCAGAATAAAAAAAATCAGTAGATAGTTCCGTAGATAATCTCGCGGTAGAGGATGACAGACAATCCTCGATATCCTCTACCGCAAGATTTTCTACGGCAATCCGCAATTAGCGTGCGTCATCGTATTTTCAGGAAAAAACTGTGGAATCACTGTATTATGTACTGTAATATCCCCCACAAAGCCAGTGCTTGCACTTTTACCCACGTAAAAAGATGTTCTGGTTCAGCTTTGGAGAGAATTGGCACGAGTACGAGATATATTCTAATAAGTTGCTTACTGGTGCAGCTGCTTCTTTTTTGTTGTATCCTGCCCGTGAATTAGATGGGGGATCCTGATGTTCTGGAAAGGTGTCAGTTTCTGAGGCTGACCGCTTGTCGGCCCAATTCTTATGAGAATGTGGCTGTGGCCTTAGAAGGAAATGCTGTCAGTACTAAGCTGTTTTTTAGTGTGGAGCTATGTACAGGGTGGCGGAAAATTAGCCGAGCTGCTACTTTTAAACGAATAAAATTCTGCGCAAGGATTCATTTCTGGTGAGCATAATTCAAGCTTTATATTGCTCTGAAAGAAAATTGTGCAAGTGCGCTATGCTCCAATGTTCACTGCACCAGTTCGCTAGAGCAGGGACTTCCAGAGACAAAATTAGTGAACTTCACGTTAGAATACTTCGAATTATATTGAAATTATTGTTAAATCGAACATTTCGAACTCATCAGTTTAGTCACTGCAGGAGTCTAGGAGCTGCTCATTCCACACCGGAAATACCACCCTGTCAGGTAGTATATAGCAGTGTAAAGTAGTTAGAAATTTCATCAGCTTATTTAGACTAAACATTTTGCTGCCTACCCATAAGATAAATGTGACAGTTCTTCATTTCTAGAATATCCTGTGTTATTCCATGTGCATTAAATGCCAATGATATACTGTTTTGCCGCTTTACGCCGTCTTGCCGTTCCCGTGCCGCCACACCTCTTACCACGGACGTTTTAGTTCACGCATAAGAAATCGCATCACTACTCTTTATTCCAAAACGAATTGGCACGCGCAGATTGTCCATTTTTGTCACTTCTCACATGATGAAGTTTCAAGTGTTTGCACTCTTGTTCTTCCCGGAAAAAAATCCCGAAAAATGCAGCGTGCCGGCGGGCGCGAGCGAGACCTGCGGTGGTTCTTACTGATCGGTTCCGCTAACTGCTGCCAACGTTGTGCGGGTGCCGTCGAAAAAAAAAACCGTACCGCAATGGTCACACTGAGCGAACGTACCGAAAGCGCTACGAGACAACGTACTTTTAGCGCAATGCAGGCGTTTTTTCGTTCACATTTCATTGTGCTAGCCAGTCAAACATCCATTAAGGTGTTGTCCGCGGGTGCGGTGCGGGTGGGGTGCGCACATACACGCACACAGACAGACACACAAGTGTGTTGACCTTCTCGGTTTTCTCTGGGCCTGATCGTTTCGAACGCATACCGTCCTTGACGATTAACATGCCATTCTCAATCCGGCACTGGGCGCACTTGAAGCGCCGCTGCTGAAAATGCGTCAGCAGCGGGCCCGCGGCCCCCGCAGCCGGTCGAAGACATCTCGATCGCTTTCTGATTCGACGCCTCACGCCCAGCTGCCACCTTGGGCCCGTTAGCGCGGCTTCAACTGGCAGCTCGTCCCCGCCGACACGAAAAAGCCCCCGTTTGAGTTGTTGAACGACAAATTTATGCTGAAGCGACGACGATTTCAAGGCTGCTCAGCTTTGGCGTGCGCGATGACAAACGGATCGACGGCACAAATGTTGCAGTGCGTCGGGGGCCTCCGCTACAGCAGTAACATCGCATTGAACTTGTCTTACTGCCGATTTCTGAGGGGCGTGGACAGTTTCATCAACTACACCGGCGTCGAAGAGAAGAGATACGCCAGTTTCAGGTTTTTACGACATTACGGGTCAAATTTCGGTTCCACCGCTAGTATTGTGAGAAACTTCCAGCTGTTCAGTGTGTTTCTCAGTGTGTGGTTGAGATAGCTGAGTTATGTGTCCGGGGGTGGGAGGCGTAAAAAGTGTTGGAGAGCATCTACTGTGCTAATAAGGGTTTGGAGTGCATTAGCCTTAGCTTCTCAAAACCAATTAATGTAAGGTCTTATCGTGAATGACAAAAGAATATTAAATTTTGGTCAGTTTCCCAACTTTCTAAAGTAGTAGTGAAACTGTACGAAAATTATAGAGATTTTTCTTTGAAAAAAGGAAAAGATACTGCAGTCGAATTTCAACGACAGTAGTTTTGCGGTGTGATGAATCTGACAGTTACTTAAGAAAACTTTCTTGGCAACCGCTGTTCCTGAAAACTAAGGATTTGGAGAAGATCTTACAGCTGTGATTGTGTTAGCAATATCCACATGGTCTATAGCAAACAGCAAATTCTTCCTATCTTTTGAAGCATCCACCCCCCCCCCCCCCTGAAAATCTTCGTTCCGAACGAGGAGCCATTATAGTTCCAGCACGTATAGGTTCAGGAGGTGGAGCTTGTAAATTTACCTGTGTCCTTCTACATTACTGAATGTACTGAAATTGCGAGAAACGTTGCACCAGAATAGATGTAAAACTAATAATTTGTACCCAATGCTGCTCTATTTTTCTTTACCTCAATACAACTAGTTCTAGAAAAGTTGTTCTTCTGATGAGTTCTTAAAGCCCAACGTTTCTGTATGATTACTTGTAAACCTTAAGTGCAAAATGCTTTTTTACTCATGCAATCTTATTAATTTCACTAACAGCCGTGATTCGATAGTGCAGAAGGAAAAACAGCCAAGCGCACGAAGATCGTTGCAGGAGGTCTTGCGGGATTCATGGATTGGAATGTTAGGTAAAGCTTAAAATAATGTTTTACCTTTTCGAAGGTGTTTAGATTCAAGGCAAAGTTTTCTTAAAGAGCTTTTGCATTCAAATGCTCAATCAGGTCTTAGAAACTGATACAGCATCTAAAGCAGCTAAATCCGATTTATGGATTACTCATCTTTAGCTCCACTTTCTTTGTTACCTTCTTGGATACTTCTTGAGAACAATTTGTAACCTGGAATATTCCTAGAATATGTATGAAGATGTCGAGTCTGAGATTTATCGTGTCCATACCATGGGAACTCTTAGGAAAAATGCTTATTCCTTGAGGAATAACTATCATGTCGTAAAAAACTCGAAACGAACTGAACAACTGGTAGAGTACCTAAATTAAGTAGAACCGATTTGTAGATTACTTTCATGGAAACTACATAAGAAAAGTCTGCAATCTGAAATATTCCTAAAAGATGTACCTCCACCCCCTATCACCCTATGACCAGTTCCTTCTTCACTCTTTTTCCACCCTGTGGCATCCGTGATACCCGCAGAAGACAGGTCAAGACGAACTCGCTGATTAAATGAATCATTTTGTAGCTGATGATGAATGCGGTGGTATAACGGCATTTTCTAGAGATGATTCATGGAAGTGGTTTAAGGGCGGTGGTTCACGTTTATGGGATGTGGTACATTAGACGGACTTTCAGCGAAAGCAGAACTACTAAGTAAAAAGCATGATATGATGAACTTCTAGCGATGAGTTGAGTTGTGCTGCTGATTCATTTCTAGGATTTCACACCATGGAATTTCTTGGAAGAAAGGTTCTATAAGCAAAAAGTCTCTTAGGTGCAGCTCAGTTAGACTTCAAAGCAGCTGAGAGGAATGGTATGCCAAGGTTAGCGTACATGTGACTCCTTCAACGTTCAGATGCCTTCGCTCGACGATTCCACGATGCATGATCTCTGCTTTCAATTCTCCGATAAAATTCCGCGCCCATCGACGCCCATAGCCCCCCCTCCCCCCCACCTCGTCAGTATTTTGGCTATAGTGAAGCAACAGTTCGACGCGGGCACAGTTATTGAAGAACTTCCTACAGCCCAGAATATCCTCAAAAAACCCTGCTAGGTCGCCTATTTAAGCGTGGATGAGCTGTAAACCCCTGCGTGATGTTGTTTTCCTGAAACCCATTCAACAGTAGTCACCCTTGTTTCCGCTTTTCCCAGCGAATATGGATTGATCTGTGGTTGTGTGACCGAATACGTTGATATTGCTGTAGCAATTCGTCAAAACTTCCAGAAAAGCGTCTCTGACGCTATTGGAAAAGAAATTTTTGCACTTCCGCATTGAAAAGATGTCTGCTGTCACATTAGTGTAATAATGTAGAAAACAAAAGATCAGTAATGGTTTTCCGTTCCGTCTAGTTCCATACTTCTGCTTGATTGGGAGCATGGGAGAAGAGATGGGGAGAAGAGGCATACATATTAGTTGGCATACGTTTGGATGTGACATACGCATGGGAAAGGAATACTTTAGCGTGAGCATACAATGTAGTTTGATGAGGACTAAGTAGAATGATGGGTAATTTCATGAACTTCTCCATATTCCTCAGTCGGTTCATCTCTTTTACACCTAGGAGCAGCCCCTGGTGCTGTGCGAGTAATTCTGGTGCAGTTCGCACCCTTAGATGTCCCAATGAATCATTACACTTTCTTTTAAAGTCATTTCTAAGGAAACTTATCAGTATTAATCCATCAAAAGTGAGAATAAACTCATAGTCTTCGTTAATTTCTCTGTGACGCAGCAAACAATGATTGGGCACTGATTTAACAGCGAATTAACGACAAGGCGGAACAGCCTGCACTTACGAAGAGCAGCGCATGTTCCGGACCTAATTGAAAAGTTGTATCTTTTTTTTTCTAAATCGAAAAGTCAGGAAGGCTAAGTCAAGGAAGGCTTTGTGCACGAAAAACTATTTCATGATGTGTACGTGCCAGAGTATTTTCCGTACCGTGGATAGAACATTGATGTGCTGCTGTGCTGAAATCTATGCATTTTCGGCGCGGCCAAACTTCCGGTCTCCGGCGGTTGACCTTGAGACTTCACAGGAATTGGAAAAGGACCTTGAGTTCGGGTATAACGCACCCGTATGATAGTGCACTGATTTGTGAACATCTCTGCAATTGGGTTATTAATGTGTAATGCAGAACAGAAGTATGGTATTTGGTCAAAGCCAAAATAAGCCCGTGAGATTTTCTCGGAAGTTATCCTGAATATATCCAGCGTATGTGGAAACTATGGAAACTGCAAAGGAGAAAAGTTTACGAGATATAAAAAATTGACCCATCACCATTCATTACTGTCCAGTATGCTGGCTTTCCACAGACTTCTTGCTAGACCACCCAAGAAGAGTGTCTTTAGGCCCACAGAAAGAGCACTTCAACTTAGGCCGTAAAATTGATGCAACCGAGTTAGTAAAAAAATTCATCCCTAAAAAATCCCTAGGTATTTTCAGATGCTGATTACTAAGCTACGTAGCTGCTAGATAACTCCTTCCTGTAGCAAAAAATGAGCTGCCTCCAAACGAGTAGAACCGGAGCGAATACGGCTCAACATGAATGATCAACCTTAAAGAAGAGATGATTTTTTGCAACGTCTGCATCAGCAATTATGGTTCCTGAGTAACTGCGAAACGTGGTTCTAACACTGATAACTACTGACAAGTTGTCGCTCTTAAGCTTTCACTTCGACGTCACATACATGGCAACTGGGAACGTTCTAATGTTGTAAAACAGTGAAAAAGGATATGGTGTACGATGAATTGCTAAGGAACAACTCGATTCGGACGCCAAGAATTTGCAGAGTTGGTGAAAAAGCTATTTGGCGTGTGCGAGACGTGTGCTGTGTCCCCGTAGTGCACACTGGAACAAAAGTGTCATGTCCCCTCATCATGAAGACTGTGTTTCTGAAAGGTTGCCACCTTCGTTCTTGAACGATGATGAAGTTTGAACAAAGAACATGTGAATGCTGCCCTCAGAACCTGACCTGACCTGACCTTAGCGTCGTTAACTGTTCCTGGCTATTGCATTCTAGAGAAACTTGAGCTATATACTGTGTAAAGACGAGCAAATAAAGATTGTTGGTGTTAGTTATAGCTTTAGAATTGGGGCCGGTTGTTTAAAAAGCTGTGTTTATAAACTCTATGCGATTTACTTAACACCAATCCAATTCTATTCTTCTAGCATTGTCTCGAACAAGCACACCGTGAGCTGATTTATAGCCGGTTGCCGGGAAGGAATACCATGTTTTGCCTAGCGGGTGAAAAGTCAAACTTCCTGTTTGGTCGAGCCTATCCGTCATAGTGTGATCTTGATTGGCACACAAAATGGAACACTAATTGTGTTATTTAATACGGCCAGTGATTTGGCCGTTACCGCCTGGTCGACCGCTAATCCGACTCGCTGAGGAGGTGCAAATCAATCACTACGAAGCGAACTGAATTCGTTGCTGCCGTCGAATTACCCGTTTGTGTGGAACAATTGCGGTGAGGAGTATCGCTGAACACCTTAACAGCACAGTTAAGCAGGCTGGTGAACGATCGGCTCGACACAACGACTACCTGAGAGTTTTAGGTCTCACCTTGACTAATCAAGTCGAGTCGCAGACCACCCACGTTGGTTGCGCATAACATGTCGCAAAGCTAGAAAACGCTTCATCAAACAGGGCACAATTTAATGTGCGCTGATCGAAAGTGTGATTTCGCGCGGCTATGTCTCACTAGCCCGAACAAAACATCTCTCCCCCACAACGTATGTACTTGCAGCTGACGTTTAGCCACACATAGCTATCCGGTGTCCGGGGAGTGCAAGCGAAACCCGCTCGAGCCGAGTAGCGGTGAATGGCTAACAGCGACCTTGACGGGGGTTACCAGCTCGGGCATGTGTACTGTGTGTGTGGTGTGGTGCGTGTGTGTGTTGCGCGAAACACTCTCAACAGCAGCGGTTCATCGTTTGGGAATTCGCATATCTGTTACATTGAAGTTGAACTGAACCTGACCTTGGCGCCTTTACTCGAAAGAAGAAGAAGATACCTTTCAGAGATAGCCAGACGAATGTGAGATAGGGAGCAGACGGCGAGCGCGTACACACACACGTCAAACACATCACCGGTACACTGGCACACCCGGCAAACGCAGGAGCATGGATTTCATGAGGATTGTCATCTGTACCGGCTAGCTTTGGACCAGGGTTAATATTATAGGGAGAAGAAAAGGACCAAATTTCAAATAAGAAACCAGCTACTGCCTGAGCATTAGTGGGTACTAGAGAGACCTAGAAAATTAAAAATAGCTCCAATAGCTTAGCAAATTCAAAATAGCTCCAATAAATATATGTTTTCACTAGCAGATTTCCATCCTTATACGTAGGAGCACGATATTGACCGTGGATATGGTCCTGCGAAGAAATCCAGGAAAGCACGAGGGAGCACTATGGACTAGGAACTATCGTTGGCGCAGAAATAAAAATCGGAGAATCCTATTCGAAGGCGTTTAAAATTTGTATGGCTGGACGAGAAAAAGTTGCAGATCCGGGAAAAGGATGGAAAAACAGTAGAAAGTAACATCTATGGAGTAGTGAATGCTACAAACATTTCCTGAAAGATCAACTAAATCGACCAAACTGCTGGTTTTCTTATGTGGTGTTCAGCTTACTAGGAATATTGTGGAGCTCGGAGATTTCAAAGGAAGAAACCTGCACAAACCCTCTTTTAAACACGATTAATTCAGCTTACTCGTGTGCATTCTTCCTGAATTCTTCCTGACATTCTGACCCACGTCAGACTGCGACAAGACACTGATCAAGTGGCACGCGAGAAAACTGCGTATGGGGTGTTCACGTGCTAACACATGGCTAAATGTCCGTCTGATCATCGTACTTGAATTCAAATTCGCTCAATTGATGGTCCAATTAATGATGACAGCTGCCCCTGTTGCATCTGCAGCCCACACACAAATGTAACTCGAGAAATACTCTCTTTATGGGGGAAAAGTTGCACAAACTCGTGCACCCCGAATCAATACGTTCTTTTTGGTAAGGTGGAACGTCGGCGTTTTCTCTGAAATCATCATCGCTTCGCCTGTGGTTTTTCTGATAACTTATTGGTGGAACACAATTTCGTTTTAGTAGATAGGCACACAAAACGAACTTCGATTTCAAGAATTCAATTTTTGAATTGAAGATAATTAATTAGTTGCTTGATGGACCGTGGCCATACATCGTGAGATTGAGTAGACTATGTGAAGAACTGCTTCCTATGATGGAACACCCATTGGCAAGCATGAAGCTGTATCGTCCTTGGAGAATGAAAAAGTTTCCATCGCGAAGCGTGCTCTACGAAAAACCGATGTTTGACCATAACTATCAGTGCATGCGAATTAATAACTCAGAAACACGGTTTTTGGGCACACAGCAAGACCGCCGAGAGGCTGCCAAAACTGTCACTTCCCGGCAAGACAAGCAATGGACGATCATTTTTGCAAGGATAACAAAAAGGTTGTAGACAGTTGGAAGAGAGTTATGAAGAGTGATGACCCTGTCACTTCCGTGACAGAGAAGGAAAACCTAAGCACAAGGATTTTATATTGCATTCCTCCGTAACAGCTTTTGGTCGGAACACATTCTTAACACCATGGGTGGTCTATGTGCATGTATATGTGTGGTATGTTCGAAGCGACCGTGAAAGGCTAGTAAAAGAGCAATTAACGCCAAACTCGACCAGAACGGCGCTAAACTAATCAAAGAAGGAGGGGATATTACTGAGTGAAAAACTGCTTTACTGTATGTCATATGGACTACGAGGCGATTAACCGTAATGGATAGCTTAAGCGCAAGGGATATAGCGGAAACGAATGCCGGTATCTCAATCACCAAGCGCTACCCGGTATTCTGCCCTGAAATTGAAACAAATCGTTGTGCCGTTTGTAGAAAAGGCGTTGTACCTTAATTAACATTAGCCCGCTTACAGACAGGGAACCCGTCGGCGTCAAGCGTCGACCTTGGCCTGTCGTCTCGTCGAATCGCGCGCTCTATCGCCGCGTTTCGCTACTGTCGCGCGCTATTTCGTCGGCGTCTAGCCACGGAATCACCGCCCTACTCGACTATAAAAGGCAACTCGCCTCAGGGAGATACCAGGTGGGCATAGCATCTCACACAACAACGGTAAGTCTCCTTACCATTTTTGCAATCGTCTCATACTCTCAATGTTCTGCTCACTTCAACATCTGACAGTGATTGTGTTGTCATCAATGTATCAGTGTTTTGTTAATTAAGTCACATCCTTTTGCATTCATCGCTTTGGAAGGAAATTTCTCATTTAAGAATGAAAAGCATTCATCGTTTTGGAACTCCTTTGAAAGATCTGTCTTCTTTGAGCCACTCGATTTCTCGCCGAACTGCTATGAATCTGGACTGTAACATCATGAGCATTCTTTCTGCTGCTTTCAGATGAGCAGCGAAAAGGAGCTCGAGATCGAGGCCAACTCTCTTCGCAGAGTCGCCTTTTTCGGCGTTGCCATCTCCACGATGGCCACCCTCGTTTGCGTCATCTCAGTCCCGATGCTCTACAACTACATGCAACACATGCAGTCGGTAATGCAGAGTGAGGTAGACTTCTGTAAATCTCGCTCCGGAAACATCTGGCGAGAGGTGACCCGAACACAGGTCAGTTCTTCGTACCTTAACACATATAAGCTAGTTATTCTTTGATTCATTTGCTTGAATAACATTTTTTAGGTGCTCGCCAAGGTCTCCGGAGGAGCCCTCAGAAGCCGCCGTCAGGCCGGATACACCTCTGCTGGAGTTGAAGGCAGCTTTGACTCAGCCCCTGCTGGAGGTTGCTGTGGTTGCGGAGTTTCTCCTGCTGGACCCCCTGGAGCCCCAGGACCCAACGGAGAAGATGGAGCAGATGGACAGCCCGGAGCACCCGGTAAGGACGGACCTGATGGACCCCCAGCCACCCCAGCTCCTCAGCAAGACTTCTGCTTCGACTGCCCCGATGGCCCCGTCGGACCCCCTGGAAACCCAGGACCCAAGGGACCCCCCGGAAACCCAGGATCCGATGGACAGCCTGGAGCTCCCGGACAAGCCGGAACCCCTGGACCCCAAGGACCCCCTGGACCAGCCGGAAACGACGGACAACCAGGAAACCCCGGAGCCCCTGGAGCACCTGGACAGCTTCACGAAGTTCCCGGACCCAACGGACCCCCTGGACCCCCCGGACCACAAGGACCCCCTGGACCCGATGGACAGCCTGGATCAGATGGACAACCAGGACAGCCAGGACCCCAAGGACCCCCCGGAGACAATGGAGCTCCTGGCGCCCCAGGACAGCCCGGAGCAAATGGAGAGAATGGACCCGATGGAGAGACTGGACCAGCCGGTAAGTTGAAACAGATCAAATATGAAGTGTTTCTTATCTTGGTCTTCTTCTGTGCCTTTCCAATACTACCTTTTTTCAGGAGGATGCGACCACTGCCCTCCACCCCGTACCGCTCCCGGATATTAGGCGAGCATCGCGATTCACTCAGTGTCTTGTGCCACAGAACCTCTTCATTTTCTATTTGTTCGCTGAGCGACTTATGTCTTTCCGAACAAGCAAAACTAAATAAAAACTTTAATATAAGGTGTTATGTGTGAACGGTCAAGATATGAGTCATTAGCGGAAACCTCCGAGAGTGAGAGGAAAAAAAAAACAGATGGAAAAAGTGAACTAAAGAGGGCTGAATGGTGGAAATTGACACGTTTTTCTCATCGAATCATCATGGGGAGTCCCCGGTCACAGGTGGTCAGTGAAGGGCAATGATTTTGTGCCACTCCCTTTGGACACTGCATGTAGTCAGATTATTTTGAAAGTAATCGCAAGAACATTAGGCGGTTCCCTACGCCCTGCGTCGTATACTATGGTCACTGGTTCACTCACAAATCGTTGTGAATGCGGGTTGATGGCGGATGTTTCGCTATTGTTGGCGCTGCTTCCGTGCAGGTAGCCGAATTCGAATACCCGAGCATTTGAGTGGTTGTCTAGCAAAATGTGAACCGGTTTCGGCAATATCATTTGTCAAAGCATTTTTCGCATCAGAAGGGGAGGCGCCTTTTTCAAAAGGGTGAAGGAGAAAAGCTGAGGGGATGACCGGTTTCCAGCTGTGATCGCTTAACGAAAAAATCGCAGCAGTCATACGCAGCGTGAAACTTTAGAAAAGAAATGGGTGCGCCTGAGGTGATGGATTAGTAGAGATACCCTCCGAGCAATCGGATGGATTTTTGTAGCCAGCCGTTTGGATATCATTACGCAGTTCACCGTACTTCACCATTCATTGCAACATCCGAGCCGTATTACTACGCGCATGATACGATCGGTTTTTATAAGAGCATGTGAAGCGTTTTTTGCATGGCATCACTTAGCTTCTCTGTTTTTAAAGATGGTTATCGAGAGAACATACCAGACAGAAGTCGATAAAGGACGCGAAATCAGATAAACACTCTGTTCACTCCCCTCTCATCGTCATCATTCATTGCTCTTAGGTGCGGTGAATCGGAATGTTCTAGACGTTGTGTGTACGTTGGAGAGGAACAGAACTTTTTCGCACTCTTTAGGGTCTTACTCGCTCGCGCTGCAATACAATTTCGGACGGACGTCGTATGTCACGCTTCAGTATCTACAGCCAGTTCGTGTACGATAACAACTGTTTATGCCATCACCGACAGACGATCTTCTGGTTGGAAAGCGTCGTTTCGGGGGTTCCTGCTCTCATTGTGTGCTGTGTTTGGTTCAATTACATTGGAAGCTGCGTAATCAAATGACAATTAAACGTTAAATGCCTAGCGAAGATGGCAATAAAAAACTTTCTCCGAAACCGAATACATACTGCCGTAGCAGATAGACACACCACTAGTGCAAATGAACCAACGTACACACTTTCACCCGTAGAGCCACCACCCCAACAACCCCAGGTGTTGGCGCTGTCTATTGAGCCAAGAGACGACGGTTGCCCCTCGACTTTTCGTCATTCCTTGAAAATCGTTCACGTTCACGAAACTGGACGCAACTTAGTCCGTTCGCTTATTCGTGTTCTGTGATAGCGAAACATTAGCAATCGTATGTTTCGCAATGCTGCGCTCATTGTGGATCGAGCGATGACTGAACAGAAAATCCACAGGAGTCGAGCAAATGGTGGACGATGCTAGGGAGGGCTTTGAAGCTATAAACCATTTAGCTTAATCGTCTAAGCCGTCCAAAGTGCAGCTTGATCTGGTTTTCCTTCACAGGGAGGGGTATTAACAAAATAACTCTCACAAGTATTGCAGAAGAAATTGATCACATTATTAATTTAGAACAAATAATATAATAATAATTTTTCAAAAATTCGTTTGCAAGAGTTAACGTTTCAGGCTGAACAGATGGAATTTCATATACCATGAGAATTTATCGTGTTAAGGCAGCTGATCTTGACCTTGCAGAAAGTCATTCGAAACTGCATTCATAGATTCCATTCGCTTTGTTGATACTTACTTACTTACTCAAAGTTTTTTTTGGAAAAAAGAGGAGGAGAAAGAAGATTTTCTTTCTTCAGAAAACACTCATTTTTCACTTGTTTTTGTTGACGTACAGAACATTTTACTGAAATTTTTACTTATGGAATACATTTTGTACATGGAATATATTGGTACATGGTTATGGAATATATGGGTACCCCATGAGGTGCGTGGATCTGACAAAGCATGCCGGGTGAGCATCGTGGAGTCGCTGTTTCTTCGTGCGCATAGGAAGGACTTTCTGAAAGATATTGTAACTGGAGACGAAAGCTGGGTCCTGTACGAGAACGACACACGACAGCGCCGATGGATCCTACGTGGAGAACCGCCACCAAAACAGGCAAAAGCAGAGCTAGAGATGAAGGTTCTTCTATGTTGTTGGTGGAATTCATAGGGAATACTTCACACCGAGTTTCTCCGTAGTGGTGTCACAGTGACGGGAGATATCTACGCTAACCCCAACTCCAGAGTGGCAAACGCCATCCGTGAAAAGCGTCCAAAGCGAACAAACGTTTGTCTTCTTCACTATAATGCTCGACCGCATACTGCAAAAGCAAGCCGTGAGAAGATTCGGGAATTTGAGTGGGAAGTCCTGCCGCACCCTGCGTATTCGCCAGACCTGGCCCGTCAGACTACCGCCTGTTCGGGGTCTTGAAGAATCACCTACGAGAAATGAGGTTCAACAATCAACACGAACTCAAAATTGAGGTCTCTAACTTTTTCGATGCACGGCCTCCCGAGTTCTGGCGGAGGGGAATAGAGGAGCTGTCCAAAAATGGAAGAAGGTATTAGACAGTAATGGTGAATATGTCATTGGTTGAAGTTTTGTTCTGAAAAAGAAATCTATTAACAAAAATTGTGCTGTGAGTGTTGCAGAACTTTTTCATCAACCCAATATTTGATTCACAGGCCAGATATTTCGAGTGTATGTTTGTATATTTAAAATATCTGGCCTGTGAATGCTACCGTAAAGAAAACTTCCTCCAAAAAAAGGAGAATTTCATGTCCATCATCACTTAACGACAACAAAAAACTGGCCAGAAGTGTTGAGTGGTTTAATCTCGGGAAGAATCCAGAGGTTTTAGTTTGCTCTGGAGCTCTCTGCCGACAACTTTAAAGAAATGGAGGAAGGGAGTTTTCCTTCTAATTCTTCTCTTTTCACTCATTTTTGAACCTTCCACCAGGATACTCCCGGATACTTGTTCTCTCTGAGCTTGCCTCATTCGAATTTCTTCATGGTGAACCGTTTGATACAGTTATTTTCAATTCTTAATTGAGGCTTATTAACCGCATCATCCAAAAAAGGATGCTTCCTCTCTCTGCACTCTTGAAAAGCCAATTATTGACCACTTCAATACACCTTAACAAACACACACTAGAAGAGGCGCGCTGCCTCATTGGTCGGATCACTTGACCAATAAGAAAAAGCGAAGCAGCTAGCAGCATTTGTTTTGGATATGGCTACATAACGGAAGCTCAAAGAACATTATATCTACAAGACCTTTGAATGAATTATTATGGTCATTTCAGTGACATCGAGTTTTCGCTCGTGATTTAAAAAAAACATGTAAAATTCCTATCGGCGATGCAATGCGGCTTCCATCTATCACCTACAATGAAAAATTATACGGATGGTTCTACGAAACTGGCCTTCGTTCTTCTTAGTGGACATTCTAAAGAAACTGACACTAATGCTCCAGTGACATAATTGATAATCCAGCTAAAAGCCACGCTTTCGTGGATATCAATTGAGAAGAACGCTAGTGCCTCTGTTGCCGAATTTCAATCCTTCGGCATTCATGTCAGTTGTCCAGAACGCCGATTACTTCACGACGGTCATTCAAGGACACTTAAGAGGTTCTATTCATCAATTAGAGGTCATGCACTAAATAACATTTCAACGTTTGGGGTCAGAGTGTTTCCTGGAGGCTGGCAAACTATCAGTAAAGATCCAAAACAAAGTGTTGTTGCGCACTTTATGACAGTTTGGTAACTACTGCTGTTCGATAATAAATTTTATGACAGCATGAAGTTTTATAACCCACTACACACACTACAGCATTATTATCTGATTATTTTAACTGCTTTTTGAACAGGTAATTCCGAATAGTGGAAGAAGAAAGAGGAAGGGGCGGGGGGAGTGATAGGATGGACCCTGGACCTAAAACTAGTCCAGACGATTGGAGGCTCAGGAGTGAAGTTTAAAAAAAACTGAAATCGAATTTATCAACAGGTGGAGTGTCTGAGAAATTAGTGGAAATAAGGTGTGAAAGTAAGTTAACTTAAAACCTGTACTTATTTCATAAGGTAGTTTTGTATAATTGCATCTTTTTTTAGGTTACGGAGGCTGCGAGGGGGGGGGGGATTATCGGACACTTACCACCCGCGCACGTCAGCCCGCGGTGATACAGCGTATAGAAAGCGGCTGTTCCTGGTGTTTTCCTAGGAAGGACAGGTCAGTTTTTGACCTAATATGCCTAATAAGGTGCTAGAATGAGTGAGACCACCTTTTGAAGCGTGTCCGAATGTTTCTTCCCATGTTCCGAAAAGGCAAAACGGCCTGACGCGACGCGTGCGGGTGGTAAGTGTCCGTAGACGATACAAGGGCGCACTAAAGGCGCACTAGAGCGTGCTTTATCTTGCTATCGTTGGGCCTTACATAGATTTCGAAATGGAGGCTTCTATTGTCATCAAGTGAGAGAAAGTAGACGAACGTTTTTTTTTCGTAGGTGTGAATAGAGTAATGTAAATTCACATCCATGGGACCACAAAATTCATTTCTGACTCAGATTTGTACATTTCCTTACGGTCTTCCCATTATCCATGCAGTGTCTAAATTGTGTCAATAGAAGCGTAGACTCCCCGGCACTATTCGGCTTATTAGTTCTGCCCCAAAATTTTGAGAGAATGTTTTCCGACAAAACTTCACCTAGCGAGGTTATTTGTGCTGAACAGACATATCGTATCCGTTTTGCACAGTTACCGTGGTTTTGTGAGGTTACGGGAAGTACAGTGTAGATACGGTATGACAAAGAATCCTCTCAAATTATCGGTAGATGGGTTTTCTTAGCCGCTGACCACGATTACCAACTTTATTTTGCACATCACCTCCGTTTTCTCCACGAAATCGGCATTTCTCGGCACATCGGATGAGCGGGGTTAACCAGTATACTCGTTTGTCGAACTTCCGGTGCTGCTCCTATGACCCTTCTAGGGATGAGGACATCTTGCTGGTTGATGTAAGTGTTGGCATAAAGGACTCTTCAGCTACTCTCACCCTCATCACTACCCTTGGAATTTTTTTCTCATCTGCGAGCGTCTGTGTGCTACAGCGTCTGCCATTGCCTTCCAGAGTCCTTCCTGTATTCATTTAAAAAAGCTGTTGCACTACAACTCACTTCAGCGGGCCTTATCCGTGTCTGCCGTTTCATGTTTGACTTTCTTATGTTTGCGTATTTTTAGTGATCATCTGCCTATGGTCTTTTCTCTTACTTAGTTCTAGTGTCTTTCGTTTTGTTGAAATGCAGGCACGCCTTTGGCTTAATAAATAAATAAATAAATAAATAAATAAATATTCTTTCAGAATCGAATTTCCTGCCGTATACCCACCGTATCCTTCGAAAATGGGGTTGCGATACAAAACGGATACGATATCCATGATCAGCGCCTAGAACAACCCCTATACGCAAAATTTGAGACGATTCTGTGAGATACTGTGCGTACAGTACAGTTGCTCTAACCCTACAAAACGGAGTTACGTTGCAAAACAGATACGACATTCGTGTTCAGGGTCTTAAATAACTTCTAGGCGAAGTTTCGACGAGAATTTTTACTTCGAAATTCTGGAGCAGAACTAGCCGAATAGTGCTGACTTCCCTACGTATGTATGCTCATAATGGCTGAAATTTATCGTTGAATTCAGTTATCGCTCAGTTGCTGCACTCCAGCTAATAGTTAGTTTTTTTAAAGTAAGGTTTGTGATTATATGACATGTTTGTACCCTTTGCATGGTGACATTGGTCCCTCTGTTCTGCTGCTCTCAAACAGCAGAGAGATGGAGTTAATTTCCCACAATTCAGTCACAACGAGCTCTTACGGTCAGTACCACATATAGCGGTGTGTTTCTAACCACTTAAAAACATGTTCTTTACATTTGAAAAATCGAAAGAGAGAAAGTTGATCATCATGGTGATTTACCACCTCGTGGTGATTTACTTCCATAGACTACTGTTGTGCAGTCCTATCCTATTGAGAAACAACTAAGATTCTCATAGCAGAACTAAGATTCTCATAGAAGAATATCTGAGAAAGGCCTAACAAGAAATGAAAGAATTTCATAACTTTTAATTAGGAGTCCTGTCAACACTTACAATGGTTCCTCATGTTCTACTGATAGAAGTTTGTGTGGTAGCAGCCACCCTTTGAAAAAAAAATCCTATTCGAATTGTCTTTAAAGAACGGAAGCTCTCTACTCTCATCTTGCAGAAGCAGACACCCTCACACTTCATAACATCAGAAGAATAGAAGCTTCAACTTCAATACCTATGTGTGGCCCGACGGGGTAGCATAGCAAGAGAAAGCACGCTCTCGGGCGCCTGCAGCGCGCGTTGGACAGCTGCTTGTTATCCAGGCGGCTGAAGCCCCGAAATGCGTCTGGCTCATAGAATTCACCAATCAGAAGACTAAAACACTACAACTGGGAAAAGACATCATACATTATCGACCGATAGAGCCTACTCTTGAAAAATTGTAGTTTTTCATAGAGTTTTTGCAGTTTTTCAAAAAAGCAGATGTTTTTCTTGTGGGATTCTCTTCGACTATTCGCGACATGCGGACTGCTTATGCAACGTATCGCGCACTAGTTGTTATGCACAGTTGAGACCGAATAACAGAATAAATGCAAATGTTTTCAAATATCTGTTTCGGAGAGATCCAAAAATTCGATGAGGAAAGAAAACAGGGGCTCTGGGGCTTTGTCTGTCACGAGTATTCGAGTGTTCAAATCAGTACCCATATTATGAGGCGAATTAACTTATCAATTAGGCTCAAATATTAATTAAATCACTCCTCTGATAACTGCGCAGCGTGAACGGCGAAATGGTTCGAGTAGAAACCCTAGCAGCAATGGTTGCCAATTGCTGCCATCCTCCCCTCGATTGCTGTACAAGCTGTCGGTCCTTCAGCAGCAATTGCTGAGGGACGGCAGCAATCAAGGGGAGGATAGCAGCAACTGGCAACCGTTGCTGCTAGGGTTGCTACTCGAGCCATTACGCCGTTTGGTCTGCGTTCGTCCTGCGTAGTTATCAGAGTCGGTTTTGTTCAGTTACACCTTGTTGTGTCGTTCAAGTATAGCGTTGCGTGCTCCTGTATAGTATTTTTGTATATGTAGTATCTTGTCCCGCTATATCTATTGATAGGGGATCAGGTTTTCCTAAATATACTAGTTGCCAATGTTTGTAGTAACAAACCACCAGGGCAAATAATGATGGCAGAAACGGAAACTCTGAAAATCTGGGAAAAATCCGTTTTTTTTTTCAAGTGAAGACGCTTTTCTTGCGCAAGCAACAATGCATACAAACCTACGTATCATAACTGTATTATTGCACAAAAAGGTCTAGTTCATACTCAAATGAGACAATATACAATATTAATTGTACAAAAGTTCTAATGACAGGAAGAACACCACTCTTAATTCGAGTGCTTTAATCATTCCGAAGCTCTTTCCATATTTACATCGATATGTATTGTGCTTTAACCCGGTTTCGTATCCACGAAAGTTTTCTTACACTCCTTAAATGGCTGCCGTGATTCACTCTTAATGTTTTCAAATCACAATGGTCATACTAAACTAGCTAACAATACAAAAAGACCATTTTCAAATAAGGAACTGTTGGCGTGAAGCACTTATGTAGGAACCAGTACAAACTCTCGTGCACTTTTGTGGATACGTTTCCTGGTTAGTCAACAATAAGTGGTTACGAGGAGGAGACTTCAAAAACCTGAAGTTACCACCAAGTCTTTAAGTTTAGACACGAAAAGTAATTATTTGTTTTCTCTTAGACGTTTTCCTTGAGGTTCTGGAAACCGTGCGCGGCTTTGTTCTTTTACAGGAATGGGTCATGATCCAGGTGACGTTCACGGCGCAGTCGCTTTGTGGTGAATTCACGATGAGCTCGGAGGGCGATTCCGAAGAAAATCGTGCCGACAAGTATCTGAAAAACGAATATTTTGATTCCGTGGCCGAAAATCTTTTGTAATAAGTTCGATTTTCGATTGTACGCGTTCGCCGAAAGAAAAAAAAAACCGCGATGTTTTCGAGGACGACGAGATCTGCGGCAGTGGTGGTTTTTTGCGTTGCGGTCGTTTGACATCCGTTCGTTTTTTTCCGTTCAATTTTGTCTGGGGGAAAATTGTGATTGCAGAAAAACGTGCAATAGGCAGTTGTCAGCGATTGAATGTGGTTTGCACACAAATACTTGAAGGACAACGGTCTACAATGACAGACAATCAGCGCTGTTCTCATTCCGAAAGAGGGACCATCAATCACAAAAGCAAGCTAGCCTAAAGAAAAAGTCACCGTCAAACCCTAGGCGTAAGAGAATCTTTCAAACTTTTTGAAGGATCCATGTATGCTGAAACTGGGACCTTCCTCTGCCGATTGAGCGATTGAGCTGCTTAAATTTGTAATTTCTATGTATTCCCCCTCTATGAGATATAAAATATACTAAGAAATCAACTGCGGGTCAATGTCCTTAGGTTTAGGCTTAATGAGCTCAATTGTTTCTGTGCTTGTAATGCGTAGCACTCCAATTTACGCACTCGATTTGAAAAATTCAAAAAAAGTTTCAAATTCTTGTTTCCGAAGCGGTGTTCTTTTTTTAAATGCAAATACATGGAAAAATTAGCCTTGCTGAATTTTTCTTCGTAGGGAAAATTCCCGTTGGAAGCACTGAAGGCATATGCCACTGAGGTTTCCCTATGGGACGTGGGTACGGGAATTCAGTAGCGACTTGTATGTGCATTCTCCAGAAATTATTTTCGCCTTTTCACATTTTCCTAGATACATGAATATTCATTTTGATGGAGACAGACAACCTCCCTTGTTGAAAGATACTGTGGAGCTTTAGGCTCTTTGAATATTCAGATATTTTGAGTTAGTTCCTCGTCTGTTATACTCTTCAGTTTTTACTCGGTATCTGGAACTTCTACACATCCCAGAGCAGGTGAAGATTTACCTCGTTAACAGAGAGCAAAAAAAAAAAAACAGAGAGAGAGAGGGTCGTAGAGATTTACGAGGGAGAGTAAGAAAAATTGTATCTTCAAAGGCAAAACGGACGCACTGAGCTCGAATGGCCTTACGATTAGTAAACTCAGGGTTTCATCCATACACGGTACCGTGACTAAATCCGTAATCAACTTCGATCTTGAGCCATGATGCCTCATTTCTGCACGGACCCACACACTTAGGTAGAAAGCATTGGTGGAGAATGGCTTTTATTTCAACAGTGCCTTATGATTTCTTAGATTTTTTTCAGAAGAAGACATTCCGAGGAATAGGTGAGCTTCAAATGGATAAATCTTACGATGGTAGCAAAGGAAAACAAGAAGAGCAAGCAAATGCTTTGGGATGTAGATTAGGAAATGTGGACTTCTGTGTGTTGAAAATAAAAAAGTACGATTTATAACAAAATGTAAAGCTATTGTGACTATTCTAGCAAGTAATTGAGCCCTATTAACTAACCTCTGATACAGCCACTGGGAATTGTCTGTCATAAAACGCTGACCGGAAAAGGAGGGGTTTTTTCGGAGAAGTGGCAGCCTAAAATAAGATTTATCCTCGGATTGTCATAGCCACGGATCCATGGCAAATATCTCGAGGGGTCTTACCTGCCAAACGACAACAATGAGAATTATTATTGAGAATAACATTCGCCAGACAAGATAGGGCACCAAAGCAGATGCTGAATGTTTTTGCACTGCGTAACAGAGGCAAGGAACAGTAAGAGTGTATCCTGAAAATTGAGAGGTATCTATTTGATTTTAGGCGAGAATCTCACCACAAAAAGGTGTTATTGTACTGACCAATGAGAGACACAACCACGAAAGTAAGGATAATTACAGCCACGGAGTCTCTGAAAAGAGAGCTATTGGGAGAAGAACAACATAGTAAACTTTACTTTGTTTATATGAAGCTTTCAGAGCAACCTGCTACTCAATTTTAGCTACTTCGCTCAGATTTCTTTTCCTTCAAATGGTTTGGGCCATAAAAGCGTAATATTCGGGAACACTTCCCCAGATTGAGGAAGAAAAGATTGAAGCTACGAAATCAAAGTGTTCTTCACTACAGAACAACATCGAAGTTAAGAAAGCATAAAAGGTTTCGCCCTTCTCTTGCTCCACTTGCGAAAGTATAATATTAGATGCAGTTTTTCTTGGACGTTTGACTGACTTGAATCTTTTGCCTATAAGTGGAGTGTTAATTAGCCAAAAAGCACTTGCAAATATTGCTCCTTTCGTTTTGTATTGAGAATTAATGGCAGTTGAAAATGCTCAATATTGTGCATGAAAACGTGTGTTACTGAGGTCTTTTCTTCGAAGTGCTTTACCCATAAATAGCCCTACCATTTCAGTAATAACTACAAAGGCCCTGGCAACGAAGTGCCTCTTTTCCCAAATTAAAAGGATGCCGAAATCTTAGAGAAGATCATACTCGTCCTAGCAAGTAGTTGGGCGTGGAATTTCTGGATGTCAGTGATGGATGCATGGGGGTGGGGGTTTAAAAATTACGTACTGCATGAAAAATAAAAATTTTGTATTAGCATGCTTTGTATTCTACTTCTGAAGTATTCCACTTTTATAAGTAGACTGTTTACTTCACAAAAATGACTTGTTTTTAATTTCAACTATTGTTAGTAGGCAGAAGATGTGTCACAATCTAAAACAACGGAGTACCTTTGTTCCACTGTCATTCTGCTATGATCCACCATTTCTGCGAGAGTAGCATGGAAAAGAAGGCCTACAGTGGCGGACTCGACCATTATAGCAGCGTATAAGCCTGCCAATATCCAAGCGCCGCGGAATTTCTCTGAAATCTACGGTATTTCATGGACATCACGTATACAAACATCATAAGCATCCGTGATATACAGTTAGTTCTACATTTGTTTACTTGTTTATTTATTTAGAAGCAAGAGGGGGCGCTACATCAAAACAGCATTGTTAGGGAAACCAAGTTACAGAGCCATCCATATCCTGTAAATCATTTGAGATGTAGTTCAACGGATATTTTTCAGGATTATTGTAATTGAATGATTCATTAATGTACTTCTATCAGTGTAAGATAATGACAATTGTCCCCTCTATTATTTTTATTCTTGCAAATAAATCTTGCCAGTAAACCATCTAAAGTGCACGAGGCACAAGGCTGCTGACGCGATGATGAGGGCAGATCCAGGATATTCCGAGGTCACAGCGATTGGGAAGCAATAACAGCAGCAGTTGTATGTCTGAGAGGTCTTTGCAGACGTTACAGCGGTTTTTATGGAGCATATTCTTCAAGAAACGTCTGGCATGGGATATGTAATAGTGATGTGAAGACGAACTGCGGTTCCGCAGAGGACATTGTGGGATTCGTTCCTTTTCCCATCTTACCCAGAGGCTCCTAAACTTCGCTACGCATAGCTGAACATATTCTCGCTCGCGTGTACGTAGGCCAGTATTCGGGAACTTCTAGAAAACTTATTCTAATTGAGAAATTCTAAGTCCTCTTTGTTTAGTGCTGTTGTTAGCTCTTGCACATCAAAGGCATCACTCATTCATCATCAAGATTTTAGCGTCACTTGCGTTTTCGCCCACATTGGGTGCAAGAACACTAAGCAGTTCTACAAGAACTCATGGAAAATCTGTTTTTGAATGTTTCTAGTCCACTGCGTTACACCAAGCTGTTTGCACGGATCGGGTGCTTCGAAAAGTCTATGATGCTGCCTTTTCCGTCACGTATTTTCTCTACGCATTTGGAAACTCATATGATTTTGAGCGTTCTAGAGTTAAAAGGAGCAGAAATTTCAAAATGTGAGAATGTATGCCATTTAGACGTACCTATGGACAAAAATAACAAAATCATAGAGTAAAAAGGGGAAGAAGAAGTAATGCAGACACACAACATACGCAGCAAGAGAGACCAAATTGGATGAAAGATGAAGTTAACTAAGTCCTGCACAGCAACAATTGAAGGTAAAAAGGCTTATACGGTCTGAGAGTGGAAGGATAAAGTACGAAAAACAGACCTTATCATAGTAAAACTGAGTGATTGGAGGCGAAAGGTGCAGATCCGTGCCAATTGTGTTGCCTCTTGTCATTTTGTTTTGTTCGCGCACGTTTATTCAATGTTTCATGAACCAAAAGCAATATGAAGCATAGTGGAGTGAAAAATGGAGTCTTTTATGAACACTGCATTAAGATAACGGAAACAGGGAGATTTTTCTAGATTTCAGGATATTAACTACATTTTTCTTTCGTATTCATTATCTAATACTTATCTCAATCACCACATGATTGTTCACGTTTTTGAGAATTATTTTATACATAGTTCTCATAATTGCATCTATATATTATATTTCGCTCAGCTCTCACCGGAGTTGAGCATTACCAGCAGGATTAACTTCATGAAGAAAGACCGTAGTTCTGCGCATCCACATTAAGCTAAATCTACACCTGGGTATTCAAAAGCACTCACGTTCGGGCATCATTTGAGCAGGTTGTACAGTAGAATAGAAGGCTGAAAAAATTACGAGCTACTGTAACAGTAGTCGAAAACGAGGACATTATACGCAACATCACAAAGGAGGCAATAGCTTCGAAAGAGATGTACAGTGGTATATGCAAGCGTAGAAGACACATCACTTGGTAAGAAAAACAAAAAAAAAATGGGCCACGTTTGAGAATTCATGAGGATTTGTGGATATTTTCTGGATGCACTCGCATAGTGGATCTATACTACTGTATCGTCCATCTAACTCAAATTTCGAACTTACTTATCATATCCTTCCAGACCAAAGAGGCAGATCTGTAGAGAGGACGTGCTATGAACCCAGGGAACGGAGTAATGATGTGGCTTTATCTTGCACATCATCAGTTAGCATCAGAAATGATGCGGCGCTTTGCATATGCCGAGGAGAGCCTCAGAAACGTCAAGTCCAAAGTTTGATAGCATTAAATGCCTGATTATTTCTTAAGCAAATCGCCTAACCTACTGCCATGGTTCCAAGGAAAGCTAGAGTTTTTTTTTCATGCCATCGACTAGGACGACATAGTCTGCAGCTGCGCAAGGTGTGTTCCCAAAGTGTGTAAACAGGCTGAAAATATCGAAAAAAAAAACTTGGTAGCATAAATTTTTAACCACGAATCCTCAGCAGTTTTTTTTTGTCGCATTTTTTGGTTTTGGAAATCTCTCCTGTAAACCACTACAATACAATCTATGTGCAGCGCTACACTACATTTTTCTATTACTACACTTCAAAAATCAATAGTCAGAAGGATTTGAGTTGTAACGAAAAAGCATCAGTAAAGAAGCTATACATATATTCTGTAGCGGGAGCGTATGATGAATAAGTGTCATAACGTTCCATTTCAGCTTCCATCTCACTGCTGCGATTGTTAAACGTATTGTGGGAAATCTCTGCGCAACATGCGTATGTACAGTCCGGTCCGGCAGCCACTGCAAATGGGCGCCGGCGGGCGCCGGCCGCCGCCACCCTCCGGCGCCCCGGTATTAATGAGCTATAAATCACTCGAGCTTGGGAGAAAGCGAAGAAAAATACAATTTTAGTCCATAGTAGACAGGGTAGATAAGCCTAACCCTATGCTTAAGAATGGGTTTAGGCTTAGGCTTAGGCTTCACAGGAGTGGCCCCACCCAACTCCCTTTTCACCTAAATTTCTAAGATAAACTACGATAAGTGTAAGTGTAAGTGATTGGACACTATTTGTATGTTTGCATGCGTGCGCGCATAGCTCAGTGGGTTGAGCGAATGATCGACGTTGTGGTGGTCAGGGGATCGAATCCTGCCCTGTGCCCCCGTTTTGCAAATACATATAGTATGCTGCCTACGACTGCTGCAGTTATCTAACAAACTCCAACATAAAAAGTAGCCCGGATGGCTCAGTGGTTTGAGTGGCAGATTGCAATCTGTCCCTATCGCTGGTTCCACTCCGTCGGAGATCCAGAGTTAAGTATCGCAGTGTTTGGGGTTCACTGCTTGGAACGTCCCCCGTGATCACCTTCGGGTAGTCCAGGAAGGCATCCGGCAACGTTTTGCATAAATTTCGAAGATAAACTACGATAAGTGTAAGTGTAAGTAATAGTAATAGTGTAAGTAATAGTGAAAAACCACTTTTTCAAAGTTGAGGGAAAATATGAAATAAAGTATGAAATTGACGAGCCAAATCGAGTCAAATTTCGAATAAATCGAAATCGAACCTCTAGTCGTTCGAATGTGTATCAATCATTGGAGAAAGATTGCTAATCAAACAGTCCAAAGGGTTGGTTATTCGAGAATACCGAGAAATATAAGAATCATATGTCGTACAAGAAGTATGATCTGGTCAGACAGTCAAAATATATGTACATATCGTACGTATTTATTTGAGCTCCAGTTTCATTCCTAACGAAAATGCTGGGCTATTCTATGGTAGAAATGAAAAAAATTCCACCTAGTGAACAGTGAACGCGTTCAAATCTTGCCTGTTAACAATTTTAACATTTCAGTTATTTTCAGGGTTTTCAATTGGAAAATAGGTGTGGCACATGCAGAACATGCGAAAAAAGACCATTTCTCCTAGAGCTTTCGGTGGAATGACTGTAATTCATGATTCATGAATAGGTAAGAAGTCTTTCGCAGCTCCAATCCTCAATAGAGTTGAAATTTTTTCTCCAAATTTGGTTTTGAAGAGTTACTGCAGGCACTGTATGTACAATAAATTGAGATTAGTTTCACTGACAAGTCTCTTAAGCTACAGTTACATATAAATGCAGCAGAAAAGTCTAACAGCGTTTTATCTTCCAGTAAATACGTAAAACTCAATTCCATACTCCACAGTGCAAAGCGAGAAACCCTTCTTGACCTTGTAAAGTTCCTTAATGTGGAAATACTGCAATAGCCAAGTGTTTGTTATTTTTAAGAAAATTTCATAAACCTCGGTAGGGAACTGAGAAAGAACTGATTGAGCTTTCTTCGTACTGCGAGGGGTAAAGTTAGCTTAGGCCTAGTGGACAACCTTACTTCTCCTTCATACACTTATTTTTCAAGCTGAAGTGTTTTTGCATTTTGGCCAAAAGTTGAAGGGACTATGCAACAACTCACAATATTTTCCCATACTATTTCCATAGAGAATGTAAGAATAAAAAGGTCTTGTAATGAGTAGAGAGGCCCGGCCGAAGATCACAGTCAGCAGTGAGCGATGCTCACAGTGTTGCGGTGTTTTGGACGGAAAAAGCGGGTATGAGTGATGTGTGGACGATGAGTAAGTGACAAGGACAATGAGCAATGAACCATTGTCATATGTCAGACTGAAGTTTAGTGACAAATGAAGAGGACTGAAGGGCATATCTGCGAAGGCAACACTAACCAGTAGGTATAATAACGAGTATGAGAGGTAGTGTTTCACCTTTGATAGTCTAAGCGCCAAGTGTTCATTGGATCCAGAAGCAACAGATATAAAATTAATGATAATGTTGACAAAGTAGTGGCAATGAGGTCCCAAGTGTAAAAACTGTGAAAACAAGAAAAAAGCAGCAGGCACAAATGATCCATGAAAGTAGGATTAGGTTGTTCGGAAGGTTTCTGGAATAAGTCCTTGCATTAAAAAACTTTCTACGGCAGAAACTCCTTCGTACCAATGGTATTCAGCTTTTTTTCTGATGAGGTGGTAAGGGCGGTGGATTTTTACAGTGTATACCTCCAAAAATGCTTTTGGTAACACTGCTAAATGACTGAGTTCTTTGGTTCCACAGTGGGGACTATCCAAAAAACCTATCGTAATAACTCCTGTTGCTCGCAAACAAAAACAAAAAGGGACAAAAATAGTCAAGAATTGATGACACAAGGAGACGTAAGTGGATTAATTGAGGATGGGTATTTTCCCGACACTACTGCAAATTCGTCTCATCCTTGGCCCACGTACTTCTAAAGGGGCGCTTGTAAGTCCCTCTTAATGTTAAATATTCCGTTTGCAGAACGACTATCATTTTTAGTTTGCTCTAGTTGGCTGGTACGTGGGTGCAGAACGGTCTATTCGGATCCTAATGGTCTTTTCCTGCACAATTAGTTTCAACTGAATACTACGAATACCTAAGCTACTAGGCAGATTCCCATCGAAAAGTCCCGATAGGAAGAATTGCTGCTGTTCATGTCAGCCTTTCCAGAAGCTGTTTCCGCAGGATTCTACCTATTCTAATATTGGATTAGGCTTTCAGGACGAAAGGAGGTGATGCTAATTGTATTCTTTCTTTTGATGGGATGACTTCATTGGAGGCACCCTTTAAACAAAATTACTGTGCTCAGAGTTCAAAGTTCGCATAAATTTGCTTTATTTTCTTATACCGCATCAGTTCGGTTTGAAAATAAGGCCTTGTTAATCTCAATACAAATTTGTAGTCTTATACAAAATCCACGTTCTCTAGTTGCTGTCCAAATGAATATGTTGGTGGGTTAGGGTTGACAGAGGGCCCGAGAAAGCCGCGAAAAAGGGTTTCCAACGCTTAAACTACAGAAGATTTTGGCAGAACTGTGGAGAAGAGAAGGAGAGGATAACATGGATTACTGCGATGGCGTGTGCAAAAGGTAACGGTTTTCAATAGGGCAAGAGAACCTAGCATATGTCTTACTTCATCGGATCTCTCCGTGGATTTAGTGCTACGGGCAATGTTCCTCCAGGAAGTCATAGATTTCTCGAGAGAAAAAGCGGAGGCAGACATGACATGAAGCGAGAACTTTTGTCTCGACCCTTGATGTGTGATTAAAGGATCGAGACGACAACTGGCGAAGAGCCATCATCCGCAACTGCGTCATTATGAGAGATGTGGCTGGACCATATGATCTGAACATGTGGGTTTCCGGGACCCTCACTGAGTGGGACGGGTGGCAAGCCAAAGATTTTCAAACCGGAAGCCAGGCCCAGCTGGTCTAGCATGTCCTAACCTGATCCTAACCTGACCACCGAAATTTATTCTGTAGGAGAATCTCTATAAAATCTAACTTCAACTACTCAGCTAAATCTGCACGTAGCTTCCAGAACTTGTTCAGACCTAGTTCTTTTCTGGCGGGTAGTAATGTAGCTTCCACAACATCTCTTGCCACAGTGCGTATTTCTATACATTTCCAATCTAGCTTATCTAAATTTGAGCAGATCTGAACAACACCAATTAAACATTCTGGAATAATTGCTTGAAGAAAAATCTGGATAAATTTTAACTTTTCTGGTGAAATGAGGAAGTTTCGAGAGTCAAATCTGGTCACGTTAGACAAACGAGAGCGCATTCACAGGGCATCACAGTGTTTGCGTGTTATAGACGAATGAAAGTAGAGACATTTGTGAGATAGCATGCTAAATCCAAATGTATATTGAGGTTCTTCATTTCCAATATCTGTTCAGCTTTCGTTTTTTCGCATGAACCTTGCACGAGAACTAAACATATAGGTAGGGCTCCTCCTGCACTCACCAGTAAGGTGAAGGTGTTCTGCTAAATTGAGTTTGGTAAAAATGTCTAATATGAGCGCATATTTGCCTAATACTTACCTACTGAGTGTTTACGTTTAGAACATACATCTGAGTTCGCGGTTGATATAACCTCTCATCAGATGTGTTTAAAGAGCATTATGAAATGAGAAGTACCCATTGGAGTTGAACCTACACGTGACGTTGATCATATAACCCTACAACTGGTACCGAATCCGGTTCAATGCTAAAGGCGTTGGAATAACGTATAGAACGCACATATTTGAAGCAGCTACCACCCCTTGTACTATACTCTACAGTACTGGCCAAAATTATGTAGCCTTTTGAATATTTTCCAGTAACTTCTGGTGGAGCAACGCTTTGTACGGAGAAGTATCGAGACATCCTTTCGTGGTATGGACTTCTCGGTGCTCTGTGACCAGCTTAAAGGCAGCACCCGTCGAAACCATCGTGTTTGTGATTTCGCCGGATTTTGGGGTTTTTGGGGGTGTATTGCTCATATCCGGTGGTGAAATCGCGTAAAACACCCGAGAAAGCCGGGAAAACGCAGGGAATCGGTAGCAGCCGTTAAAATACGTAAGCTGGCGCGTCGGGCCCTCCGAAGCACTGGCCGACCGGGCGTGCACGCGACGGCAGTTCGCCGTTTTCCGCAGGTAAGTTGTTACTGTGTGTTTTCCTTGCAGATTCGTGATGTGCGCGTCGCCTACTTTAGGGTTCGCAGCTCAGATCCGAGTCGAGGATTTCGACTCGTGCTGCCTTTAACATTACAACTAAGGGCGAGTGAACTAATCTGGCAGAAATCCGTACTTTGAATTACTACTGGAATCACTACAACTATGCTTCATATGCTTTGATCAGTGAGCTGCAAGCACACGTTTTCTGCCAGATATGAATCGAATTAACTTAGAAAAGTATACACTTCTTGAGCTACTGCTTACGAAATCCCTTTTGTGATCCTTACGAGACCACAGACTTTGAGATTTGTGGATAAAAATTCGGTCTAAGGAAAAGTGGTTGCCAAAATTTGAGGGTTTCATTACGACACCTTTACATGTGAGACTTTAGAACCTTCAATGGAATTTGAGATTCAAACCTTCACTCTTACCGAAGTTATACAGAAGGTCACAAAAGGCTATATAATCTTGGCCGGTGCTATACATACTATTATCTAGGATTTTTCGATGGAAGCCAATATCCTATAGTTCGTCAAGAAGCAAAAGTTGAAATCAGGTGGTTATTAAATTTACGGGTGTAATGCAGAACACTACAAAAAAGCCGAAAATAAGATCGGGCCAAGAAACCCCTAAAAGAACACTGCTTTTTTCGTATATACATCTATAACTGGACAGCTGAGCAAAAAAAGCAACCAACTGGCGCTGGTGTCGGAACCATGAGCTGTTGTGGAATGATACGCGCGACAAAACAGCCGCTCTATGCTCAAAAACGCTCGTCGTTACAGCACTGATTGAACACGGAAATTGATTCTATCGTAAGATGAATGGAATCCAAGCTTTTATGGAATAACCAACAGGAGTGAGATCAGAGTGAATTTTCCATTTATCTTCTGGAAAAAAATATCTCACACCACCCTCGGAACTATTGAAACCGCCTTCGACGGCATACAAACCAAGCAGTAATGGTTTCAAACTATTCATCTTAGTCTCGATCCGATTTAGGTACTTACTTCAGCGTACTTACTTCAGCGTTGTGACACCGATTTTGCTCAGGTGCCATGATTCCGAAGGATACAGTGGAGGATGAAGGAAAAGGGAAAGAAAACTAATCAAGGACCACCCTGAAAAAGTGAAAAATGAGGCCGTCTGATGTGGATAGGCAATGCGAGGAGTCTGTAGGCCGCCCAATAAGTTATGTATCTGTCAGGCGGATGCGAAAGGACAAGATTTCATGCCATAAAAATTTATTTGCCCAGAACCTACATACGTATTAGTGGAATGCGCAGGCAAGAGAATTACGTAGTTCTGGATAAACGAGTAGGACAGAAATGAACAAATAACATATAACCGGATATGAACTATCCACTTTCTTGTGTTGTATCTACAAGATTTGAGTAGAATATAAGGACAAGAACATAAGATGAATCTGTGACGCAGGCGTGAATCCCAAGAGAAAACCCAGCAGTGGCCCAATCTGAAGGCAGAACTACGAGTAAGGGGGACTTTCCAGTATAGTGCACAATTACTGCCCACAAGTTCACAAAAATTACCCCCTCACTGCTCTCGTAGCCAGAAACTCGCAGTTCGGATGCACCAGGGGATCATTCACTTTCTGGTTGTGCGTAGGTGTCACAGAAAAGTGCAGATCCAGTGAGTCGTGGAAACAGCAAAAGATTGGTGGGCAGTGGCGAAAAGTGCGCTTAGTTCACGCCAATCTATCAGTGAGGAAGTAAATGTCATTGAAAACAACCTCGTTACCAACTTTTTCTAAACGATTTCTGAAGTTTGAGAGTTTCAGGGATTCCCCTGGAACTCTCAGCTTTGATTATGTACTGTGGATCTTAACAGGGATAAGAAGTATTTACAACGTAAGAGGCATGTTCTCTGAGAACCACCCATTTTCGGAGGAATCGCGTTTTCCCCGTTGCCCTCGCATAAGTTCGATTATTGCGAAGTGAGAGAGAAAAGAAGCATACCATTCAGAATTCTCCGAAACTCTGGAATTAAAATGTGATGAATATGCGTGGCAAAAAGTTAAAACTAGCTTGTTGCTGAAGAGTCTACATTACTCCCAAAGTTATTCCCAAAATGTAGTATTATAGAAAAGAAGAATAGCGAGATCCAGATAATGTGCCTCTGACCGCCACTTTAATTAATGAGGAAATCCAATTCTAAGCAGTATCGCAGGAATTGTTGCAGAATAGGGATCTGAAAATGACTGAGGAAATCATCTGGGTAGGTAAGTATTTCCCCGAAAATACAAGTAAGCATCCACAACACCACTTGTATACAACTATCGGATGAGCACAAGACGTGCAGCCCACCGTGAGTACGTATTTGATCATTGACGCCTGTTCTTATTTTTGAGACTTTTTAGTTGCTTCCGTAGTGCGTTGGCGGATGTTAATTGATGTCAGACTGCTGTCTGCTCGTCATTAGTACAGCAGAGGTTACTAGAAACATTTACATTAATGATAGTCGGAAATGTATCTAAGGAAAAAATGAGCAGGGAAGAAATGAACGACTGAGATGTGTGAAGAGAAAATAAAAGAGGTTATAAGAGTGTGAACGCTTTCGTCTCGAGGATAGGGCATATGGCTCAAAAAGACCTCTTTCTGTCAACCCTTACTCTCTGATGAAATGGCCATTATATTTGGAAGAAGTCCACTTCAGTTAGGGGTAGGGGTCAGCAATATGTGGTGAGTGTTGTTGCTACCCAATCCACGAACTACAAACAGCGGCTAGCTCACAATTGTGCCGATGACCGCCTTTGCATAGCACCTGGATGCGTTATTTGTCCACATGGATTGAGTGGTGGTTGCATGGTCTGAGGAGAAATTTTCCTCATCACCTGCCAGTCAAATGAGGTGGATAAATGACAGAGAAACCTGTCTGCATGCCTGTTTCTTCCCGTTAGTTAAATCTTGGTGCCACATAAGCCTCTCTCGTGAGATGACCATAGACAGAGTACTGCAGCACCACCGACGATGTTTTGGTGTCAGTGGCGGTTATTTCGAGCAAATCAGCCTCTGGCTTTCCTTTGTTATATTGGCATTATGGGATTTCAAACACCGTAAACGTTATTTTGGGACACCGTGTAAGCCAGGGATGAGCGACTTATCCGTATCTGGTTATGCGTCTTGCCGTTATCCGTAGGTTTCGGCCTACCCGTTCTCCGCCCGTTATCCGGGCTTTTCGCGCCGGATAATGGTGAGGACAAGGCCGAGAATAGTGGCTTCATTTCGCATGTTCATAATAGAGGAGAGCCTCTATCCGAAGAAGGATAACTCGATCTAGCGGGTCTTACGTCATCAGTGATTTAGAATCTTGTAAAAAGGTAGGAGATAATACATACTTGTAGTTTCCCTGAAAGGAATACTCTTGCTCACGTTTTCTGGGTCTTCCTCAAAGTGAGACAGTAACCTCGAAGCCGTCATTTACTTGTAAAATTATTGACAACGTTGGCTAATTTTCGGTAGATGGTAAATACTAAATTTTTATTGCACAGTTGAACCATTGCTTTGACATGTTTGTGCCGGGAACTAAGGTACCTCCTGTTAAACCCTACCTACCTCAATGGGTGCGATTCATTAACGGTGACCAGGACCGCTGGCTAGTAAACCAGCTTGCTAGCGTAACCGCAGGGCAGACGCAACCTACGATGCATTAGCGTGCACGCGGGTTAAGGTTGTTAACCAGCCAGCAGCCCCTCAATAACCGCATGTTGACGCGCCATATTTCTGTAGAAACAGTTTTCTCCCATATTTTATTACATAGTTTCATAATTAGTACATAAACATTACACACTTAGTATTAGTACATAGTCGCTGAAACTTCTGTGTTGGAGTGAGACACTTATTGTGCAACTTATGTGGGAATATTCGACTATTTGAATCATATTAGAATTCGTCAATGATTCGAAAACCAAGAACTTTCGACTATTTCAATTATTAGTAACTAGACGACATACCCGGCTTCGCTCGGGTGTTTTGCTACCCGGCTACTTTACATTGCCGTGGGCAACTGCTATTGGGTGATTATGCAAAGCTTGGTCCTGATCGGTTGAGTCTCCGCAATTTCTATAAGGAACATACATACATACATCCATACACACAGGCACAGACATTCTTCTTTATATATACAGATTTCTGAAATATTCCATTTTTTCAATTGCTTGAATAATACACTTTATTAAACGTATGTGTGAACAAATTATTCGAATATTAGCTCTTCGGTTGCACGAATGAATGAACAGTTCGAAAAACCAACTTTATTTTATGAACGTCAATAGTTATTTCAGGTTTTACAACCCTCTTCATTATCGTAAATTTATGGAAATTTAAATTGAACCGACGCTACACCTGACCTCCAGCAATACATTTCCTTTTTAGATATCATCACAACAGTATCCTGGTTTCTAGTTAGTTTTCAAATGTCTGGATGTTTATAGCTAACGACTTCATCACATTTCTTATATTATGAGTTTTATCTAAAGTTTTCATTTTTACTCACAGTTAAAAAAAATTCGAATATTTCCGCCTTAGATTTACTAACCACAAGATCACTGCGTGCTTTCAGTTAGTTCTATTCGTGAAAAATTTCATTTTTCCACGAAAAGCCAGTTTCAGACAAAAATTGTGTAGCAGAAAATGGCACCGGGCTCGAAAAGCAGTTATGAGCTAGTGGCAGTCAATTAAATCGAAAAAGAGCAATTTTCCGATTGCTAACTGCCTAACCAATTGCTAACCGGACCTTCAGACGTTAGGTTGGAATTGGTCCGCCGGTGACCTACCCGTGACCAACCCGCGCGCTCGTAAATCGCAGCTAGCGCCACACCTGCCTCAAACCAGGCCGTTGCCAAAGGTTACGCGTTAATGAATCGCACCCCATATCTTAAAGCATTATTTCTTAAAAGATGCGAGGCTTGGGAACCAGCAAAATGTAAGAAACAGTAGAAACTGGAGGAAATACAGAAAACTATGCAATCTTTTCGAGAAAAAACTGCGGAAATTCAACAATTCTATTGAGAAAAATTGTCGAATCCAGAAATAAAGGAGCCTTTTTTAAACATCTCAGAGCTGTACAGTAAGAATAAAATGGGGGTTCTGCTTTCAGGTGATGGAACCGTAGTCAGAAATGACATCGAAAAGGCCGAAATTCTTGCTCACAATTTCGAAGACTTTTTGAATTTTTCAATTTCGAAAAAGTTTATTGGATATTCTGATACTTATTCATCTCCTTCTTATACCGTGATGGAAGACTCGGTTTGGTTTCATGCAGATGAAATGTATAAACTGCTCTGTAGTTGCCCTTCTTCCTTTTCGGAGACTCCCGACCACATTCTGTTTGTATTTATTAAGAGTTTAGCTCCTTTTCTTGTCCGTCCTTTGGAATTTCTCTTTAATCTGAGCTTAATGAGAGCTGAGGTGCCTTAGAGATGGAAAATTTCATACGTCACACCTATCCCAAAGAAAACACCTCACTGCTCATCGGACAATTGCCGTCCTATCAGCGTAACATCAATCTTTGCTAGGCTGTTCAAGGAGGTTGTCAAGAAGAGGATTGAATTTCACTTAACCATGCATTCTATCATTTCGCCGGTTCAACATGGGTTCCAAAGAGAAAAGTCTGCTATTACAGCCATGCTTCAATCCATTAATGATTGGACTTTTCCGTCAGACCAAGGTAGATGCACAGACATTGTGTATTTTGACTTCTCTAAAGCTTTTGATGAAGTTTCGCACGTCAAATCACTCAACGAATCATCTCAAGTTGGCAACCATTCTCGAATCATCGCTTGGATATCCGCATTTCTCTCAGGGCGTACCTTTAGGGCGCGTGTTTGTCCGGCATTTTCTGAATCAAGACTTGTGAAGAGAGGAGTGGCTCAGGGCGGCGTCCTGTCGCCTCTTCTGTTCAATATCTATACACATGAACTGCCCGCACTGGTTACCTCTACAAATGGCGGCTATTGTGTGTTGGCAGCAACATTAAAATCTATCGTTCCATTTCCAATAATGATGACCATCACTCTCTACAGAATGCCATAACGGTCGTCCACGAGTGGTCGCTCAACTGGGGCCTTCCACTTTCAAAAGGAAAACTAGGATGCTCCACTTAGGACCAAAAATCCTCGCTACTATCATGAACATGGCGCGGTTTCAATTCGGCGAATTTCAAAGAGCACTGCGATTATGTCGTCTCTGAGGCTACCAGGGTAGTGCACAACATCTTCCGTGCACTAACTACAAAAAACAGCTGTTCAACTACGAGCCTATAAAACTTAGGCTCGCCCTTCGCTGGAGTATGGTACGGTCATTTTCAACCCTTATAAACGGAAACTCATTAATAAGTTCGGAAGTGTGTAGAATAGCTTCAGTCGAAAATTTATGATCAGAGCAATAGGCTACCTCTACAATAAAATTCCTTCTTCAGCAGAAAGAAATATAAACCTTAGCATATCTTCGCTGGCCCTCAGAAAAAATAGATTCAATTATATCATGTATCACCAAATCATGCATGGTGAATGTGTCTCAACCCTCTGGGGTCGTATCCACGGAACTTCCCGTCGCGGGAACTTGACGGGAACTCAGCAGGAACTTGACTTCCCGTCCCGGAAGTTCCCGCAAGTTCCCGGTGTAAAGACACTATCCACGAACGTATGGGAACTTCCGGGAACCTAACAGTGTATTTTGGCTTGCGCATTTCGCGTGCACGGCGCGAACACTAAATTTTCGAATAATAACCAGCTATTTTGAAGGTTCTCTACCCACTTTTTTCTCTGAATCAACGCACGACATCATTTTCAACCATGCTGAATATTGTTTGTGATCAATTCCGATCATCTACCATATTTTGAAAATGAGCGTTCGTTTGTTGAAGTAGTAACACGAGAGAAGAGACTTTCGTACGAGTCTGTCAATCAAAGAGGTGCTACTTGAGACAAAGATAAATAAAATGGTACGCAATAAGTTCTTTCAATCAAACGATTGAAAGTAGTCAGTAGTTCGCAACTTGAATTACAAGGTAGGCGGGAAAGGTTATTCATCTAGTCGGTTACAGCCGACTGAAATTCACCACTAATTCAATTCAAAAACCACCGGGCTCACCCAGATTTTTAGCGAACTCTGCCTTTTTTGAGAGACAAGACTTGCACATGAAGTCCAGCTGAATCTAGCGAAAATTTACTCGATATGGTGGGGCTTTACGGAACACGATTTCGACGTAATTACGCAATTTCCATTTTAAAAAAATGACAGAAGATTTTGCCTCCGTAAAAGTGGAGTGGTGCCATAACACGTTCCGAATCTTCCGAAAATAGTGGCGGTTAAGCAGCTCTGTAAAACGGTGTAAGTCCGTAAAAAAATACCAGTAAACTGGTGTTTCTTCCCGAATCTCGTTACCTGCTCGAAAAGTACCATCCTTAGAGGAACTAGTCAAAAACGCTCATTGCTCGTGAAAATGCACCCCATTAAGACAAGCATGCAAGACAAGCAAACTCCCCAGGACGCAGTTCTGACACGCGTGTCGCGACCAAAACGATGAAAACATCGAAGAAAGGTGATACTGTTCAGGAATGAGCTTAACGGAAAATATTAGCGCTAAAGCCAATACAGTAGCCCTGAAAAATAACGAATTGTGAACCAATTTTACTACAGAACTATCAAAATGAGAAATATTAGCTTATTTTCAAAGTTTCATGCTGAAAAGTGCACGCAAACGTCGGAAAGGTTACAACAATACCGAAATATTTTCTGTCGGGAACCTAAGTTCCCGCCGAAATCGGCGGGAGTGAAATGGGCGTGGCCAGGAACTGCCGGGAACTAGTGGGAAGTGTCAAAAACGTTCGTGGATACGGTTTCGCCCGGGAACCCCACCGCGACGCATACGCGACGCAAACTAGAGTTCCCGCTAGCTTCCCGGGAGGCTCCCGGGAAGTTTCGTGGATACGACCCCTGGACTTCTGCAAATTTGGGTCCTCCGTTACAACAGGAAGGTCTTCCAAAATAGTTGTTCCGAGAGCTAGATTGAACTGCAGAGCGCACTTCTCCACGGTTAAGGCTGCTTCAGCTTATGTGAAGCTGAGTAGAAAGCGACTAATTCCAGCGAATGTAGGTTCATTTAAGACATTGCTGGGTAAAACCCTTGGTCCCTAGATTAGCTAATTCCTACTTCAATGTGTAGCGTTTTTTTTAAATATTTTTTACGCTCTTTACGGTGGTTTCAGTTGATTGTATTGGTTTTCTTGTTTTTCTGCGGAGTGTTTCGTTACTGTTTTTTATTGACATGACGTAGCTCATGTAAAAAATAAATAAATAAATATTTTCTGTGCCTTCTTATCAAACTGTGTATCGAGCCTACGATTGGATAAAGCATGCCATATGGACGAAGGTTTGAGAGTTGCATAGATCTGCGCTGTTTCAAAGGAGCTTCGTTTCGATCTTGATCTAATAATGACCTGTTACCTGACCGTTCTCTTGTCAACGAACAGAGCGTTCACAAACTCCGTCCGAGTTCGTGACATCGCGCCTCGTTGACTTCTAGAGTAATTCTCCAACTTTTGCTGTCTGCGCTTCATGACCAAGAGGTCGCGATGAACTTAGTTGCCAACTATATCGTAACATATGCGAGAGCGCCCTCTTTGTCACGGGAAGTTCAAGAACATCTCACGACAAATGTGAGCGACACTGTCACCACATGTTGGCAGCTAAGAGCTCACGAAATCGGGGGATTTACTACCAGCCCAGCCAATCCCCCAAGTTCGTCACAACATGTACGAGCCAGGCTCGCAACACTTGCAAAAAGGCACGAACATCTCACGAACTAAGTGCGAGAGTGTCACTAGCTAGCACACCTACCTGCAAAACCACTGCGCGCCTGAGGATTTGAACCTTGACGTGCCACCATTCCAAAGGCGCGCACCTGCTCTGCTGCACAATGCACAGTGTTTGTGGACAAACATGAACTGTTAAGTGATTAGTGACTAATGAAGTCAGTCTAGAATCGCATAAAATTATAGTCTCACTTTCAATACCTAACGTAATGTACATATTAATATGAAAATTTCTACTTTCGAGGTGATACACTAAATGGGCTGCCCGTGGTTATCAGGGGAATTCAATGAATTCACAGGAAAAGCTAGATTTTGGCCATTTCGAAATCAGGTCTATGATCTGTTCTTTGTACAACCAGACAGTTGATTCCATGATAGGAGCAACGGGAATGAGTTTCGTTTCCTCAGTAGCGGGGATGGGGATGTTAAAACATTCCTGAAACTGTAGCGCAAAAGCTTCAGCTTTATTCTGATCATCAAATAGTATCTCAAAATCATTATTGATAAGAGCAAGAATCGTCTTTCTATCTCCTACACGGTTACCAATGTAAGAATGCCAGGGACTTTGCTCGTACTTATGCTTACGCCTAATGCTTACGAACATCATGGGCGCTATAGATGGTAGCTGTGTGGCCATACAGAAGCCACCACGTTCCGGCTGGCAGAACTACTGCAGAAAAGGGTACACAGCTCTCAACGTACTGGCTGTCGTGAATGCCCGCGGAAGATCCATCTACGTGAACTCCAACATTCCGTGCTCAGTGCATGACTCGAGTGTGTATGCATATTCCCGCTTGAAGGAAGCATTCAATGCCGCACGATTCGTCCTTGGCTACTGTTTCGTTGGGGACTCCGGATTCGCAAACGGCTACGACATCATCACGCCAATCAGGAATCCTTCCACGAGACAGGAAGAGCACTACAATAAGTGGCGATTCTAGAAGAAGGGATTGGAGGCCAAGCGTGCTGCACAAGTTGTCATGGCTTGTGCAGTTTTGACAACATGATGATGGACAAGGGCCTCCTCCGCCAAAGAAAACTTGGGAACAGAGTTGCCATATGCCGTCATCCGCCGACCGAGAAGCTTTTCAGATATAAGGACGTATTGGTCAATTCAATATGACTGTTTGTTTCTACTGTAGCAGTAGTTTGTTGTTCCTAACGAAATTTTACCAGCAATTATATTATCACATAATTCAACAACACGTTATTACAACAATAACAACAATTTTAACAACATTTATTAACAACTACATTTTCCTAATAAACATTCTAAGTCAACAATAGAACATAATATATACACATCTATCTAGGACCTGGGACCAGGAATTCGGAACCCGATTCAAAAAATTGAACTTTGAGGAAACATGAGGAAGCTTTCTTTTAGAGAAAGGTAGGATTTCAAATCATTCGAAAGTGAAATTTCGAATTTCCGAATTCCCCTTCAGTGCTGTATAATAGAACGCCATTTGCTTATCTAGTAGTATTGATTTTTTTTTGCGATGGGCGCCTTCTCCTCCTAAAACACGTTATGATCATGTTATGAAGACTTGCTCCCAACGAATATGCGATGATCTACTCGCCTTTAGTATTTCAAGTTGTAGTCTGTTAATTGCTTTATCCGTTGGAGAAAACCGTTTACGTTTCATGAGAAGAGTACTCATAATTAAACTGAAATCGGCGCTATTGGCAGGCAACGCTCGAGAGGAAGTATGTGTAGAAGGCACACATACCGTGTTCAATTGTTTCTGTAGCTTCTCTATTTTTCCGGTCCGTATCGCGTCTTTATCCACCAAAGGGGGCGACTTTACTCCCAATTGATATTCGGGGGTACGCTCCTCTTCACCACTCCCACTTCTTCCGCTTTCAGAAAACAAGCGGGTCGGAAAATCCTTAGAAAATTGCCATCATTGAATAATTGCAGGAAATGTGGGTACATCAACCTCATCCAGGAACGTTTCGGCCCACGAAAGACGCTTCCCTTCCCAAGCATCTTGCAATTAGAAGTTCCGCCTCAGATAGGCGATCCTTATTTTTTCTAATTGCACTTTCAAGTGCCATATCCACTCCGCCGCCAGTGAAACTTCTATACCGAAACGATGGATGTGTGTCATAAAGATGTCATGTGGCGACATCTCGAAGCAAGAAATACCTTTTTCCGGTCATTACCACGTCATTCACGTGAGATTTGTTATTTCTCCATGTCCGCTTTATTTGATCAATGCTCATCAGGGTTTTGAACGTCGTAAGAATGATCTCTTGAATCTTACCTCCAAGCCCCGATTTCCTTCTTATTTGCTTCAGGATTCCTCATTTCATTGAGTTGCAAAAGTACGTCCCTCTTTTTAGCACCTCCTTCACAACAACCTCTCCGTACAAGGCATTCTGAAATATCATGGCTTATAATAACGGGCTTACTTTGTGAGTGTACAACCAACGAAAGAAACAATAGAAGTAGCAAAATACAAAAATAGATGAAAACAAGAATAGGAGAATGAAATGAAATGAACAGCAAAGAAGCAATTTGCTCCATGGCTCCACAACGGCTGCTAAGATCACCGGCCTTCTGCTCCTTAAAAGGACTGAAAGCAGAGCACATGATAGATCACAACGATGGAAAGTAACCATGGTCAACAGAAGCAGATTATGACATGCAAATAGCAAAAGTCGGGCAGACTGCGATTGTTAGCAATTGGCAAACATAAAACATAGACTTTCAGATGAAATTCATTCACTCACATAGATTATGGACAACTACGGATTTACAAAAACAGGCCAGTTCAGAGCGAATGCGGAAAAACGAAGAAAATGCAGTCAACGAAAAGTAGGTATGCATATCTAAAACACGCACTCCAAAAGTAGGGATTAAAACGTAGCGAATGGAGTAAATTAAAAAGGTACTCGATAGATAGATAGTGGGGCGCACTCACCAGGGAAGCCTGCTGGATCGGAAACCTTATAAAAACCTTAAAAAATCAGGTAGGAGCTGACAGAAAGAAAGCATTCAGAATGCTCTTAGGTAGAAGGAAAGGTGAACACGAATAGAGCTAGGCAATCAGCAAGACAAACATAAATTCTCTCGTCGTCTAAGGTTTGCGACTAAGCCACAAACCTTAGACGGCGAGAAACTTTATGTAAAGTGTTTCCGCAAAACACCATTTCATTGATCGCGTTTTTTTAATTTTTGAATCATTCTTGTTCTTTCTATTTTTCCTTAGTATTTAAGCCAGCTCAGAAAGTTGCAGACAGCTGAGACGTGAGCCGTTTATTTTCGCACGCAAAAGCGCAAGTGCACATCTGTAGAACCAACTTCCTTTTTCAAATGAAAACATCATTTCGAAGCTGAGTAACACCACGCTAAAATATCGGGTTGGTGGAAAAGTTCTGCAGTACTCACACTGAATTCTTTGTAAATAAGTTTGTCATGCTGGTCACGAATTACACGCTGATTTTGTACTGTACTCTCATTCTCTGGGGTTTTGGTAGGTGCACGGCAGGTACGATGTCTCACAGATTCTTTCGAAATTTTACACAGAGGGGTATTTCAGCTGCTGTATTGCAGATAATTCTGCAAACAACACTAATAGACCAGAAAAGAAAATTAAAGCGACTTACTTCTCCTTTGTTGGATGAAAGAACGCGGACTCGTTTATTCTCATGAAGGTTTGAATTCATGAAGGAAAATCCCCTCATAGAAATAATAACAGTGAAGTCAAAGTCAAAGAGAAAGAAGTCAAAGGAACTGGACCATATTTTGACCAAAGCTAAAGTCAATTAATTGGATTGAAAATAAGAAGATAATTAATAAGGATATAAGAAAGAGAAAAAGCTGGTTTTCCGATATCAAATTTCTCGCGATTAATGATACCTCCGAAATGGAAAAGACCACTTTTTCAAGGACATTGCATCAAATGGGACATAGGTACCGTGGGTGCGTGGAATTCTGGTGGTGGCCGGCGTGAGGTGTGACGAGGTTTCGATCCTGGAGACGCGGATGGGCGAAGAGTCGGCGTAGTGTTGGCGGAGTTGATGGATAGTCGCATCCCAATTTATTGCTAACTCATAAGTACCATTTTCCTTCTACAGATTTACTTCATGTTGTGTTTCGTTTTTTTTTCAGTTACATATATGGGATCGGAAATTCAATTGTTGATTTGAGAATTACCAGTAATGTGCTGTTGTTGTGGTTATATTGATCAATTATTATTGTTATCATTATTCATTTATTTAGTTTCTTTTTGGTGTTGTGTCATCTTTATTGGGATATATACTATAAATTCCTTACTACAAGCTCAAATATTTCAAGGCCTTACAGGCCTTACCCACTAAAATTGTCTGAAAGTTATTGTTACCGTTCCCGTTATCTTTTTCCAATCACACATCCAGGATGAACTGAAATGGACATAGGCAAGAGTGATGTGTATACGTTTGATTGTTTCTACCTGCCGTCTGCAATAGAAGCAATATCCTCTGGTGTCACACATGGTGACTAAGTGATCATTTCTACCAAGGCATCTTTTGCACTTTCCCTTTTCATGCAGTTCCCTACGTCTAGTTGGAATGGTTGGACAACTAGGACATTCGGTCGCCCAGTGGCGTCCATCACAAAATATACGAGCGTTAGGAGGCTCGTTTGCTCTTCCCTGTTCCTGCTGTCTTACTTGGTTGGGTTGACCATGATTTCCAGCTTGTCCTTGATTTCCTTGAGCGGAGCGTACTCGGTTGCCAGATGGGCCAGGCAATGGCGCTGCTGGTCTTCTTGGTTCTGCGTTTCCTTGTTGCCTTTCCCGTTGCTCGCGATCTTCCACTAGCATCTTTTTCGGCCGTTCCAGCCCATTGGCGATTTCGTGCCAAAGTGTCCGAAAAAACATTATTTCGTTTGGGAATTTGCGTCATGTCCATCTTCAGTATTTTTGATTTTTTCTTGAGGGCGGAACTGTCTCTGTGATTTTTTCTTGAGGGCGGAACTGTCTCTGTGATTTTTTCTTGAGGGCGGAACTGTCTTTGTGATTTTTTCTTGAGGGCGGAACTGTCTTTGTCTGTAGTTGCCCTTTTTCGCGTCTTAAAATGCGAAATAACAGTAGTTTTGCCTATCATCAAAAGAAGAAACGCATTTACTTATACCGATTTCCTAAGGTATTTTTGGAAGGTAAATTTTACTCACTGCGATATATTCCAATTCCCTGACTTGTTGGTGCTTTCCCACGTCTACTTCTTCCCTTACACGTTCTACTTGGCGGTCAATGCAAGGGAGTAGGCCGACCCATTCCACATGATGCATGTCGGGTTCGCGAGGATATGTGTGTTTATCACTTGTTCTTCTTCCTGCTCTTCCTGCTCTTCCATTTCTTCTTCCCTTCCTCGACCACTCGGCCGTGGCGCGTCATTATGCTCAGCCATTTTTCTGAAAAAATCATTTCACCTTTCATTACCGGTCAGTGTTTCCAAATGCTGCACTATTTTCCATAACGTTAGTGAATTTAAAGGGTCCACATCAATGAGAGACACGTACGTAAGATGAGGATGAACGGATATTGAATGCAGCATATCATAAAACGAATTGTGTTGAAAGTGAAGGCCAGCGCTCCGGCCGGAGTTAGCTGTACCATCCTAGTTTACAGTAGTTCTGTTGAACATTACTATGACGTTTCATCTTTTTGTGTACACAGGCATATCATTCACAGCAAAGAATTATCTCAGCAATTTCTTCTGCAGGTGGACTTTCAACTTATTTTGGGTGTGTTCTGGATGGATTCGATAATGACGTGGGCTGTCTTGGATGACACAGCTGGAGCTATATACAATCTGTAAGTTAATTGAGTGTCACTACTATCGTCGATTTCTGGGCAAACGAAAACTATCAAATTATTTTATCCATGCTTTAATACTATATTAAGATAGGGAACAGTGTTTGCACAGCTGTTGTAGTGGTCGGTGAATTAAATTGCCTTTAACTTAATGCCACGCGGGACTTGGGGAACAAGTGTTGTTTATCCGAATCTTGTGGTTGCACTTGCCGCTTGATCGTCTGGCTCCAGGAGGATGAGCGGACGTGACTTAGTGGCGTGCCTTGATTTGATGTTGAATAGCTGTGAAAGGTTAGCGATCGACGACACTTGCAGAATGAACCTCGAATCCACTTGCTCTCAGTCTGGGTCTATAGTGGGCAAAGAGGTGACATTTGCAGATGGGGCGCGAGTCGATGCGTCGATCTTGTTTGAATTTGCCTCAATGCTTTATAGCGGCGAAGATCTGATAAGCCGCGCAACCGCAACATTCTATGCATGACATGGAGTGCAGGAAGAATATTGATTGCATAATGATTCACATAATATATCGATACCTGAATAATTACACTGCATAAAAATGGTCGAGTTTCGCGACACTCCCCCTCCACTTGCTCATCTCCGTCCGGCTTTCCTCAACTTGAGCTCCTCCCTTGCTTCAAGGATCCAGGACCTTGCTTCCGACTTGGCATCTGGGACGTTACACAGAGCTCGGTGGTGTCCACCGTCGCGTGGGATCAGCTCCTCGAAGACTGTCCCTTCTATCTGCCTGCAGTACAAGCATTGTTTCTTGTCGAACTTGCATTGTCGATTCACCGGACAATCTTCCAAGCAATACTTTCACCACCACTTGATGTTGATGATCTCAAGCCGTTGATCCCCATTGATCACTTGAGCGCACGAATCAGAGTAGTGCTCGCCATCAGCTTCACAGAAGGCACATAAAATGTCATCCTGCACTCCGCGTGACGAATCGCCTAGTTTTTGAATGGGAATACTCGAAGATTCCATTTCCGCGACTTCACGCTCCAGCATGTCTGTGCTCATCGCTCCCTATCGGGAGACGGGGTGGCGGTCCATCCGTGGCGACTTGGGGAGTGTTTCAACTCCTTCCTCACTTGTCGTTGGAGATATCGGTATCAACTTGGGCTTCTTCAATGGGTTTACCGAGCTGTCTCCTCTTCTGTCCTCTTTGATCTCGTCCACCATCCTTTCCCAGTATTCGGAGTTAGGAACTCCTTGATCTTCGACTTCCTGCACTTGACGATCATCAACTGAGTGACGACGGTTCCTACTTGAATCATGGTCGGATACCACTTGCTCCTCGCCTTTGCGCTCATCTGGCATACTTGGGTCTTCAGCAGCTGCTTGCGACTTGCGTGTTTAACCTTTCTTCGACGGTATTCCATTCCTCCTTCAGCTGATCTACCAAAACTTGATCGCGGGATCCCCGGTCTACCTCATAAAATTTCCTTTCCCCCTTGTCAGGTGGTCCTGCATATTTCGGATATGAAGTTCAGCTGACTTTTGACCAGGTTCAATACACTTGCTCCTCGGGCGTCGTGTTCTTGGCGTGTTCCTTCTCGCAGCCATTCCTGTCTCCTCTCTAGGCGGATCTTACCTGCTTCCACTTGCGTTTGTTGATTCGGTCCATCAGGATATACCAGGTTCCCAATCTTGAGATCCACTCCTTTGTGACCATTGCTGTCCTGAGGCATTTGTTCGTGAGGAGAATTTGTTCTCCTGGTCCCGCCTGTCGATGGATTGCGTTCAGCACCGCTTGGACTTGCGTTTCCAGACCGAATGCTGTTGGATTTGCCACTTGCGTAAATGCGTGAGGGAACGTCGTCTCGCCATCGATGTCACCGGCGTTGAGATGACCACAAAAGTGTTGCCTTCACAGTGTGAAACAGCCGGGGGTAGTAGAACACCCAAGCGAAGCCGTGTATGCCGTCTAGTAGCGTATGAGCACTGTAAGGACTCTGATTCCACAAGTTGAGAGGAATAAGTAGGCGAGTCCCACCATGACGAGAAGGGTAACGCGTATGAGAGTTTCGTACCATTGGAGGAATACTTTTGCAGTGTGCCATATATCAGGTAGTTGGAATTCTGTCAGGCTGTTGGTTCTGCCTTCGAGCCACTTGATTATTGGTCCGTGGATGGTGTCCGTGAACTTGAATATGCCTCCTATTTCAAATTCAGATACAACTTCTCCACAGGATTCTGAGCAGTTGATTTGCACTTGAGCTCCTGAGAAGCTGAATCGAAGTACTGATTCGATACCTCTCCTTGATCGCATGGTATTGTAAAACTTGTGGTATCGCAGAGTACTTCAGCTTTAGTAAACCTGGAAGATGAGCATTTTACACGTACTTGAGCCCCCTATGCACAATTGTAGCATCCGACCAGAATGGTATTGGCTACTGTGCATATGTCATTGTCAATGACGAGGTTCGTGCGCAGGTTGTCTTGCAGGGTAAGGATGATTTCTGCGGTGAGCATGTTTTGAATACTTGCCGGTACAACATTCTGCTTACCCTCTCGAAATGTTACTGCTGGTAGGACCACTGGAAGTCGGTGTCGGAGGTTATTGAACCAGTTTGAAATGTTCTAATTTCTGCATTTGCAGTTGCCTTGAGTTTCAGCTGGGTAACTAGTGCAGTCTTCAATGAACTGGCACCTTGATTTTGTTGCTGCCGTTTCGTCTTTCATCGTAAACTTGGTTTGAATTCTGCTTTCTTGAGAGCGGTGTTATTTCCATCAGAGATGAATGAAGTGTGGACGAGAGGCATAGAAGGTACCGTGATTGAGGTTAGGGTGAAGGTGAAGGATTTCCACTTGATGGGGACATTGGGAAGCATGTGTGCTAAGAATGTTTTCGTCTTTCCTTTTACCGCATCAGAGTGGGTTGAACTCAATTGCCACTGTTTCTTGCCAGCGATTGCAGTGGTACATCTCGAACACTTGTGTCGTTTTTGGTGTGAGGTAAATTCGATAGAAGAGACAACCGGATTCCCAATAGAAACAATCGCAGCCTGGACCTCCACAAGATTCCACGCAATAAGTGTTTCCTGGGTATTTGTTACCGATATCAAGCTCTGGTATGATATTTGAGCTGTTGACAGCTGCACACTTGTCGCTGACGCATGATCCCATATGTGGATATCTTTTGCTATCAATGACGTTGTGATCGGTATTACGGGTGAAATAGTCCGTCTCTTCCTCACAGGTGAGGATCAAGTTTTTCCAAGGTGCTCGAATTTCATGTATTGTTGTCTGGTTAGTTGAGAGTGGACATTGGCATTGAACAGCTCCCAAAAATTAGCCCAATCCCAGATATTTCCCCGGAATGTGGGAATTGGGAGGGTGGGTAGTTCAAATTTCGTCGTAGGAGGACCACCAGGTGGAATTTTTTCTCCGAAAGTTGTACGTGAGGCACTTGGGATCATTTGATCTACAAATGACTTGAATGTCCTTAACCTTGCTTGTAGAAGTAAAATATAGTCAAACGCAGAAGTTAAAGCCGTTTCGGCCTTTGATGAATATTCCTCAAAATCATCTTGGTCTTTTTGCGACGCGTTCTCTAATTCGGCTAGTTCGATCGAGTACGCGCACAAGAGTTCCTCGATCCTTATGGTCGCTGTATTGATCGCCCCTAGACCCTCTTCTAGCTGGCAAATGCTTTCCCGTATGAAGTATGGGAATGACTCATCCTCTACCGAAGCAGCAGAGAGAGTTTCGAGTTGTTCGGTTTTGAACCGAGAAATTACGGTATCTAGCTTTTTTGTCTAATGAGTAAGCAACCTCTTAGAAGTCTCGAGTTGGATCGACATTAGTGAGGGGGCAAGATATATTTGGCTGAGATATGAGGCTTAGCTTCAACACTTGCAAAAAAGTTTAGAATGCCACGAGCGTGAGGATTGGTTCAAAAAACTTGCAACCAAAATTCAGAACGTGGAAAATTGCTTCAAAATTTGCAACCAAAGCTCAGAAGAGTAGAGGGTCAGATTTGGTTCAAATAATTGCAACCAGAGAATACTGACTTAGGAGCCAAGAGAGAGCATTTAAAACTTGCAATTCAAAGAAATTGACTTGACTCAATAGAATATAGGATGAGGAAAACAAAGTCTTAGTTTTGCTAGAGAAATCTTCTAAACTTGAGAACTTGCAATTTTTCAGCAAAGCTTTATGCAAATACTTGGCAATAACTTGTTACTGACTTGAGTTCCTCAACTTGTCAATGCACCATGTAGTGGTCGTGAATTAAATTGCCTTTAACTTAATGCCACGCGGGACTTGGGGAACAAGTGTTGTTTATCCGAATCTTGTGGTTGCACTTGCCGCTTGATCGTCTGGCTCCAGGAGGATGAGCGGACTTGACTTAGTGGCGTGCCTTGATTTGATGTTGAATAGCTGTGAAAGGTTAGCGATCGACGACACTTGCAGAATGAACGTCGAATCCACTTGCTCTCAGTCTGGGTCTATAGTGGGCAAAGAGGTGACATTTGCAGATGGGGCGCGAGTCGATGCGTCGATCTCATTTGAATTTGCCTCGATGCTTTGTAGCGGCGAAGATCTGATAAGCCGCGCAACCGCGACATTCTATGCATGACATGGGGTACAGGAATATCATTGATTGCATAATGATTCACATAATAGTACATCGATACCTGAATAATTACACTGCATAAAAATGGTCGAGTTTCTCGATAGCTGTTTTTTCAGGGCTACCTCAGTGCCACTCGGTGAAATCTCTTACAGGCTATGTAGGAGGTCTCATAAATCTCGTTGCGCACTCTTACCTGTTTGCAATATTTATTCGACGAAAACTGCTGTAATTTACATGTAATCATGAGATCAAAATGACTTTACAGGTAATTACGAGCTCTTCGTTTCATTGTATTATAATTGCGAATTCTTTGTTTCATCAAAGTTTCTCGTTGAAACTTATCCCCAACATTGCATTTTGCAGGTGTTATAGGTGTTATGCGAGTTCCTGATTTTCTTTATTGGGAGTTTGTAACGGCACAATCTTTAAACTTTTGGAATATAATTAAATCTGGAATGGCTGACCTACTATACTATGCTATTATAATCCTTCCTTACCTCACCTTTAACCGTTTTGTCGCCTACATCATTGAGCTATGCTATGCTTGCGATCCTAAAACAGTTAAACTAGGATACGAGGATTTAGGGCACGGCATTAATTACAAATGTCTAGAAAAAAACCATGATACATGGATAGGTAGGAAGTGACCGGCATAGTCAGTACAAGTGCATACTGGATTTGGAGCCACAGGGATATGAGAAATGAAATACCCTGTAATTTGCCTTCAAAATAAATGAACTGAAAATGAATGTTTGAGATAAGTATGTAGAAAGCAGAGAGTAGGATGACTAAAAGTTAACATCGCAGAAAGAAAGACCTTCTTTCTGGGCAGGCAATATGGATACCGCAGATCATTGGCTGCATTGTCAATACGGAGCCAGAGCTGGGATAGCTACCTTCCGTAAAATAATCGAGCCAGTTACCTCTGGGATGATTACACTCTAAGGAAATCAGCGTCTTTCTCACGAAGGGCAGCTTCGCCGTGCTTCGCGCATGACAGATGTGCATGATTTTGGAGCAAGCAGCATGTATCTACTCCATTTTGTGGAAGTGCTGGGGATAGAATTTCCTTTGCCGGCTATAGAATTTTCTTTGCCGGCTAATTCCAAACGTAGTAAATTCAATCCTTAGTTAATCATATTTGTTGATCTAGGAACGTTTCCAGTAATCCTCTCAAATAAATAAGCTTGACTCATTCTTCTTTGCAGAGACGTGAAGCGGGTTTCCGGACTTCGTTCTCTTCCGGTCTCTACTTGCATCAAGGAGGAAAAATTTGCAGAGGGAGGGTATCGCGGCGTCAAAAGCTGTGAAGGAACTTTTACGTAAGTACCGCTCGTTCTTGCTGCAAAACGCCCTCAGCGATATTCTACCTGCCTTTGTGGCTTTTCACATGTACCATTTTCCCAAAGTCTTAGGCAGTTACAGCACTAAGAGTCTAACATGAGAAGGAGTGGCGATACTTGTCTAATAAGATGTAAAATAAGACTTGTCTAATAAAACATGCTGTCTAATAAATTGTTCGTTTATTTGATTTAATACTGGCAATTTTTAGATGCTGCATAGTGGTATTATGATCTGCATTAGAATTCACAATGAATTGTGATTTAGCGTTGTCTCCCTTTTGCTCTGGCTATTTGAGCTCATAACATACTTAACTTCGCTGCTCTCGACGCTCTTCCTATGCGCGCGGATATCGCACCACCATCGACGCTCACGCTATGTGTCCATTTGGGCTTAAAATCGACAATGCCCCAAAGTGCACTTTTCAGAAAAGCTAACCATCAATTTGATAGTAATCTGCACTGTTCTGATTTTGTTCCACCTTTTCGTCTGCACGTAACTGAAAAGAAACTGAAATGTCTGGACTAAAATGAAGTCATTTTCTTCAGGACATACTCCTTCGCAATAGCTAGAAAGTGTTCAAGACGTAGAAGAACGTCAGAGTACTGTATCACTTCTTATTTTGCGTAAGTTATGTGAGTAGTATCAAGTTACGTGCGTGCGCGGCACGTACCACGATAAACTAAATTTTGTATAAAATCGTGATTACTGGTTTGGAACTTCTCAAGCACAGCGAAGGTGTGCACCCCTTTTCTGCCGTTGGCGTGACTTCTTTTTCTTCACGAATATCGGTTTACTTGCGTCACAGAGCCTTTTCCTATTAAATCTGGTATTTCAAAAAGAAAGGATACTTGGTGGCTACTCGTAATGCGATTTCTATCACCAACTGCATTTTTCAGAGCTGATACCGTTGCCTAAATTTCCTACGAGGTTCTTTACAGTGCGTTGCGTCTCTTTTTCTTGAACTGTCTTTGAATACGGCTACAACCTCAAACCGGAGAAATGGACACGTATCGGCGGCATATTAGCGACCTTTGTTCTCTCAAAAACAATGAGCGTCTGAAACTGAACATCGTAGTACACATCACATTACAGATGAGCCTTCAATCAGGTATCTTTTCCCTGTCAGCTTTAACTTAAGACCACCTACGCCCGAACTTCATTAATGTCAAGCTTCTCAGAATTGAGTGTGTTCAAAAAACTCACTCATAATCTATTGATATAGTTGAAACTCGGAAGTGTTACTGGTTCGAAATCTAGAACTAAGCTAGGCTAAAATTGTTTACTGTCGAGAATTGACCTTAGCTAGCTTGCCATTTCCTACTAACGTCTTGCAAAAGAAAAGCTTAATTTAACGTTATTACTGCAACAATCTATCGACTGCATGCAATAATGAAATCTGATGGATAAGAAAGGATAATGTATGTAACTGTGCACTTCTAAGCAACAAAGCTCTTCCAGTTCCGCCAAAGTTTTCTTGCGGTGCGGCTGCGTGAGTCTAAGTCCGTCACCTATTCGCATTCAGAGCACTGATCCCAAACAAGGCTAGCACTCTCGAATCCTGTGATATCGGCTGCTTATCTATAGTAGGCCTAACCTACAGGGTGACAACAAAGTCTTTGGCCAAGGACTTTGTAGCAATTATTTCTTGCACTTTGCCGGAAAACCCATGACTTTGTATCTGCGTTGACTAGCCAAATCCCGCAAATACAGAAGCAAAATTTCGTAGTCCATAGCTTTATTTATTTAGGGTCTCGGCGACATCTTCTCCAAGAATTTCTTTCAGTTGGCTCCCAAAATCATCACTTTTCTGCCCAGTACTCAACTGAGTAAAACCTTCCTATCCTAGAGAGATCCGTGCCTGAACTAGTCTTCTTGACCGGAAAAGGTCAGCAGATTGCTACCCTAACTTTTTGCCATTAAAATTCACAAAACAAGGGACAAAAGTGGGCAGAGCAAAATTTTAGAAGCTATGTTATTTCTTAGGCTTGAGCACATCCGGTGAAAATAAGATGGAGATCTGACGAAAGTTTTCCTTCACGTTATGAAAGAAAAAGCAGCAGAGGGTTGCTTCAGACCCCCCCCCCCCCCAATTCCTGATTACACAAAGCGGTGGAAGCTGCTTAGTAATTAGCGTGCTCCCTGAAACGAAGACCTGTGGATCTCTAAGGTGCAGTTCTTAGAACGCAGGAATTGAGCTTACTCTTGCTCAGATACCAGCTTCCTTGGTTTAGACCGAACGAAAAAACGGGTCATAAAAGTTCGACCAACTTGCGGTCCTCGAGCGTTGCAGTTGCCGACGGTTTTTGCGACTCCACAGAGAAGCCAAAAGAGTTATCTGAAATCCAAGAGGGGGTTCTCAAAGCGCATGAATTCTACATAATCCACACAAATCTTCAGATTGCTAGACCATCTACTCCCATTCTTATAATTTGTTATATTCGGCCAAAGACTTTGTTGTCACCCTGTATCTTAAAAAGCAGCAAAAGAATCGATAGCACAGCGTGAGCAATAGGAAATACTGACTACCTTTTGATTAATAACTTCTTTTCCTGCCACCTTATTAGCTTAGGAAAAATAATCGAAAAATAATCCTGTACGACGTATCTAAGCTCCCTTGTTAATTTAATCCTTACCGCTGCAACATTTCTGTATGAATTTTTGAAATCTTTCAGTAGTTCACATACTTTTCGAATACCTTCAAGTATTGCATTTTCAACTTTCACTGTGCCCTTCCTTTTTTTCTACGCAAATTTACCGCTAGAATTAATTCGCCGGCGTGCTTAACTAGAGCTAAAGATTCTATGGTCGATGTTCTCAGGAAATAGAACCATATCAGTGTTTGCAGGAAGTTTTTCAAGCTAAACCATAGATGTCAACAGGAGATGAAGATCTTGAGAGAGATGAGGCACTCCGGATGTTCGTTGGCACTGATAGAACATACGTTGCTTCCTTGTACAGCTCTATATGCGTTCTTTCTATAATTGTTCATTTGTTTTTCATCATTGTAAGTTCTCTGATTTCACTGCAACATGTGCCCACTAAAAATTCTTTTTCTTGAGGGAATTTGGAAGCTTTGTGGTTGGAAATCGAACTTCTCGTTTACTCTTCTACTTATTCTCTCGCTGTTGTGTATATTAAGATATCTCACCGAGCTCGCAGCTTGCATAATAGCACTGTTCTATTTGAAGTGGGCAGAATATGTGATTTTATGGAGGGTGAGTTTTGCTTAGTAGTTTGGGAAGGAAACGGATTCTCAAATTGTTCCAGGGTCTTGGCTCTTCTTGTCTTGCATCTGAGTTTACGGTTCTCATTGTGAACATTATTATGACATTACATCGCTTCGTTTATACAGTCCTGCCATTTGCAGCAAGTATTTATCTCACAAAGTCTGTCTTGCTGGTAAGATGACATTCAAACATAACCATGACTGTTTCCTCGATGTTATAAAAAAATGCTTATTTATTTACTTGTCCACTCGTTACGCACATACATGTGCGTGCGCTATCAGTATTCGGCAATGTCTAGGAAAGGAAATGGAGGAGGGGAAGGTATGGGAAAAGATGGGTTCTCTTCTTGTGAAATATAGAGACCAGAGCCGCCAGGGCAGACATCAAAACGAAAAGTCGATTCTCCAGATTTCCGAGAATAGGCGATCAAAAATAACAATGAAAATAATGAGTAGGAAATGAGCTAACAAGAAATTTCAAAATATTTGTGTGATATTTGCGGGACTTTCGGTCATCTATTCTCGGTTGGAGGGACGCAGTCATTGATGTGTCCGTCACTGGTAACCGGGATATAGCTAGTGAGGACAACAAAACGGATGGGGAGTAATGAATTGGAAAAGGAACGTTCACAGAAGTGGGAAAGTAACGGGCAAAGGTCACGCTCGTAATGCAGAAACTACTTAAAAAGTCATCTATACAGTTGTAGGTTTGAGGAACTGATCCTGTTTGATTAAAGGCAGCATCCACGGAAATGTTTGACCTCGTGATTTTGGTACAATTCGAAGTAATCGGGTGCGCTTAGCACTAATATAATGCTGAAAGCAGTGAAAACCGGCAAAATCCCTGTTTTCTGAAACCCTCAGTCCATCGATTTCGAGCAGATTAGGCCGAGTTGCGCGATCTGCTCGTTGTGGACCGATCCAAAAAAGTCAATACCGCTGCCTTTTTCGTCAGCTGTTTTGCGGGCGAAAGATGTTTTTGGCCATGTTCTGCGGCGTTCCTAAAGTTTATGGAAGAAGACAAACTTTGGAAAAAATAGACTGATCAGTCAAGATGTAGAAAATTCACCAATGACAAGTTTCATTATCAAAAACTATTCAAAGCTCATTGAGTGGGAATTTGCATTGCTTCACCATACCTTAAAAAACCCCAAAAACCCAAGTGCAATCACATGAAGAAAGAAAATAATAGAAGAACGTGAATAGCAACGCTTGCGCAGCTTTTAAGCTTGATTCTTCAGTATTTAGGGGGTACTCGCTGCAATATTTTTATTTTTCTTCACCATTGTTGTGGTGATGAACACGGAGATACAAGTCCTTGTCTGGGTGGACTCGACCATGAGTTGGGCAATAATGGAGAGCCCTGTCGCAGATGTATACGAACTGTGAGCTGAATCGATTTTGTTGTTTTTGTTACAAAATGAGTTCTCCCACCCATAGTTTAACCCTTTTTTGTGTTGGAGAACCAGAATGTCTCTGTTTTCTATCACTGCTCTGTTAGAAAATAATCCTTCACAGATTTACCCATATATACAGCTATGGAGTTGGTTTTATAAATCTTGTTGCATTTTCTTGCTTGTTTGCAATACTGTTTCGACGCAAGCAGTTGTCGTTCACACGTAATCGTGAAATCAGGATGACATTACAGGTGAATGTGTATCTCATTGAAATTTCGAGTTAAACCTCGCATCTTACAGGTTTTATGCATGGTTTTGGGCAATCTTTCATGTTTTGTCTTCTGGGAGTTTGGAAGCATGATAGAATATGACGCATTGAATCTCATTTTAACTGAAACCATCGACCTGCTATTTTTCGATATTACTATTCTTCCTTATCTCGTGCTCAATAGGTTTGTTATACATACTTTTGAGCTTTAAAAACCCTACAATCCTAGAAACTATTCATAATCAGGGACAAGGCATGAGCTTTAGTTGTGATCTCCGTAAACCTATTATTCGAGCGGATTTATGTGCACTCGAATGTTCGAAAATTCGGATAAGCGAATTCTTCAAATTTTTGAACTGCACGAGCTTTGAATAATTGGATATTTCGACTTCTTCAATCTTTCGAACATTTGTGAAATCGGATATTTTGAATCTTCAAGTGGTTCGAGTGCTTGAATAATCGAATTTCGATATTTTCCAAATTATTCAAATGTTTGAATGAAGAATTGAATTGTCCGAGTGCTCGTCCGTATACTAATGTATTTCTAGTAATGATCTTAGCATAGTTGCGACACTTCAATTTATATTACTGTTTTACTGCTTATGTGCTCTGTAATTTTCCAAGAGTCAGTACCTTATGTTTCACTTGAAATATCAAATGTCGACATCGATGTCAGAGTCATATTTTTTAAATCACTTTTTTAAGCCATATTTGAAATGTTTCTGCTTAAGGAGTATCCACACTCAGCTAAAAGCTATCCTATTGCCGAAGGCTTCTCCGTCTAGTTTGAGAGCAAACATGCATATCATCAGAGGTATGTGATCATGCTCATGAAAGCAATATTAGACAAATGCGACAACATACAAAACAATTTTCCTCATGAAAATAAACGATGTTGGGTTAGTAGGATCGTGATCAGATGACCACGTAATTTTTCAACAAGAAAAACATTTCTCTCTCAAGTAGAGAGTACAGTCATCCTAAAATATAAAGCGCAACAAGGAATGGGTCGACTTACCTTTGCGAATGGTTTGTAAGCAGGTCCTTCAGCATGATGTAGCAGCAGCTCTTTCTCTGATAAATGTATAGCATGAACGCAGTTTGAACGGCGTAGTGATTTGGGTAGCAGCAGCAACTGTTTTCAGTTGCTGCTAAACTCCGTTCGATTGCTGCTTTAGCTTTCGTCCCTTTGACGCCAGTTGCTGAGAGATGGCAGCAATTGAGGGGAGGATGGCAGCAACTGGGAACAGTTGTTTCTAATTTTTCAGCTCGAACCATTACGCTCGGACTGCGTTGGTGCTGCACAGTTACCGGAGATGTGTTAGCTAGATTGGCTGGAAAATCATTGGGAGTCAAAACTACACGAGATATACTATACTAATTAGACTTTCACTAGGCATTTAATTGAGAAAGCTTCAAAAAATGTACATTTATGTGAGTTATCACCTGTGGAGGATCTTTAGTACGAAATTTTCAGAAATTCAATGCTGCCTAGATAGTGCATACAAGCTAAACTAATACAAACTGTTTTAGTTCAACCTGCGTAGACAGTGGTTTTAGTCGACTTCCAATCTACTATTTCATTATTTATCTTTTTATCTGTATGCTATGAAGAATCCATCTGTGAAAAGAACGCTGACAGGAGAAAACAGAAGACTTGAATGATGCGAATTAGGACCTATTCAAAAGCTGTTGCCATTTTAGAACCTTTTTCTCTTATAAATCTGCCAAAATCAGTGTTTACAGTAATATCTTTTGGAATTGGAAGGGAGTAAATCACAGTATCTATTCCGTAAGCATTGTGTTAACTCGATCACATACTTTTCCTACACATCTTCTACTGCAGGACAACCAAGAAGAGTGAAGACGAGCAATATACTTGTCATTGTCAATTAATGTAGCTGCCACTGCTAGGGCTACGAGCCGTCTCGACACGTGTCACGTGAGCTCCAATGAATCCTAAAATCCACACTCGACAGTTCCGCAACTCATTCATAGGGCCTGCACTTAAGCTATGGAATGAAATGCCACAGTCTCTGTTGCTAGCAACTTCTCCAGCAAAGTTCTGTGAAGGTCTCTCAACCTTTTTAGAACAAGGCGGTCGCCTTTGACTTTACCTTTTGTCATCCTTTTTGACATTAATTACCGGTTCATCTTTTCAGGGTTTTTCAAAATCACGTTTCTCCTCCCAGTTTCCTCATGCTCCTTTCCAATGCTTAAGTTGTAATCTTTTCCCCCCTAATGCTTTGCCATGACTTCCCACTAAATTGTTCGTTTGTGTTGTTTGACAAGCAAGTGACATTCTAGAGTAAAGAATGACCCTTACTAAAATTTCGAGAACACTTCATGGAGCGCACATTTTTGGGTTTCTCGACCTCGAAGTGGAACATAGTGGAATAGCATGGGTCAAGTTACACAGGCCGTGAAGTGACGATAAATTCTGGTAATGCGCGCTATGAAAAGTCCTCCCGAAACGGCATGCCGGCTTGTCCTGAACAGCAATGTTTGGCTTGCTCATTCTGCCAGAAAAGTTTTCTGTGTTTAATTTTCAAACTGCCTCCTTTATAAACTAAAGTGGGAAAGGTTCAGGACTGGTTGAGTGCTGGATTGGTTGAACAAGCATAGAAGACTTCCTCAGATCATTCGACAGAATATACCTTAAAAGGCAAATTTCGTCGTTTTGCATACCAAGGAAACAAACATCTGGTCACAAAAATTGAGAATGGAAATTCTTAGAAATTGGAAATTGCGAGGACGAAGGTGAAAGGCGAATAAGGCGTTCTGTCTTCTAATGCACATGACGCGCTGCACATATGCATTTATATAGATAGGAACACAAAGAACATTAGGATCGACATCACCAAAATGCCGTCGTGCCTCTCGTTGTTCTCAGCAACAGAATTTTTTTCGTCGCATGAGAAGCAAGTATTGCTTGGGAACCTCTATAAAAACAATTACATCGACGTGAGCAGAGAAGAATCATGGAATATAGAGCATGAGCGAATCTGTGCGTAGCTGCGTAGATCCGGGAAATTCAAGGAATTCTGCAAGTTCCGAGTTTTTTGTTATACGGATGCTTCGATACTGCACTTTCAACGCTCTCAGAATTGACGCTTCTGGTTTTGCATTGGGAAAAGAAGTGAAATTTCAAGGAACCATTTCCTAAGTTTTTCAACGACACTGAGAACCGAGGAAATTCCGTTGCGGTCTATGTATTAAGTTTCACAGTGAATGGTCTATCACTGTCTTGAGCAAAAAATGTCGGGTCCCATGAGCAAAATTGAGGGAAAGTGTTGAAAGGAGAAAAAAATGAAAAGAGTTGAAAAGAGCGAGGTACACGTTGAGATTCAATTACTCCATTAACAGAGCGGGTTCAGATTTTCCAAGGTTATCCGAGAAACGTATCACTGCGAGAGGGGAATTTTCGTAATTTTGAAATAACTGTTGACAGATATCCAAATGAAGAAATTCTCAGGGTTTCCTGAAGTAGGTTAGTTGTTCTCTTCTGCTTTTTCTCCTTGATATTTACAGTTGCGTCCGGCAGCCACTGCAAATGGGCGCCGGCGGGCGCCGGCCGCCGCCACCTTCCGGCGCCCCGGTATTAATGAGCTATAAATCACTCGAGCTTGAGAGAAAGCGAAGAAAAATACAATTTTAGTCCACAGTAGATAGAGTGCAGTGGATATGTTAAGGCTATAAGGCAGGGGACCATTTTCACAACTTCAACGTTTTTTCATTTTTGTGATTTTCATGGGGAAAGATTTCTGAATACACAATAAGCGAAGCCAACTCTTCCATTTTCTGCTATAGTACAGTGCTTCGCGAATACAAAAATGGCCGTTATTCTTCTATAGATGGACACAGTACTTCAGTTATCCCATCTGAATAATAAAGCTCATCCAATTCGGGATCCTCAGAAATAATTGAAATCCGTACAAACTGTTCCATATCCATTGCGAAGTAGTTCTACCGCTGTCATTTATCTTTCGTGGAGCAGTCCTTTACGGCGGAGTTACTCTCTCCCGGTTTCCCTCAACTTTGAAAAAGTGGTTTTTCACTATTACTTACACTATTACTATTACTTACACCTACACTTATCGTAGTTTATCTTCGAAATTTATGCAAAACGTTGCCGGATGCCTTCCTGGACTACCCGAAGGAGATCACGGGGGACGTTCCAAGCAGTGAACCCCAAACACTGCGATACTTAACTCTGGATCTCCAACGGAGTGGAACCAGCGATAGGGACAGATTGCAATCTGCCGCTCAAACCACTGAGCCATCCGGGCTACTTTTTATGTTGGAGTTTGTTAGATAACTGCAGCAGTCGTAGGCAGCATACTATATGTATTTGCAAAACGGGGCACAGGGCAGGATTCGATCCCCTGACCACCACAACGTCGATCATTCGCTCAACCCACTGAGCTATGCGCGCACGCGATGCAACGTACAAATGGTGTCCAATCTTACTTACACTTACACTTATCGTAGTTTATCTTAGAAATTTAGGTGAAAAGGGAGTTGGGTGGGGCCACTCCTGTGAAGCCTAAGCCTAAGCCTTAAACCCATTCTTAAGCATAGGGTTAGGCTTATCTACCCTGTCTACTATGGACTAAAATTGTATTTTTCTTCGCTTTCTCCCAAGCTCGAGTGATTTATAGCTCATTAATACCGGGGCGCCGGAGGGTGGCGGCGGCCGGCGCCCGCCGGCGCCCATTTGCAGTGGCTGCCGGACCGGACTGTACCTGCTCCTCAGCTAGTTCTTCATATAACTGCAATGTACTCGATAGTTTTTTTTTGTTGAGTTGTACGGTTTTCTTCTAACAGGGTATGCCATGTAGTACGTAAATATTGAAGATAAACTTATTTTCATTCCGTTTCACAATAAACAGACATTCATTCCCGGAAATCACAATGACTCTTATTTTCTGTTTTACTGTTGTCAGCGGGATGCAGAGCACAAAGAGTTTTGGCGTAGGTGACATAAACTGCATCCAGAACGAATAAAGGCCTCGAGAAGATTTATTCAGAGTTTTCAAGTAGCTAAAGCCATAGATAATGCAACCAGTCGAATGTGGATCATACCCGAGAATGTTGATTGTATTGCTACGTTGTGTGCTGTGTTGATGGCGTAGTTGCCAGAAAATCCTTGCTCTCACAGACTGCCTCCTTTTCATTGATTAGGCTTATACCAGGTTGATGAATCGTCGGCACATCTGGTATTAGAACAGCATCTGAAATTAAATGTAAAATTGTTATGTGCAAAAATATGGATTCAATGCTTACCATTCTTGCCAATTTCATGTGATGCGGGATCCATGAACTGTGCCGTCCGCCGAAATGAGATTTCCGAGAGAACTTTAGAGCGCGAATAAATAGATATCTGTAGAAGGGTGGATTAATCAATCATAGCTTAGAGTGAATGTCAAGCAGTGTCATTCAGTTTTTTCCATAGAAATACAGGAAGTACAATATGTACAAATGAATTCAATCCATAAAAAATTGAACGATGACCATCGAGCACTACAGGTGGATAAAAAAGGCACAGCAAACGATTAATGCTTCCTCCATCTTTCCAGGAGAAAAAAGTTGTTACTAGTAGTGCTCCTTATGAAATTAATGTTAAATCAGGGAATAAATTGATTTCTTTTTTTTATAATAGTCCCATTTCGTGCCTAAAATTGGACTTAATGTTTTCTGTAATAAACAGCTCTAAAGAGGTAATTCCAACAAGTTTACTCGTGTTTTTTACAGGGTCTCATACGGAAGATGAAGCTCTAGTTGCAGTCCAGAATGAATACTGAGCTCCAACCCTTCCGCCGCCCGGCCTCCCCCCCCCCCCCCCAAATCTCAAAAATGGGTTGTCGGACATTTGAAATTACTTTATAACTCTATAAAACTAATAGATAAATGAAGATAAATGACAATGTTGTACAGACTTAATTTCATGGTTTATTTTTATTATTACTCTTAAAATCTTTATCATTAATTATTTTATATTGGGACCAATATTTCTAGTGCTTTTATTATTCGATCTGTGTCCACGATGTAGCGAAGTTGCCGCTTTTCCCACGCTCCCTCCTTGGCTAGCAACTCCTACATCTGACACTGCAAATTACTGGTAAATTACTACTCCTTAGATAGGAGCCAACAAGATACTGAAGCGTGGTGACAGGCTGACGAGTCCTAGCCAGTTTTAACAAAAGAATATTGGAGAAATTATTCATGACAATGGCAAACAAAGCATGGTCCAACTAGTCTTGTTTATTAGCCTTTTTCCTGGTTCTGTACCAGTACCTTTTGTTGCCATAGGTTACACTCATTAATTATGCCACCCCTGTTGCTGTCATAAATAGATAAGGGAAGTTTTTCTTCCTTATGCTCACAGTGACGCGCATGCCTATTTTATTACCAGGTTACGTAAATGATTGAAATAAGGTTCATTAAATAGAGCAGGGGTGCCAAGTGTCCATTTACTAGAGATTATTTATTTATTTATTGGTTTCTACACTACTGATGTTCGCCAAAAATTGCAGTCAACTTGTTAACGTTATACATATAAGTGTGCATAGTACGACTAAGGAACTTCAGAGTTTTAAAAAAAACTGGTAATCAATGAGTGGCTACGCATTGGAGGTGTTCACGCTCGTAAGTTGATTCTTACTGGCCTTTAGTATTACTCGTAAGAAACTATAAAACTAATTTTCTCTGAGATAAAATTGGAACAATCTTATAAGTACACCTTGAAGTATCCTTGGATTTTTTTCTACTGTATCTGGAGAGCTTCTCATTTACTTCTTCATGCTCGTGACCCATCTTTGCATAGCGTACTTATGTGCATGTAGATAAATAAATAAATAAATAAATAAATAAATAAATAAATAAATAAATAAATAAATAAATAAATAAATGACAATACCTTGGTTCCATTGCTGTTCTCGGCCTTATACTGAAAATCACATAACACAAGTGCAAACTGAACCGGCATCAACTTCATGGTTGAGCGGTAGTGATCCTCCATAGCATTCGAATCCCTGGATGTTGATCATCTGAGATCCATGAAAACTTCGCAGTTTTTCCCAAAATGACTCACGCTTCTGTCGTTTTATCGCTAACAAAATTAGAAAGACTCCTCAACGACGTTTTGCGAATGATCACGACATTGAAGTCGGCTGGAAATTCATCGGAATCCATGCAAGGAAATAAATATCGCAACCCTTTATTGGATCGACTCTCCGCTGCAAACCACAGGCCATACCTTAAATCTTGGACATTTCTATGCAGTTCCTTAAACAAAATCATTTATAGTGAGCGCTAACCTACTTTCACCGCGTTCTGACGAGTACGAGAACTCAACTGGACCTTTGCCAGGAGCAATTTTTCCTTTGAATTTCATAAGAAACGAATAGGCAACATCGACAGTAGTGTTTTTGCACAGAACAAATGTCTGGATCTCCGTCTGAAACACGATGATATTGGAGATCTTAGGAGTACAAACTTAATGTCTAAGAGCTTACCGTATCATCATAGGCTCCTTTTCTCACGGATAACTTTTCCGATGAATCCTTCAGACGCAGGGAGAAATCCGTTATCTCAATGTTATCCCCTTTATGTACATAAATGCGCTGCGACTCATGGTGACTAGTAAAGACAATAGTGACTTCTCCTTGAAAAGACTTAAGAAAACATAACCTGGTAAGTGTAGATACCCTTCATAGAGGCTTTAAATTCAATTAAATTCGAATACTCACCTTATTCGATTTATTATATTCCGTAGCAAACTGTATCCTAATATCATAACGCTCAGGTACATTAGCATAAGGAATTGACTGTAGTCCAAGATCTTCAGGGAGAATATTTTTGTTCAACAGCGCCGCAAAGGCAATAACAGCATACACGAGGCTTAATAGTTTATCAGATGTATTTCAGAGAATCCAGGAGACTTAAGCACTTACCAGGATGCGACAGAGACGAATAACCATGTCAGGAACACCCTCGACGAGCAGAGGCGCGTTCGGCGGTGTTCGCTTTCTTTAGCAGGTGGCATGACATAGCGGATCTCGAACACTGGATGTGTTGTCCATGTTTTTGTTTACTTTGCACTTGAAAACAAGAAATGCTTGCCGGCTTAACAAACAAAGGAAGACGGTGTAGAAATGCAACATCTGTATGGGGGTAAGTGAAGAATGGGGGTGCTAGGATTTCGCAATGTTACTTGGAATTACGTCACGATCCTTGGTAAATATTCATGTTCATTTTCGTCTACTCTGCATCTCTTTGAGCGCCCTGTTTCGGTGTACTCCAAAGCGTATCGACTAGTATCCGGTACCAAGACTTTTCCAGAAATGCTAATTCATTATTTGCTCTCACAGCATCTGTTGCTACATAATTTTGCTTCATTTTATTTTCGATTACTGGAAGGCGCGCCGGAATTACGGAAAAAAAGCTTCGAAAATAGAGTACAAAAATTGTCCCTGTGCTTCCTGTACCATTCCTTCAACTCCATTGCAATCAAATAATTTTGTGAAGCTCAGATAGAAGATAACTTGACATATAGTGGACCAAGCACAGTGGCCAAATAGTGTTTGAATTCCGATCGGGCCAGTCTTATTCGCTGTTTTTTTTTGTATTCAGTAAAGTAGTCCTGGAAAAGGACCTTCGGGAAAAGGGCAATTTTTAATGTGAAAGTATAACTTTGTGTATCATGTCCACCACATACTCCTGTGGGGGAGAGAGATCGTGATGCACCATGTGCATCAGGTGGTCCTTAAATGCTGGTTAAATGCACCTCGCCGATCCAGTGCCCTTCCTAGGTAATGTAAAATGGCCTGTAGAATATTCACAAAAGAAATTTGAATATGCAGGTTATGCCAAGACGAAGCAAAGTAGAAGCGCCTCCTCGCGCCCGGTCTATCCTGAGCAGCCCAACGTTAGATTTTAAGGGTCTAGGTATTCTTTGCCCTAGGAATGCTTCACTGGATTACCTGAGACTGTATTTTTGGCTGTGACACCGTATTCCACTCTCCGTATTGCAAAGGCATTGAATTAGCCTGATTCCTTTGCAGTACAGAAGAGTTTAGGTCTCAAGCCATTTCCCAGTTAAGATTTTATGAAATAAGATAAGATAGCATTTCCGTCTCCGATACAATAACGAACGTAAGCCAAGTAAATCATTTCCTTCGGCGGCTGAGGGGATCTGATTATTATCAAATCCACGGGTTCGCGTCATTAGTTTTATAGTAAAACTATTCTTTACGGTTAAATATGTTAACTGGTCAGCTCTTGATGAATCTATGCAAACGTAAGCTTCTCTTGAAAAATTATTTATTACATGCACTCATGATGCGTCGAAAACAACCCATCACGACAAACTCATAACGCATGCAGAAGGGAGGGAACAAAACAACAGAAACAGGGAACAGAGATGATATCTCGGCGTTGTATATGTCTTACTAAAATGTGACCACAAGAAGTCCATTTCTACAGGAAGAAATTCTTTATGTTTTTCTGATCTCCTATCTGAACAAATAAAAGAAGCAATTGAAAAAGATATCGGATGCAGTTTGAACAGACAGCAAAGGCGCCTCACAGTTTTCCTTTTGATATAAAAACGTTTCTCAAATTCGGAATTGACTTCTTGGTATGCTTATACTTGAGCTTCCTCGATGGGAATGGTAATAACGTTGCCATATGACGGTTGTTGTCATCGTGAAGCACAGGTTCTTATCAGGGTTCGAAACGCTTTTCTCCACGCTTATGTATTGTATAACAACAGCTTAACTACGTCTTATTTATGTTTCTCACCAATTTGCCAAATTTTACTTTGAAACTTTGAAAAACAGCAAAAAATGGCATTCTCTCAAAAGCTTATCAGTATGCTGTGCTTGTTAAGAAGATAAAATATGACGATGGGTTAGTTCCATAAATTGTCTTTTTCCTATTTTTCTTGCCTCATCTTTGGTGTTTTCATTAACCTTTATTCCAGACAGATTCTACAGATCTTCTGAAGAAAATGTGATTTCCACTGTGTTTCTCGTATTCCTCTTTTCGATTTCACTTTTTTGACTTCATTGCCATTCCAGAAAGATCCATAGTATTTTGTGGTAGAACTTTAGCTTATCAGGACGCTTTCACATTTGCCTGGTTACCTCTGGAATTTCGGTTTTGATCAAAGCATCCGTTATGTACCTATACATACGTACTATTGTATACAATTAGCATAGCTTTATTTCATTTATGTTCAGGTTACTATCCATATGGATTTTCTATTTGCTACATATTCATAATGCGTCATAGATTTCCCATTAATCTCTCGTCGCTCTCGTAATTTCTTTCTCAACCGAGAACAGGTCTACTGTGGCGACTTTTAGTGCCTTAAATGCTTATACACTACATTGCTTTTTTTAAGCTGATTTGTTATTACTGGTTTCGCTTTCAAATTCACTTATTAACAGTGCCATGGTGCATTTTTTCAAACTATTCAAATGCTACGGCATTCCACAGTTTCTCTTTCAAAGGCAGCATGAAAGTTTTCTACATAGTTCACTAATGTAATTCGTAATGAATCACTAAAGTTCTCATTAAAATCGAGAGGTGAGGCCCTGAGAGGCAGGCTTCGGGCTATTCAAGGACCCTTCTGGCTCCTTTCCTGAATTTCTTCTGGTTTCTAATTCTAGAATTCGTCTGCGGTCTGTAAAACGCAGCAAATTAACTGCTTTTTTGTCATCTGTCAGAACGATTACGGAGTGAACCCGACTGCATACAAGAACTCTCGACTGAAACTCCAAATTTTAAATATTATATCCAGATTCACCCGCAATGAAAAAATATATACTCCCATTAATTAGAGTGAGACTCTCCACCTTCGAATCCAATGAATTCAGGAAGTCTCCTGAGTTTTAAGAATCTCTCTTCCAACCTGTGTTGTCACATTCCATTAAAGATGCGTAACGTTGAGTGATTTTTTCTGTACATGATTGATTTCCATGAAGACATTTCACTGCTTTGTCACTGGTTCTTCCATCTATTTACCACTGTATAGCCAATACGTCATTAGTTTTCGCCCCCTATCGCAATTCTGGATATTCGTTCTGGATTGTTTTCAAACGTTTTTCTTCGTACCCAATAACTTTCTCTTGCATGGCTTCCCTGTGTAACCCGATGGCTACAGGAATGTCGACGATTGTAGGCGATGCGCCGCCCACCTTCTTCCAATCGACGATCTAAATCACCTGCTCAGCATTACTTGGTGGCGTTCGGCAGCATCCGTCATGTTATGGATTTTTTCCTGGATTGGTTTTCATTATCCGCTAACTGAGCTTAAAAATCGCCCTGGAGTTAGCCTTGCTGCCTGGGTTTTTCTGATGTTTTTTTTTTGGCCCTTAGCGTTTTGTTAACACTCATCTCATTTCTCTGGATGTCTAGGTCACTTTTCAAGGATTTGCCTAAAAACGCGCTGTAACCAGTCGTTGTACGCAGTGCATCGTAGTACTTCTCATTCAGATGTTCTCATCCTTACAATGGCACGACGTGCACACGCCGCTTCTCATATCGGCCTGGCTATTCCTGATTATAATGGCTAGGATACGTGAGTTCATATCTTCATCACGGAAAATATGCCTGTGAACCAATTCCTTCATTTTTTCCCTGAAATCGCTTCGAATTCTCTGTTTTATATGAATTTTTCACCTATCACTGCACTGCGCACGCCTCCACAGTGAGAAATGCGCGTAGTTCTGTGACAGTGATCCATCATCGTATACCTGGCACATGTGTACAGTCGTTGAAAAGGTAATACTCTTCAAAGGCACATGATATTGATTGCTACTTTGATGGATTGCGATTGTTCACATTAGCATTGAACCATTTAAATCGTAGAATTAAACTGAATAGAACAAATAGTTCCCTTAGCCTCTCTTCCAGAACTTCCTGCTCTGCAGACGCACAGCGTTACCCATTGTTTTCGTCACGATCTTACTCACAATGTGACCTTTGCGGGAGATCTTATCTTATAGAAAAACGTGTTTCCCTGGACATATATTCGCTTTAAGCGTCGATGAACAACCCAGGCGGAAGTCTGTGATCGAAAACTTCCAGAAAAATCTAACACATTATTGCATAAAGCTCTTTATCAAAAGCTCTTTTCTTTGCAGTCTTTCATAAATCACAAGTGCTGGAGAAAATATTTCCCGAATCTGCTCTGCTGATTGTTCTTGGATTGATTGTTGGTCTCATTCTAGACGAGCTATGGGTGCTGGATATCTACCTACATCCAGGTAATTTTGGATAAAAATGTAGGGTGCAAGGTGTAAAAAATCAAAGACATGTAAAAAATCAAAGACAAAGATGCAAAAAAAATATAAGAGAAGAAATAAGGGCTGTACTACAAAGAGAGGGAAAGAGAGGACAGTTCCCTTTCCTCAGATCCATCAATATCCTTTTCCTTGCGATATCGTAATGGAGATTACGTATAACATAGTAGTGATACGGCCGCACTCCCATTCCCCCACCCACTGTTCCTTCTCACAAAAAAAAAGAACAACTACAGTACACACCCTCGTGACATTAATCTGGAGTTTTGTGGATGTTTTTGAATTTTTTCCAAAACTTTTCAATACAGTCAAACATTTAGTCTGGCCATACCAGTTAAATAGAGAACTCAACTAGATAATACTTCAAAATACCTTAACTAGACAATACCTCCAAATTCAAGGACGATTTTTTAAAGTTCTCGAATTTAAGTTGCTCATACAGAACGAACTACATAGGTAGACATACGAACTCATCTATCGACAAACGAACACGTGACTATTGGCCGCATTATTTGTGAAAAAAAAAAACAAGATTACGCTGATGAACTCTTAGGATCGAAGTGGAAATCAGAATTGACAGCCCTGACGATGCCCCTTAATTGCGCGCGCTTTTCTGTGACTCACCTTTCTTCCGTGCTTCATTGTAGTATCTAAGATTACACCTAGCCTTTATCTATATATGTACCACATTGTAACGATTTTGACTGTAGCAGTTGATTGCGTAAAGAATTAAAGTGACTTATGATTGATTAGGAAAAAACTGGGTAAAATAAAGCAGCGAAAACATAAACTACACAGCCAATTGCTAAAAAAACTAACTGATCGCGTATGCCAAAGGTATTTCCTAGAAAGGGTTTGAGCTGGTGCTGAACTTACTGTATGGTATGCTCACTTATGACTAAAATCGAATAATTCAAATAATTTAATTATTCATTTTGGACCAGATCCAAGAATTTCAAGTATTCGAAAAAGAGAGAGAGACCTAAGGCCTGATGCCGGCATGGCCGCGGCCTTACCTTTGGCCGGCCACATTTGGTCACCGACATCTATACTGTAGACACAGTGACAGAATTCTCTCAAATTCCGAAAATAAGGGTTATTCGGTGCGTCGAACACAAACATCGTATTCATTTTGGACCAGAGCCTCGCCGTGGAGAAATTACGGTAGGTGGTGGAAAACGTAGTTAATTCCGGCGCCAAGTAGCTAGCCCTTAATGGCCACGAAAGCAGCCACATTTGGCCCACTTCCGAAAGGCGGCCAAATGTGGCCAGAAACTTCAGGAAGAAAAAATTGGCTGAAACTCTGCATGGAAGGGTTATTTCAGGTGCTGTGCACTAAAATCGCATCAATCTCGTATAATAAGCCCATTTTTGTAGGGTTGCGATAGGTGTACGGTAGGTATGGCATCTTACAAAACTTTCTGAAACTGCGCATAGGCGTTTACTTGGGGTTTTGAGCACGACTACCAACGCCATTTTGCATGATATTGCCGCTTTTCTGCTGAAATCAGCATATTCTTCCAAATTCTTATCGCTCAAAGGTGGCCATGCCAGCATCAGGCCTCTAAATGCTTCCTTACCATCCCTAAAGAGTCGTATCACTCCCACTTTTTCAAACATTTGACTATCGACTTATTTGAACTCGAGTTTTCGAGTTTCAAATACGTTGGTAATCATATAAAACATTATTCAGTCCTAAGTATAGCACTTACCCTGCAAGCATATCTTAAGGTAAAAAGACAGAGCAATGCCAGGAGTGAGCGCGTCCCCGAGTTGACTCCGACTTTCCACTGAAGGTGTCGAAACCTCGTAGTGGCATCATCTACCTAAGTGAGTGTAATTGCACAACTGTTGGTTTACTCCACACGTAATCGTATTGTTGGTCATGTTGGACGTGAGCCAACGTGGCGATTCCTACCCCTAACAGCTTGGAATTTGAAACGTATTCACTACGTATAATAGCTGAAACTGTCAGCACGTTTATCACCCATGACCGTTACTTAAGGTTGTTTCTATTGTTCTCTAAGTACACATCCCAACGCAGCAGTGGCGGACGCAGGGGGGGGGCGCGCCCCCCCCCGAGAATGGGTCGCCAAATTTTCGAAATTACTTTACAATACAAATAAAAATCTTGTGTTAGTTTATTTTTAATTGTTTATTTTTATTATTATTTTTAATATATTTTTTTATTTATTGTTTATTATTATAATTAATATTATTATTAATTTTATTTTCCGTCTGGGTCCCCAAAACGGCGGAGACCCCACTTTTCTTCCCACGCCCCCCCTCCCGCCCACTTTCTGCGTCCGCCACTGCAACGCAGGTATTTTATTACTGAGATTAGGCTCTGGCAATTCCCAGGAGAGGCACATTTTTTCTAATTATAACTGATCTCAGTGCTTGTCTTACAATTCTAAGCCACAGCCAGGCTCACAATATTCAGGAATACTGGAGTTACCGTACCTGGTTTCAGAAACAACTGTAACCATATTCTCTCTGTGGTCTTTGGCAAATAGGTTTACTCTTTCAGATTTGTTCTTCCTTTATCTTTTGCCTCCCATAGCACTTGATGCTGGATACTTTCTGCCGAACAACGCGTTCTTCCTAAATATCGGCACTATACTCCTATATGCAGTTGTGGGGACAATATTCAATATAATTACTATAGGTGAGTTTTTTTTAGGTATTCTAATTTTCTGCCTCGATGGAAAAATTTCATGGAAGACCGTGCGTACTTTCTTATTAATCTCAGCTCCAGAAAGTTTTTTCCTGTGAAACAGCGATCCATACTGCAAAGAGATTATGGAATTAAATCCAAAACATTAACTAATACAATATAGTCATCAATTGAACGTGTATTTCGCTTAAAGTATCGAAGATGTTAGGAAAATCATGGCAAGTTCGTACGGAAAACTAGAAACCTCTTGCTTAATGATTTGCTTTCTTTGGTTTTCAATGTTGTCTTCCTTTTCTCGCTGTAATCGACTCCCTTCGACTACTCCTGACCCCTTGTGCTTGTTCAAAGACGCGAGACCACTTCTGAATAGGTTTCTTGTGTTTCCCGATAGTCTTCATCTTCTTCCGATAAATTCCAATTCTCAGCATAATGCAACGTTTCTACAGGTGAAAAATTGTATTATATCTTTCTTATTAGAGTTGTTTTTGGCAAAGATTGTTAAATAATGCTTTACTTGTTAGTTTGTTCTTATTTTATCTTTAATAAGAAAGATATGTTTGGAAGCTGTAATGCTACGATTCAAAGACACTCAAACATCCAAGGTACCGATGAAATGATCTCAGGAAATTTCAGTGATTTGTTAGACCGTTTCCGGTGATTCAAAAACAAAGGACTAGTTTGTCAATGCCATGGATGATTATCATAATAATAATAATATAGCTGCTGAGACAACTCACATTTTTCTAAGTTTGCCATTAACAAATAAAATCAGGATGAGAATGCGATTCCCTTCTATACAACCAGTGCTATTCATTCTGCTGTAATCGAGTTAAAATAATAGTGCATCTGGGTGCTACTCTTCAATAAATTAAAAATATGCTCTGATCAATTATATCTCTCATTGCTACATTATAGCTGGCATTATTTATGCGTTCCTGCCGCTGTACCAATGGTCGCTACCTTTCATCGATATTCTACTTTTTTCAACGTTGATTTCCGCTGTGGATCCAGTCGCTGTGCTGTCTGTGTTCGAAGAGATTCATGTGAATCAGCTGCTTTATATTTGTGTCTTCGGAGAATCCCTACTTAATGATGCAGTCACTATCGTGAGTCCCACTTTTTTCAGTTCGAATTCGAAATATCGTACAATTACTATTTACAACTGCGTATAAAGCGCACAGTTGTTCACGAAGTGAAGGACGAATACGTTTTTTGTTCCTTTTTATTTATTTGTCCATCACTTATTTATTTCTTCACTTATTTATTTATTTGATGCAGTAGCCATATCTGGGTGCTCCAGTAAAAATCGAACAAGTCATGAAACGTACCGATGGAATAGGCCTTTTCGCCAGCTGCACATCCTTAAAGGAGAAACTGATTTTCCATAACAGCTTAGAAAGAAATTCCTTGAGGATGTTTCTATAAATGTTAATTTATTGGGTGCTGCTTCCATGTTTCCATTTTAGCTTCGTGGAATCATGCTAGTGAGCATCCAATCTTCGAAATTCCTGCTGTATTTGCTCTAAAAATCAGATTCCTTAATAGCATTAGCGACTTCCTGCGTATAATTTGCTAAACATTTCCCAGAACCTCCTGTTCCAGATTCAGTTGAAAAGCGCTTTGGAGTGCAACCCCGTACGAATTCGTAGCTTTAAATATTCTTCCATAATGCAATGTCAGACCATGTTCTTTCCATTTATGTACTTCGGTGATGACCGCTGCTCTAAAGGGTATACATGTTCTGTTAACGACCATCACACATACCTGGTTCATGTGCATCCTTTGTCGGATATCCTCTAGGCATTTATTTCGGTTTAATTCTTCTTTTAAGAAATAGTGGAGTGGTAGGTGTGTCTCCACTCCAATGATTATAAGATGAAAATAAGAAGGGTTCCACAGAGCGAAATTTCCGTAAAAAAGCGTCACATCCAACAAAAATCATTGTTTTCCAAGCTGATCCTCACTTGAGATACTTTTTGAACTTGGATAATTTCTGCCTTTGAATTATTCTCTCTTCGGAACCATACTGCCGCGGTGGTAGCTTTTTTCTGCCAGTTGTGTTGTGCGTTAGCACCGTAGCATTCATTTTTTTTAAGAAAATGAGAATTTTTGGATGGAATAGTCCATCTGGATGGGTGTATTGACTACAATGTGCTTATCTTAGGTGCTGTATCATTCGCTCTCTTCGATGGCAAAAATCGGAAGTGAAAATTTGATTAGAGAGGATTTTATTCATGCGCTCATCAACTTCGCTATGGTATCTACTGGTGGTATCCTGATCGGTCTCGTATGGGTTTGCATCACTGCATTCGCTACCAAGTTTGTTTTATTCCAATTACTACAGTTTTACCTACTATAAACATAGTATGTATTTAAAAATATTCAACGATGTTCATTTTCACGCGATCACTGTTCAGTTATATGTATGTATATGCACAGCAGGCGGAGGGCGGGGAGGTGGGGGGGGGGGGCCGTTATTTAATTTTGAGATTAATATTTTTCTAATTTGGTTTTTCCATCTGGGTCTACAGAGTGGCGTAGCTGCCACTTTTTTCCTCCGCAACTCCTTTCCCTCACCCCATATGGCAGGCAACTTCTGCATCCGGAACTAATACATAGTAATTTCGTAGTAATCCTGGACAAGCCAGAAACAGGGCTACAGTTCTTTTTTTTTTCTCGGTATTACTATAGAAACATACCGGAAATGGTTGTAGAGACACCGTGACCATATCCCTAGAACTATTAGTCTGGGAATTTAACGAAGTTTCAAAAAAAAAAACCTATTTCTACGTGAACCATTTCCTGGATAATCTGCCAAGAGGGATTTTCCATCTGTAGACACAATATTTTCTATTTAGGTGGTCATACGATGTTCCAATTTTGCAACCGCTAGTTTGTCTATTCTTCCCCTACCTGTCCTACCTTATTTCGGAAAGTGTCCACATGTCAGGAATTCTTGCGTGAGTCTATTTTAACTTTTACTTGTTACTGTAATCCATTTTAGTTTTTTACGAAACGATTTTAGCATTGTCACCTGTGGACTACTGATGAAACCGTACATCTCTGGAAATCTAAACGATAAAGCGCTGACAACAGTCAAGTATTTCCTGAAAACACTATCATCATGGTGGGAAATTGTTCTTTGAAAGTGCGTTTCATAGCGTTGTTGGTGATGTTGATTAGAACATCAGACTTGACATATCATGAAATGAAGCAATCAAGCATCCTTTATGACTTTAAATAGAGAAAATTACTATCAATCATATTTTCAGTTGCGAAGCAATCATATTCGTGTTCCTTGGATTATCCACCTTCTCCAAGCATCATACATGGGATCTGATGTTTGCCCTCGTAACGGTCTTGGCGTGCATCTTTTGTAGATTTATCGGTGAATCAATTTTTAATTCTAATTTTAAATATAACTTTAATTTAATTCGAAATCCAATTTCAAACAGACCTGATTGGAGAGGTGAATCGTTGTGCAAATTCAATCATAATGGAAATTTTTAATCCACTGTGTCCTTTAAACCACTGGATCCTCCCTCCACCCTCCCCCCTCTCCCTGCATTTTCCTATGGACATTCTAGGAGGAACAGTGAAATTGAAGAAAGCTGCAAAATCAGGTATTTTTCCATGCAGAGAGCGAGAAAATGTTACTATTCACTCCTTTTCTCAGCGTAAAATGTTTATTTTACCTCTTTTGGGCCAAGAACTTGAGAAAGCGAGAAATTCAAGCAACCAGTTCGTAAGCTGGTTGTAAAGAATATACATGGAAGGTGTGCAGAAAAATTACAGCCCAATTGGATACTTTTATAAGTCGAATGGTTCTATAAATCGGCGACTTTTGCTGAAACTCATCTGAATTTTCGGAAAATCTTGCGATTTCCACTTGGATTCAGATAAAATTCCCCTTATTCTCCTTAAAATTTCATCGCGAATGCAGCCCGAACTGCCAGAGAATGATCAGGATAGTACGTGTGTAAAAGACAGAACATGTTCCTAGAAAAAATGTTCAGTTCCTTCGTGGAAAAGAGTCTGTCCTTAATCCATAGGTTGCTCTGCACCATCAAAAGTTGTGTAGTCTGCTAGACGGCTCATCCATAATTTTTTTTAATTCGAGCTTTCTGAACAAATTATACATTGCTTCTTCTAGTATTCCTACTTTTCTAAGGCGTTATCATATTGACATGGCTGGCAAATCGCAAGCGTGTGCAGAAAATTGGCCTCATGGATCAAGTGATAATGGGCTATGGAGGACTTCGTGGCGCTATCTGTTATGGTTTGGTGATGACATTAGGTTAGTACGGTTAGTGGAGAGTTAACCTGAATATTTTTCTTTTTTACAAGATGTATAGAAATGTTGCAGATAAGGATGCGATTCCAGCAAAGGACATGTTGGTCTCTACCACTGTTGTTGTCATAGTTGTAACTGTATTCTTCCAGGTGAGAACTCTCTTATCTCAACATATTACCTCATAGGCATTGGTCAACGTTGCTTGGTTTTTACGAATTCCTTGCTGGACAAGCGTTGGAGTGGCCTAAACGTTTTCTTTCAACACATGCATGTAAATGATTAAAAATCGCATTGTTCCTGAGCGCCCCGACCTCTTGTACCGTCTACGAAACAGCTTTTTCACAATCCGTCGGTAAAACGGATGGTTCTCACATTTGCCCACAGGAAAACAAAATGATCAAAACCACATTTCGTGGCAACCAGACAGCTACACGCTACGAACCTGAGCTAGTCCTGAAATCTAGCAGATTTTGAATAGATCATATCATTTGCAGGGAACAACAATTAAACCGCTCGTGCGACTTCTCAAGGTTAAAACGCAGGAACCTCAGCAGAAGACGGTCACTCAGCAAGTCCTGACACATGTGAGTAAACCAAAAATGTACCGCTTCGTAGGTACCACAATATGTAATATTCATTTGCAGTGAAAAAAATGCAGGGTTCGTTATAAATAGTGACGCGGTGAAATTATACTGTAAAAGAGACAAAATCCGGAAAACCCTAAATGTGCATATCCAAAATGAAGCTCATATCTTGGCGAATCTAAAAAACCCACTCTTAACCTATTCTTATGAAAACAGCACGAAGCCAGGAGAGAATATTGCCGAAGCGCCTCAACTGAAGTTTCTCCATTTCTATTCCATGCTATAAGTAGGTTGATCTTCAGGAACTTGGTGCTTCTGCATGTGCTTACTTGAGATGTTTTCACATCTTCCTTTTCTATAGACTCATTTTAGGTGCATCAATAATTCTGAGGCAGCCTCTAATGAAATCGTCGTGTTGTTGCTTGCCTAAAATGGCATGAACCCCGACATACATACCATAATGAGCAGAAAGTAACTGTACCTTTTGGTTTTCTGTCCATAACATCTTTCACAGTGAAGATTAGGTGCTAATATTTTTACGAGGCTTGTAGACGTATGTATATGTATACATATGTACAGTCGGGTCCGGCGGCCACTGCAGCCGGCGAGCGCCGGCCGCCGCCACCCTCCGGCGCCCCGGTATTAATGAGCTATAAATCACTCGAGCTTGGGAGAAAGCGAAGAAAAATACAATTTTAGTCTATAGTAAACAGAGTACAGTGGATATGTTAAGGCTATGTAGCAGGGGACCATCTTCACAACTTTCACGTTTTTTCATTTTTGTGGTTTTCATAGGGAAAGATTTCTGAATACACAATAAGCAAAGCCGACTTTTCCATTTTCTGCTATAGTACGCTGTTTCGCAAATACAAAAATGGCCGTTATTCTTCTATAGATGGACACAGTACTTCACTTATCCCACCTGAATAATAAAGCTCATCCAATGCGGGATCCTCAGAAATAATTGAAATCTGTATAAATTGTTTCATATCCATTGCGAATTAGTTCTACCGCTGTCATTTACTTTTCGTGGAGCAGTCCTTTACGGCGGAGTTACTCCCTCCCGGTTTCCCTCAACTTTGAAAAAGTGGTTTTTCACTATTACTTACACTATTACTATTACTTACACTTACACTTATCGTAGTTTATCTTCGAAAGAGTTTTCCACTATTACTTACACTTACACTTATCGTAGTTTATCTTAGAAATTTTTGCAAAACGTTGCCGGATGCCTTCCTGGACTACCCGAAGGAGATCACGGGGGACGTTCCAAGCAGTGAACCCCAAACACTGCGATACTTAACTCTGGATCTCCAACGGAGTGGAACCAGCGATAGGGACAGATTGCAATCTGCCGCTCAAACCACTGAGCCATCCGGGCTACTTTTTATGTTGGAGTTTGTTAGAGAACTGCAGCAGTCGTAGGCAGCATACTATATGTATTTGCAAAACGGAGGCACAGGGCAGGATTCGATCCCCTGACCACCACAACGTCGATCATTCGCTCAACCCACTGAGTTATGCGCGCACGCGATGCAACATACAAATAGTGTCCAATCTTACTTACACTTACACTTATCGTAGTTTATCTTAGAAATTTAGAGGAAAAGGGAGTTGGGTGGGGCCACTCTTGTGAAGCCTAAGCCTAAGCCTTAAACCCATTCTTAAGCATAGGGTTAGGCTTATCTACCCTGTCTACTATGGACTAAAATTGTATTTTCTTCGCTTTCTCCCAAGCTCGAGTGGACCGGACTGTAGATACATGCGGGATGTGAGCGACTTGGATCCACTTCATTTCTAATTTGAATTTTTTCCACAGAGCTCATAAATTGTGAATTCGTAATCATCACAATGACTTACAAAATGACTCGCATACGCAGAAGTCTCAAAACTAGGAATTTGAAAGAAATGAATTGATTTTAAAAGATTCAACTTATTATTTACCTACTTGTTTATTTATTCATTTACTTATTTATATACGCCACAGGGCGCGCCAAAGGCATGGGTAACAGTTAGAAAACAGCAACCCTGGAAGCTGTGTTGCTAGGTAAAGGAACATAAAACAGGATAAGTATCACATCCAGGAACTAGGAAAAATCTTTTGAAAAAAGGTTTCTACGGAGTAGTCTGAAAAACAGTTACGTGCATAGAGTCGAAACATCATATTAGAAAGTGTGGGAAACTTATCTGTATCTCGCAGAAAGAAGCTCATCTGCAGGTCGGTGATTGTCACATATCAGCGTCAATTAGGTTCGGTTTAGAAGTCTGGGAGGAAGAGTGAAGTAAAACAGCAGAAATAATCTATAGTGGGCATTTTTGCTATTCTACTCCACTCTTCTTCCCATAATTTAAGGTTATGACTGCTATAAGCGATACTTTTACTCCATTCCAATGTGTTCGGCTCTTTGGCTTTTGGGTCTTCGAATTTTCCGAATATTCTTGCCAGTCGTACTGCAGCTGGTGATGCACGTCCTGGACAAGAAGCGTAGGTCTTTTTTGGTCGAGAATGTGAACCTCCAGAAAACTTTGGTGGGGGGGGGGGGAGGGTAGGCGGTAGGGATGCATGACTTCCCAAGGACCCCCTCAGGTGGCAAACTCAAGATTTCTCGACTATGGAAAAGTAGGTCTTTCTGAAATTTAAGTAATGATCACAAGTTCCCAAAATGCTGCAGTGAGTGAATATGGTGCCTTAATTCTTTTGAAAAAAAAATCCAATTCGAACATAATGACTCGCACTAATTGAGAATTAAATTGAATTAAAGAAGTCCTTAATAAGAGTTTGATATCTTGCATGTAATGGATGAAGTCAGTAATAGTCGTGCTCGTGGCAGATACTATGCATTTTGAGACATGTTCCTTAATCAGATTTGAAGTGAGGTGAATAGACTATTCAGAAGACATGGAACGTCCTTATTCCTCCGTCCTTGAAACCCCGGAAAAGTTCCTTTTGTCCTCCAAAATGAATCCAATGCTTCTTTCCGAGAATGTGGGCTTCCTGTTCCATAGTGGGTCAGCCAAGATAATCGGAGATATCAAGAAAGCTCCGGATCTCACCGTCGAACACCTTCATGCGGAGCAGGAGTATGGCCTTTAATAGTTATAAGTTCAAATTATTGAAGAGAAGGTGAAAGATGGTAGAAGAATGCCCACGGAAGGTTTCTGTTGAATTGCTCATCATTCGACAACATCCTTATTTATTTATTTATTTATTTATTTATTTATTTATTTATTTATTTATTTACTATGCGTCACAATATACAACGCGATATCAACATCGAACGGCTTATATAACGTAGAACAACCAGAAACAGCAATGCAGATGATTCAAAAGACCAAAAAAAAAAAACAGAAGTGGAGCAAGTATTAGGTTGGCCCGAATGCCTTGCACCAAAACTCACACTTTTTTCCAAAAAAATGTTAACTTTATTGCGGACAGATTTCAATCAACAAAATAATGACTGTCAATATCCTTAATGTTTTGAGCAACTCAAAAATTCAACTACTAGAACTCCTGCAGATAATCCTGGAAATAGGCGACAATAGGCGAATACACTACCAAACCAGTGTAAAAGTAGATCTCGTACGGATGTTCGTCCCAAGAAAAGTGCTGTTATTACCCCTTCATCAGAAATGAACAGCGAGCCTGATGCCAGAGGTTAGCTGATTCCGTTTATATTCCTCTGAGAGATGAATGAGGGGGATAGCCATTGTCCTGTTTGCCATGCGAACGCATCCTGGCTTTCTAGCAATATGTAGTTCTGTCAGGGATCCGGATATTCGCCACTCTCCATTTGAACATCGGCAAGGATGTAGCTCTCAACTCATCCACATCATTTATTTTCTCTCTACAAAAATTTTCGAAAGTGATCTTCCATAGTTCTTCAGAAGATGAGGATGATGTTCTGAGAAATTTGTTCTGACTGTGACGTCTCAGTAACTGAACAAAATGTAATCTAAACGTAACCAGCAATTAACCAGAAATGCCTTCTTGCCGTTTCAAAAGACATTGCGAAATAATACGTGGAAAAGTCATAATTCAGGTTTTCGTGATGGTTTCGGAACAGCTCGTGGACATCAACAAGGCTATACATCATAACTTTCGTACTTTCAGAGTGGCGACGACATGATGGCGGGTGTCGAAGCAATAATCGGGATGCGTGGATCGAACTACGTATGTTTTGCATGGGCCCACTTTTGAAATTTAACGGAGAAAATTTGCGTTTTGAGTTGCTAGGTCCAGAGATTGTAGCTTAGCTCGTTAGATCACTAATATTTCCCGGCTTTCACTTCCACTCGAAAAGATTTCTTTGTTTTTTAGTCGTAATTTAGTGGCGAAGACGACTTTCTGAGTTCAACCACAACTACGTGCAACCAACGCTTATGCGTTCTCCTACATCTCGTGGAGAGAAGCTCATGGAAAAATATTCAGCGCTTTCAGCTGAGGAACAACGGTTAAGATTACTAGAACGATTTGGAGTCTGATTTTGTGAATACTGGTAATTGAACAAGAGAGTGTAGGCCTTCCAGAAACGTGATTGCCTTCGAATATTCCTTTTTTTCTTCTTTTACGTTTAGCTCATCCCTAGATAGTTAACGGAGCAATGATGCAGTTAACTGGTGCCCTTGACAATTTAATAATGCATGGCTTTATTAGTTCCACGAATAGAATTAGATTATTCTCGGATAAAAAAACTGGCGAATTATGAACTTACCTTGAACAGGATGTGATTGATGTAATTGCTGTGCCCCAAAAGTACTTTATATTTGAAGACGTGTTAATTTGGAAATGCAGCTCAATAAAGGACTCAAACTCACAACTTAATGCTTTTTCAGCTTAGGTCTAACTGCTTATTTTCATTTGGAAAAAGCTCCCATTATCGAGTTACCGAACCCAGTCGGCAATGCAGCCCTTCACGTGGATCAGCTGACGTGAGCTTGTGTAAGGGTTCGTCTGCTACGGTTTCCCATAGGGGTTCTGTTTACCACATGTATTGAATTCCTACTGTGAAAGGGGTCCCACGAACAATAAACCCTTTAGGGTCATTGAACAACCAATCCCAATAAGGCACTGAAGTTGTTTATTTCCCCACACCAGTTCTGTTAACAATGAGGAAATTATGAGAATGGTTCACTACTCCAGTAGGTCCTAGGTTCGACTTTCGTTGAACCTTGGCATTCTAAACAGTAGTGGAAATGCTCTTGATTTCTCACAAGCTCTTAAGAAGACGACGAAAGCGAGATATCAGCCAAACAAACATGATTAACAATCTTGGTGTATTCCTGAAATGATATATACAAATTACATCTATTCCTACGCTGTTTATCATTCTGTCTACCATCCATATACGTTTCATGCATATACGCACAAGACTCGTAATACGCTCCATACCATAAAGTTAACTATTGTCGTTTGAAGCTTAAGCCGTAGTGATAAAATCGAGAGAGATCTACTTGTGAGCAGCGTGCATGCGGTAGGACGCAGCATCCGCGATAGTGGATACGTCGAGAATGTGATCGGGCTGAGATGATGAGCGTCAGTTCAACGAACACAGATCCAAATAGGATCAGGATCTTATATCGACGACCGGGTAACCATAAAAACTATCAGCCGTTTGATCTGTCATTGGTGTTGATTCAGTTTTCCACAGATGTGCAATAGCTCATTGGTGTGGTGTACTGGATATCACGCAACGATCGCGAGTTCGAGACCCTTAAGGGGCAACTGTTCTCCCCTTTTGCGAATGTTGGGAAATTGGCTGTTGCTCTGATCTGGCCAACTAGAATAAACTTTATCGGATGGCTCAGCTTTGATAAGACAAGCCTTTGATGAGATTCCATTTAATGAACTTATACTCAAACTAGTGGATGTTGGTTTGCATCTCAGGATTGCTAATTGGATTAAAAACTCTACAACTGGTAGATCTTTCCAAGTGAGTCCTTTTCCCAATCTTACCCAGTGACGAGTGGACCCTAGGGTGGTGTCCTATCTCCTATACTCCTTATCACATACACTTACCAGATTCCTAGTTTAGTAAGTCAATATGACGTTTCCTGCAAATTGTTCGCTGATGATATAAAAATTTACAAAAACTTTTCGAGTGATGTTGATCGCGCTGCTCTCCGGTCACCGATCAGTGCAATTCCCGACTGAAATGGGAACTACCTCTCTCTAGCGCTAAAACTAAATAATACCATCTTGGTCGGTCAGAAGCGAAAGCAGTTTACTACATTGGTGAGGGCCAACGGAATAGCGCTGATGATATCTGCGACCTGGATTTCACTTTGAACACGAACCTCACCTTTGATGAACATTACAGCATCGTAACTAGGAAAGCAGACAATACTAGCTAGGAAAGCAGACAATACACAATACTGTCCATAATATTTTTAGATCCTTATCTACAAAATTAACTCCACATCTCCTATTGGCCTTTAAATCTTATATAAGACCCATTCTCGAGTACGGCGCTACGGTATTCAGCCCAAACTCAAAGCGTTCCGTGTTAAGACTTGAAACCGTCTAAAATAATTTCACTAGAAAGCTTTGGATACGCATATGCATGGCTCCGACTACGCCAACACTCCTCCTACATCTATTCGCAACAGGATTCCTTCTCTTGATACTAGGAGAAGTAAGTATGAACTTGTAATGATCTACAAAATTATCTGTGGTAAGGATAGTCTCCCAACCAACAAGTTTTACACAGTGTCCTCCTCATGCACGGGTGTTGGTCGTTCAAGATTACTTTTTGAATCGCGAAGACTTCTCTACGGTCGTCCTTTCTCATACAGAGAGCCGGATCTAGCTTTCTGAAGTACTCAAAGAAATACGTTTTAACTTGCTCTCTAGCGCGGTACAAAATGCTGGTAGACAAGTTTCTGGCGGAATCTGTTTAGTAGTTTACTATTCTTGCCTATTACTTGGTTTTAGTTGTTCCGTTTGTTCATGTTTTCATGTTTTTTTTCCTCAACGTTGATTCTGTTCTACGCATGGTTTGCCCACGTACAAATAAATAAATACACAAAAGTGAGGGATTACCGAGACACAAGTAGATGCAGAATGGTGTTCTGCATCATGCATTCCTTCACATTTTGTGAAATGCTCACTGAAAAGAGTTATACCAAAATCTCCGAAACCCTGCGTGAAGGTTTTCACATTCTACCGACGCAACCGTGTGTGCTTCTAGGAGAAGAAAAATTTAATGACAAGTCGTGACACTCACTTTATCATCGCTTCTTGAATATGTAGTCCATGATTTGCAGGAACTTACTCACTTCGTTCTCCCCGAGCTGGCGGAGGTCCAAATCACTGACTATACATATTTTCCAACACGCTGAGCACAAAAATGGCACGAATTCTGCGCGATTTGAGCCGTTGTCCATCCCACCTACAGCACGAATTTTTGACCAAATATTCAATAACTCGCAAAGATTCATCGAGAATGGTTCTTGAAACCGGAAACAAGGAGAACCGGGCATGTCTAGCTCCTGTTACGTTTGCTTCTTCTCTAAAGTTAGTCATTTCCGAACTAATATTTGTAAGAGACAAAAGCCTCTCGAGTTGGGTACGCTATTCGTTGCTACCAGCTAGTGGTGGCCTTTACCTACATAATGTGGATCGTCTGCAAGGCTCCAATATCGACATCCTAAAGATATTTAGTGCTCACAATTTTTCATCAATAAGTCGAGAATTAAAAAGAATAAAGAACTGCCAAAGAAATGCATAATAGTTTTTGTAGCAGCAGAATTTTAGCAATTGCAAAACAGTAAAAAGTAGGCAACACCCTGGCTGTCCAGTTTACTCTTACTTAACTCAGATTGGATGCTGGCAGATATTTTAAGTGGGAGTTGTCCTACTCCGAGAATTCTCTGTTCCATATTCAGGATCGATTTGCAACGAAGTTCTAGCTCACGTATTGGAGGGGAGGAAGCACTGCCACATTACTTACTATGTCGCCAAGGTGTGTGTGTTGATTAATTTTTCATTTCAGTATTCAAAACATCTTCCAAAGGAAGTTGCACATGTGGGACGTTGAACTGAAACTCTGGGAATCGAGACAAATTTTCATCCATGTTCCCAGAGAAGATGAAATACATAAATTATAAACTATGAAGTAACACTTAGAAAAAGAGTCAGAAAGCACCAGTGATAGTTGCCTTAAAAGAATCATATTGAGTTAGAACTCTGATTTTCCCTCTACATATGGATATCTGTCACCCATTAGATCGCTTAGACCGCTGTGAACCACCTTCCTAGATCAAGGGCTCTTGTAAGCACATCCGCGTTGGTGCACTGAAAAAATAAATAAATAGTAGAAGCTCACCATCAGGGATCTCAGACAATTGCAGTCGAACTTTAGAGAAATTATTTACCAACATTGAGATGTTCGCCTAAATCCCATGCAAAACGTCAATAAGGCTTTGTTGGTTGCTCAATGATCTTCTGACGTTCAGCCGATCCCTGCATCTCAGAATGCCAGTGCAAACTTCGTAGTAACGCAGTGACAGAACTCATGGAATGTCAACACTTCTCTCGACATCTGAGTCACAGCACTCTCCCACGTCATCATCATTAATGACTCATAATTTTTTAAATATGCATGACTGCTCTTGAGGTGGTGGAGGTGATCGACTCTTGGCATTGTTGGAAATACGAATCTTGAATCATATCATTTGATATTCACTACACAATTCCAGGATGATCATGCATTTAACGATTAGAACTGGCACTTAACATCATTGCTCAAATTTTCTTCATCTCACCAGAACATAAAAGGTTTAAGAACATTGAAAGAAGAAACAGGAATGCGGAAAACAACGCTGAAATGCTATTTGGAAAATTGTTTGCTGTACTATTATAGTAATAATCCTTCTATAGGGCATTGTCTCTTCCCATTTGCAACAAAGCATTCTTTTTCCAAATGGTTTTCTTCTTAACAACCCTAACTAATATCAGAGTGAGCATTAATTGGTAGATAGGCAATGTGTCTTTTTGTTTTATTGGTTTTATATACTGTCGTTGTTGTATCACTAACTTTAGTATCTGTGGTTTTATAGCGCACCAATTTTGCTGTATCGAATAAAACAAAAAAAAAATTTAAAAATAAACGTCTAACTGTTTGATTCAATATGTTGTAATGACAGGTATCGTGATAGCTTACCTATGTGATCTTCCAGCTTACACACACACCCAGCATATTTGTGTACACGTTTCAATACAGAATTTGCTGCCACGTTTTTTTTTTAGATTCATGTATGTGGTGGAGGAATACGTCGTTGTGTCTGTGTGCTGCTTCTGTTGCTATCATACTTTTGCTTTTCCACAGTTTCTAATGAAAATTTATGCTTCCCGGTCCCTGAATATACATAAATAAATGAATAAGCAAAGAAAAAAATGAGTGTGCTATATAGTTTCAAAACACCCATCTAGGAATAATGCCTTTTTGATCACATCAGAAAAGCTTCACTAAACTTGTTTTGTTGCTCAACAACCGAGCTTACTACTCGTTATTCCTTGTCGCTTCCATTGTCTTCCAATCATTCTCCTGTAAACACTTGAGAGATGGACAATATCCAGCATCTGAAACAGGCAGTTTTCTTGTTTCTAACGAAAACCTATGCTTTTGCGATATAATAGGTTGGTCCGGGAGCCTTGCACCAACATTTACTTTTCGATCCAGAATTTATTGGGGTTGAAGCGAATTTTTTCGGGTACGGAATGTGGTAGAATGTTCTACCGCAAGAACACAGCATCTTCTCAATTACAAGAACTGGCAGACCAGTATGATTACTTGGAAAAAATGTAAAATTTAGTACAGGACCTTAGGGCCTACCTAACACATGGTTTTCATTGGAATTACCGGAAGAATACAGCACCATGGGTGATTTGAATGGCACATGCATTTGTTGAGAGGAGCAGGGAAAGTCCAGACTCCATTTTCCAGTGCTTATTTTTAGCTTTCACTGTTTGAAGAGGTAAAAAAAGCCCGTCCTCTTCTTTGCTGCAACATCGCAACCTCTTTGTCAGAATTTCTATTCGCTGCTGCAGCAGATTAGGCAATATCAAGGAATCATAGAGAACATTGCAATGCAAAAAGCTTTACTATATTACTATAGGGATAAAAACTAGAAAACGGAGTGAAATGCCATCGTAAACAATAGACCGAGATACGGTACTGATTGGCAAGCTCCTAAAGAAGAGAACTGAGGGGGTGTCGTCGGATCTGCCCTCGAAGTTCATTTAGGACATGTACGTTATATGGCATATGCCACAAATGTGAATAGACTTAAAAACTTAGAGGTTTCTTTTTTTTTCAGGACAAGAACTAAACGCTGCGTTTCCAGCAATTTTTATGCACGTTCGAAATATCTTCAGTGGATAATCACAGTCCACGACAAGGATATATCATTAGAAAGATGGGTAATTTCACACCTGTGGGCAGCCGCTGGGTGTAGATAACTTCACGTTTGGGTAAGCATGTTGACATTTGCCAGGAATTGGGTGCGACGACAATTTCACCATAGGTAATCTCAGTGACATCTCCGGGAAAAGAGCCGACTCCTGAATATTGAATTTCTGTACATGGACAAATTTGAAACTGTGAGACTTAAAAGTTTGGAACAAGCTTCATTCAGGGAGCATCTAGACCTCAAGAAGTAACTTTAGCTGTTTTGTTCAACACGTATTATGTACCGAACTGTGCAAAACACAGATACCAAATACATGGAAGGATTAAGTACATACGTAAATGTATACAAATAAATAAGTAATTAAATGCTTAACAGATGTTTGTGACTGTTAACGAGAATATGTAGAAGTTGCCCAAGAGGTGTAAAACCTAATTCTTCAGCATGGTTACCAGTATTCCGTACAATTAGCTCAAATTTCGCATCTCTGCCGGCATTTTTGTTTTTCAGCTATTGCGGGCTCTGCAGAGTGTTGTCCATGTTTCCGAACTGGAACTTTTCCCTAAACATATCTCATGTAAAAACGATCCAAGCAGAAAGTTATTTATTATGTTGACGTGAACTAGAAAAGTGAAAACGTATCATGATCCATGTCCAAACTGACCAGTTTCGTAGCCGTGACAACCCCTCGAACACCCTGCCGATTTTCCCGAAATCCCTGCGATGAGTTTGAAGACGATGTTAATCGAGAGATGGATCCACGGGAATTCTGGAGGATAGGGCGATTCTGTAGGGTTTACGTGATATACATTCGATGGTTATATATTCTTTTCCAAAGAACTGGGGAACAGTTCTCTGCTGATAGTCTAAGGTGATTTCGTCGTTTCATCTCGTAGCCTGCCTCTCCTGTTTCTTAAATGCTAGGGATATGGTGCAACCATTATCCAGGATGGAAGATCCGGACACCACGACAACGGGGCCTCGCGCCTTTTTCATCAGTCGAAAATATCAAATCAAAATTTAGCGTCGGAGAACATAAATCGTAGCCTGTAGCCTGTAGAACTAGATGACCCTAATATTTATGGAATTGTCAACTTCCCTCTGCCTTGAACATTGTACATGAGCAGTCTTTTCTTTCCTCATCACGGATAATTACAGAACGTCCTAGTTGCTTTGAATCACAACGAAGTGAAACAGCAGTTTGTCCCTGATTATAAAAGCCAAGGATTTAGAAGCGGTAAATAACAATGAATAGGTAAGCTTGCCGTATCAGTGGTAGAAAAACCAAAGTTCCTACAAAGATCGGGATAAATCCGAATTACTCCCTATGAATAACCTAATTTGTACTCAGAACAAAATCAGCTACAGTAAACTAAAGAACAAAACGCAACAATACATTGCATACAACGTACCCAAAAATGGTAGAGAGTGAAGAAAAGCGGACCAAAGGTTAACTCGCTGATAACCTTCATGGAAGGCTAGCTACTGTTGTTCCTTATCGCAATCCTGGCATTCATTTACTCTGGTCCACCAGCTCACTATGATATCTGGAATAGACAAAGGATAAAAACGAAACGACAAAAGTAATACACATACAGCTCTATAATTGCAAATGGTAGTAAATAACATAGTAAATGACTTGCTGTCTTTCTTGCAAGGTAAAACTCATTGGATATACTGTTCCAGTTAGACCTACTAGATAGTATGTTGTTTGGGAGGCAGAATTAATAAATTTTTCGAGTGCAGAAGGAAAAAGGAAATAATCATAGGAGGTGTCGTACCTTTGTTTGCAAATATCTGCGAACTATCCATTGTATCGGTTGTCTATCACGTTGGGGGGATAAATTTCGTGGTGGAGTGAGTTGTACCCATGTAGCCTCGCCTGGATTCGATCTGTTGAAGGTGCACTGATTAAAAAAAGGAATCACCTGTGTTTTGAACAACATCAAAGCTAATTTATTCGTTACTATAACTTTAAAAAGCAATTTTCACGGTGTTCGCGTGCTTTGACTGGGATCATTCAGAGTGAGGTTTGTTAAGCCTTCAGTTCGCATCCAAAGCGAACGGGACACGGATAATGGTGCGGTACTTTTGGACTCCCTAGAACTTCAAGTAGGAATCTGGTGACTGGAATTTCTCTGTTGTATAGGTGCTGTCACCTTATTGTTACACCAAACGTGATCCTGGAAGGTTGACCCTATCCAAAACTGCATTGCGTGAACTTCTCCCTTTCACATGTGCATATGTCTAAACAATACTTTACAATCATAAATGCCTGGATCTTTTTTGTGGATCTTCAGAGGAATACATGGGATCCCTTCTCATCATACTAAAACTCTATAAGGTAAACTTTTAGTCCCTGGAGAGCACGCACTTTTTTAGAACTTTTTCTAACCGTTCTTATTTGTCTGATTTAATAATATGCCAGCAAGCACATAAAAATGGAACGATAATTTTTTCGGTGGGTAAAAAGTGATGAAACCAGGTCCGCTCGCAAAAAAGGAGGATTTGCAGAAAGCCAATAATAGTTTGTTCCGAAAAATCGAGAAACAAGAAACAAATTGATTTGAACATATTCTATTCTGGATCAAAAGGATACACATCTTCTTTAGAACCACCCTAGTCTTAAAGTTATCGCTGCTGTTATATTTACTGAAACATGTATACCTTTTCTAGCAACGATTAGGCAGACAAGACAAGAGTAGGTTTAAGATTTTGTCAACATTTCACCTGAAATTGCGAACTTCACTATTCCTATAGCATCCACCAACATAGGGAAATATCAGCAGCTTAAAAACGCGGATGATATTTCTCGTTGTTTCAAAATGGGATCCTCTGCAACATAGTAGGCTTCCCTATAGTCTAATTAGTTAGTAGTTCGATACCATCGCAATACTTGTCATTGATCACCGTTTTATTTTCAGAGAAAAGCATTTCCCATTTGAATTGATACGTTAATTTTTGCGAAACTCTTACCTAACAATTCAAAAAAATTAAATATTCTAGACCGCTTCAGAAAAATCGATGCTGGAAGAACCTCTTGTGTCTGATTATGAATTTGTTTAAATAATGAGAGAAAGTAATTTAATCAATGATGAAGGAACTGTATATTGTGAGTAATCCAGTAAAGATAAGTAATATCTTATTTTGAAACATGTAATTGGAGTTAATATTCAATGATTAAGCAGGATCATAGCTGCTCCTGAATAAGTGGATTTTCCGCATTTAGATAGAGTTGCAAAAATGTAATTGGAGATCGAGTACAAAACGTAATAATTTTCATTCACTTCTTCAACACTACTACTCCAGCAGCATCGGCTGAACTCGATGGTTCGCGATCCGAAAAATTCTAGGCACATGAACCAATTTTAAAGCATTTAATAATGAAGCCCTACCAACGTTTCAGCTACTGCAAAGCTCCGGGATGTGTGTTTCTTAGGACAAAAATCATGGCATATTCTGTTCCTTGGAACTACTTCAACTACTTCAGTGAAGAAACTTATTGCAGTACCTACAACCAAAGGTAGTAGAGCGCATTCTTGTGTTAGGTTAGTGCTTGAGGTCTATACCTTTGAATATGTGTAAGATTGCCCAACATTACGTAAGATAATGTGATATAACAACCAATTTGAGCTCTCATAAACTTGGGCCTGGAACTCCAGAATGTAGAGCACTGAAGTCCAAGGATTTTTTTTACTAGGTAGGTAAGTCTTGGGAAAAGTTTAGCACAGCAATGTGATACCACGATGTTTTGATGAAATGTTCGGCCGAACGGATGGAATATGCGACGGCTTCTCCACTATACGAAACTTTCGATTCGTTTCAAGTAGCGATTGCAAATGGACGTCGCCGCGGCCAAACATCGTTCATGATATTGATCCATGTTTTTTATTCTGAAGAATTTTTTCCTAGCTACTGCAAAATGCACGAGAATGTCCTTTGAAAAAACTTCTGCGGCAAGCAAAAAAGCTCTGTCTGAGTCACAACGCTCCAGGTGACCCGAAAATGATTACATCAGCTGTATTCTTCCTCTGCCATCACGCTATCTATTTAGAACTGATTTATTCAAAATTCCATCCAAAAATCCAGAAAAGCAAACATTTGATGATATTTTGAACGAATCACTGCTCTCCATTCTGTTCATAGGCGAAGATTCTGGACAACTGTGGCCCCTTCTTGTGTTCGCTATAATTCTCAAATGAACAACGAAGTTGGCGTGGCGTCGGCTTGGAGGCTGTGAGTCAGCTCGTGTGCTGACGAAGTGCTATTACACCACCATCTGGTTCTTACGGTATCCGTAAGAAAAAAAGCTACGCAAGGTGCCCATCATCGCTGTCGTGAACCACTCCTGAATTAGAGTTATTAACACTTCTAGATGTCTTTGGCGGTAGCGTACACACTCACACCGACACCTACCAGTAGATGACGCTTGGGAACGAGGCACTTACTGGATGAGCTATGAGAACTCTCATGTGGGCCTATGTTAGCTTTTTTCAGATGTATTTCCCACCATTCTCTGCTTCTGGACCTGGAAATCAGATTATGAGGATGAGTGAGAGGCGAAGCGTGCTTTCTCCATTGCACATTGAGAGTTGCCAGGATTGGAAGTTTTTGCAACCAATCCTCTGTGATGACATGACATCCTCCCTCTTTGGCTGATATGTATACAACTCCAAACTGAAAAATAAACAAAACGAAGCTATACGTCACTAACCTGACTCCTGTCGAAGGCAGCTAGGAAGAGAGGAGATGAGCGAGTCTGGATGGGTGAGACCTCGTGGAGGCTTGGAGGAGTCACAGCTACATGGGTTTGGGTGAGAGCTCTCTCTTCTCAAGAACAGACGAAGTAGGATAAATGTTATGAACGATAAAGTCATAACATTTAAAACTACCTCAACTGTGCATTGAGCGTGGAGCTCTCTCAGCGATGGGGGTCTGAGAATGAGGAGCGCACGAAATCGCAGCGCTCGGGATTTGGGCTGACGGCGAATGCCTACGTGTGCGAGGCGGCGGACCCGCAGACGCGCTTTTTTTGTAAGAAAAATCGATAGGCGTGCGAGAAAAAGGGCAAATAGCTCAACAAATGGATGCTTCAGTGTATTTTGTTGTATGTTAGCACTAAATGCTTCTATCACCTCCATTGGTGAAGTTAATGGCTTCTGTAGACACTTCCGGGTACAGAAGGTGCATTCCTGAAACGAATGTTGCCAGCAAGGATGTAGCACGACTAACATCAGCATCAGACCTATAGGAGCTTTAGAGAGAAACATTTCTGCGAGCGCTTGGGATAAATGAACGTCGGCGGCGGAGCCTGTTAGAAGGCGCCTCAGTTTATCAGCCTCTTTTTTTGAACATTACGGCTGGCGTTCCCTCATGCGAATCCGCGCCCATTCAGCAATAGGAATTGATTACTGAACAAATATAACAGCAACTATGCTGATAGGAATGCATTTCTTTCTTTCGCAATGTCGATAACATAACAAGAAAACATACCGAGCACAGTAGGCCTGACCGGCACCCAGCCGACCGCTGCTCCTACCAGCGAAGACAAGACCTGCCATCCTATGTGGGACCATAAGTAAACTTCTCCAGCACTTGATACACTTTCTGCCAACCTGAAATTTCTTTTTTAACCGCTAAACTGAATTGCAAATCACTTTTTAATGAAACAAAGCTGTATAAACTGAAGACTCATTCACCTATTCCAGGACGTGACAAGTCCCAGGCCAGGGCAGACTCATCGGATCATCTAAACTGAAAGCAGCGGACGCCTGCAGAGAACGAGCCGTCTGGCAATCGGTAAGCGGGAACAAATGTGGACGGGGAATACGGTATGTGCGGCAGCTGAGTGCTGACCAATGAGAGCAAACGCCTGCGCGCCGCCCCGCCCACATCTCCGGCTGTATGAGTGTTTCGATGATGGGGCAAAAACCAATAACAGATCACGAAGCAAAGCCTCTGCAAAGCAGAACGAGGGCAGATTGGCACCTGGAGTGCGATTTTATACGGTTAGACTCCGAAAGAAGGCCTTTGATGGGGTAACAATGAAATAGTGATAAAAAAGGTCTTTTTGCACTGAATAATCCTCGAGAATGCGAAGACTTCTAGCTAATTTGATGCTTGTGATTAGCATAGATTCCATTCTTTACAGCGACGTTTCCTACGTGTGCAGAGAGTTAAATATTCGTCGAGAAGAGCGGTGCTACGCGAAAAATTCCAAAAGACTTCGTAGCGATCCGGACTTTCAGTTTCATTTATCATTTAGTTAGCCAGTTTTGATAATTATACTTATTCAGTCAGAAACGATAAGATAGTCTAGAAGTGCTGCGAAAATAATGGGGCAATGGGTGGAACGTAGAGGGGAAGCGAGGGAGAGCAAAAACTGGTAATCTGAGCAGCAGCCACCTGCACTTACAATGCACTTTGGGTTCACGCGCGCGCACCGCGACGCAACTCGTCCGTTCGTTACACGGAAGCGTCCCGCAAGCGTTGGACCTAGGTCTAAGAAGACCATCACCTCCTTAACTTTTGATCCTGGACGTTTTGAGGCAAACGAAAGGGTTACGTACTCTCCTGCGGCCGTCCCAAGCGTCAGTCAGCCTTCCTTTCTGGAGTAGTCGAAGAAGTGTGGATACGTCCTGAAATTGTGAGAAGTCGCGCAGCGAGAATAAGGGCAAAATACAGGTGGCGGGGAGTACGGCGACTGTCTTGTTGAAGTACTCGCTGGCTAGAGACGGGGTATGGACCGGTATGAACCGGATGGACGCGGAAATCCGACCAGACCAGACGAGTTTAGGGTACAGGCGTACGAAGACGGAATGGGTGCGGGCAGCAGCAGCGCATATTCATTTGTGGTACATGCAAGTGCAGTTTGGTTCGAGCGGGGCAGTGCCGGGCCGTAACACAAAGAGTGCATCCAAAGAACGCGTTCGTTCGCGTCCGCAGGGGTACGAGGAGAGGACGGGGCGATCGAGCACTCTGCGCCTGAACGCCGCCGAGCGCACAAAAACCATCTCGGCACAAATTGAACACCATGAATACGTCTCCACATTCCGATCCGACTGACATCCGTTCCCCTGTTTCCGACACCGACCACCAGCCCATTAAAATATCCGTCTTGAGCATTTTCCATGTTTGAAGACGATGATTTCATGTGGAAACATATTCCTGAACAAGTCCAGAAACCAAGAGGATGATCTATATAGAACATACCGGAAGGCTAGTTCTCCTCGTGGGAGGAATGAGACCCATACAAAACAATCCTTACAGTGAACGGATCTACATTTATAACCCTGACACCTTCAAAATATTTCTGAAAACTATCTAGTGAATTACGGAGAAAGCTTTCACCAATCGGGAAAAGGCAAGGATATCAGGCAGTTGGTCAATTTCAGGCCCCTAGACCGTCTCATTCCCAAATTTGTTTAGCAGATACTATGTAAGAGAAGAGAAACAGCTTTGAGTCTCAAGAATTTACCCTTGAAGTCTAATTTTAAGCCTTACTGGTATCCAGAAGAGCAAAACATTTGCAAACGATTTAACAGACAGAGTTCTTGCTTGATCGTACTCTCCTCTCAGTGAATTTAAAATGAAGCTCTCTGACGTATTACTGCACTGCTGGCATGCACAAAAAAATGGAAACACTTCTGGAAAAGCTGCTTTAGTAACATCATTAATCCATAGGTCACATATATCAAATGAAAAGTCCAGTCACCTGCCATGTTCCTAACACTAAGCAGTCTTAGCTGATTCTACACGTAGCAACAAGAATCCTCAGTTATGCACTTCCAGAAATTTCCCGCACGTATGATAATTATCGACGGTGTTCGTTGCCATCTAATCGTGATATACAGAAACCTACATATCATTGAACACATGATACGGCGAATTAACGAATTCCAGAAAAACCGTGCACTCAGTCGATTGGTATTCATATAAGAGAGCGCTCATTCCATTCGTATTCATACCGAAGAAGAAAAACATCACAGTTTCTCCTAAACGGATTCACCCCACACTTTGCAGAGTCAGAATTCTAGCAGGGGTTTTTTTCAGTTGGTGCTCAAAACGATGTGGGGTTCCTGTTACGTATCGTAGCTATCCCGCTGATGATTCATTGGATTCTCCTGTGACAAACGACATAGCTAACGCTGCCTGATCAAAATTCACTTCTGCAAAGTCTAGCTGCAGGAAGTCTCAGTTCAATTTCGATTCGGCTGCAAAGTGCAGCGTCCAAACCAGTTTGAAGCTGCCAGTTCTTCTAAGGTGCTAGGTGAGTGGAGGGGTGCTTGCAACGTAGGCGAAGTCAGTGGAAAGGAACAATTTATGGGGAGTACATTGTCGTCCACTTATCCAGAGATCCGATTGAAGCAGCAAGTTTTTCCGCGCTTGAGAATCAAATTTCTGATCCAGTTAACATCCAAACAACTCGTGCAACTTATGTTTGCAGGGAGCTTCCAAAGGAAAATGAATTCTTGTTGTTTTAACACTTAAAATACGCATTAAACTACTGTATGAGACGCAAATTGAGCAAGATGCATCATCCTAGACAAGAATCAAGTTCTGGACTCTCACAAAATAGAGTTCCAAGCAAAGCCTGACCGTAGAAAGCATCAGAAAGCAGCGGTGTGAAGAGTGATTTTCATTGACGGTCCTGATCAATTTTGAAAGCTCGACTGCAAAAGACGGTGACAACTAAATCCAGGGCCCGCATTCATCACTGCGATTACCCAGGGTAAACGTCCTAATCTTAACGCTACATAAATTCACCCATCGTTGACACGGTCGTCAACACGTTCACCCTGGGTAATCTCATTGATGCATTCAGGCCCAGCAGAATTCTCACCAAAGGAAAATAAGGATGAAGCAACGAGAAGAGGCTAAGGGCACCTGAAATCACGTCGGGACCTCTCTTTCTTGCTTGTGGTTCCTGTGCAAAAGAAAACCAACAGATTTGCTTCACAACTTTCTCCAAAGATGTCGTGTTACTGCAGCCTGATGCAGCTCAAGGTCATACCGTACTATGTTTCCCCAAGTGGAAAATGTGGAGCAGGAACGGTGCACACTTAGCGATGATTCGCATGTTTCAGAGCACAGAAAATATTAGAAAATGACCGAAAATTACGAAAAATCCACTAGGAAAATGAATATCTCGTTATGCAGGTCTTCCAGGGTTATTTTCACGAACTCTAGGTACCACTTGACTCTGCACTGTTCACGAAAGGCATGCAAAATTTCGGGACTTCCAGCTTTCCAGGGATTCTAGGAATCTGTCACTGTTCATAAAAATAAGTTTGGGAAGAAAATATGCAAATGTTGAACAAGTTTAGCTCGAATTTCCTCACCTGAGTTGAACAACCTAGCTGCATGTTATCGAGAGCAGGAGAATATGAAAGTCCAGCTACCAGGATAGTTGCCAGGATCAGCCATGGAGAACCAAATGAACCCTACAAAGAGATATCCAGTCTTTCCAATCCAACCTTTATATCCATATGACACGGAAGTAAACTCCAACAAAAATCCAACACTTCACCGCAAACGTACCACCAATGCTATTCAGAAATGAGATTTAAGAGTAAAACAAATGACTCTGTGACCTTTAACGCTAATTGTAAGACCCAAGGTCGGATGTGGTAAGAAAAAAGCTCCGCTGCACACGGGGAGAATCGTCAATGCACGGATGTGTCATGGTTGCTGCGCACGTCTCTGAAAAAAAAGCACCGATGTTTGACGTGCCAGTGTTCATGTGCGATAACGGTTCAGCGATGGCATTTACCAGGAATCTTCCACACCTCTATGAAAACTACACTGATCCAGAATAAATTTCACCTAACTGGCGTCATTACAGCAGGACAGTTGGCGAAGAAAGGGCAGCGTAGCAGAAGAAACGGCTGATTGCGAGAATTTTTCTTCCCTTTTAGCGAATTTCTGCATCACAGATCATTAGGAGGTAATGAATGCAAGGTATGTATATAGAAAAAGTAACTAACGTCGCGTTCGATCGAATCACAGTGTGCTCGAATTACAAATCGAATGATGTGGAAAAGATTCAGAAAATGTTGATCACCTGTACGAATATACATACAAAAGTTATAGATTCAAAGGTAGCAATAGCTTACATTTACATCTTTCGCTGATAAAGTGAAGACACTCCAACTACTTTGTCAGCCGAAGAAGTAAATAACGAAGATCAGAGACAGAAAACTACCGAATAGCCTCCACTTATTGCAGAGATTCCTGAATTTCCAAAGTAAACTAGCTAAACTGTACTCAGCCATGCACAGAAATTAAATGCCAGATTTTCCGAAGGCAGTTAGTCGTTTCACTTTGGAAGGTAACTCTAGGCTGTCAAGTTCAGAAGACCGTCTCCGCAGCATTCCAAAAGAGTGTATCATCCGTGAATCAGTTCCAGACACTTGCTTAGAGCAGCTTGCCCAAAATCGCTTGATTTCACTGATTGTATTTCTGAGTTTTCCTTGATGCTCTCCTGGTGGAGGAAATCCAGGGTAACACAACATTTATGTCAGATAAGACATGAAATCTTTAGACGTTGACTCTTACCATTAAGCCACAGCTACGTTTAATACTTGTATGCATGTTGCAGTTTGAAGCCGTCAGCACTAGGACGAAACCATCTATAAGATAAATGTACATAGCTGTTCATCTCCTTGTCCAAATGATCCCGAAAGTTTTGGGCACATCCGGATTGGTAAATCTCTCATAGAGCTAAGTTCGAGGTCATATCATTTTTAAAGCTCTACTATTATTTTCGACAAACACGAAATCCATCTCTGCTTCGTATATGTGGGACATCTGTGATTGCACCTTTCTCAAAACTGTGGTAGAAGCTAAGCAAAAGTTATCCAAATGAAGCTTATTTCTGTGAGATAATTCCATAGAATTAATAAATAAGCCAGTCTACTAGATACGTATAGTCGTAATATTTGATGAAGCCCCTATCATTTTTTTGCCACAACCGTTACTACATACTATTACAAAACCGCAGTACATTGCGCAACTACTGTTTATTCAAAAGTTCTTGTTTGCAAAGATATGATGATCCTGAATGAGCATTCACCTTGGTGCTCTGTTACGTTTATCAACCTGGATCAAAACAAGTTCGTCTTGAAAATTCTCAGTGAATAATACTACAATTCTAGAAGCTGTAGCTGTAGAACAAGACCACACGTATTACTTTGTTCAAGGAATTCCTGTGTTACACTTTGTTAGCAATTTGAGATCACTTTAGCGTTAAATTACGGTGTGTATAAATGCTCTATCGTTTAACTTTCCTCTTCAACTCCGGGTTGCTTTAATCAAAAAATAATCAATATTCGGGAGATGCCCAGCTGAGACTGCCTCTATTTATGGAGAGACTCCCTGTTCTCTAGTTATTCCATATCAATCCATTGGATTTATTCCAGAGAGCCTTTTTCTTATAAAGTGAAATTCCCTCTCCATCACAAATGATGGAAATCAGAAATTATTACAATGTTTACCTTTGCGACTGGACAGTACTCCCCCCTGAAGGTTTGTTCTTCGAAAAAAAAAAGCATGGCTTTATAAGTTGACTTAACGGAAACATTATTTATGGAATTTCAGGGTGTATGACTGCAAATGCATTGTAACACAGCTTCAAAAGTAATTGTTGTGGAGCATCACTACTGCTTGCCTTTCTGGGGCACCTCTTCAAATACCAAACATTTCCCAGCCTTCTCTTCCTCCCTATTCCTTGGTGGAGGGTTACACGGAGAATTTTAGATCCAGAGGACTTCTTCCGCTCGAACATCTTCACAAAGTCACGGTAGACAGCAGAACTTGAACCAGTATCCTGCTGCAAAATCAATTGCGCTACCTTCATCCAGTAATCGGATCATGTCGCAATGAAGCGATAAGTTAACAGCCAGCCAGCAAGCGCTGTGGTGTTCGTTCTCTGAGCGCAAACCACAACTTGTACCGGCGCTCACTTTCTGTGCTGACGTGCGTTTTGGTACTCATCGCTGAAGAGGGGCTAATCTGGTGCAGGCGCTGATCTTACCTCGTCGACAGGACGGCTGCAGAGCGGGAGAACCAGGAAGCGGCGCGCGAAGCACGTCCTTGAGCGGTGTCGTTTTTTATCCATTCATATCCTTCAATAGCGATATTCGTGCGTTGACATCTTTTATTCCTCCTCTACAGCGATGTTCTCTCGCTACATAACTGCATGATGTGCAGAATGTTCCTTTACGATTGAACCGTAAGTGATGAACCGTGAGGGGCGACGATCGGGCCGCCAGGCAGAGCGCGTGGGTGGGAACGGTTGCCGTGGGGCCGCCAGGATGCGATGGTTTCTTGTCATACCACATTTACACCAGCATACGGCGTCGAAACGCCGGCGATCCTAAATTTCCACTACGCAACTGATCGATATGTGAGGTGTATGAAAAAAAGAAGTGTGCTGCTGTCAATGCTGCAGACGCGTGCGAATTCGCCCACTCAGTCGATTTTTGCAGCGCCGTATGCCGACGATGCTACGCGGCGGCGGCGACCGACGCGATTCAGCGCGCGCAACGGGGGACTTTCCTAGACTACGCGCGCCTAGATGCTGTCGGGATAAATCCACGAATCGACTCTGAGGCCCATGAAAAATCCACCAGTCTAAATAAAATCTCAAAAAGTCACCATAGAATCCAGGAACAACATTTAAGGTAACAGGCTTCTCACAAGACCTCCGTACCCCGTGCCGGATCCTACCACCTTAACCAGAACACGCTACTGCACTTCAACGTCGGAATCACGGTATCTACCAGAGCATTTTCTGGAAAGAGGAGTTGTGGAGTTACGATCGATACCTGGCAGGCAGTGGATACGGCGCACCCATTTGATGGGGGCACTGGAGGCGCAAGCAAATGGTCCAGGAATATTTCGGATGCGTGGCAGGGATCATTAGAAAACACAACGTCTAAGAACTAACACCCTCTTTACTTGTTACCAGATCCATGAACTTCAACCAAAGCTTCTCAAGAAGACATATTTGAGAAAATTCGTGGACACAGCTCTTTCTAGAAGTTTTCATAGGCAAGTAGATTCCATCTTTGTGGATCTTCTCGCGAGGATCTGGGATGAATACAACACAAAACTTCTGGAGCAAACTTCATAAACTTCCAACATTAAGGTACATTCCCACAAACTATTTATTGCCTATGAAAACACCACCTCCAAGCGGTTCCTTCCGATGCCAACATCTGGCACTAATACTCTTGACATGTCAATGTTTTTTGACGTTCGACCTACGTATTTCAGATTCCGAGTGAGCTGCTTACGTAGTCATCTGATCCAGGAAAGCTGTAAAGCGGCTGAGGAACATGACCAGTTTTTGCTACAGTAGTACGTTGTTGCTTGGCGTCTTAGGGAATGCTGAGTGATCTCACAGTTTTTCTCTTTACAATATTGGAGTGAATCGATACTTTTCCGGTTCTCCGACGACAAGGTAATGGTTACGTTGGAATTGTTGGAGGTAGTATTTCACGTAGAAATTCGCATACAAATAAGTGTGTAAACATAGTTAAATAATTCGTCACATATCCAAGCATCACTCGAAAGAAAAAGCTTCCTGCAAAAGTTAGCATGAGTAATCCTGAAGAAACAAAAAAAATGTGAGAAGACACTTATATACGACATTAAGACTGCCTCAGTTAGGAAAAAGGAAACCGTGCGCTCTGAAACTGTCATTGTGGCCATATAAATATTAGCGTCTCCTATGTGTGAAGGTCTATTTGGGAAAGATTCTTTCAAAATCTTGGGAGATGTTCGATTACGTTAATTAACGAGTGGAAGGACTCATCGTTTAAAATTCAAGAAGTTTCTTCCTGCACGACAAGGATGCTCAAAGGAATGAAAACTTTGTAAGTATAGATTTGTTCAAGAGTAATAAGCTCTGAACAGCCCACACCCCTGATACCTCATCATACCGCTACACCAGCTTCATCCTGGAAAAGCAAGGAAAATGTTGACTGGGACATTGATCCTGAGATCTACTGTGAACCGTAAAAGGGAACAGGGAACTTTGTATGTCGACGCGTTCACAAATTCCTCTGGTTGGAGGGGGGGGGGGGGGAGAGATTCATGATCATTCTTGCAAAAGTCCTCAGCCAGCTGCTTTCCGGGTTCGTCTAGTTTCTGGAGAGGAATCCAATATAAGTCTATATTCTTAGAAGAATTTTACAGAGCTGACAAAAACAAGTCGCTGGGACAGACCATGCTCATTCTTACTCGAATATCTTGTCCATTTTGAAAGTGAAGAAGGTTATAACCCTTCCTGTTAAACCTCATGAATCCCGCCGTTGCATTCACGGATTCTATATACCTAGCATTGTAACGCGGGAATACGTCAGTGTCCTGGATATTCAGAGATCTTAGTCTAACCGCTGAATAAAGTCTCGGACTCGATTCCATCTTTCAAACTCTTCTTGAAAACGAGAAGTAACCATTTTTCAGTGACCCCCTCCATTTTCATTTTGTTCATAAGTTTCGGGCTTAATAGAAATTGCTACTACATCCTTGGTGTGAGCCACTTCCAAAGGAAAAACATCCGACCTGCTATTTATCGTCTCATTTCCAGGATCAACATTATATTTCTGACTTCTTGTGTTTTCCAACTGTTCATTTCGCTACAGAGGCTATAGTTATGAACATGGGAGGTCTGACAAGTTTAAACACATAATCCCTCATAGGAGAAGTATGCCCACATAAGTGCACTTTTATTATATTTAATTCACAATTTTATGTTGGAGCACAGACAAACCCCATGTGCTGTATAGGTAAAATTGGAAACACGCAAAAACTTGCCGATTTGTAATAGGAATTCCCCTGACAACTGTTACAAAATGTGACGTTTACTAATTCGTTCATAATTCATGCTAGTAATAATTGCGGTATAAATCAAACAATTAATCTGAATTATGCTTGTTAATTAGAATCTGCTAAACTCGTGCCATTTTGAACTCTAGGGAAAAAGTTTGAGCTATGATTCTAGTAACTTGCATTCCACATTCATTGATTATCAGATATGTATCTTTAAACAACCTGTGTGAAAATGTCCACTGGTAGCGAACAATGACGATGAACATATTCAGCTGGACATAAGCTGCTTCCGTTCATTTTTCCTCTGAGAAGTGCAAATAAAGGTTTACTTTTCCTTTAAGATGTTCACCAATGTGCATTTCTTTGTTGCACTTCGATCGCTCCGGTTCATCGAAACCCAGTTCGCTTCACCACAGTGGTGTATTCGATGCTTGCGTTGCTATAGAAAGATAAAAAATGTAGCAACGCGTTTCACACAACGCTGCCAAAAAAGGGCGTCGATATCCTTGGATGCGGCTCTGTGCAAACCTGCCTATGCAGTTGGTGAGAGCAGCTGGAAGCAAGGGGGGCGGGTGAAGGGGTGAGTTTCAAGGAAAATACATTGTGGCCGAAAATTACCCATGCATGTACACTTTGTAACTAAAATCTTACAGTGGATCGTCGTGAATTCAGATTTCAGGAACAGTTTGCAGACCCTTCGCTGAATAATAAATATTGAACACTTTTCGAATTTTTCTATACCAGCGATGACAAATGCGCTCGGAAGCAGAAAGGAGCCAAAGCGCAGTTTCTGCTGACAAAACCAACATTTATTTTGTACCACTGCCACAGCACAACACAACCTTTTATGTCCAAATTTTCAATGTAAACTGAGCAAGTCCTGCACTATAACAGTAACCAAGTTAAGATGTTCGATGTGTTCGAAAACGATGTACATAGACTGAAGCTATTTTCAATGCTTAGTGAGAAAGTTGGCAAGATTATGTTTGGAAGTTCTTAACCCTAGCTTCCCAGCGCAGGGAAACTTGAGCCAAAGCAACTGTTTTGCCTCCATAAGGGCTATCCAATATCCTAATTGTGCTTGACGGAACTGAGCCCTTGTCCAGAATATTATTCGATCTAAGGTAGGTACACGGGTAATCTTCGGCCACCCTGTACACAAAACAACTAAAATTGCCAACGAGAAGGGTTTGAAACTAACCAGGGATCCTTCTAGCCGTGCACATTACTTAGGACCACAGTCACTTCTCCTTAACCTATTGGCTAGCCTAATATTAATTTGTTTATTTATTTATTTGTTTATTTATTTATTTCTTTATTTATTTATTCACCTGACCACAATAGATATTTTTGTACTTCATCAAGATATGACATGCATAATAGCGAGAATTCAGCCAATTGGCCGATTTAAAAGAAATAGGATTATGAACACTGAACCACGTGTAGAACGTTTCAAAATTATGAGATCATCCCCCGAATTCTGAGTTTTCCACAGCAGGATCCGGTTTCTCGCGTGGAATCCACTGACGCTGCTGTGTTCGGTGTGTATACAAGACCCAGCTTTGTTCCATAATGAAGATGTTTTTCTTTTCAGAAAGTCTTTCCTGTAGCAGCAAAGGAAATACGACTAGAGAATGCTTCTACGGCACGATTTCTCCGGCTCGCACAGTTCATGAGGTATCCACCTCGAAACATTTTTGTTGTGACAAAGCCAATGAATTTTCATTTGCTTTATTTCCTTCATTTCGCTTTATTGGGATCACCCCTTAGATACATGAAATGAGAAAGTTTTGCAGTGGGTTGACCTTGGCAGAAACGTCACCTCACTGGTTAGGCTTAAATTATCTTCTTTGGGGTGTGTGATAATTTTGCCTTCGGTAGTCAAATACACTCTACACTGCTAGCTCCAAGGCGTAGTGAAACTTTTCAAAACTCTAAGCGTAGAACTAAAGTGGTGCAGCAATAAACGACTAGTGCGTCCCGTTCTAGCGCAGGTGCTCGTCATCGCATCGCTTTTTCCTAATGTTGTAAAATGTCAAAGAAGCAGTAGTCGTTAGGCATCTGTAACGTATGTAAGTAGAGCAGCTACGTAAGCGTTGCCCGTTGAGTCATCTTTTCTTTGTGGGCGGATGTATTTCTGGAGGAATCAAACCAGTTCGCAACTAGGATTGTGAGGGTACACGTATTCACTAATCATAATCGACTGATTCACACTGCCGAAGCGTAGGAAGAGTAGAACATGCTAAACACGAACACATTTAGCACACCAACAACAAGGTAAAGTTTCCGGTGAGGATGAGTCAGGTTCAGGCATTGTTGTGGGAAGTTCTTTTTAGTTACCACTGCCTCTGTTCATTTTTTAAATGCGATTCACCATTGGAAATTGAAGGAACGTGAGCAGTCTACAACATTATGCAAAATGAACTGCAGTTATACCATTCCATCTACAGTGCATTGGGGAAATGCACAATCCGTCCTGGGGATCCCATCCAATCACTTCCAATCCGTCGTGGGAAATCCACACATATCAGAAGGTTCCCTGATTGCGAAACAGTTGAAAGCTGAGCTGCACGAAAGGAAGGTGGTGTTGAAGGTGATTTTGGTGGAACTCACAAGAATTCTCTATCATAGTTTCTGAAATGATAACGGCACTACTATAACTAGTGTACGCTACAATTAAAATACTTGATGGATGCAGTGAGGGAAAATCATCTGATACGAACAATTGTTTATCTCTTGCAAAATAATGCTTGTTCGCACATGAGAAAAGGCAAGTCGTTAATTTTCCTATAACAGCCAATCTGTCATTCGATAGGCACTGTGAGTACATTGCCAACAAAGCTACACAAAAATAATACAACATCTTTATAGGCCTCGTTACCAAAAACGAAACAATTTTGTTGAAAGCATATAAAACATATGTAAGACCTACACTAGAATATGGAACAGCTGTATTCAACACTCACGGGAAAAATATTAGAGATATATTAGAAAAAGTTCCGAATAGCTTCACGAGAAAGCTACTTCTCTGGACAAAAGGTTTTGATTATAGCAGTATCCCTTCTGAGATATGAAGAATAGAATGACTCAAATTCAAATACTAGCATGTAGACGAAATAAGAATGATCTCATAACGGTTTATGAAATTACACATGGCTGCACTAGCCTTCGTACGACCGAATTCTTCACACTGCGGAACTCGATCGCTCGTGGACCTTCACTAAAAATTACGTTCCCAACGGCAAACACCTCCATAAAAAAGTCAATTTTTTAACAGAGAAGACTCAAAGTATTTAATTTTAATTATAAGCAAGAGATATCCCACTTCCAAGAAACTCTCATCATTTAAGAAACAAGAAGAAGGATTCCTCAAACAGGAGTAATTAGAGGTCCCTTTTTCTCTAAAACTAAAAAATTGCATGAAATAATCTGAGACTTATTTGTTTGGTACATAGTGTTGTACTGTGTTTGTAGATTGTAACTGTTCCGTTCACGGGTCAAAGCAGCTATTAAAGAACAAATATTCTTGTGAAGTTTCGCTTAGGCTCTTATTATGCAACGCTCTCCATACTGACAAAGGATGTGCGAGAGGCTCGTCTCGCAGATTGCAATGAAACCTATCTGGCTTGAATCGTTGTTTGAGTGGGTGCTATACTACATATTTTATTACTTCCCCCGACTGCAAAAAAATTGAAATCTCACCACATCACTACATATATGCGTTCCTGCCTTCCTTCAGCGACGGTGTGGCCGAGTGAGGAGAGTTTTGAACAGTTAGGCAGAGAGCGGAGGATTTGAACACCGTCATGAGCATCCCTTTTGCATTCTTACTTTATATTCCTTCTATGTTATTGAAATCTATTTTATTTGAAAGGTTAGAAGACAATACCTATACTTACTGATGTACCATCCATAGGATAACTACACTACATATATTAAACGTAGTTTACTTCTGTAGTTACTAGATAGGAGGGGTCAAGTGGATCCGGAATATTGGGTGACCAGTATTGAGAGGAAATGAAATCGCGAAAATTCCCCTAGAACCACTGCTGCGGTTGAAAAGCCTTGTAGGCTGGTGCTGAATCCTACTGGAACACGTATGGATTATTTCCAGAATGAGAATTTAGCCACGAAAGTGCACGGAAAATTTCTAAACCATCTAAAAAAACGCACAAAACCGCTGAGAAAGAATTATTAATACTTTCTCCGCACCCAGTAGATCCTGGCTTCTTCTGGACCGCGTCAAATACATGATAACAGTTAGTTACATTTGAAAAGAGCCATATTTTGTGACCTTAAGTCCTTTTCATACCAATCGTTGAACGCTCCAACTTGATTTTCCTTTTACATTTGAAGGCAGACTCACAGAATTACAATTAATAAGTATTATATCCCAGATGTCCCCAATTTCAGTTGATTTTATCTTGAGCTAATGATGTCGTGTCCGATATGCTACTTAGACCATAGTCGAATCGCCACAGTGACCCAGTTCTTCGAGAAGCACAACGACATTTACGGAGATCGTTTTACTACCGTTATGTCCATTGTTTTCTCCTTGTTTCAGGATTTATGCAGAGTAGTCCTGGAATGGGACGCCTTGATATCAGTGAAACTCTGCTGCGTTCGCCACAGATTTTCGTATAAAGTTTTTCAAATGAAGCTTTGTAGCAATAAAATAATCCTGTAGATGTTGGAAGCGAGGGGTATGGAGTGAATTGGATATTAGGACTGGAAAAGGCCACTTTTTTGTCTTCCTTTCTTGTTTCATTTTTTTTTACTTTTCATATTGTATAAATGTTGAACTTGACGAAATAACAACTAATGAATCTGATTCTTTACCCGAAAATTCCACATCCTCGAATGTTTGCCCATTCGGCTGTTTTTTACTTTATCGGGTTAGAAGCATAAGTATGTGTATTAAACATGGCTCTCCCGACTTCATAGAATTACTTCAGATAAAAGAAAAGTATAGAGTTATTTCTCATTATCCAACGTATGTATGGATGCAAGCACCGGATTCCCATACATACAATAGCAGGAACAGCTCGAAAAATCCTCTGAAATTTCCGTATAACTTCCCTACAAGGTTATACACGAAATCTACTCTACATAAACAATGAATTCACTATTGACCTCATCCCCTTTTTATGTGGTTTGCCTTAGCACTTCAATTAAGGACTTGTTTGCCTGGTTTTTTCTCTATCTTTGTGCAGCAGTGATTATAACAGTGAGTTTCGGTAATTCTGGAAAATCTAGCTGTGAGTTTTCAGCTGAATCCCTTGCAGATCATTTGAAATCATCCTGTGAATTCGGAAATCGCCTCTCATGTCTTGAAAGGCTAGGGCGTGTAAAAGTTCTAAAGGGTGCATTCCCACAGATTTATTGCTTCAGGTATGACAGCCATTCCGTTTCGTCTTTGCCTAGCACTAGCCACATTTTCAGTGGGATTTTCTTTGCCTGATAATGGTATGTTCACCTCACCAAACATTTGCACAACGGGAACGTCCACTGGCTCTTTTTTTTAGAAATATGTCCGCCTCTTCTCGATATGGTTTTCGTTCTGGATGCGTCCGGCAGCATAGAAGAAATATACAGTGAGCAAGTGCGATGGACTGCCTCCCTTAGTGATGTTCTTCCCATACATCAGGACGCCGTGCGATTAGCAATGATTCAGTGGGAATTTCAAAGCTTTCGTAAACAAATTACTCTATTTTATTCTTGTTTGATTATTCTCTACCTATCAGATATGCTGGATACCCTCTGACGGAGTTCAGTTTGAACAGTTACTCTGATCGAGACGACGTTGTTAAACATCTACAGGATATGAACTTCCAGTCGGGTGTCACCAGAACTGGTTATGCTCTAAAGAGTGCTGAAGATGAACTGTTCAGCGAGGACCGAGGAGCACGGTTAGTGGACTTCCAGTGCTAAAAATGCTCCCATTCAAATGAAAAACACACTTTAGGCACAATGCTTCGAAGATCATAGCCTTATTCACGGATGGATTATCCATTGACGATCCTTTAAAGCCGTCGGAGCATTTACGGCGGAAAGGTAATGACGTTAATTTTAGTTGTCCATGAAAAGTTTGGATGCGTCATCCTGCCCATAATCCTGACTCGAGAATTGGTGTTATTCTTAAAAGCCACGTGTTATTTCAATGCTCTCATGAACGACCGATTTCAACTATGTTTTCTGGATTATCATCGTCTGCAGCTCATTTACTCGACTCGTTAAATTCCCCTTACTCACTTACCTCTCATATCTTCACTAACTTTCACTTTCTACTAATCCACAGCACCTAGTTTTCAAGCTTTATGATAAAGCATTGATAATCTCTAGAAATTTTTGAATTCTGAAATATCCGAGCCCTTTTTTGACGTGTAGGACAACAAATAACCATGAAAAAAAAGCATAGAAACGCATGACTATTATGACAACTTTTTCATACAGTTCCTGAACATGTTTAAATATTAAAGCAACCCACTAAACTGAGGAGTAAATCGAATAAGCACTAAATACGTAAAACGTTCAACCGTAGGAACTCTCAAGAGCTCATGACAACAGGAAATGACTGTGTTCTTCACTATCCTTTACTCTATCTGCATAAAATGTCCATAATCAATTGTAGCAATCTTTCTTTCTCTGGAAGCCCAAACCGCTCCCACCTTGTTTCCTCTTTTTTTGTGAATGTCCTTTTTTTCATTTCACAAAGTGGCGCCTGAGATTTCTCAATTACTCACTCCTGGCCATTTTAACCCTCGATTACATCGATCCTTCCTGCGCGAAGTTGTCGTCGGCATACCTTCCATCCCAGTGCAATCCTATCAAAATAGAAACGTTGGTTATCATCATCTTCGTATCAGCTTAATGATTTGCTCTTCATAGGTGTGAAGATCTACGTGGTCAGTGTCAGTGCGGACGGTTTCATTCCTGAAATGCAACGAATCGCCGGCGACAGTTCCAACGTCTTTGGGTTGGTACCGATACAGATCGTACAACCATAAGTTGCTACGTTTTATGCGTTTTATGAGGGAATTCAACTCAATTCTAGACCAGATAACCTTCCCCTATTCAAGGAGCGACTGCTGAAAAATGTTGAAGATTCTAGAGTTTGCGAGAGTGAACTAGTAGTAAGTGTTTTATTTCTCCTAGAGTGACGTCATCGTATCCTCGATGTGAGTGGTTTGAATAGCAAAAAGGGGAAAGTATGCTCCAAATGGCACTGTGGGCAAGCGAATAGATCCAGAGAAAACGGATAGCTCCTGCCAATCTGCACTTTCTGTGAGCTAGTAACCAATTGTGGACCTCCTCTAGAAAAGTTCCTCTTATGTTCCTCAAGCATGCCATCTCCAATCGCAGTGCCTCGTTCAGTTGAAATTCTGAATCACTACTAGTGATCCTCAATTAAAATACAAAAAAAACATGTAAATGATACAGAAATTATTGTGAATTGTTGTTCTCCAGATTTTGAACTTCATCAGATTATCCTTTCGTCGATTTTCTTACTCTTTCTATAAGAAGCTTTTACTTGGTTTTTTTTTTCTCGGAATCCGCTATACCAGAAAAGAACCTCTACTCTTTAGAACATCTCAAGTTTTAGCTCACAAAAATCTAGACCGTTGTAAACATACTACTGTTACCCAGTACTTTTTGCCAAGTTGTTCTTTGACAAGTTGTTCCACTTAGTTTGGACTCGATCTATTAGCCACCGAGAGGATGGCGGTGTAAAGACAGGAATGAGATGCCATCCCTTTGTTTGACTACTTACTTACTTGATTATTTGCTTACTTATCCATTCCCTACTGATTTTGATCCTACAGTCCAGGACAAACTATTCCTCAGCACATGAATAACTTGAATAAAAATCTAAAACGACCGTAGGAAACTTATCCCCGAATATGACTTTAGAAGTAAAACTTCGGAAGCAGAACATGATGCCGTCTTCGCAAAGAATTCGCGTAGAATCAACTAAAATATCAGAAAAAACGCTACTTCAGGGAACAGCCCTTCTTCACAATGCTGTAACGGAGTCAAATTTCGTTCAATCTACGGAACTGACAGATTTTCCTGCAATTGAAATGTCAACAGAGACACTGACGACCAACGAAA